>OY720676.1:101482121-102097954 GCA_963170755.1 Amphimallon solstitiale | reverse complement strand
GAAAATATGTTCAAAAAATCAGAGGAAATTTTAATGGGTATAATAAAAATCGTTTCGTCATTCTTTCAAGAAAATGTTGAATGTATTTACTCAGACATATGTGTAAGTTGCCAACTTAACAACTTCCTATGCATGCTAGACTAATTTTACTTATTATTTTGCTAAGGGTACACCTACACTTGAAGAAATCTCCTGGAATACTCCTTTTGTAGCGTGTTTAAAGAAGGTAATAAAATGTATTAAGAATTATTTGATATTATATCTATTTTATTTTGTTTTTAGGAAATATGAAGTCTTATTGCGTGGTAATTGGAAAGCCGTATTTGGACCGGATAGATCCATTCAGATCTGCGTTGCAACAAATGGTTGCTTTATATTTTAATTTAAACTTAGAATATGCGAAGGAAGCATCAAATACATTAGAAATATTTCAGAGATACTTTTTAAAAATCTATCTTGAACAGGGAACAAAAATAAAAAAGCCAAGAAGTCTAAGCTAAAATTAATTAAATTTTTTAATATATTTCGTTAGAAAAAATACAAACTGTATATTAATTTCAACAATAAAGTTATAAGTTGCTATTTATTGCATTTGTATTTTAAGAGAATTATATTGAAAAATGTGCTAAAATCGTCAACAGCCTTTCAGAAATAATTAAAATTCCATCACCTAGCAATTTAGAGTGAAGATAAGTGAAATATTTCATAGATAAGCAAACTAACCTTAAAAGTAACTTTTTTCATATGTACAATGTTATATTTTGTAGCAGAATTACATTCACAGGAAAAATTAGATTGATTGTTTTAATTTCTCTATCCATAAAATTTTTCACACTAACTTTCTGAGAAAAATTATATATATCAAGTAGTTTCCTTATATGAAAATTTTCATTATAAGTATAATGAACATTTCTTGACTTTAAGAAAAGCTTAATTTTATTGTTTTCTGGCCGTTGCACTGCAATGTTTAACGATAGCATAACTTTAATTTTAAGTCAGTTGGTATGTCCTGTTGCTATTCTCATAAGTAAAATGACATTTAGATGTCAAACCGCTGTTAGATATTCCCGTGCAAACCGCCGTTATATATCAAAGCTACACAAGATAGGTAGAATATTTCTAGGTAAATTACCCGGTCTGTTTTATTTTGACTGGCACAATTATATCAGGAATATTGCCAGGTAAAATTACCAATGAGGCGTAATAATGACTGGCAAAATTACTACAGTAAACTAATATTCCGTATTCTGAATGGAATATTCCCAGTTGTTCTGTAATTATGACTGGCAAAATTACTACGTTAAAGTAATATTCCGTATTCGAAATGGAATATTCCCAGTTGAATTGTAATTATGACTGGCAAAATTACTATGGTAAAGTAATATTCCCGTTCGCTGTGGAATATTCCCAAGTAATATTACCAAGTGCTCGGGAAATGTTTGAGTATCGTGGTAACACAGACATGTGAAAATTCCTCACAAGTGTAAATTTACTTTAAAAATAGGTGGTAACTTAGTTGCCTCCTATATTCAGGGTAATTTTACCTTATTATTTTTAGAGTGTAGGTACTGATTTGAAAGATGTCTTCTAATGCATTCTACTGTTTTCGTGAAGCACTTAGAAACAAAATATTTGCGTAAGGTGGATTCATCAGGAACATTTCGAGCAGCATATTTTTGAAGAAATGTTTTGAAAGTGGGATTGTCAAGTTTAGCCGCCATTAAATTTTCACAGAATTCTTCGTTAAAATTGTCAGCTTTCAACGGGTTCAATTTCTGTGTATATTTCAGCGATGCTAAGTGGCGTTGTACGTGGCCTTTTTGAGCATTCCGTAACGATATTTTACAGATTATGCAATAAATTTCGGAATCACTGACAATGGAGGACATACAATCAGTATGACCCTTAATCCAACTTGCTATATCATAGTAACATAAACAATGTTCTAGATGTAAATAAATGATAACTAAAAATGTATGCGTATGTTATTGAAACTTAACAAAATCCAATGCACCTTACGTCGAGATAATTGGGGGAAATAGATTCAATGAAAAGGTATTAAACAAGAACTATTACAAAAATTACGAAGTACGTAATTAACAGTAAAAACAATGAAAAAACGAAACTACCTAACTAACTATAAAAAGGTATATACATATATAACTTTATTTATCTTGCGAAACATGAGAAAAATATAATAAATTTTTAAACCCCTCACGCTACTACCTACGCCCATGAAGAAACGAATTTTATGAGGAAAGGCGACTACTCTTTTTGCTGTCGTTTTGGGACAATAACAGATGTTGCAGTTCACCATAATTCAGTAACTGCGTGTGTTTACATTATATCTTTGCTCCGTCGTAATTTAAACCTGGCACGTCCGTTGTCTACTAATTACACAAGAATTAAATAGGTTTCGAAAAAACCTAAAGAATAATTTTATATTAGATTTGTTGATTATAATAAAAAATACCACCAAGAGAAGCATATATTTATATGATATAAAAAACTACGGGACCATGACATCTTTTAGCATTCATAAACTAGGTGTCGTAGGTTACAATATCAGTATGTGCACAATGAACTAAGAATTATTAATTGCTATTGATCAGTTAAGTAATATTTAATTCATTTTATAATAGTTTATTATCGGGATCTACTGTATCGAATTATAATAATTAAATACTAGTACATAATACATCTCGGCCTTTCATCTATATGGATTATTTTATATGGCTACTTATACCATTATACAGGATGTCTCTAAAAGGTGCGGAAAAAACGCTACCACACATTTCTGAGGGCGATCTAACCCAACTTACCTCAGTCCAAAAGTGGATGCACCATTGCATTGAATTGCCACAAGAATAACACCCAAATTACAGAAGCATATGTGTCCATGGATCTAGGAAAATTCCCCGAAAACAATTCACCGACGGAAAATTCCCCGACTACAATTCACCGACAAACAATTCCTCGACAGGAAAATTCCCCGACAGGAAAATCCCCCGACAAACAATTCAACGAATGGAAAATTCCCCGACAGTAACAAACTTCCCTTCACACTTTATCCCGGCTTACGAAAATATAAGCAAGTAATAACAATTAAAACACTTGGTATTGTCTCACAAATATACCGGTAGGTTTTCTGGTAACGCAACGATTGTATAGCGCATGTATCAGTCCCCACAACTGAACGACTACGTATATGTACTCCCCTCCGTTAACCAGAGCGGTGGTAGTAGTATACTACAGCCGTTCGCGTCGGGGAATACGATAACTGTAGTGAGTGATAGTGGGGACTTGGACACTCCTCTGTCGTTGCTTCACCCGAAAACTTACCGGTATATAATTAAACACTCGATGTACACGGTTAACTTTACTAAAGAATTAAAAACTATTAAAATAATCGCACAAAATAATGGTTATAACTCGTCTCTAATAGATAAATTAGTCAATAGAATAAATAAATCAATTACATTAAAATTAGCATTTCCCCCGTCTCAGGAGTTGAAATTAAAACAATGGGTTAAAAGTCCATATTTAGGTAGTATAAGTATGAAAATTAGCAATGTTTTAAAGAAGCTGGATTTTAATATAGCCTTCTATAATAATAACACTTTAAAAAGTCAATTAACGAATACTAAAACAGCGAATTCTAAGTTAAACAAATCAGGAATTTATAGAATTAATTGTAGTGATTGTAATAAATTTTATATAGGTCAAATGGGGCGAAATTTCAAATTAAGGTTCTCAGATCATATGCGAGCCGTTAAATTAAATTATGAAAATTCAAGTGTAGCTAACCATGTTTTAGACACGGAACATCATTTTTCAATAGACAATTTAGAAGTACTGTGTAGTTTAAATAAAAGTAAAAAAATGAATGTTCTTGAAGGTTATTTTATAAAAGAAAGTTTACTTTTACAACCAGGCAATGTTCTTAATGACCAAACCGAACTCATAAATTCACCGTTAATAAACCCTAGCATTGTAAAAACGGTCTTTCCAGATAAGTCATGACCTTTCATAATTTTCTATTTTTTGTATTTTTTCTATTTACATTTTTGTTTGAAGCAGGTAGTTACAGTATATTGAATTTTACTTTAGTTTATCTAGAACTCCTGACGATGCCGCAAGGCGAAATGTACATAATTATGACGAGAAAAGCCTTTCCGATTATTATTGTTATTATTACTACTATCTATGTAAAAAACAAAAAAAAGACAAAAAACTTCAAAAAAAAAACTTCTAAACTCGTCCTAAGCCGGGACAAACTGTGAAGGGAAGTTTGTTACTGTCGCGGAATTTTCCATTCGTTGAATTGTTTGTCGGGGAATTTTCCTGTCGCGGAATTTTCCATATACGGAATGAATTTTTTATATCCAGATTATTCATAAACGGCTGCTCCAATCAACTCCTACCAGGTATACCTTTTCTAGGTAAAAAACATTGGAGAATAAGAATTTTTATTTAAAAGTTAAATACAGTGTGTCTTAAAAAAGTTATTACGTTTTAAATGGATACAATATGCCGCAGGTGGCGCCCTCTACATTTTGCAATGAAAATGAGAGCAGACTTAAATTTTTTACCCCACGAAACCCCCATACCCAAATATTGTGACAATATACCAATTATTACAGATATTATTTATAAAAAACTAAAACCAAATTGAACTTTTGACACTCTGTATCTCCGAAAGCATCCACTTTTGGACTGAGGTAAGTTGGGTTAGATCGTCATATTTTGCCCTCAGAAATGTGTGGTAGCGTTTTTTCCGCACCTTTTAGAGACACCCCAGTATATTGACTTATCAGTTTTTTATAAATTAGATTGCATTGCCTATCTATTATGGTATGTCTTACTTGCTTCTTTATGATTCTTCAGGAAGTATATAACATTTTTGCAAATTTTAAGTTCTAGTACTTCGTCGATAATATTGGCAACTTCATCCTCGTATAATTTTACTCATTAATAGTTTTGACAGTGAAAATGTTGAATTAAATATTGGTGTTCCTATATTCCAAACAATACATACTTCATTGATTACTGATATAATGCTTCAAACATTAAAATATGCCTTCTACTCCTGTAAGGTGGAGACGTCCTGACTTTTTTCTGGACAGTTATTAAATATAATTTACCACAATACCAAAGAAGTTGACACTCTTCAAGTTTTATACTGAAGTTGCTAACTCAATTCCCAAAATACTTATCTTGTGTATTAATAATTTTATTGAGGTGAAGGTTCGTCTTTTGTAGGAAGTTATTTTTGTAAAAATTAATTTAGGTTCCCACGTCAATTAAAGTTTCTATTGTTTCTTTTAATCAATACTCTACGTAAATAAAATGTTATAGTTTTTAAACAGATTGTATTTTCCAACATACTTGTATCGATCAAAACATAACATAATTATAGGTAAGGTACGGCAACGATTTTATGCTGTCGATTATTTAACATTTGCAAAATGTATTAACTAAAGGAGAAGGAACTTAAGTAAATGATTTTTAACAAAAGCTTTTTCAAGTTACTTTGTCTGCTTTAACTAGTACAGAAAATACCTGATCCTCTACTTTATACTTCTTACTGCATTTCTCATAATGCAAGTCGTAAATAATTTTCCTAGAAAACACAATACCGTGTTTCTTAAAACACATACTTACTTCTGTAGCATGAATGTAGTAGGTAAACTCGCAATGAACAGCATATATATAGAAATATATATTAATTCTGCCGTTAATGCATTGTAACATGCCGACTTCTGCAATTAATACGCTAATAAATTTCAGTTTAATGAGGAAATAAAATGCTTATAGAATTTACGGGAAGATATTTTATTTTATGCTATTGCAAATCATAAAATTATATGGAGCTTGATGTCAATGTTGAACATATTTATATATAGATTTTGTTATTCTTGGATCAGGTGTATAATGTTTGTACATGGAACAAACATTATACATATTACAAAATATGTATAAGAATGTTGTACCGCATTCATATCTTGCAAAAATATAATGAAATCAAGAAAAAAAAATGAGGTGTGGCCACCACACGACTTTCTTCCCACTGTGCAAGAAACGTCACAATTCGTTTAAACAACTTCCATTTTAGGTTAAAAACTAACGTTCTAATATGTAATACTGTTAACTTCCAATCAACTTTTGATTTTCACCTCTAATATTGGAAGTTTATACAACGTTATTCCAGAAAGTGTCAGAAACGAGAACTTATAGTCAGTTTGTACGACTTCCTTTTTATACTAAGAAAGAACGTTTCTGGATGTATGAATTTTAACTTCAATATGACTTTGAATGTGCACTTTGACGATTGGAAGTGTATTTAACGTTGTTGCTAAAAGCTATAGTGACGAAGCGTCACAGTCGTGTACAAGACTTCCTTTTTAGTCTAGAACATAACGTTTACATAAATATGAATCGAAACTTCCAAATAACTTCTAATAAAAATATGAACAGGGAATTGTGATTTTGCTGCCTGGGAGCAGTGCTACTAGCAGTAACACATTATAACACGAGCAGTGGTACTGGTAAGTTGTACATACGCGGTAAACATCTGTTTAGGTATGTATATTGTAAAAGTTAAGCATTAAATAGATTAAACTCCAGTGATTTGTTTAATTTCCATATAATCAATCCCACAAACAATGGGACTAAGAAACAAAAGACGAATACTCAAGAATTTATTCAAAACAGGAGAGGAAGTTCATAATTCCACTCGAAGGGTCGTTATTTCCAGAAAAATCAAAAGTAAGTATGTACCACCTATTTAAATTTTACAAGGATCAAAGAGATAAATCAGTACACGAGTGCAATAGGTAGAGATAGGAGTAAGTCGCATCGTCTGCCGTGACATCACAGACACGCAAAAAGAAATAGACAAATATTTAACTCGGCGTCTGTTTTTTTTTTGTAAACATAAATTTAAGCGGAATAGATTCACATTGCATTCCTTTCCAATTTAATTTAATATTTGAGAAAACGTTTTGTAATTTTATTAAAGACCATAAAAACATTTTATAATATCATTTTACCTTTTTATATTTAAGCATAATTACATACAGGGAGTTTATTATTTGTTAATTAATGCATGCAAACATGACAATGTTAAAAGACATTTCACCTATTTTGAGGTATTTAAAAACTGCTAAAATGGACACAATAAGAGCTCTGCATAAATTAATTTGTGAAGTAATGGCGACAGAGGTTACCGGAAGACTTGTGATGCTCCTCCAAAAGCATTTATATGAACATAAAAAAATCATAATGCTGCAATAGCTGTACAAAGTGTAAGGTAGAAGGAGATTTCATAAATAATCGAATGACATTTAGAGAAACCACTTCATCATTAAAAACTGACACAGAATTATTCAACTATATTGATGAAAATCTTCATAAAACTAATACCATATTGACGCAGCTGGAAATTGGCTTAGTCTCACATACTTGTTTGGATTACATGCATTTAGTATTTAGTATGCTTAGGTGTTGTGAAACGTGTGATCATTTTTTAGGTAAAGGGAAACAGAGAAGTTTGAATGAAAAGAATTTAGAAATTGTATGTCAAAAGAATTTAATCGCCTTCCACGTTGGAAGGCAACAGAATTAAGATAATTTTTGTTATATACTGCCCCAATTGTGTTTAAGAGAAATTTAAGTTCAGATCAATTTAATCATTTCTTAAGCTTTCATTGTGCCATTAGAATTTTAGTAGATGAAACTTTATATCATAAATATAACGAGTTTTCCAAAACATTGTTAACTTACTTTATAGAAAATTTTGGTGCTCTTTGTTAAAATGAGGCTAACTGTGTAAAAGTCATTATTATATTATTTTTATATTCCGATTTTTCAGTTTTCGTATGCTATAGTACAATTTGGCGATACGTCGTATTCTATCATACCATCATCTTGGCTTTTGGTAAATGGCAAATCCTGTTATTGGCCGAATAATAGGTCTTAGAAACTTAATAGTTCGTGCAGTAGAGCCATAATCAATTTGTAAACTACACGAAGTTAAACTTTTGGTAAGCTGACGTTTAACTTTTTCATATTCAATACAACATATTGTTTATATTTTAGATTTCTACGAAGAATCATTTTATAAAGAAAAACATTTTACAAGTTCCCCCTCCTCTTTCCTTTTGAAATCAATTTTTTGATTAGAAAACAATTTAAAAGAAAATTAAAAATTAAAAATTCAATTGACGACGACTTACCTCAGAAATTTCTGGTAAATAAAAAAATAACATTTTATATTCACTTTTTAAACTATGTTTATAATAATATCAACTTACAGGTGACAGTGACCCACGAAACAAACCAAATATTTAATATTGAAGAACCGTTTGACAATTTGCGAAAGGAAATTGATGGTACTTAATACATATATTTTGGGAACCATTCAAATACGATTTTAATTACTATTCATTTTAGCTACTGGTAGGTTACTAGCTCTAGAAGAAGTAACGGAAGGAGCTACGGCAATTCATGCCTTCCAACCGATTGCGTCAGGTACTGAAGGAAACAACAACATACATTGATAACAGAGAGGGTAAGCCTTTAATTTTGATTTTTAGCAGCAACGCATGACATATATAGGTGGATACAACGAAAGGAATTTTGTTAACACATACCTACAAAATGTATTAACCAATTATATGGCAACTTTATGTAGCTGGACGAGCCAAAAAAATAATTTTAAGCTTTCCAGCTTAAAATCTATATGTATCATAAAAGGCACTCCTAGTTTTCTAAAGTAGTTATGTTTGAATTGTAAAGTCGAAGCTAATAATTATTTCTTAGAGGGCGTAAAAGAAAATTTCCAAAAATTACCGATAGACGTTTCCAGCTAGCAACGATGGAATGTATGAAACATGCTAACCAAGGATACCAGCGGGCGACGACAAATTGAATTTTTTTTTAATCTCAAATTAGATTTATTAGTATGTACCTACATTTAGAAAATTATTATTATTAGGGAATTGTATGCTATTCAACTGTTTTATTAAAACATTTTATATTTCAATAATACAAATTTTTATTTCTCCTAGTAATAATTAATTAATTATTGATTAATTATTATAAACCTGACGCTAGGAAAAGTTTATTAAACTTTCAAATGCGACATTGCGGAAAGTGTTTACTTGAAAGTTAACATAACGTCATGTGTAAAAGTGCCCGTGACCGCTGCAGTTTATCTTTTATTAACTTGTAAAAAGTAAGTTTAAAGCACCTTAAAAAAGGAAGTTGTCCAAACTTCTCGATGTCAACGTGCAAAGCACATTAAAAATAGCAAGTTGTTAACACGTATTACAATATTCGTTAAATTAACTTCCCAAAAATTTGGTGCGAAGAACGTCGCATTTCAAACATCATAATAACTTTTTGGTGCGACGTTGGTGTGATAAAGTCGTTGGGACAGACATAAGAGCTTCAGGCTACGTGCCTGTAACGTCACAGAAGGTGTAAACGTAAAGTTACAAGGTTACAATGTAACGTTAACAAAACGTTTATTGGAAGTATTCTTGCATAGTGGGTTATACGTATAAGCGTTTCAAACTGTACAATTTTAAGAATTTTTTTAATACAAACTTATTCAAAATCCTATTCTAAGTACTTTCATTGTCTTAATAAATCGCTATAGAATGCATACTTTGCAAGATATTATCAAAAAAGTGCTCCTCGCTAAGAGTAAAAGTGCTACTTCCGGTCCGAATTTTGAAATTTCGTATATACAAAAAATATTGCAAATCCAGTTTTAAATACTTTTGTACTCTTGATAAATATATATAGAATGCATAACTTACGACATATTTGCAAAAAATCGCTATTCGATAAGAGTAAAAGTGGTACTTCCGGTCTGAATTTTGAAATTCTTTTTATACAAAAGATATTGAAAATTATGTTTTAAATACTTTTATACCCGTAACGTACTTGTCTAAAAAGCATGACTTGCGAAATATTCGCAAAAAACTGATTTTCGATAAGAGTAAAAGACCTACTTCCGGTAGGAATTTCGAAAAACTTTTTAAATAAAATTATTCTCAATTTTAATTTTAAGTATATATGATCTCTTTATAAATTTGTTTGAACTTAGTAGTTGACGAAATATTGGCAAAATTCGATTTCTTCGCTGAAGTAAACTGCTACTTCCGGTCTACCGATTTTACTGAAAAACTAATCAGATCTCAAGAGGGAGGTTACACACGTAAATACAAAATTTGGAATTGATATCTACAGCGGTTTGGCCGCTATCGTGGTCACACACACATACACACACACACTGTGTGTGTGTGCAATTCAGACCGGAAGTACCACTTTTACTCTTATCGGATAACGATTTTTTGCAAATGTCGTAAGTTATGCATTCTATATATATTTATCAAGAGTACAAAAGTATTTAGAACTGTATTTGCAATATTTTTTGTATATATGAAATTTCAAAATTCGGACCGGAAGTAACACTCTTACTCTTAGCGTGTAGTACTTTCTTTCGAATATCTCGCAAAGTATGCATTCTTTAGTGATTTATTAAGAGAATAGAAGATTTATAATAGGATTTTGAATAATTTATATATATAAAAATTCTTAAAATTCCATAATTTGAAACTCTCATACGTATAAGAAAGTCATTTGGTGGCCACACCTCATTATTTATGTATGTTTGCTTACAAATAATTGGAACGGGCCAAGGGCAGTAAACAAAAAATGTTGGATTTGACGTATTAAGATATGTTGAGCTCGTTCATTTAGAATATATAAGACGTCATGCGCAATGTGCAAATGTATACTATTTGGTATTTACCGCGGGATCATTTGTTTTTTTCTTTAAATAAACTAGCTCTAGACTGATGGGTGTTATTTAACTCATTAACGCGAATTAGTGGAAATATTTAAGAGTTGAAGGGTTTTAAGTAGGTTTTCATCGTTTAATTGTGTTACATTGTTAAAATTAGTGATTAATTTTAGACGGAACATAATTTTTGTAGCTTGCATAATTTTGTTAAAAAAGCTAGGAGTCACACTTATTACCATTGGGTTTACACGTGACGTTGATATTATCTCGTTATACGTTCATTTAATACAAAGGTTAAAACAGCTGATTTGGATCGCTGATTACATTTCCTAACTCGTGATGATTGAAGATAAATCAGGAATTTTAAACAAAATTTGAAGCAGTTTTTTTCATGATTATGACGCAGTGTATAAAAACAGCATCGATTATTGATCAAATACAACACCACATCAATACAACTATTCTAACACACCAGATATCTTCGAAGATTTCTTTTTGGGAGATCAGAATCTTATGGATGGCACATGCTCCTCTTTCATATTCCACAAATTTTTCGCAGCATTTGAATCATGTACGGTCGCGGTTACATAAAAGCGACCGGCACTTTTTCTTATTGTAATAAAATATATCATATTACCGTAAAATGGGGCGAAATTGACTTTGTGGGGCGAAATTGAAAACTATATCCGACTCCGATATTTTTTAATTTAGCGCGTTAGTCGTTGTAGTTTATACAGCAGGCAACCTGTAGACCTTTAGTCTTATTGACGGCCAAGGCGTGTGTGTACCTCGTGGTGCTAAATTTCGTTATTTTGTGAAAAAATACCGCGATTAAAAAGCTGTGAACACTATCTACATTTTCGATTGGCGGAGAACTATTGAAGGTACGTTAAAAATTAAACCACTTTGAACTTATTTTGCACCATGAATGTAAGTATGTGTCTTTCATAACCTATTTGGTGTAGATAATTTCAAGGTCCCTTCACTAGCAAGGCGGTAAATTTGAAATATACACCGTGGGGCGAAATTGTTCACAGTGGTGGGGCTAAATTGATCGTTTATTTTAATGTAAGTTATGTTGCTTATAGGTATATGTTTTTTCTTTATTTAAGGGGTTTCAAGATGGTAAGAAAATACAAAAAGAAACTTGGAGCGAGGAATTATAAAAATTATGACCCAGAAAATGTAGAAAAAGCTCTCGAGAAAGTTATAGACCATCGATGGAGTCTGCGAAAGGCTGCTAAAATATATAAAGTCCCATATGGCACCCTAAATAATAGATATCATGGACTGCGTATTAACAAAAATGGTGGCCAGTCGGTGTTTTCTAAAAATGAAGAAATGTCTTTTATTGAGTCTATCACTATTTGTGGAGACTGGGGGTTTGCCTTGACTATTATGGACATTAGGCAACTTGCAAAAAACTATCTAGATAGCCAGGGCCGCACTGTGGAAAAATTTGATCATAATTTGCCGGGTAGAGATTGGGCATATTCTCTGTTGCACAGGTATAAAAACATAGTATCCCATAAATTAGCAGCAAATATTAAACGAACTCGTGCTGATGTGTCAAGAGAAATTATAGTTGAATATTTCGAAAATCTGAAAGTAACATTAGAGGGAATTCCAGCGTCAAATATATTCAACTATGATGAAACCAATTTGCAAGACAATCCGGGACAAAACAAAATGCTGTTCCGTAGAGGAACTAAATACCCAGAACGCATTTGTAACTTCACTAAAAGTGCAACATCAATTATGATATGCGGTTCCGCTTCGGGAGTGCTCTTGCCGCCTTACGTGATTTACAAATCAGAAAAAATGTGGGTGCAGTGGACTGAGAAAGGTCCAAAAGGGCTACCATGCTGTGATGCAAGGTGCTGCTCAACAGGTTCCCGTTATACCCGGACGCATCACGGTTGGATGGATGCCCAAACTTTTGGAGATTGGTTTATTTCTTCCTATCTACCGCATGCCAAGAGACTGGAAGGGCGAAAAGTTTTATTAGGCGACAATTTATCGTCTCACTTCAGGAATGAGGTACTAAAGCTATGTGCAGAAAATAATATATCATTTGTTTGTCTCCCGAAGAATTCCACTCATCTAACGCAACCCTTGGATTTTGGATTTTTTCGGCCATTCAAAATTGCTTGGAGGGCTGTTTTGACTAGATGGAAAGCTACAAATAAACTTGCGGCATCTATTGATAAGAAGGACTTTCCATACTTACTAAATGCGACATTGCTAGAAATGAATAAGAAGTTCGTTGATGGTGCTATACAAAAGGATTTGATATCGTCCTTTAAAGCAGCTGGAATAACACCGTTAAATCCAGACGCCGTTTTGAAAAAAATTCCGTCAGAGAACACCAACGGTGTTGCCAATGAAGTCAATAATGTTTTGGTTGCTTATTTGCAAGGACAAAGGTTTACAGCCATGCCATCCAGACGCAATATTAAACGACAAAAACTTATCGTTGTACCAGGCAAAAGTGTGATTGCACCTGATGAAGACTCAGATAGCGAAATCAGCGCACCCGAATCATTGACCAATGATAATGATAATTCAGATGACGAGCCAATGGAAGATATTCAGGAAGAAGAAGTAGAGTATATAACACCAGAGAAGAATAAAATCACGAAGGGAAACTTTGTGTTGGTAAAAGTATTGGGTGGTTCAAGGAAGAAAACAATCTATAGATACGTTGCAATAGTCCAAGGTGTGGCAGGTGACGGTGATATCGAACTGTTAGGAATGAAGTCTGTAGACAAACAAAGAAACATTTTCAAAAGAATTCAAAGCGACGAATTTACAGCTGAATTTTCAGATATAATAGCTCGGCTTCCGAATCCCAAATTGAAAGCTTTTGGTCAGCAAGAGGCATACTATTTTGATCATGTAATCGATATTAAAGAAATATAGTTGTTAAGATGTTTTCTGTAGTATATAATAGGTACTTATCTTCCTTTTCAAATAAAATCATCAGTTTATATTCTTGTAGTTTCATTTCACTTAAAATTTGACAAAAAAACATTAAAGTTAAACGGTTTCTTAATGATCAATTTCACCCCGAAAATGAAAAAGTTCTATAACTTTTTTGTCTTACAAAATAATCTGTTCGGGGTCATATTGATCGCATCTACATATACTTTATACTTTCATTTTATACGATAATATCTATCCGATCAATTTCACCCCACTGCAAGTATAAAATTGATCACTTCTTAATTTATTTACGTGAGCCTAAAAAAAACTATTTTTTGTTTCACAAAATCTGATGGCCAAGCATTCTGTAACTACGCCCACTTGTGGAAAAATCACTGTTATATTGCCATTCTAAACGAAAATGGAGTAAAAAATAAAAAAGAAATGATCAATTTCGCCCCATTTTACGGTACTTAATTTTTGCTGTCATTGCTGACAACATATAGAACATTTTAAAAGCCTGATTTACCAAAATTTATGAAAATAACACAAAATGTCAAATTAGTGGTCGCTTTTATGTAACCGTGACCGTACCTAGTTATGAATCGCTAGATTGGTAATAAAGATACAATTAATTTACTCAGTTCGATCACACTATGTTACACTTTTAAAGTATTTTTTTGTGGGGCATCTCAGAAATATAGTATATCGTCTTAATCTTTGAACTTAAACAACATAAAAGATCAAATTTGTGCAGTATGGCGTAATATTACACCAGCTCGTATTAGTGAACTATTACGACCTTTTGATACCTACCTTTGTGTATTCAGTATGTAGTCATATTAAACATTTGATATAACTGTGTTTTCCTATTGAATTCACGTTTACAATGTTGCTTTAGAGTGTTATTTCCCGCAAATTTTTTTAATAAATATTTGTAAATTTCTGTTACTTGCATTTAATTAACTCAGTGTCAAATCTGATTTAAAGGATTTATGGTAGAAACGCGTTACATTGCGTTGCACGTCATACTAGATTCATGACGACTCGCCTTGTATGTGTTGCCGGATCTATTTTTATTTCTGTCAGTGACATTTGATATAATCAAAGAAAAAAATTATTCACTATACAATAACTATAACGTAATATATTTAGTAATTGAAATGCTCTAAGACTTCAGTCTTTCTCAACTTACTTATTATATTGATTTAGATTGTCGAAAAACCTTAAATGTTTCATAAGGTATCCATAATATAATTTAAAATAAGCAATACTTACGCTATTCACATTAAATATAATACATGATTATAGAAAAGTTTGTAAAAAGCCTCGACTCTTTACAGAAACCTTTCGTTATTATATTCAATGGACGCAAATAAATAATAAATAGACTTCTAAGAAGCACTGTTTTTAAACAATTTATATCAAAGCAAAAATAAATATGAAAAATTTGACAGGAAGAATATACACAACGCACGTCTTTTTGACAGATATGATTTATCTGTCAACACCGAATTGAACTATTAGTCTAATAAAAATATGTAATAATAGTATATTACATACCGAGGTGGAAAGTGTTTCATTACTGTCGAGAGATTAGGTAGTTAACCGAGACATTGAGGTTAAGAAACGAGGGCAGTAATAGAGGGCGGGAAGTAAATGAGGGCAGTAATAAGAGGGCGGGAAGTAAATGTGAACAAAGTCACACTTCCCAACTTTTAAAAAGTCAGAAATGCCAACATTACGCGTATGGTTGTAAATAATAGTAGTTTATACAACGAGTCAATAATGACAGTTATTATTCCCGAGAGCTGAATTTACTCCCGAGCCGCGTAAGCGGCGAGGGAGTAACTCAGCTCGAGGGAATAATAGTCATTATTGCGAGTTAGTATACACTACTTTATCGATGACTAACTGAAAATTACTAAAAAAAATCAAAATAAGTAAACGAAAATGTCAGATTACTATATCAATATGACGTTTGATGGTTAGGCAGTCAGTAAAATGGCCGGACTTGTCTATCGTTACTATGACAACGTTAGGAACGTTATGTTCTTATTGGCGGCATGCAGTGAATAATGGTAACGTTATGGCCCATTATATGTTCTTATTGGCGGAATGCAGTGAATAATGGTAACGTTATGGCCCATTATTCACTGGTCGCATTTCATTATTCCCTACGGGTATTATGAGTGTTATTATTAGCCAATATTGATTAATATAATACATACTTTATTGTTTAGTCGTCGATAAAGAAATTTATCGAAGACTAAACAATAAAGTAGGTATTATATTAATTACTATTGGCTAATAATAACACTCATAATACCCGGAGGGAATAATGAAATGCGACGAGGGAATAATGGGCCAACACGTTACCATTATTCCCTGCATTCCGCCAATAAGAACATAACGTTCCTAACGTTGTCGTAGTAACGATAGACAAGTCCGGCCATTTTACTAACTGTCAAACCGTCAAACGTCATATTGATATAGTAATCTGACATTTTCGTTTAATTATTTTGATTTTTTTAAGTAATTTTCAGTTAGTCGTCGAAAAAGTAGTGCATACTAACTTGCAATACTGACTATTATTCCCTCGAGCTGAGTTACTCCCTCGCCGCTTACGCGGCTTGGATCGTAAATTCAGCTCTCGGGAATAATAACTGTAATTATTGCCTCGTTGTATAAACTACTATTAAAATTGAAACGGAAATTATGTGTTTATTTGCCATGAATGCGTATATTACGATCAATTTATAAATCTTCTATTTAAGCTAATGAAATAAATGCCCTCAAGTATAATTTAACAAAGTAACTTTTTTAGTTTCTCTAGTACATTTATGACATCATGTAAACGTCATCGATGACGTGCAACTGAACTTAACGCGTCTCCAGTATAGGCAGTTAAAATTATTTTATACCATATTCTAACTTTAAACCATATATGTTATTGTAAAGTACTGCCCTTTATAAAACTAGCATATTTTCCCAGCCAAAAAGTAAAAATAAATAAGTAAATAAAGACATAATCTTAAAAAAAAATAAAATTAATTTTTAATATCAAATTTTACATAATAAATAATATTCTAGCTACATATGCAAATACATTATTTTAAATAATTTTTTTATTTATTTATGGATAAATCCTGATCCGTGTCTGAAATATCGGATCCGGTATTCGGGTCAGCAGGTAATAACATCTTGATTGTTTTTGGACAATATGATTCCGGTTTGATATCTTTTTTGTTTTTTTCATGCTACTTATAGTAGGTCTGAAATTAGTGATAGGCTACTGCATATATAAAGGCGGCATTTCTCTCTGTCTCTAGAAGTTTCTTGCGTAGTTTTTGCGGTATAATCGAAAGCGCTTATTTCTGGATTCTGTTGCCTCTTCCGAAAACTGTCCTATCAGTAATAAGGCATTTTCAATTATAGCTGCTCCATTAATGAGTATTTTGTGCATAGTTGGGGTCATTGGGTGCCATATACAGGGTGTAGATAAAGTCTGGAACAAAATTAATATTTCTGTTATCTTCGGTTTGATGGAAAAACCCTGAAACAGGTCGATTTTGCTTTTATCCCGTGCACTTTATAACATCGTGAATTTAATTCTGTCGTCATCTGGTTGCGCGCGGGCGTGACGTCATTAGTTTTTTCAAATGGTAACCCGCCACATTTATTACCCCTGGTCGTTAGGTATTCTATTGTGCATGCAACGGTATAAAAAGTTTGGTACCTTACATAACAATTTTTGGGAGAAAAATGCTTTCGAATTTCAAAAAATTAAAATTTTATGTCTAATGAAAAACTAATCAAAAATTATTTTAAAAAATCAGATAAATTATAATCCGAGGTTTATCTTGGATTGTCGTCAAACAAGACACCAAAAAAATGTCAACGGAAGTGTTCAAATTGTCCGCCATTGGCCATTTGACACTGGCCCAGACGGACGTACACGCTTTCTACGACACGTCGTATTGTCTCTGCACCAATATTTCGCATTTCCTCGCGGATACGATGTTTCAGATCATCCAAGTTATTTGGCTTATTGGTGTACACCTTTGATTTCACATGACCCCATAGAAAAAAATCAAGTGGTGTAAGATCTGGCGAACGGGCAGGCCATTCAATTGTTCCCCTTCGTCCGATCCATCTCCCGGGGAAAATTTCGTCGAGGTAACTCCTAACACGCCAGCCAAAATGTGGAGGTGCTCCATCTTGTTGAAACCAGATTCTGGGGTGAGGCTTATCGGGGGTGTTTTCATCCGGAAATAATTCTACCAATGTTGGCACTAGCGTAAATCCTAGGAAATGTAAGTATGTTTCAGCGTTTAAATTTCTGTCCAGAAAGGCCCCACAATGTGATCTCCCACTATTCCCGCCCATACATTAACTTTTTGCCGGTGTTGGGTGTGCTCCTCTCGAATCCATCGAGGATTTTCGCCCGACCAGTACCTACAATTGTGGCGATTCACTTCACCGTTCAAGGTAAAAGTTGCTTCGTCACTAAAAACCACATTGTCGACAAATCCGGGATTCTCATCGCACCGTAGCATGATTTGTTCACAGAACTCGAGTCGGGGGTCGAAGTCATCTTCATTCAGTTCCTGAACCCGATTGATTTTGTACGGATGAAGTTTTTCCTTCTTCATCAATTTGGCCACTGTGGTAAAATCGACTGCATGATCCCTGGCAATGTTCCTTGTTGAAGTGTGGGGGTTGTCCTGAAGTTCCAAGAGAATATTGACCCTTCTATCTTCCTCAATTCTTGGTCGACCTTGACGAGCCCTGTCTTTTACACTACCAGTTTCAGCAAATTTTGCGACAATTTTGCTCACCGTTGACCGCGAAATCGGTGCGCGGTTTAGATTTTCTGCATTGAAAAACTGACAGGCTTCTTCATGGCTACGTATTTTATCACCACAACAACAATAATGAGAATTTGAATCCGCTCTTTTTCGCTCAAATTCGCCATTTTCGCAATGCACGTTCAACACTACCAATGGAGCAAGTATTGTGAATGGATAAGTTCAAACACCAAGTAATGAACTGTCAATATGACGTGTCGTAGAAAGCGTGTACGTCCGTCTCGGCCAGTGTCAAATGGCCAATGGCGGACAATTTGAACACTTCCGTTGACATTTTTTTGGTGTCTTGTTTGACGACAATCCAAGACAAACCTAGGATTATAATTTATCTGATTTTTTAAAATAATTTTTGATTAGTTTTTCATTAGAAATAAAATTTTAATTTTTTGAAATTCGAATGCATTTTTCTCCCAAAAATTGTTATGTAAGGTACCAAACTTTTTATACCGTTGCATGCACAATGGAATACCTAACGACAAGGGGTAATAAATGTGGCGGGTTACCATTTGAAAAAACTAATGACGTCACGCCCGCGCGCAACCAGATGACGACAGAATTAAATTCACGATGTTATAAAGTGCACGGGATAAAATCAAAATCGACCTGTTTCAGGGTTTTTCCATCAAACCGAAGATAACAGAAATATTAATTTTGTTCCAGACTTTATCTACAGGTGTATATGTCGACATACAATTTCGCAGTTGCCAAGGCATGTTTATCAAATTGTTGCACGTTTATTTTATGTCCACTTGAGATAGTTTCCAGTATCACCTTCAATCTATATATCAAGTCAAAATGATTTTTTTTATATCGTCAGCTAATTGAGGGTTTTCAGAGAATCTCCTGCTAGTATTACCATCATTGGTATTTCTGAAATTAGCTTTCAGCATGTCGACTTCTTCCGAAATCTTTCCTGAATATGGTTTTTTGTAAGTATTTTTCTTGGTTAGTTCTCTTTCCTCTATACTTATTTACTGGTAATTTGTACGGCTCTCAGAAATACTTCTTTTCTATGGGCTTTAGGCCATTTTTCTTTTATTGATGTTTTAAAGTTCGCAAATCTTTGTTTTAAACTGCTTACATTTTCTGGTGTTTCGCCATAATAGGACAACAGGTCCAGATATTTAATTTTTTTATTCAAATTAGGCAAATCTTGATGTTGCACTAAATCGTAAAAATCTTTATGACTCACTATTTTTATACCCGAGGTACCCGGTGAACCTAACACAAAGAAAATCACACTTTATTACGTTTCAAATAAAAATTGTTTTTTTATTTTATTATCCGTAAAAAACCTATAATATGGACATTCGCAGCTTTGCACACTCAAATTGTATGTCATTAATTAGCCTAATATATGAAATAAATAATGCACTAGCAAGCATTACCCGAGAGGAGGCGATAATATAATTAAATGTCTATTAAACGAGAGAATTAAGTAAAAATTTCATTACAATACGACCTTTATTTGAAGTTTTACATATAGTACAAAATAACGTTTAATACCGTTTAAATATATCAATACTTATTGATTCTTACCTCAATGAAGAACAACTTTGGCCAGAATTATGCACAATGAGTTGAAATTATTTCCATTTAAGATACAGCTTTTTCCACAAGACTATTCACGCCGGCGTACATACGTATACCAATAGGATGTTACGTTAAAGCTTGCCCATGACAACCCAGATTTTCATGAAAAACTCATAATGACTGACAAAGCACATTTTCAGTTATGAATGAATATGCGTATAAACAGAATAGTCGGTTCTAGGCAATGGAGAACGCACAAATTATTCATGAGTCACCTTTACATCCATTAAAAGTGACGGTGTGCAGTTTCGTCAGGAACTTTACTTCTTTGCCACATCGCATACAGCCGGAATTACAAAGGAATTACTGTCAGACCTCTTTCCACAAATATTAAATGATGTTGATTTGCCTCAACGGTCGCCCGATTTGACTGTCCCGGACTTTTTTGTGGGGATATCTGAAGAGCAAGATTTATGCAAACAAACCCATTTATGCAAAGAAACCCCTGGGCAACTCAAACAAAATATTCGAATGAAATACCGGGTGAAATGTGTCAAAATGTAATGATTGTGCTCGTCGTTGTGAAGCTAAGAGAGGCGGACATTTATCTGACATTGTATTCCATACATAAAAGTTAACATTAAATAAATCATTTATCAACATTAGATCAATTGCCTTTCATTTAACCAAAAGTTATGATCAAGCAAAGTGGTATACCCTCCCGGCGGACACCTATATATATATATTATTTCTCATTAGATTCATCATCTATAGGAAAATATAAAAAATTAAAAAGGAATGTATTTATTCCATCAAATTGTTTGTTATGTAATGATTAGCATTCGATTCATCTCTAATTTTATTATTAAAATGATGTAAATTTGAACAGAGAGCATCAAATCTCTCTCTTAATATGAGTTTATTTTCACATAAAAATTCATCTGAAGTCTAGCTATCAGATACTGTAACAGTTTACTATATTTAAATTCCTATTTTGTTGGATATATATTAAAACATATTAAAAAAATAATGTTGGAAGCCCTCTGCCTATTCAATGCGATTAAGGACACAATAGAATACTTTCGATTCACTACTTTATTAACTTAAGATGATCAAGGTTTCAATATTAAATATAATTTTGAAACTGTGATAGTTACGAACGTTTCTGTAAACGTAATTACCACAGTTTGAAAATGGTGTTGATGGCGGTAGGTAACAAAAAATATTTTGCAATTTAAGAAACGTTGCGCTCTCTAGCAATCTATTTGTACAGAAATGTTCATAAACATATTCTTTTTTGAAATATTTTCCATAATTTACTATTATCTACCGGTTGGCGTAAACTCATTCGAAACAAATAAACATATCTCTAAAACATATCAACCTATAGTTTGCCCCACCGCCACTGTTCTATTATGCAAGTACTGCGTTTGCTAGCCTGTGAGCCGGGTCTTAGGAATGATATCTGCAGTCATTGTCGGCAACAAACTCAAGTTCAAGAAAGCGGTGAGAATATAACAAATGCGTTTCAAATAGAAGAATTTGAATAAGTTTTGGATATCGTTTAAAATAGTTTAGGTTTCATCATTGTATTCACTTAAATAACACTGATATTATGTGATTAGGAAACCTTGGAAGACACGGTATATTATGCATTAGATTATTATGTGATGTGGCAATTCAAAGATAAAAAGTATAAGCACATCAAATAAACTGTACTAGTTTCCTTGCTTATGCGCGTAGTTTATTTTAATTTGATGACAATTGATAACAATAATCTGCTAATAAATTCTTCCCTAATCGTAAAATATATTAACGCAAGTGATACGAAGCGCAAACATAGCTACTGTATATATTATTACAATATAATAAATGACTTCTTCCTATGATAAAATAAAAATTGAAAATCCATTAAATAAATATATTCCTAGTGAATATATGAATGTTTAATAGTTGCATGTACTTTTTCATTGTAATTGGACAAGACACATACCTGCTTTATGATAGTAATTCTAATAGTATGAATTATTCATTGCTTTCTTTACCAAAAATAACAAGTTACCTCATAATAAAATGTTCACGATTGTTAGTTCTCGGATATTTGTGTGGCAATAAAATACAATTTTATACTAACGGGTACACCAAAACAACTGCTATCGACAGTAATAATCTTTAAGTGCCTTCGATTTTTCATGAGATATAATTCCGAACTTTTTAACTGACACAAGGAGTCGTACACATTTATACGAAATGGAACACCTAATAACAACTAAGCAATACATTCTTGAGGAAAGTATTGGATATATTGTATGTAGCATTGTATATTTTCTAGAATAAAATACACATATGTAATATAGGGTGGTACTTGTAGTTTTCATAATTTTTCTTTCTTTCTTTTGTCTTGCATTTCAATAATCATCTCTTATTTGACTTTTTTCTTTAAAATAAAGCCTGTGTTGTTGTGAATTTGTCTTGTGTTTGAACAGCTTTACTAATCCCCTTACGCCTTTCTCGAGCAAGAATACCATCAAGGAGCTTGTCATGTAAGTGAATGAGAGGTAGGTGTATTTAAGAACATCGAGAGTGTTTCGAGAATGAAAAGAGTTTTGCAAAAATATAAAGATTAACGTGCATAGATTTCGTGACATATGAGTTTAGTAAAATGACACGGCCGTTTTACTTTCTTATAAGTACGTAGTATAAGGATGTATTGTGATGATGAAAATTTTTGACCTCAAGATTTTTGCATATGTTCACGTTGTGAAGTCCCCTGATACCGAAAAAGTGGTTTTTAAAAAATGTCTGTGTGTGTCTGTGTGTCTGTGTGTGACCACGATAGCGGTCAAACCACTGTAAATATCAATTCCAAATTTTGTATTTGCGTGTATAATCCCCCTCTTGAGATCTGATTGTTTTTCAGTAAAATCGTTAGACCGGAAGTAGCAGTTTACTTCAGTGAAAAAATCAAATTTTGCCATTATTTCGTCAACTACTAAGTTTAAACAAATTTATAAAGAATTCATATATACTTAGAATTAAAATTGAGAACAATTTTATTTAAAAAGTTTTTCGAAATTCCTACCGGAAGTAGGTCTTTTACTCCTATCGAAAATCAGTTTTTTGGGAATATTTTGCAAATCATGCTTTTTAAGCAGGTACATTACGAGTATAAAAGTATTTATATTATAACTTTAAATATCTTTCTATAAAAAAATTTCAAAATTCGTACCGGAAGTAGCACTTTTACTCTTAGCGAGTAGCACTTTTTTTCGAATATCTTGCAAAGTATGCATTCTATAGCGATTTATTAAGAGAATGAAAGTACTTAGAATAGGATTTTGAATAAGTTTTGTATAAAAAAATTCTTAAAATTGTATAGTTTGAAACGCTCATACGTATAAGAAAGTCGTGTGGTGGCCACACCCCATTTTTTGCTTTTGCGATACGCCAAACTTGCGCTTGACTATGACGAGAGATTGAAAATTATTTATTATATTATCATGTATAATAGTGCAAAATACTATTTACAGGCTAATCAATTTATAACATAAACTATATTGTCAAAGCAATATTCTAATAGCAATAATTATATTTTAACTTAACTTTCTTACTATAATCAAGCGTACCTTAAAACATTTAAATCCATAATAACAACAATTATATCTACGTATCGTTTAAATTGAATTTTTGAAAGTGCTTAACTTTAGTAATATAATTTAGAATTAAGCTCAAATATGAAACATTTAGTGTCCTACTTTTTATTCCGTAGCTGTACATATCCGTAAATACTTATATTCCGAGAAAAACGAACACTTACTTCCTATTATAACAGTTTGTACAAAATAAAAAAATATCGGTACATACAGTTAGACCGAAGCAATTTATATTAACCTAAATAATATGTTTTCTTTCTTCACTAATTTTTGTTTGGAATAAAAGGTAGCAAATCTGACAGCTTAATTAAAAGCGTATTCTGTTTTGCTGAAAGTTGCATTTACCGTAGTGTTTCTCACACGATGAAAACCTTATTTACGATATTTCACGAACCCAGATTTAATTATACTTGTTGAGGTAAGCAACAAATGTATCCAAGTTTAATCTCAAAAGTTGAATATAATAATAACTGCTATGTAATAAGTATTTATTATTCCGGTCTTGCGTTAATTAATTTGAATTTAATTAGTAAATACTCTTCTGCAAATAACATTATATTAACGAATAAACTAAACTAAATGGTTACCTTATATCTAAAAATTTTATGAAATAAACTATTTTTTGGTTTTTATTCTTAATATTAACTAAAATTAATTTAAATTCAATATATTAGACATAATATAAAAACTTAAGACGTATAATTTATAAGGAAGAATTATTATCAAATAACTAGTGAAGATTAACCCGGCTGCGAGGTAATGGCATATTATGATTTGGAATGTGAGGTTGCAATAGGAGGGTAAACGCATAATAGTGTAAGGCATGATTACATGCCGTCAATTCCAATAAAGCATCGAGAACATCATGAATCCTAATTTGTTATTTATCACACGCAAATCAAAATACGGACAGAGAAATAAGTACATACCAAGTAACTTTAAATACATCTCCAAAAGCAATATTGCGGGGTTTATAATACATATTACACATCCTGACTGTGGACATCCACGTGGAAGTTTATTTGAAAATAAATCACCATTAGTTATTCCATATGTTCAGGTATTTTAATTGTTTGACACCGCAAATACCTTTATACATTGAAAACGACCGTTCAACCTTTACCGTTGTAATATGGGCATATTTAAAGTACATAGAGTTTTTTAGTGCAGGCACATTTATTCCCGGTTTGGAAAAACCCAGTTTTATCGTCGTAGAGTGGCACATGTGGCAGTTTTTCACGAAACAAATGCAGGGGCATAGGTAGCTTCACATAACGATTCTTGACAGAAGATACATCACTTCCTCCAGTACTTGATGAAGAGAATGTGCAAAACATTTAATATCTGTCATACAACTGTATGCTTGTTGTAAGACCCAACCAGCCTTCATATATGCAACTACATCTGTTGCAGATAATAACATTTTGCTTGTGCTATTCACCCCACAGCGACTTCAAACACGAAGTTACGTAATGTGATGTGGATTCTGCATTCTTGCGAATATTTTAAATGCAGGTGGATGTATAGATATTGCTGTATAGCTGTACGTCATCTCAACGAAAACATTTGCAATATCGTGTTTTTTAGCATCAGTCGTTTCATCTACTGACCCAAATGGTTTATATCATGGACAATTAAAGTCTTAATTTTATCGTACATCGAGGACAAATAATATTTTGTCAAAGTGGATTCCGCGATGCATAAATCAGTTGGAACGACAGTAATACATTGCAAATTTTTCATCGGAGTTGAATATCGTAGACTTCACGCTCAGGCAAACCTCTCATCCACCTTTCAACAATATCTGAAAATCAGTACACACCCAGTATCGAAAATAATTAAATTCTTTTGATAGAAGGCGAGATTACAGGAGCCCAAAAATAATCTGTGTCCTTGTCTGGCAATGCTAGTTACTCTCGACAAAGTACAAAAAGGTCTTCCTATAATAACACCCAGGGTTTCAGTACAACAACAATTCAGAATCAGCTCAGTAACAGTAATCAAAATTAACCTCCAAGTAGCACAACAATATCGGTTGAAGTGGGTCCTTCTATTTCAAAGAAACCTAAATGTAATTAAAGGTCCATTAACCACATGCTCCACAAGTAACGGATGAACAATGATTAATAAATCAATTATTCCGCAAAAAAATCACAGCTTCAGCCAAAAATATAGAAGGAACTTCATTAAATTAAAATACAATGGTTCCATAATACACAATTGTGCTCCCAAATTTACTATTAGTGTCTCATGTCTTAATTGCACATTCGACTGAATGCCGCAAGTATGAATCGCTCGACCACAGTCATGTCAGTAACCAACAAATATCTCCCGATGAAATTCAATTTGGAATAATAATAAAAATTTAGAACAAAAATAATGAAAAGGAAAAGAATACTTTAACGACCAAAAGGATCTAAATCCGCATGAAACAGGTTACTAGCAACCAAAACGATAAAAAAATGAGGTGTGACCACCACACGCTTTCTTATACGTATGAAAGTGTTACTTCCGGTCCGAATTTTGAAATTTCATTTATACAAAAAATATTCCATATCCAACTCTAAATACTTTTGTACTCTTGATAAATATATATAGAATGCATAACTTACGACATATTTGCAAAAAATCGCTATTCGATAGGAGTAAAAGTGGTACTTCCGGTCGGAATTTTGAAAGTTCTTTTATATAAAAGATATAAAAATTATGTTTTAAATACTTTTATACTCGTGACGTACTTGTCTTAAAAGCATGACTTGCGAGATATTCGCAAAAAACTGATTTTCGATAAGAGTAAAAGACCTACTTCCGGTAGGAATTTCGAAAAACTTTTTTAAAACAATTTGTTTCAAACTTAATTCTAAGTACATATGAATTCTTTATAAATTTGTTTAAACTTAGTAATTGAGGAAATATTTGCAAATTTCGATTTTTTCACTGAAGTAAACTACTACTTCCGGTCTGCCGATTTTGCTCAAAATCTAATCAGTTCTCAAGAGGCAGATTGCACACGTAAATACAAAATTTGGAATTGATATCTACAGCGGTTTGACCGCTATCGTGGTGACACACAGACAGACACACACACAGAGAGAGAGAGAGATACACAGACACACAGACATTTTTTAAAAACCACTTTTTTGGTATCAGGGGACCTCAAAACGTGGACATCTGCAAAAATCTCGAGGTCGAAAATTTTCATCATCACAATACTTCCTTATACTAGGTACGTATAAGAAAGTAAAATCGTTTGCATACGTCTGACTTATATGGATGATATAAGGTTAGAATGTGATAAAGCAATAAAATTAATTGATGTTATAATGTATAGGGCAGGGGGGGGGTTATCATCAATAACGAGTCAAGATTCAGCGGCTTCGAGGTAATAGGCTTATTTTGGTTTGGTATAAACCCTGCATGCATACTAACCCACAGTTTGAGTCTGCAACAGAAGGGTGGGCGCGTAATGATATTAGTTATGACAATTACTGATAGGCAAGCCGACCTGGGATTCAGAGATCATTTGAGCGAGACTGAATTCTACCGTATGCAGTAACAGTGAGAGGTGAGTTTTGTCTATATTATTAATTTTCAATAGGCTAAAAGTATACTACCTTCTTTTGGGCTGTGTAAGTTATCTTATCAATGTTCCAGAATATTAATAAAAAAAAATTGACTATATATATATGAGGGTATTTTTCTTTTCAGTGACCTTGTATATTAATATGGTTTCCTTCTTTTTTTTTGGCGTTTTTTAGGTCGACTTGTGAATAAAACAAAGGCGTTGCTATGCCATTGTTTTTATTTTATAACAATTATTTTTTTTTCATTACATGTTTCGGCCTAGCGGGCCTTTTTCAAATGGTGTTCTAGAATACATAATTAACATTTATTAATGGTTGTGAAGCAAAGTTAGATAATAACGAAAAACAATGTGTAAAATTTAAGTTTACAGTGATAAAAACAATATAACAATTTAAAATATATCCAAAATATATAAAAACAGTACATAAGTTTAAAATTTAGAGTGAACAATACAAATGCTTTTTTCTTAAAAAATATACGTAATTACCTGACAATATGTTTAGAAGTAAAGCTGTATTTAGTTTCTAAAACAGACATGTTACTTTCTGTTTCATGTAACCAAACGTTAAATATTGCCGCTTACTTCGATGTCAGATTGCGAGCAGTATGTGTGTGCTCAGACTATGATATCATTATCTGTCCTATCTGGAAAGATAAATGTCGCGTTTAATGTCTTCTTCATAAAATTAACAAAATATCTATCATCGGTTATTTTATCGATTTGCCCTACATAATGTCTTACGCTCCTTTTAAGAGGATATGTCACCAAAATAAAATCGTTTATTTCCAACACTGAACTGTTGTCATTGTCCTCTAAGTCATCATCAGAAAGTTCAGCCAGGCAGTCGTTATCTTCTAACTCTTCCTCAACATCACTGTCACTTGAAAATTCGCTAGAAATTACTTTTCTTTTAACACTACGAGCTCTATTTGTCCTTTCCTCCTTAGCTTTCAACATTTCTTCCTTTTCTTGCATTTTCTTCTTAAGTTCAAGGAGATATGGAGATTCAGTCAAGACCATAGATTTTTTCTTTGCTTTTCCTTTTCTTGTACTAATCCTTGCTTTAGCTTTCACATATGGCCTTACATCTTCTGGTGTACAAAATTTCTTTGTATTAGGTTCTGCTATTGAAGTACTTGGAGTATACTCAATATCTAGTGTTGTGCTTTTTAAATTTAAGGAAGGATCGCTGTTCAAAAAATGTCCTTCATTATTATCTTTGTCTGAACTTGGTACTTCAGAAGAATCTTCTTTATCTGTACATGGCCTATCTGTAACAGATGAGCTCAAAAAATCAACATCTGTGAAGACTTCAGAATTATAGGGAGAAATACCAGTACTTTTAAAACTGTTGATAATTGTAGTTGGTACAAGAGCTTGAGGTACTGCTTTCCCTACTAGTGTAGCAATATTATATATTATAAGTGGCACACCTGGGTTATTTAATAGCCAATCATCCATTGCTCTGTTATAAAAAGATTTGAAAGGAGCGTACCACCCCACATCGAGGCTGTAGCTTGTGGCTACAGTGAGGGGGTAGCGTCAATAAAACCACTCCATTTTCTTTAAAGTAATTAATAACATTAAAATCACAATGACTCTCGTGGTTGTCCAGAATTAAAAGAATTTTATTGTCCACACTACTTCTTGTGATCTGTACAAGGTGCTTTGGAAATTTTAAAAAAATATTGGCTGTCATCCAACCACTAGGAAAAGCAGACGCTTGAGATCTAGGTGGTGCACTATGTATCATGTGTGGCTTGAAGTTTTTTCTTGGGAACACAAAGAACGGAGAAATATATTGGCCGTTTGCACATATACGAATGCACATGGTCACTAAGATACCTCGTTCAGAGCTTGTAATTTTTCCCACTTGTTTTGTCCTACAGGAGCGACGATTTTGGGAGGTTTATGGACTGTCGTCACTGCAGTTTCGTCGCAATTATAAATTTGATTTGTAGTGAATCCATGTTTTGCTATCACATTCTTAAGATTCCCAAAAAACAGATTGACATTATGTCTATTGAAGCTTGTAGCTCTGCTTACGCTCGTAGCTTCAGGCGTACGAAGACAAAGCTGTGACTGCCTCGGACGATACAATCTCATCCATTCGATACCGGCTTCTTTACGATCATGCCAACCCTGAGGAATTACTTCATTATTAGCGACAGCAAATTTGTATGCAAGTTGGCAGGTAACTTTCACCGTCAACCCGTAGCACATATTGCATGCAGTAATAAGGTAGTCAGCCAGCATCTTTTCCTCTTCGTCAGTGAATATTTGACAAAAGCCATGTTTTCTTTCAAAAGACAACTGTTGCCGATCTTCTTCGTCAGTAGCTCGATATTTTGCAACTGAACGTTGAAGAGCTGACTTGCTTACATTCAAAGTATTTCCCGCATTTCTTACCGTCATTTCCCCAGCAACAACTTTTTGCACTGCTGTTTTCATATTATTTTCATAGTTTTGATGCAATTTTTTACTTATTTCCATTTTTTTTCTCAGATCTCTTCTATTAACCTTCGGCATCTGCAAAGAATAAACCTCTTACTAAAGTAAATCTGTACATGGTTCATACTGGGACTGTCCCACTATATACCATCAAAACAAGTCCCAGTATGCACCACTAGTATATTACTAACTTCTTTTATTTTTAAACTAGAAATATTTATTAAAACACTTTGTTAATGTATACATACCTTAAATAATGTCTACAAAGCGGCTTAAAATTATTAAACAAACTTACATCCAATGTTATACACAAATTCACCCAAATATTATCAACATTCAGTTGTAACTTTACTCTTTGCCGATGGTCGCCATTACTTTTACCCGAGAAACGCTGTCGGTAATAAAGAGAATGTTGGTTTAGAAAGTCTAAAATAGGTTACTCTTTACTACTGATGTTGATTAGCGTAGCTATTTTTCAATAGATGGAGCATAGAGTCCATGTCCCACTATGCACCATGTCCCAGTATGTACCACTCTCCCCTACCTATCTAGAAAGCATGACTTGCGAAATATTCGCAAAAATTTGATTTTCGATAAGAGTAAATAACCCACTTCTCGTAGGAATTTCGAAAAACTCTTTCTATATATTTTTTTTCAAGTTCATGTTTGGTTATATCTGATACTTTGTACAGTTTTTTAAATTTAGTAGTTGTCTAAATATTGGTAAAATTCGATTTTTTTACTAAAATAAACTAGTACTTCCGGTCAACCGATTTTATTGAAAATCTAATCAGCTCTTAAGAGGGATATCTTATTTGTAAATATAAAATTTGGAATTAATATCTGTAACCGTTTGACAGCTATTGTGGTCACACACAGAGAGAGACATACACACACGGCCACAGGCACACAGACATGTTTGCAAAAACCACTTTTTGGTATCAGGGGACTTCAAAACGTGGACATCCACAAAAATGGCGAGATCGAAAATTTTTGTCGTACTACGTATATAAGAAAGTAATAAGTCAAGAGGTCCCTTAACAAAGAGTATGTATGCAACCATATAAACAAAGAGGCATGAGTTGAAAATGTGCTCACGGAAAAAATTACCATGAAAATGAGATACGTACGCCAAAGAAAGTAAATAACGAAGAATTTTAATAAAACAAAATTCATCTCCCACTGCTATAAAACACATTATCTTAATTTTATAAACTTAAAATACCAACCATTTGCAAAAATAACTTAACTATATTCACAGAATGAAATCAGTGTTGGTCTATATTTGGTAATAATGATTCGTTCTGATAATTAATTTCAAGCACGACCATTACTACTTTCATTAGTGATCAAGTGATAAATTAATCAGGGCTATTAATTGCTTGCGCAACTTGCGACTAATCAGTCTGGCTACCGCTGCGTGCGATATTGAACGAATCTGCTGCCACGTAAATAACAAAGTAATTAATTTAAAATTTAGTTACTTCTTTGCATCAACTTTGGCAATAAATAACCTTTAAATTTTCATGTTTTTTTAGGACATAATCTTCTGTAAAATTTTCCGTCCTTTATTTACTGCCCGGAGAATATTAAACGCGACGTCCGCATGCTCATGGGCTACAAATTTCAATTTTATTAATACAGTAAGAGAACAGAAAAATAATGGTTTATTCATGTATATACAATGAGCTAGTAAACTTGATAGAATCATATGGAAGCAATATAATTACAATAGTTTACAAACTTTGAAATCCACTACACATGATACACATTTTTTTTGTGTATAATCTGGCCCACATAAAAACACATTTTCAAAATAGCACTTTTGATAACTGTTTTTTATGTTATTTCTAGTTATCATTGAAAAATAATTTTATAAAAATTCTTGTAAGAGTAGCGGTTTTCATTTCCTCAAAACTTCTTTTCTACTCTTAGTAGTCGGCTATTATACCGGTATTTTTTTAATTATTTTTACATGTTAGTGAAAACTCTTTCACGTTGTTGCTCGCTTACTGTTCTTATATTTTTAGGAATGTAGTCCAGCTATGGAATAAAAAGAATACAGGTTTTTCGAAAACTAGAGTACGAATAACACTGACTTCAGAAAAAACAAAATATACTCGAAAGAGAATAATAAAAGGACAAGGGAGGGTAGACCAGGACCGACAGCTTAGTTATCTAGTTTCATGATTTGGCTGGTTTTATTATTGTGTTTAATGGGAAATTTACTAATTTACAATAAAATCCTATATAAATAATTTTATTTATTTTGATTATTTCTTGGCTAGTATTTATGGATATAATAACTAAATCTAGAAATATCTAGTTTTTAAATACATGAAACTCGTAACAGGAAAACCTATGAGTTGTGATAAAACTATTCGTTATGGAATTTTTAAATTATTTTGAAATAATCTGCTCTTAAAAAACTATAAAATAATGTTTATTTTATAGTGTATGCACCTCAGACTTGTGTAATTAATTAGACAGAAGGAAGTCAAAAATTGTAAGATATTTTCAGAGTTAGGAATTTTCTTTATTTATACTAATAAAAGGAAGTGCTTGTGTGCCATGTCCAGCCGAATCTATCGCACATACAGCCGTCGAATTTAACACATAGGTAGTCGTAAGGTAATTCAATGCACCCAGATATTTATGATACAAGTATTAAACGTGAGATTTCTTTTCCTAAACAAAAATAATTATGTACTCGAGTGTAAAAGACAGATTTACTTGTCTTTTAATGAAAGTTTAAATTTTACATTGATCGTGCGTTAGTGTAAAACAGAACGTATCGAAGTTTTGTTAATGATTGATTACGAGGATCGTGTAAGAACACAGCAACAAATTTGTGCTCCTTTAATGAAAAGCATTCTGAACGGCTTCCGATAACACAATCCACTGTGAGCAGAACTGAAAATGAGTTTAGGGGTCTGTGAAAGATGCAGCAAAATCTGCTCGGAGAAAAGTTGCATATGACGAAACAAGCTTGTCGGTTCTTTGGGAATTGGAAAGTAATCCTCATTTTTCGTCTAGCGAGCCTGGTATGAATTATGACATTAGTCAATCATCTATTCTAAGACTTTTGAAAAGACAAAAGTATCATACGATTCAATTTGTACCAGAATTGTCGCAAGATTATCTTGATTTACAGAAGGAATTTTGCGAAAATATAATGAACATTTGCCACTATCATCCAGAATTTGTAGAAAAACTTCTTTCTCAGATGCGGCTACATTTTGCTTTATTGGGGTGGCTAATAGACAAAACTGTCGCCACTGGGCAAGAAGTAATCAACACTGATTGCAAGCAAAACATTCTCAACATCCACAAAAAGTTAATGTATACGCAGGAATTATAGGGGATCGCATTTTTGGGCCTTATTTTTTCGATGGTAATTTTATCGGTGAGATTTGCTCAGACTTTATTCGAAACATTCTCATTTCTACTTTGGCCGAATTATTTTCTAATACTTTAGAACCAGGTTTACCCAATAATGAGATTTAGTGTCAACAAGGTGGCGATCCCCGCGTTTGTGATGGGCAAGATAGAGGAATACAAATACTTTTTAATGTGACTAGACAGACTCGTGTTTTGTCGGTTTCCCCGAGAGTCGACAAAACGTGAGTCTCAGAAAAAGTACTCCTATTACCCTACCACCATTATTACGCCAATGTAAAATTAGTAAAAAGAAAAGAACCTATGAAGTACTACTTATGTGAGAAAGTAATATTTGATTGTATTGAAGCAGCTCATGTGGCTGTAGGTTATGGAGGTCGAGACAGATTGAAAAATGAAATTTCAAGAAAATATGCTAATAGAAATAATAAATATTTTTTGTCAATGTGCGAGAGAGGCTTCCAATTGTTTAAAAAACCATACTTCATTCTGAAGTGGACAGTCTGCGTTAAGTCGATTTGATCGACATGCAACCACCAGAGGATCGTAAAATTTAAGTAATTATGGTGTATCAGAATTACTTAATGAAATTTGTTTTATAGATAAAGAAAGTTTGCCATCTGATGATACGGAGGTATTTGATAACCCAGAAGAGGTATTATCTATACCCAGTTCGAGTGAACGGTCTCGAATCATAGCAGTTAGACAGGAAAACTCAAATAATATAGTTAGTATGAAAAATTACAGCAGCCCGACAAGAGGATTCAGAAACCGTAGCTTGTACATATCTACAGACCCAAATTACAGCTGTCAGAGAATAGCCTCATGTAGACTTGTCAAAACAGGCCAAAAGAATGAAATTGTCTTCTAATATATTGCATACTATTGTGGAGATAATATAATTATATCGATTTCCGATGTCGACAGAGCAAAAGCTTGTATTTGCAATGTTATTGGAGTTGCTCTTCAAAAGGATGAAGAAGGTTAGCACATGACCGAAACAAAATATGGGATACTCGACAAGTTGTATTGCAGGTATGTAATGTTAAAGTTGTTTTAATATTTTCGAATGCCGTGTGTCACAGTCATTTTATACAGCTACCTTTTTGATTTCGGAATTTGACGTGTCTAAAGAAAGAATCATGCTGTTTCAAGAAATACCGGAGATAAATTTGTCTTTAAGAACTGTTGTCAAAAAGCAGCTTTATAAACAGGCTAAGGATTTGTTCAATGCGTATATAAGAAGGCATGCAGTAAATGGGTACTCCCGTAAAAAGAAAGGTAATCTGGCAACTCGAAATGCCATGTCAGCTTTTCTTGCAATAACAAGTAACTTTGCTTACTAATTCTTTATATTTGTTTTAACTAATTTTGTTGACCGTATGACACTAATTTATTTTTATTTTATGATCACTTTTGTACTACATTTAATTAATATTAACTACATTTGGCTGCCTGACTTGCTCAAATAATTTTAGAATAAAAATATTTTTAATTCACAATCATCACTTTGGATTGGTTTTAACTAATAAATTTCATCCAAACAGTTTTTCTTAGAAAACACTAGTTGTAACAAAGGCGTTCAGTATAAATAGTTTTACTTAGTAAAAATTTGTTTAAACTAAAAAAAGGTTTTCACTGTAACATACATACATACATACATACATACATACATACATACATACATACATACGTACATACATACATACATGCATACACACATATATACAGGTGTCCCAAAAACATACCCAAAAACTTGATGGCATGGTAGGGGACAATAACACAAACATTTTTTGTTTAATAAAAATATGTCCTCAAATAACCCGTTTGTGTTGTAGAGCAATCAAGTATTTTAAATCATATCCAAGTAACTAAAGTAATTCTGGATTTAGTTGGACACCACTGCCTTTCGTTAAACATTTTTTATTGCAACTATGGTTTTTGTTGGGCAGCAGAAACACTTCTTTATCACAATAAACATTCCACAGATGCCGATGTTGAGATTGTAGTAGTATTTGTGGTATTTAGTTGTCAAAATAATATTTACTTTGTTGATTGTTCATTTACAATTTAATAATAATAATAATAATAATAACACAGGCCAACAAAATAAAAAAAAATTTTTGGTGCCTGAGATCTAAGAACCGAGTTTAGATATACGTAATGTGCTGATTCTAAAACTGGCAGCAGATTTTTTCTATCAGCTGTAGAGACTAATTGAATTTAGTTCTAATAAGCGGCAAAAATAAATAAAATTCAAAATAGAAATTTGGTACTTAAAACTAGGATCTAATCAGCCAAATATACCTGAAATTGTCCGTCAACAAATATTCCTAGAACTGGTTAACCCGCATTACTTAATTCTATGAATTTTATTAGCTATTGTATATTTGGAATTCCCTATGATCCGATCTCCCCATACCTGCTCAACCCCGACTAATTGGTGTTGGAAACATAGTACCTGTAGTCTACTTTTATCCTTCTCGACTTAGTCTATTGTGTAGTTTTGGCAAATAAAGTTGTGTCATAATTTTGTGTACATTTTCGTCGTGTTATAGTGTTAAAACTAAAACAATGGCATCCACAAGCAGGCGTAGCTGTGTAAACCATCTAGATGTTTTTTGTTATGTATGAGGCGAATACACGGTGAAAGTAAATAGAAAAACTATTTCTGAATTTGTGAAAAGGTCTTATCTTGCCTATTTTGGCGTTCATTCGGGAGATCAAGATAAATCTTGGGCTCCACATGTGGTGTGTAAAACATGTGGTGAACATTTGCGACAGTGGACAATTGGAAACAGAAAGTGCCTGAAATTTGGTGTACCAATGGTTTGGAGGGAACCACGTAACCATTATGATGACTGCTATTTTTGTCTCGTTAATATTAAAGGCATAAATAGGAACAATCGACATAAATGGACATATACTGATCTAGATTCTGCAAGAAGACCTGTACCGCACTCTAATGAAATACCCGTTCCAACCTTCAGCAATCTCCCTGATATCCCGGAAGATGATACAGAAACATCAACGTCTGATGAAGTTCAAAGAATGCAATCAGAAAACGACAGTGACTTTGAAGCAGATTTAACAACTCCTCAGTGTTTTAATCAACAAGAACTGAACGATCTCATGAGAGACCTATACCTCTCAAAGGAGTGTGCTGAATTACTGGCATCCAGATTAAAAGAAAAGAACCTTCTTTATCCAGGCACTAATGTTACATTTTATCGTAAGAGAGAAATGGATAGGCTGCCTTTTTTCACTCAGGAAAATAAGCTGGCATTCTGTAACGATATAAAAGGAGTCTTAGAAAAAATGGGTTTGCCATATTATACATCAGACGAGTGGCGCCTTTTCATTGTCAGTTCAAAACGTAGTTTAAAATGTGTCCTTTTACATAACGGTAACAAATATGCTTCAATTCCTATTGGATATTCTACTACCATGAAAGAGGAGTATAAAACAATAGCACAAGTTTTGAAACAAATTAAATACGAAGAACATCAGTGGGCAATTGGTGTTGATTTGAAAATGGTGAACTTTCTCCTTGGACAGCAAAGTGGATATACAAAATACCCCTGTTTTGTATGTCTTTGGGACAGCAGAGCTAAAGATCAGCACTGGGTTAAGAGAAATTGGCCTTTAAGAGATGCTATGCTTCAAGGAAAACAAAACGTAGTGAATGAACCTTTGGTTACGAGAGAAAAAATCTTACTACCACCCTTGCATATCAAGTAGGGGCTTATGAAGCAGTTTGTGAAAGCGTTAGATCGAGGTGGAAATTGTTTTGGGGACTTGTCACATAAGTTTCCTGGGATTAGCACGGATAAACTAAAAGCTGGTATATTTGACGGTCCTCAAATAAGGCAACTTATTAAAGATCCACAGTTCACCACATCAATGAATGAGACTGAATCTAACGCTTGGGGTTCATTTGTTCAAATAGTTCAAAAGTTTCTTGGAAATCACAAAGCAGACAATTACATAGAATTAGTGGAAACTATGCTTTCAAATTTTCATATTCTCGGTTGTAACATGAGTATAAAAGTTCACTACCTCCACAGCCACCTAGATCGCTTTCCAGAAAATTTAGGTGACTATAGTGAAGAACAGGGAGAAAAATTCCATCAGGATATTAAAACTATGGAAGATCGATATCAAGGACGATGAGATAACCACATGATGGCCGACTACTGTTGGAGCCTTCAGCGAGACTGCCCCAGTAAACTCCATGCTAGACAGTCGTATAAACGAAAATTTGTAGGTGATAGTGACTAATATCAATATGAATGTATGTTAATCTACTTTTTATAATAAATATTTAATATATGTGTTTTTTTTACTGGCAATACTCATAGTTATAACGCAAAATATATATAGAGGTTAAAAATCAGTAAATAATTCCTATTTTAAAAACTAGATCTGATAGACAAAATCTGATGGCTATTTCGGATTCTCCACCCAAAAATTACCCAGGAACAGTTAAAAAATCACCGGCACCAAAATGTGTGTTGGCTTGTGTAATAATAACTTTATTGTCATGAAATTTCACACCGGAAATATTGACAGTGTCACACATACATATTGTATAACAAATACAAAAATACAAAAGAATCATGGTAAAGAACAATACTTACTTTCTTAAGACAAACGAACATAAATGGCATGTTAGCTTTTATCATTCATAAATTCGTGTATTGAGTAATAAGCCTTATTTACTAAGAGCGTCTTCAGTTTTTTTTTTAAATATATTTAAATTATTCCACTCACACAGCTCGCTGTTTAAACTCATCATTTTATTAAAAAATTTGGCTCCCATATACCTCGGTCCACTCTGCGACACCGCCAATCGACAGAACGGGAGTGATATGTCTTCTCCATTCCTTGTGTTTTGATTGTGCTGGTCCTTCGTCCTGATAGGAGATTGCTCCCTGACAAATACTAGCAGAGAGTATATGTAGAGGCTGGGCAGCGTCATTATACCATGCTTACGGAAATGTTTCCTGCAAGACGCACTCGGTCCCAACCCCAGCATGCTACGCAGTGCCTTCTTTTGAGATATGAAGACATCGTTTGCCCCACTCGCAGCACCCCAATATATCACCCCGTACGATATTATTGACTGGATCAGCCCAAAGTATATAAACCTAAGCACGTCCATAGAGACGGTACCACGAACGCTCCGCATAAGGAAACATCCCCTCCTGATCCTTGGAATCATACTCTGAATGTGTACATCCCACGTCAGCTTCTGGTCGATGTGTTCGCCCAGAAATCTTGTGCTAGTCAAATTTTCTAAGGACACGCTCCCAACTCTTATCAGCAAGCTGGAGAGCACCGTCTTATTCCTAGGTAGAAACTGGACGATGTGCGTCTTCGTGGCTTTGAGGGATATACCATTAGTCCCACACCACTCCAACATGTCTCTAGCGCATCCCCCAGCCGCCGCCACCAAATCCCCCTCCGTCCGCGCCGACACCACAACGCTCGAGTCGTCCGCGTAAAGCACTGGAGAGCCCGACGCGCCAAGGGCCAACGGCAAATCGTTCACGAAAACATTAAAGAGCGTTAATTAAAAATGAATGACAGTTTCTCATTTAAAGAACTTGCTGACATGCACCTTGCTTATGGTGTAGCACAGTGCAATGAAAGAGAAGCAACGTAGGCAACCCCATCATACAACCTTTGCTTCCATCCATCGTCGCCTAGACAGAGTGGGAACCTAAGACGGAAGATGGTGTTCGTCGTCCAAGAACAGCAATGTTCCCGCAAATGGATTGGAAGAGGAGATCCCGTGGCCTGGTCCGCGCGTTCTCCTGATCACAAGCTCTGGATTTTTTTCTTTGAGGTTATCTGAAATCTCTAGTTTACGAAACACCTATTCGTAATGAGGAAGATCTGTTAGCAAGAATAATGGCGAGTTTTACACATGTAGAAGCTATTCCCGGATTATTCCATAGGGTCCGCGAGTCAATGAACCGACTGTGCAGTCTTTGTATTGAAGCTAATGGCCGACATTTTCAATAATGTATAATGTAAATAAAGACTAACATGAACAAAAATTGATTTGTTAATGTCCTCCTAAACTTTTCTTTGTAAAATAATACCAATACAATTTTTCCTATTTTATGCCAATATGGCCCATTTGCGGACATATATTTATTAAACAAAAAATGTTTGTATTGATGTCCCCAACTGCCCCTTAAAGTTTGTCGGTATGTTTATGGGACTCCCTGTATATATATAATCTTAATTAGTTTTTCTTTGCCGTAAATTTATATATATATATAAAAACTTGGAATGCGAGCTGCCATGTGTAGCTTGTCTTAGATATTTTTCAATTTATCATGGACAAACACCAACTTCACTCCCTGGTAGACAACCCCAACCTACGCGTGTACTGAATCAAATGTGAAAAATAATAGAAAACGTGTTTATGCGTACATCAAAATGAATATTGGAAAATTCTGGTGTAGTGTAACCGTATACTAAAGTAATAACAAAAATAGGACAGACTACTATTTGTTGCTTCTTTTCTACGTGAGAGAGAAGAAGTGAAGACAGATCCTAACGCAAATATTTGTATTGTATGTTAAAAATGGACTGTTGAAATTTCTAGAGGAGAGCAAGCACTGGCACGTTTTTCAAACCCATTAGTACTGTACAGTACGGTATAGCTAAGAATATATTTGTTGATTAATATAATAATAATATAATTTATGTATGTGAATCTCAGAACTCCGAAATCCTTTCCCATGTCCACAATCTTCACCAACAGTATTTAGTAATAAATTCTGTGCCTTACACTTGCTATATTTTTTGCTAGAAATTCGATAAAAGCATTAAATTATTATTATATATTAAGGAACCGTATAGAACTAATTTATAGAATATAATAAGACTGGGATATATTCAAGTTGTTTAAGTTGGTTGGAAGGTCATGGCTAGAAAATCCTAATAAATACACTTATATATTCTAAAATAATATGTCTTTTTAATCAACGTGTTCATTGTAAAATCATCTTAATTCACATGCATATATTTTGTTTATATTTAAAATTAGAATAATAAATAACTATACTTTACCAGCTCTCCAAAATAAATTAAAAGGAATTCTGATATCATGAAAACATTTGTCTATTTAGGAAGTATATTAACCAGATCTATATATACATAGGCACATAAATCGGAATAAACATTTAAATCACTAGATTCGTTAATGTATATATTTTATATTCTTTACGAAATTAATGTTGCTTTTTTTTAGTTTGGAGCTGAAGCTTTTATATAAATAAACACCCGGTGAAAATAATTCATACTTAAATAATAGTATGTGGGTAGCGGTAGTGACTCGCATGACTTGATTGATGAGAATGTTTTCATTTTAAATTCGAAAGTTAACAAAACAATAAAGCTAAACTTTACGCGTGGACTTTCCAATCCAGCTGAACATTTTGCCGTCTTTCATTTCTACATCAACGTCACTCAAGAAACTCTAATGCAATACCGAATTAGTTCCGGTCAAATCCAAACAATATATAGTGATATTTATAGAATCCCATATTTCATCAGCTTATAATTCATCCGTTTCACTATCATATTAATAGATCGTTAAAATTTCGTTAGTGTGTTCAAATATTAAGAAAGTACTGGTTTTTAGTAGATTTGTTGAAATTATGCAGATTTCTCGAAACAAGTGATATTTACACATTATTTAAAGTTCTTCGTATTGGTAATATTATATCCTTAGATGAAATGTTATATTTTATGTTTTTGAGTTACATAACGATCTTACGAGGGAGAGTTAATAAGTTCGGACTGGAGAAGTTCAATGGTAGTGATAGAGTTCCTTCGTGCTCAAACGTGTTCATAGCCTTTATATTAGCATAAATATAAAGGTTTATCACAATCGCGTCAGAGGTCTTTAATCTATAATTTAAATTCTTCATGATCATCTTGACATGACTAAGGTCAGCGCAAGACAAGTGCCGAGAATGCTTACGCCGCCACAAAAATAACAGCGCGTGAATGCATTTTTGCACCTCTGTAATGGAGGCAGGGATGGTGTATTGAGTCGAATTTTTACTGGGAATGAAACTTCGATTCATCATTATGACCCTGAATCCAAGCAAGAATCCATGCAGTGACATAAAATGCTACCCAGGATGTTTAAAGTTTCACAGTCTTCCGGAAAACTCATGGGTACAGATTTTAGGAAAGCAATCTTGTTAATTGATTACAAAGATAAAGGCGTTTGCATAACTGAAGAATACTACGCCTCAATATTGGAGGGGTTAAAAAAAGTAATTAAGGAAAAGCAGGCGAAAATTGACGAAAGGTGTCCAGCACGACTCTTGTGGACACGAGGATTGGTATTCACAAGAGTCGTGTCGTGCTGGCTGCCCTGCGTAAAATAAGTTTCGACATTTTGAATTACTTAACCTATACTTCAGGCCTGACTCCTTTGCAATTTGCACCTGCTCCATAAAATAAAAAAAAAGCTAGATGGGAAGAAATTTACGAGCGTTAGGAAATTAAGGACGCAGTCTGGGCGTATTTTTCAGAAAAGATAAATCTATGATGGCACAGAGGGACTAATTGAAAGATCTGAAAAATATGTTATGGTAGCAGATGAATATATTAAACAAGAAAGTAATCTTGTATTTTTATCTCCTCTCTTTTTCCCCCATTCCACGAACTTGAAAACGCTTGCTCGTATACTGCCCGATAAAAATTTTCATTTATAAAGTACAAGATCAGACCGAGCTGATAACGAAGTATATTGTTTCTATTGCAACAATAGTTAGGCCATTATTGTATTGTGGTTGACTCATGATTGAATTACATAGAAAACATGGATGCATATTTCATAATTAGAAGCTGTACTATTGCTTGAACGAAACCTTTCTAAGCCGTTTGTTTCGTCTTACATATCACTTGTACCTGCCCTCTTTTTCAAAACACGGAAATTATCCATCTGACTCAGTCTGTTCGGGTTGACTGTAAAATCTGAATATAATATACAATAGACTGAGAGTAATTAATTGATAAGGGAGACACTTGTTGAAACTCCATAACACTAGTGAAAATAAAATACGATGATTTTAAGTTTCAAAATAAATTTAATAGTAATTCCACTACAATATTGTTTCGTCACACAGTGACTTCATCAGGTGGATGAATGACTGATATTTTTACAAATGTACAAGATATATATACTAAGCCAAAGATTACAAATTTAAAGAACGTAAGGGGGAGTTACATATATCTGTATGGTCATTTAATGCTAATCCTAATTTATTGTACCTAGAAATTTCTAGAGACTCAAGTAAATCTAGTTTTTTACTTTTTTCTTGTATATGCAAGATTTTATAATTATTATTAAAATTATGATTATTTTCTATACAATGTTTAGGAAATGTAGAATCTGATTTCCTATCTCTATAACTTCTTTGATGTTCAGATATCCGTTGAGTAAAGGTTCGTCCTGTTTGGCCAATGTATGACATATTACACTCACATATTAATTTATAGGCACCTGAACCAAGTTTTTTGTCCGATTTGTCCTTATTGTTTTTTAAAAATCTTTGAACTGTATTATTAGTTCTATATGCTATGGCAGTGTTAGAGGCTTTCTTGATTAGAGAACAAATTTTATCTGATGTTTTACCGATGTAAGTTACGGAAGAATAATGTAATGGATCTTTTATTACTTGTTTAGGATATATTAATGAGCGTGTAATTATTTTTTGTCCATGCATCCATCATCCTCCTTCACAAACAAAAAAATTATTACACGCTCATTAATATATCCGTGTTAAGGAAACTTCCTAGTTTGAAAGTACCGTAAATAAAACTCAAATTCAGTTCAAATACACATTTATTTAGTTCGGTGTGCGCCGAGAATTTCGGGGCCGCTCTTGCATCGAACATAAGATTACAACATATGTATATACATGTGCATCGCTCGAGAAGCTAATGGTCCCCTATATGTACGCACATGTCAGACACTGCCGTCCGTACGTATACATAGGAGGTCTTGCATCGCCTTCGGTGTACAGTCGTATAACTCTGCCGGCAGACAATAAATTCGGCTGGTGAGACTGTATGTGCCCGAAGCGGGCTCCGCATCAGTATGCGTAATATTTATATGTAAAAAATACATTGTGACAATAAATTTTAAAAGTTGAAAAAATAAAACATACATTACAAAAATATAATAACACATAAAAATAAAGAAAGACATTCATATATACGAGTAAAACAAGAAACAATAATATGAAATAAAATAAAAGATGTTAAGTTCTTAACATAACCGCCCCCCTTGAAGGCATCGCCTTCAACAGAACGTAGCACTCGCGGGACTTAGTCCTCGTTCACTGGTAACACGCACAATTTCACACTTGGTCTTTGCACCGTACCATTTGAAGTCTGTACTGTTGCCGCACGCGTAATACCATCTCGTCCTGGATGGGTCTCCAAAACTCGGCCTAGGATCCACTGGCAAGGAGGAGTGTTGTCTTCTCGGATGATTACCAAGCGCCCAGGACGTAGTTGCTGCTCGGTGTTGACATTCCACTTGTTTCTTCTTTGCAGTTGACTCAGGTATTCTCTGTGCCATCGCTTCCAGAAATGTTCACGTATTTGTTGAACATATTGCCATCTTGATAAGGAATTTAATTTTATGTTTATCAAGCTAGGTTCCGGAATGGTAGCAGATATGGAACCAGTAAGAAAGTGGGAAGGTGTGAGAAAGGTTAAATCATTGGGATCATTTGAAATGGCTGTTATAGGACGAAAATTGAGTGTGGCTTCAATTTGGACTAATACCGTTGTTGCTCTTTCCAGTTCTAAACATTTTAAATGGCCGGTATTTATTTCCGTAGTAGAATTACTACATTTTGCCTGTGCATTATTCTTAAATCTGATGCAGTATGCCACTACTCTTGTTAATTTGTTTAAAGAAGAGTATTTAGTAAACAGATCACAGTTGTCTGTATTGACATTAACCCCAACAATATTTTTTACTTCTGGCGAAGTTTCAATAGTTGGCGGTTCAAAACCAGGCCATTTGTTTGCATTCTGTTCTAGAAATGCAGGGCCATCAATGTTTCTCTTCGTATTTTTAATAAAGTGTTGTTCGCATAGCCTTTTTTCATGTGAATACACTTTATCCTTTTTGACGTTTTCTAATTCCCAGAATTTATTTTGATTGTCGTTAAGTTGTTTTAATGTTACTGAATTGCACTAGAGGAAGACATTCCGATATTTTGTCCAGTACTAAACAATCTAGTTTTGCCTTGAAATTATTATTTCGAGATTTAATTGAAACCTTGGTGGTGTTAGTTATTCTCGTAGTGTACTGTGTTATTCCAGATAGAGATATCTGTGTATTAGTTAGCGGTAGATTAAGGATTTTCGCCATTCTGTACGTTAATAAATGTGATTGCGATCCCGAGTCTAAAAGAACTCGACAGGGATGAGTTTTTCCTTTCCGGTCTAAAATGTTAACCAACGCTGTGGATAATAAAATGTGACTGTTCGCGTCTGAATTGCAGCTGTGATGTGACACACTGGAACTAGAACCGGTGGAACTGGTCTCCAATGGCGATGTCTCAGATCTAGATATTGTTTGAAGATGAAGCAAATCGTTGTGCTTCTTATGACAGTGTCTGCAAGGTCTCCCTGAACATTTAAAAGCTACATGATTTGTCTTTAGACAGTTGATGCAAAGTTTCTTGGCTTTAGCTTCCTCAATTCGTTTATTAACGTCAAGATTTATAAACTTTCTACAATGATAAATAATATGGGAACCTTTACAAAATGTGCATGATACTGAACTCTTGTCAGTTGACACGTTCGCTGATGTTTTGTATTGAGTGTTGCTGGCTTTTGATATAGCTTCTAAAGTTTGACATTTTTGTGTGAGAAAATTCGTGAACTCTTTTAATGTAGGTAACTCTGTAGACTGTATTTTGGCTTCCCATTCTTTTAATGACTGAACGTCTAACTTTTTGGAGACAATGCATATTAATAGATCATCCCAATGTTCTGTAGGACGTTTCAGTGCTGTGAGGGCTCTAAAATGCTTCATAAAACCGTCTAATATCTGCCTAAGAATATTTACGTTTTCTTTGTGTGCTGTTGGCAAGTTGAAAATACCATTTATGTGTTTCTGTACAATTATTCTCGTATTATTGTATCTATCTTGTAACATTTGCCATGCATTTGCGTAATTGTCGGATGATATTTCTAAGGAATGTAGAACGTTGGCTGCGTCTCCTTTCAACGACGATTTCAAATAATGAAACTTTTGTACATTTGGTATGGCACTATTATTATGTATAAGAGAATTAAAAGTATCGTAGAATGAGAACCAGTTATCATAGTCACCAGCAAATACCGGTAACTCAATTGTAGGCAGTTTGATGAAGCTATTTACTGTGTTGTTACTATTATTTTCTGAGGATTCATCGATGTCTCGCACAGGAGCTAACATAGATGTATATCGTAGTTTATTGTCGTAATATTTATTTTCAAATTCTTCACGCTCAGTATTCTCGAATTCTGTTTCATCTAGCTTCTCAATTTGAGTCTGCACTTTATCAAATTGTTCCAGTAATAAAATATATCTTTCATAGCGATCGTCGTCAACGATGTCGTTGGGACCACTTCTATCTAAATAAGTGACCGCTCTTGTCAACGATGCTTTAATTATTCGGCGCTGAAATTTTAAATCTTCCATTTTTATTATTTTTAAAGATATACAGATATATTCGTAGCTCCGCAGCAGTATACCTTGCTCCGTATCAGTATTTCACCTCCGCATCAGTATCAGACCTCCGCATCAGTATCTGACCTCCGCATCAGTATTTGACCTCCGCATCAGTATTTCGAGCTCCGTATATGTATTTCACCTCCGCATCAGTAAATCGAGCTCCGTATATGTATTTCAGCAAAAAAAATAAAGAAAAATCTTGTCTTCAGTATTAGATTTTTCTATTTATTGCAGCATCACACACTGCTTATTTTATGCACATGTATTTAGCTCCGCAGCAGTATTTCACCTCCACATCAGTATTATTTGCTCCGTATCAGTATTTCGAGCAAAACAAAAAAAAAATAAAGAAAAATCTGTCTTCACTTTCAGATTTTTCTATTTGCATGCGGGCATTTATCTCGTGGTAGGGACGGACCACTTTACTTAGATTTTGTAATCTATTTTTTGCTCTGCGTACGTATGTAGGCACTGTACGAGAGTTTATATCTCGTGGTTTGCCAGGCCACTTTTCATAGATGTTAGTAATCTATCTTTTCTCTGCGTAAGTGTGTTTGTTACTGTACGAGAGTGTATTTTTCGTGGTTTGCCAGGCCACTTTTCTTAGATTTTAACAATCTTTGTTTTGCTCTGCGTAAGTATGTTTGTTACTGTACGAGAGTGTATTTTTCGTGGTTTGCCAGGCCACCTTTCTTAGATTTTAACAATCTTTGTTTTGCTCTGCGTAAGTATGTTTGTTACTGTACGAGAGTGTATTTTTAGTGGTTTGCAAGGCCACTTTTCTTAAATTTTAATCTTTCTGTGCCGCTGCAATAGTAGGAAGTACGATAGCCGCACATATATCCTCTGCCTTTGCGAACAATTGTTTGTAAATATTTCTAACTTAAATATTTCAATTGGATTCGCCGCAGTATCAGGATATGATGTGATAATCAGCGTATGTATCCTTTGCGTAAGCGAACACTAAATTTGTATACGTCTTGCGTATTATTTTAAGCGGACCAGAGCACTGGACGCTTCGTGTCTTTTTAGTTCGTTGCAGAACTGAATACGATACTCGCCTATGTATTTCCTGCCTTTGCGGACTATTAATATTTCTAATTTTCTAGATCCGCCACAGTAAAAGCTGTTTTTTCGGACTAGTACGTTCGATAAGACCGGCCGCAGTATTAAATACCAAGCGATATGCGTATGTATTCTCTGCTTAAACGAACAATATTTCTTCGTATATCAATGTATACGATCCGACTCGTGAAGGACCAATATGTTAAGGAAACTTCCTAGTTTGAAAGTACCGTAAATAAAACTCAAATTCAGTTCAAATACACATTTATTTAGTTCGGTGTGCGCCGAGAATTTCGGGGCCGCTCTTACATCGAACATAAGATTACAACATATGTATATACATGTGCATCGCTCGAGAAGCTAATGGTCCCCTATATGTACGCACATGTCAGACACTGCCGTCCGTACGTACACATAGGAGGTCTTGCATCGCCTTCTGTGTACAGTCGTATAACTCTGCCGGCAGACAATAAATTCGGCTGGTGAGACTGTATGTGCCCGAAGCGGGCTCCGCATCAGTATGCGTAATATTTATATGTAAAAAATACATTGTGACAATAAATTTTAAAAGTTGAAAAAATAAAACATACATTACAAAAATATAATAACACATAAAAATAAAGAAAGACATTCATATATACGAGTAAAACAAGAAACAATAATATGAAATAAAATAAAAGATGTTAAGTTCTTAACAATCCTAAACAAGTAATAAAAGATCCATTACATTATTCTTCCGTAACTTACATTGGTAAAACATCAGATAAAATTTGTTCTCTAATCAAGAAAGCCTCTAACACTGCCATAACATATAGAACTAATAATACAGTTGAAAGATTTTTAAAAAACAATAAGGACAAATCGGACAAAAAACTTGGTTCAGGTGTCTATAAATTAACATGTGAGTGTAATATGTCATACATTGGCCAAACAGGACGAACCTTTACTCAACGGATATCTGAACATCAAAGAAGTTATAGATATAGGAAATCAGATTCTACATTTGCTAATCATTGTATAGAAAATAATCATAATTTTAATAATAATTATAAAATCTTGCATATACAAGAAAAAAGCAAAAAACTAGATTTACTTGAGTCTCTAGAAATTTCCAGGTACAATAAATTAGGATTAGCATTAAATGACCATACAGATATACGTACCTAACTCCCCCTTACTTTCTTTAAATTTGTAATCTTAGGCTTAGTATATATATCTTGTACATTTGTAAAAATATCAGTCCTTCATCCACCTGATGAAGTCACTGTGTGACGAAACAATATTGTAGTGGAATTACTATTATTTTTATTTTGAAACTTAAAATCATCGTATTTTATTTTCACTAATAGATTGAGAGCACTAAATTATAGTTGCACTGCCTGTTTTAATTGAATTTTTATTTGATTTTCTTAATATATTGTAATTCATATGCATCCAATTCATTGTATTGATCGTGATTAGAATTCAGGATCACGACCAGGTTTTTCTATATTTAATGGCTTTGTCTTCTTCTTCTTAAATTGTAATTCCAGATTTTGACGACATTCTAAACAATAAAGTTAGATTATCAATGAATAAACACTAATTATACCAATACATTGCCTATAACAGAGTATTCTAATCACATTAAGACACTTATCTATTATATAGAATTGTGTGAAATTCAATCGTATAGCAGTTCTTTAATTTATGAAATGGGAGGTGTCTAATGAAAAGCCAAACAATATAGAAATATTGTCGTTTCTACACAAGGTTTGATAACGACAAACAAGTACAAACCTTTATTTTTTTAATGGAATTGTAGCCATTTTATTACACGTTATGGTAAGCTTTTGAAAGTTGACTAAATTAACATGAATTTGTATTAGCCGATTTTCAATGGTTTCTGAGACATAAGTTTTCCCACGAAAATTGCACAAATTATGAAAAACACTTATGAAATAACTAGTGACAATGAAAGAACTGCTATTAGCTCAATTCGTAAATATATAATTTCACTACTTGAATTTAGTATTTGTTTGAAATTTCAATGGATGTTGTGTAGAATTAATTATATACCGTTCGCGAAATATATTTATTCTAAAAAAAATAGAACACATGCCTATTTACATGGCAGTGAAAAGTGATTCCTGAAAGTTTACTATATAAAAATACTTAATTTCTCGCGTTTGTAGAAAAGTTTCAAAGTTATGGAATGTTATATCTGGATAAATCTGGTTACGAATTGGTATGACACATAACATATCTTAAGGTGGTTGAAAAAGGCTGCTTATTATATTTTCTATTTAATAATAAATAATTTTCACAATAATTTTAAAATAAATTAAGCCACAATTAAAAAAATTATATATTAGGAATATATTGAAAATATCGCAGTTACCGTGTGTCAAGAAATTCTCAAAAAAAAATCAGGGGTAGCTTACATTTATAACATTAGCTAGAAGGAAAAGGCGTCATTACAAGCATATGAATTTACTTTACGTCAAAACTAAAGTATTTAAAATTGGATGATTTGTGTTTTGTGGGAAACGCTCTGAAATTATTTACTGATACGAGGAATATACAAACATATACAATTTTTGCTATTAATCAGCAAATACTTATAGGTCATTTGATACTCGACTTTAAACGTATATAGAAGAAGACAGCGATAGTTTGGAACGTTTATTGCTTTTTTATTTTCTCATTCTTTGCGTTAAATATTGATTTTATAGGTTTTAAATATTAAATTATGCAGATGTAACAATAAACTAAATTAATATTATTTATGCTTTTCCTCTTTTAGGCATTTTAATTTGTTAAGTGACGACCTAAATGACTGATGTTGTGATGCTTGATAGATTATAGCAACTTACAACATTTTTTCCAAGTCAACTAAAATTTGAATACTTATATCTTGAAATCAATAAATCGTAATCTGGTTTATTCAGATATGATATTCTATAAATAAAAGAAAATTAGCAATAAATGCAATTGAAGTAATACATTTTTAGTACTATTTAATATTTTAATGTGCTTTGAAATGTCGAAACTAACGTCAAATTCACTTAGTCGTATATCTTTACTAATTGTTAATTTTTTCAAAAATCACTATATCTCACAGTTCGATGCCTAGTAGTTTTTAGTAACCACCCAACCAACGTGACTAGTGCACGAAAATGTCTGAAGTAACGAAAATTGAGTACCGCGCGGTCATTAAATTTTTACAAAAAAAGGGCATACACCTTATCACATTAAACAATGTTTAGGAGGCGTTTACGGTGATTCATCTCCTTCGTGTTCACCTGTAAAAAAGTGGGCAAAATGTTTCCCTTTGGGACAAGAATCTCTGGAAGATGCTGATCGGTTGGGTCGACCAATTGAAGTGATAACTCCTTAACAAATTTCAATTATTGAACATTTAGTGCTAGAAGATCGTCGTTTGAAAGTGAAGGAATTAGCAGTGATAACAAATATTTCCGAAACAAGTGTTCGCCGAATTCTCTATTACCATATGGGTATGAATAAAATTAGTGCTAGATGGGTACCGCGACTTCTTTCTGCTCTCCAACGTGAACGTCGAGTCGAATGTGCGCGTCGTTTTTAAACATGTGTGGAGGCGACCTAAAACCGATTTTGGAGACCATTGTCACAGGGGATGAAACAATGGTTCTCTTTTACGATCCTCTGTCGAAAAGTGAGTCCACAAAATGGCAGCGACCTGATGAACCTCGTCCCAGAAAGGCGAAAGTCGTTCAATCAACAAAAAATGGGATGGTCACAATATTCTGGGATTGTGAGGGTATTTTGCTAATTAACTTTAGAGAGCGCAATACAAATGTGAACGGCACATATTATGCGTCTTTACTGCATAAATTAAGGAACAGTATTCGTGCAAAACGTCGTGGAAAATTGACGAAAGGTGTGCGATTATTGCACGACAATGCTCGCGTATATACTGCCGCCATTTCACAAGCTGTCATCGGCGAATGCGGCTTTCAAGAATTGCAACATCCCCGTATAGTCCGGATATGGCTCCTTGTGATTTTGTTTTGTTTTATAATTTAATAAAAGACCTTAGGGGACGTAGTTTTAATGACGACAGTGATTTGCAAGCAGCTGTTATAGAACATACGGAAAAACTTCAGATTATTTTTACAATGGTATCGAATTATTAATTAATCGGTGTAATAAATGTATAGAAGTTAGGGGAGATTACATTGAAAAATAAAAATTTCTTTTTGTAAATCAGGCCGAGAATTTACGGCGCCTACCTCGTATCTATCTATTTTTATATCCATCTATCTAATGAATATAAGACAAAAAGAGAATAGCCAGAAATATGATTATAAACAAGAACTTAAAAATATCGCTGGATTGCAATCACAATATTAAGGAACTTAAGAAATGGAATAAATTGTTTTACTAACTTAGTAAACGTATTTTTTGAAGAATATGCCTTTGTGTGAATTAATACAAACACGCATCTGTGAATTAGAATAGATTTCAATGATTTTGCTTGAATAGTTTCAATTTCCTCAGTATCATTTGAAATACGGTATTGATTCAACTTCTCCACAATCTCATTGACTTTATGTAAAGCTTGCCTCGCGTTATAAGTGATATCTAATTAAGTAGACGTCTAGGATCTATTTAATAGGCATCCACTTGAGCACTGATTCACAGTTCCAATGTCGGTTCTTCTTGTTTTCCTAAATTAGTTTGTGAACTCCCTTGCTTTCCGAAAATTGATAATTGTAAACTTTTAGTCTGAGTATTCGTTAGTAAATCTTCTACTCCCAAATAGCATATATTATTCACGTTATTTATTTCTGTAGCGTTATTATATCATTAGATAATTACTGCACATGACATACAAATACATCTTATGTAAAAACATTAAGAGCTTTTCTATATGTTACTGGTATTTAATAAATGCGTTCTGAATAAATGGTTTTTCCGTTCTTCTAATTTTGTCGCACGGTTTACATTGTACCTCTCCATATAATTGAAATATATGTATAAATCGTTGCGGCTTATTAACATACACTCAAACGAGTGCAGCGGGTCCATATCAGTTAAGAAATTATAAAACACTAAAATATTTTATTTATATAATATATAAGTACATTATTGTTTTCACATTTTAAAAGCTACAAGGTTATAGAGAGATTCGTATTAGTTCTCATTTTGGTCTACATTATTACCACCATCTTCTACGGTATTTTCAGTCTATATTTGGCTTAATAATGTATATATTGTATAAATAATCTTGTATCCTTAACATTTTTCAGAATGTTTGAGATTCTGCAAACTGTAATGTAGTAGTACGTCATTTTATCTTATGGAAAAACGATATTTTTGTAAATATTTCGCAAGTCGTGTCTTCTAGACAGATATATTTATTGTATAAAAGTATTTAAAGCTTGATTTTGAATATTTTTTGTAAAAAAATGTAAGTTTAGATGTTTCACAAATATCTCACAAATTATGCATTCTATACAGATCTATACAGATTTATTACAGATGCAAAAGTATTTAGAGCTGGATATAGAACAGTTTTTGTATATAAATTCAAAATTTAGACCGTAAATAACACTTCAACTCAAAACTACTTAGAGCTGTATTTAGAATAATTTTTCTATAAAAAAATTCGTAACGCAAATACGTTTAGAAAATTGATGCAGTGCCCCTCTTAATTTTTTCCTGTTGGTGTATATTTACTTATTTATCTTTCCAGTTACCTATAAAAAATAAATATGTAATCTATTAACAGTCAGTAGAGAATGTAGTCGTCAATACTTTATTTGTTTGTACCGTTTGCATATTGATTAGATCTAAATACGCATTCATTTACAAGTGTGAATTCCAAGCTCAAGTCATGTATAGCAAAAAGTAAAAAGCTTCTAATCTTTTTACGAAACTTCATACAATCTGATCATATGCCAACAATGATAACACGCACATATCAAATTAACCTTTTTTGCCAAATAAAAACAAAACTTCACATTTATTGAGTCAGTACATATACATATGGAAATACAGTGTGCGCCAAAATAAATAGTACTGAAAATTAAAATTACATTTATTTCTTAATTTACATAATTTATATGTTCAAAATGTTCACTTTACTGACACAAACAAGTTTTATATCAATTTTGCCGTGCGTGTCAATCATATTAACATACTTATCCTAATATTGAACACACTGATCACTAATGCATTGCCGTACTGACGTAATAATAATTACTTAACAATTTTATTGTCTTCAGGAGCAGAAAAAGTATTCGTGACATTTTGTTTCAATTTCAAAAGAAGCACATACAAAGATTCTGCTTTTTATGATAATTTACTTGATTTGTAATTTGGCATAATAATCAGTTTTATCATTAACCTTTAAGAATACATGTTTAAACTAACCAATGGCATTTCAATTAGCTTAGGCGTGCCTTCAAAAAAATGTTTTATCTTAAGAGGGGCCTTTACCTACAAATAGAAACGTATGCAACTTATATTACTCGCGGGACGAGTAGACTCAAGGGGGTGTGAGTGGGTGGAGCTACACGTTATGAGGTTCCGATCCGAACGCTTCGGTTTTATTCATAGATAAAGGAATACTACAGATGGGAAACATATGTATAAAGAATGAAAAACTTACGGAACTGCCCTCTTGCGGGACTAGTCACGTATTACTTTCATATACTTATTCATATTTTGAAATATTTAATTATTATTTTTGGATGTGAACAAATTAAATGGGTTCATTTTCACTTCGCTTTAATGCACATCTTAAAGTCGGATGAAAATTAATACATTCAATTTGTTTAGAATAAAAGAATACTCTCTTTTTAATTTATTTTCAGCCATCACAATAGTACAACATTATTTCTCATTATAATGTACAATTGTAATGATAAATAGATCAAGAAAAAAATAATAAAAAAGAAAATCTTATAAAAAAACAATTTCAGAAATGATGAAGTTACTTTATTACAAATAATTGATCGATATACAAATACATAATACAAATACATACATGTGTATAACAAATAATAATATATAATAAATTATGTACATAAGCAAGTATTCTTAATTTTTATGAAGAACTTCTTGTGTTTAATATATTATTTAGACTTATATGATCTTTTAGCCCAAGTACCATCAACAACTACAGTTAGAAGTGGAAACCCATCACTATCTAGCTCTCCTTTAGATATAGCTTCAGCCTTCTCTGCTTCTGCAGCTTCCGCCATTTCTTCCACGGCATTTTCTTTTATTACTTCATGAACGTGCTTTTGTATATCATAATACGTTCGCGAAGACATGGTAAGCATATTCATAATTGAAAAACGCTCTTCCATTTGAGAAAACCTTGTCCCGTGCACAAGTTTCCAAAAACCTACTATGCACATTTTGAAGACAAGCGTTTGCGTTAGCCATACTCAAAATATTTTAAGCATCTCCTTGAAAATGTTGACTTTTACTAATATAGACATAAATAGCTTAGATTACCATAACAAAATCATTAGTTTATAGTTTTCCTGGGGGACACCTAACATTATTTTGAGTCTAATTTCTATGTAGGTACATTAAAACATATAAAGAGCAAATACTACAATAACACATAGACACGGTAATCATAACGACTTCCAGGTGATTACAAATTTTTAAATCTCTTACCACAGCTTCATTTATGCCCATATCTTTTGAGCTATCATGTTCAACGTTAGAAAAAAGTTTTTCAATTGCACCACATATGCTACATTTAAATACAAATTTACAATTTAATCCATTTCTCAATTCTTTTAAAAAGTCATGTGAGTTGAATTGCATCCATATGACGATTCATGGCCGCCAAAACTTTTTAACTGCTGAATTATCGTTCCTGGTTTCTTTTTTTACAAGAAAATTACCTTCCTCGGGTTCATTTTCAGTTGGAAGCTTGAAACTGTAATAATTTGTAAATTTGTAAATAATGCCCAAAGTCTACAGTTTCGATTGTAATACGTACTTCCCATTACCTTGTGAGTTGCCTAAATAGATGTGTTCAGAGTTTCCAACATTAACCCTTTCAGAGGATGACAAATCAATGGAAGTTGCATCAGACCTAACAGCAAAAGCGTATGTATTAAAAGCGGACTGTAAGAAAGGCAAACCAAAACTACTGTGAGTTGAAAATTTTAATATACACATAAAATGAATCGTCAAATATTTAAATTCTGAAATCTACTCGCATATTGGTATTATGTACTTAGTTAAATTAAATCGAATTAACAAATATCAAAATAATGTAAATAAAATTGTAGACTAAAAATTACTTACCTCGTATTTTGATTTTTGATACGATTTGCATGCTTACTTCTTTGTATGGTTGATCTTTTATGATAATCCAATTTTCGCTTGCCCATAACTTATATTATTGTAGCGTGATTCGTTCGTTAATTTAAAAAAAACAGAACACGCAGTTATAGCAGTAACTATTTATTATCACTAATTAATGTTATTTACGTATATTTATATCCAATTCATTAAATAGACACATACATTTATTTCTACAATTTCTCTATACCGTGAGTCATGTCAATTTTAGTTTTATTGACAAACCTTGTCTCCATGACACCCATTCGTATTTCGTGACATTACACTCGAATATTATATGACATTTCTTTTTAATTACAAACTGTCACTCTGACTTGGAATAGCCGACCGATTCCGATAGATTTTCGTCTTCGCTAGAACTGGTAGAGATACCGTAAAGTGGGGATAGACGACGCAAAAGCTTCGAAAAACGACGTGTAAAATGTGTGTGACAATTGCTACCCCCTTGTATTTAAATTAAAATGGCCGAGGCCTTAAACAAATCGGTACCCCGAAATTCCAAGAAGGTAGTGAATTAAGCACCACCACGGTAATTAACCTTCTATTATACTTTAGGAGGACGCTTGTCTATTTATCTAATCACCAACTTATAACACTCAGTCTTACCTCTTACTTCCCCAAGGGTCGATGTAAAATATGAGAGTCAGCACTGCCTCCAGCTACAGTCAGAGAAGGGCGAGTTCGAACACCGTACTAAGTCGAAGGTTGAGATGTCAGGGCGCCTATCCGTAAAAATATGCTGAGCCCAACAGATATTCAGACCCCGGACCAGATCCAATATAAAACTCCCCAGGTGATAAGAAAATAAGACCAACACACGTTCATTCAACTTCACAATCAGTTTATTGAAAATTCAATTCAATATCAACAGCGTATTTCCATTACCGTACAAACCGGCTATATACTCTTATTTCTGATTCCCAAGAGATATTCAGAACGATAGAATTAAAAAAAAAACAATGAAAAGTAAATCTCAAGCGCAACTCGGTTGCAAATATTAAATTCCTGAAGGGTTAATTAACATTAAATGGCCACCCAGGGTGATCCACAGTTCAAAATTTATCAATGACGAACAATAACATTATTTTAAAAATTCAAAAATGGTAAACGCAAGAAACGATCTTAAAATTAAAATTAATTGACCCACAGTACTCTTACAAGCACACAGACATGAGGCAACTTGCCAGGAGTCCCTCCAAAGTCGAACAGTTTGATCGTGATTTGCAACACGTCAAAACTAAAATAAACACTCTGTATATTAGAGGCAACCGACAATCTATTCGACATCAGAGTGCAGACTCTAGGTTATAAAATATCTAATTCTATTAAACCAAATAGCGCTAGTTAACTATGCTTTACATAAGAAAATGTGATTAATTAAATTCCATAATTTCTTACGAGATTATACCAATATAAATTACAAACATAGACTAAAATGCATTATTTAACATCCAAGAATTTACACAAGACCAATGTGAGGCTACACTGCCCTACACATCACAAAATTTAGCTCAATTTCTAAATTCAAAATTAAAATGGCTACGTAACGTCTCCAAAAATGTCAAAGTAACCTCCAAAATGGGGTCACTATTGTTAATAAAACTACGTTAAGTTAATTAATTCAAAAACATAAAGGCTCACAGGCCATAAGAAGTTAAATTAGGAAATTACGATTACTTATTTAATAAATTAGGCCGGAAAATTGAAATTCACTGTTCAAATTACACGATATTGACACAAATGTAGACAAACTGTTTAGTCCAATAAACTCTACCCTCTGGATAATAACAGAGAAAATTTACACAGTCACAATACCTTAAAGAAGTCACATCCACAGCTACCAAACATGATACCTTCTACGGATCCACACGTTACAAGAAATCTGCTCTCTTATCTTCGGCTAACGACATCTCAGAAAATTAGCGTATGAAGGCTACAGTATCCCATGATCTGTACCTTAATTGTGTCTTCACCGCAAGATCCAGCAATCAATTCCTTGGCACCGTAAGATACAAGCACGTGGTTCTCACGTCTTAACCCCAAAATCAAAAATGCTCAGATGAGGCTTATGTCAGGCCCAACACCAGCAGCTAAATTTAAATATAGAAACACACAAATTAAGATCGATTAGACACGTGAAAACTATACTTACAGCAGCTTAAACAATTCCCAAGCCCAGAAGAAAATATCCTCGTAAGAATGAAGTACAACGCCAAAATTCACCAATAATACTTGAGAAGCCCCATAAAATCCGCTTTTGTATGCGATTATCGACGGTAAAAACTCAATTCTTCATCATTCTCAAGTAAAGCTGAGGGAAATGATTCTGCTCTGTCGTGTCCAACCTTCCTCAACGACCGTTAAAAATCAAAAGAGAGAGCCTAACATGTCAAGCCTGATCATGAAACGCACAACGACAATTGTGCTAAAAGAGCGAACGATCCAACTAATACTTTTAAACGTACGACAAAAATACAGGTTCAAATAACCATAGGAAAATGGACAATAATTATTAATAATTTGTTGCATAACTCAGGGCCGAAAGAAGTTAAAAAAAAACGAAATTAACAATAACTAAGGAAACAATTTAATTAAATGAAACAACATACGCCATCTACCCGACAATGCCTGTATACGTTACACCCACCTAGGCAAGACAGAACGCGTGTAATAGGAATCTTAAGCACTTCTACACCAGATGGCCGTAGTAGTAGGAAGACGACATAAATTTAATCAAAAACGAATTACGTATTCCGACAATTAAAATAAACTATTAAAGGATAAAATACAACCAAAAAAAAAAACGTAACAATTCCTCCCTTACCACAAAAGGTTATTTACTTGTAAATTACCGTTAAGCCAAGAGTTATGAAACCAGGAACTGGACTGTGCGTAACACAACATATACCATACGATACAAGGAACCAAGTTAAAATCGACAACGACTAGGCAAAAAGGAAGACGAATGTGCGCGACCATGTCCGACAGCAAACGCAGCATCACCAAACGCTTGACCAAAACCACCACGCGGTCCTTCGGCATTCAGCCGGTACGGGGAATTAACGAGGGATAAATAAAAAAACATGGGTGTCGAGATTCTGCACAGGCGCGCCCCGAGACCTGACCAACCGACAGCCCAGTACCACTGATAGCATCAAAAAGGAAATGGAGTAGACGGGTTAAGTTACGGTGTGCCCGGCCGGCGGTGATCCTTACGACGGTCGAAGGCACAGGAATTAGGAAGAGATACTACCAATAGACCAAGATGCGGGAAAGGCAACCCCCGGAACGACACTCTGCAGACACGCGACGGTAAAAGAGAACTTTGGGTGAGGCCCTCGGTATCTCAGAACAAACAAAAAAACAGGTGAACTAAAAATGGGTTTATTACTACAGATACGGGATACAAGCGGAATAAGGAGGGGTATTTAAAGATAGGGTAGCGCAGAATGGTGAAACTACTAAAAGACACAGACGGCACGTCCACGCGACAAACGTACATTCCGGAAACACAACAACTGAAGATCGCCAAACAAAATAGACATAGCAAAAGAAGTTTAAAGTCTGGACCGGCGTTGTCCCGACTGAAACGCTGAAGGCGAGCGATAAAGCCATAAGGCGAAAGTCAATATCAAATCCTGGAGGTAACATTTTGACAATAACAACTGCAAAAGAAAGTCGCCAGGACACGACCCTTGGAAGGCTGAGAACTATCAAATAAAGACCGTTCTTCTTTATACCTTCGCAAATAAACGTCTAATCAGGAAGAGAATGTCAGTACGACATATGCAACACGATAGAATAACCATCAAATGCAAATTCTAGACCATACGATACGTAACATAATCCCAAAATGGTAAAGGTTCTCGAACTGCTATACGGTACGAAAGTAATAAAATCGTCAATACTTAATCGTAAACAATACGAAGTCATATTCGGTACGGAACGTCAAATCAGTACGGTAGAGTCGAAATCGGTGCAAAAGTCAAAATCGGTGCGAAATACATAACTATCAAAGTTATACGGAAGTCGAAAATAACTTAACTAACGTAAGTTATACGGTACTCAAAGGTAACATACAGAGTTACACAAAATTAATCCACCCAATTCAATCGTCGCTGTGTGGGCTATCGACAAAACATAGGGAGAACATCCCAAATCAGAACACGTAAGGAAATACGTCGAACCCACGACAACTAAAATTGAAGATGATAAAAGGAATGGGGGACACTGAGAATTTTTGGGACGCCTTTTACGCCCAGGCATTAAACCCACAGGTATATTCGTTAGGCCTACCTGCAAACCGAGAGACTTGCAAAGTTTAATCGTCGTTAGGTTGTGCTTTAAGGTGTTCAACACTCCATGTACCCGGAAGTACATCACCATCACAATTTTTAAGTTCATAAGAGTTATTAGACATACGGCGATGAATCATGAAAGGACCAATATACTTATCTGCTAACTTCGCAGAATAAAATTTCGCAGCGTCGGACAAAACAAAATTCTTACGCCAAACCAACTGATTAGGCAGGAAGGAGACAGGACGATGTCTAAGATCGTAACGAACTTTAGACTTCTCATATGCCTTCTGTAGACGGTTCTTAATGTCACTATAGAGTCTCGAAAAATTAGAAGATCGACACATAAAATCTTCCGGATTTCTTTGACACGTTTCGACGGCATTTCCGTCATCCACAGGAGTATGGAAGTTACGTTCACCAGTAAGATACATTTCTCTGCCAAAGTTTACGAAATAAGGAGTATGACCAAGAACCTCATGTTTTGCCGTGCGAATAGCACAAGATATTTTCGGAAGGAATAGGTCCCAGTCACGATGATTATCGGACACATACGATATCAACATAGTCTTAATAACACGATTAATGCGTTCAACGGGATTTGCTTGAGGGTGGTAGTACGACGTATACGAAGGACTAACCTTGTACTTCTCTAAAAATTGACGATATTCCCTAGAACGAAACTGAACACCATTATCGCTAATAACCTTACGAGGAGTTCCAAAAAGTAAAAATACATGATTTTCTAAGAATTCTACGATCTTATTAGTCGAGGCTTTCCGCAAAGCACACGTTAAAACAAACTTACTGAAACAGTCAGATACGACAAGAATATAACTAAAACCACGTTTGGTTCTCGGTAACGGACCTACAATATCCACACTCAATACGTCCCAAGGTCTGTCAATGAGAGAGTGACCTCCCATACGACCAGCAGGTTTACGTTGTTCAGGTTTAGTTTTGATGCAAGTAGGACAACGACGTACATAACGAATTACATCATGAACCATTCCAGGCCAGAAATATTTTTGGTAAAGTCGATGAAGAGTTTTGAAGATACCTAGATGACCCGAAGTTGGTACATCATGGCAGGACGAAATGATCTCAGAACGACGTTCTTTAGGAACTACTATTTTCCAATCCTCATCCTCATTGTCAAAATATTTGTTAGAAGGACGTACAAATTTACAAAGTTGGCCATTAGCTATCTGGAATGTAGGATATTTCTCCGGATTCGTTTTGACTGCTCTAAGTAGTCTGTGATACCACTTATCCGTTGATAGGACGGAAATCGAAATAGAATCGGCGACAGGAACCGATCGAGAGAGAGCATCAGGTACAACATGATCCTTACCTTTACGATGAATTATGTCGAAATCATATTGCTGCAGTCGTACAGCCCATCGCGCGAGTCGACCACTAGGAGATTGTAACTTACTTAACCAACATAAGGAATAATGGTCCGTAATGACGCGGAAGTGCGAACCCTCTATGTATGGACGCAACTTCTCAATCGACCACAAAACTGCTAAGCACTCTTTTTCGGTAGTCGAAAAGTTCCTCTCCGCACCAGTAAGCGAACGACTAAGATAGCAAATTACTTTTTCCTCGTTATCGATACTTTGAGTTAAAACAGCACCCAACCCAAAATTAGAGGCGTCAGTTTGTATTGTGAACTCTTTGCTAAAGTCAGGACAAGACAAAATAGGAGCTGAGATTAAATGTTGACGGATTTTTGACCATGCCTCGTCACAGGACTGATCCCAACGGAAAGGTTGATTTTTACGTAACAAATTTGTTAAAGGACCAACGAGAGAAGAAAAATTTGGTATGAACCGACGATACCAAGACGCCATACCAACAATACGTCTAACGCCAGATACTGAAGTTGGTGTCGGAATTTCAAGAATGGCTTTAACTTTGTCAGGATCAACCAACAAACCCTGTTTATTAATTACGTAACCCAAATATTTCAGCTCATCACGGCAAAATAAACATTTCTCACGGTTTAGAGTGAGACCAGCAGTCTCTATGCGAGAAAGAACTTCACTTAAAATTTCCAAGTGTTTTTCGAAAGTGGACGTAACAATGATAATATCGTCCAAATAGACGAAAACATGCGGTTCAAATTCAGGACCTAAAACCTGATCAATGAAGCGCATCCAGACGGCAGGAGAATTTGAGAGACCAAAAGGCAAGCGGCGACACTGGAACAATCCCCGATTAGGGACAGTAAAGGCGGTATAAGGTCGAGACGACTCCTCAATAGGGATTTGCCAATAGGCGGATTTAATGTCCAAGGAAGTCAAGAACTTAGCATCACGAAGTTTATCCAAGGTATTCGTTACATACGGCAAAGGGTGGGCATCACGTTCCGTGACTTTATTGAGCTTCCTATAGTCAATGCAAAATCTATAGGTTTTATCTTTCTTCGGAACCAATAAAATAGGAGAAGACCAAGGACTATTAGACTTTTCAACAACACCCAGTTCTAACATGTGATTCAACTCTTTACCGACGATTTTCTGCATAGCAGGAGAAATAGGGTAATATCTTTGTTTAATAGGCGGACCATTCACAACAATACGATGTTCCACTAAATTAGTACAACCTAATTCTTTAGTCGATTTCGAAAAATGTTTGTTAATGAGTTGATCTAATTGTTGTTGCTGAACGTCAGGAAGGACATGTTCAATTCCTATCGTATTAATCGAAACAGGTTCAGACGAAAATACCCATTCACCACGTCGAAGGTCAGGGACAATACCCATAATTTTCCAGAAATCCGCGCCCAAGATCAACGTATGCGGTAAAGAAGGGACAACCAAAATATCTATAACGCTAATTTGATCACGAAGACACATAGGCACTGAGATTTCACCCAAAGATCGACACTTCTGACCATTCGCTACAGTACATACCGTAATTTTAGACTTCAATGGAATATTCATGGAACGTAAAGTATTCCAACCAGGACCCCCTAAAATAGTGCGTGAGGCGCCAGAGTCAAGAAGACCTAAGAATGACCGATTAAAGATTGACACATTTAAATAAGGACGTTCGTCACCATGAGCGTTCGCGAGAATAAAATCTATCTGATACTTATGTCTACTATTCGTCGAATTGTCAAAACGACGTCCCAAACGACGACTTAGGACGTCCGACGGGCGTTTCCCGAACATGAAGGACAAGACGGAACAGTCACATTTGGTTTACCACAACGGAAGCAATGTTTCTTACGAGGTCGTGAGCATTGACCCGAACGATGACCCACAACTCCACAATTCCAACACTTGAAGGGAAAGGAAGTCCTAGAAGTAGCAGCCTCCATAACATTACACTTCACAGGAACCTTAGGTGCCGACACACAAGCAAGGTCTGGCTCAAGTGATTTGCCACGAGTAGGAGGAGGAACATAAGCTTCGACTGAAATTCTGCGAGCTTCCAGTTGTTTACCACATTTTAAGAGTTGGGCGATAGACGTGATTTCAACTAAACCAAACTGTGTCTGATAAAATGGCAAAAGATTTTTCAGCATAATCTTAAGCTGAGTAGCTTCAGGAACATTAGTACATAGACGTGAGAATAGATTTTTCATCATGGAAACGTAAATGCCAATCGACTCAAGAGAACCCTGAGTTCGATGCTTAATCTCGTCAAATAATCGATCATCATAATCGGGAGCCAAAAATTCAGTCCTCAAACCATCCAATACATCAGACCAATTAAAGAAAGAATCTTTATTAGCACGATACTAAATCAAGGCATCTCCCGTAAAAATATCTATAGCGGAATTGAATAAAATTTCGTCAGTTGAATGACGCGCGATCTTAAGTTCGTTCACACGTTCTATGAACGCATTCACAGACATTTCGCGAGGGTTTCCCGAAAATTTAAGTCCCCACGCCGCAACAGGAACAGGTCTCAAAGGCGAAGCCGGATTGGCCATAATAGGTTCGGATTCCCCATCACTAGATGACTCTTCGGACTCGAAATTCACTAACGGTCCTCCGGTAGTTAAATCTAAAATTGTGCTCTGTCCAAGCATAGTGCTTTTGCGAGCCGCTCTAGCCTTAATGGTTAATCGCACCCCCAGAGTACAAATTTGAGACACAAGTTGTGCACGTTGTTCAATTTCTGTATCCGTTGTTGGTTTACTACGTTGCGCACGACCGAAAGCACAAGCCAAAGAAGTTGACAACTTCTTGTACGCCGATGAAGTCCGCGTATCCGAAAAAGTAGCCAAGGTCGTCGTAATAACATCAATTTTTGCCTTAAGGGCCTCAGCGTCTTGAGTGAACGTAAACGGATACACAGGTACTAAAGTTTCAGGATCCTTACAAAAACGTTGCATAACTCTTAAGGAACGACGCAACTCTTCGACCGTACCCCCACTCGTTGAACCGTATCTCGCTAACTCGTATTCTAACTCATCTTTATTCAGTCTGTTAATTTCTATCTTAAGATCCATTATGACGTAATCGAAATTCAAAATTCTACAATGAATACCCGGCAAGTGAACACTCCGCTATAGATTCCTTCCCACAATTTAAATACAATGTGGCAACGTTATTGAATTTAATTTAAGACGTCAAAGATTCAATCTTAGACTGACTGACACAAATCAAAAGACTTCCACTTCTACACGTGAACACTATGCATACAACTGATATACCAGTGTCTACTGTACTTCTATTATCCAAATTACTTGCAACACCCGAAATAACTATACTGAGGGAAAAATCAAAAATCAGTATAAGATAATCAAAAATTCTTGGAGAACAATACGATACTATACAATATACGGAATTGAATTGCTTACGGAAAAGAAATTATTCCCCAAAAAAAATAAATATCAAAAGGCCGAAAATTTTCCCTAAGTCCAATCGGTACTATTAAAACATCACACATACATCATCACACATACAACGTAAGACGTAACTGTGATATAAGCTGGGATATACTTTACTTTTACTCGAAACAAAACAAAAAAAAAAATATGACAAGGTCTCCAAAGCTAAAATCAACTACTCCCTGAAAATGATTCAAACGTTTCTGAAAATTCCCCAAAATCTAAAATTCTTGATTGTTTTTTTTTTTATATAAAACGAAATTCCTTTTCTATGGCCCCACGTTGGGCGCCAAAAATCCTTGCTACCCCCTTGTATTTAAATTAAAATGGCCGAGGCCTTAAACAAATCGGTACCCCGAAATTCCAAGAAGGTAGTGAATTAAGCACCACCACGGTAATTAACCTTCTATTATACTTTAGGAGGACGCTTGTCTATTTATCTAATCACCAACTTATAACACTCAGTCTTACCTCTTACTTCCCCAAGGGTCGATGTAAAATATGAGAGTCAGCACTGCCTCCAGCTACAGTCAGAGAAGGGCGAGTTCGAACACCGTACTAAGTCGAAGGTTGAGATGTCAGGGCGCCTATCCGTAAAAATATGCTGAGCCCAACAGATATTCAGACCCCGGACCAGATCCAATATAAAACTCCCCAGGTGATAAGAAAATAAGACCAACACACGTTCATTCAACTTCACAATCAGTTTATTGAAAATTCAATTCAATATCAACAGCGTATTTCCATTACCGTACAAACCGGCTATATACTCTTATTTCTGATTCCCAAGAGATATTCAGAACGATAGAATTAAAAAAAAAACAATGAAAAGTAAATCTCAAGCGCAACTCGGTTGCAAATATTAAATTCCTGAAGGGTTAATTAACATTAAATGGCCACCCAGGGTGATCCACAGTTCAAAATTTATCAATGACGAACAATAACATTATTTTAAAAATTCAAAAATGGTAAACGCAAGAAACGATCTTAAAATTAAAATTAATTGACCAACAGTACTCTTACAAGCACACAGACATGAGGCAACTTGCCAGGAGTCCCTCCAAAGTCGAACAGTTTGATCGTGATTTGCAACACGTCAAAACTAAAATAAACACTCTGTATATTAGAGGCAACCGACAATCTATTCGACATCAGAGTGCAGACTCTAGGTTATAAAATATCTAATTCTATTAAACCAAATAGCGCTAGTTAACTATGCTTTACATAAGAAAATGTGATTAATTAAATTCCATAATTTCTTACGAGATTATACCAATATAAATTACAAACATAGACTAAAATGCATTATTTAACATCCAAGAATTTACACAAGACCAATGTGAGGCTACACTGCCCTACACATCACAAAATTTAGCTCAATTTCTAAATTCAAAATTAAAATGGCTACGTAACGTCTCCAAAAATGTCAAAGTAACCTCCAAAATGGGGTCACTATTGTTAATAAAACTACGTTAAGTTAATTAATTCAAAAACATAAAGGCTCACAGGCCATAAGAAGTTAAATTAGGAAATTACGATTACTTATTTAATAAATTAGGCCGGAAAATTGAAATTCACTGTTCAAATTACACGATATTGACACAAATGTAGACAAACTGTTTAGTCCAATAAACTCTACCCTCTGGATAATAACAGAGAAAATTTACACAGTCACAATACCTTAAAGAAGTCACATCCACAGCTACCAAACATGATACCTTCTACGGATCCACACGTTACAAGAAATCTGCTCTCTTATCTTCGGCTAACGACATCTCAGAAAATTAGCGTATGAAGGCTACAGTATCCCATGATCTGTACCTTAATTGTGTCTTCACCGCAAGATCCAGCAATCAATTCCTTGGCACCGTAAGATACAAGCACGTGGTTCTCACGTCTTAACCCCAAAATCAAAAATGCTCAGATGAGGCTTATGTCAGGCCCAACACCAGCAGCTAAATTTAAATATAGAAACACACAAATTAAGATCGATTAGACACGTGAAAACTATACTTACAGCAGCTTAAACAATTCCCAAGCCCAGAAGAAAATATCCTCGTAAGAATGAAGTACAACGCCAAAATTCACCAATAATACTTGAGAAGCCCCATAAAATCCGCTTTTGTATGCGATTATCGACGGTAAAAACTCAATTCTTCATCATTCTCAAGTAAAGCTGAGGGAAATGATTCTGCTCTGTCGTGTCCAACCTTCCTCAACGACCGTTAAAAATCAAAAGAGAGAGCCTAACATGTCAAGCCTGATCATGAAACGCACAACGACAATTGTGCTAAAAGAGCGAACGATCCAACTAATACTTTTAAACGTACGACAAAAATACAGGTTCAAATAACCATAGGAAAATGGACAATAATTATTAATAATTTGTTGCATAACTCAGGGCCGAAAGAAGTTAAAAAAAAACGAAATTAACAATAACTAAGGAAACAATTTAATTAAATGAAACAACATACGCCATCTACCCGACAATGCCTGTATACGTTACACCCACCTAGGCAAGACAGAACGCGTGTAATAGGAATCTTAGGCACTTCTACACCAGATGGCCGTAGTAGTAGGAAGACGACATAAATTTAATCAAAAACGAATTACGTATTCCGACAATTAAAATAAACTATTAAAGGATAAAATACAACCAAAAAAAAAACGTAACACAATGTTTACTGTTTAATGTTTTTTATCTTCAAAAATAATTACAGACAGTTTTTTTTTTTTATGTCGTACATCAAATGTGCAGCTGGCGCGGGGAGGTCGTTTTTTTCTTTTTTTGTATCAGCCTTAGTTAGTAGACATTCATCAAATTAATGCATTTTTGGGGTTATTTCTGAGACACATAACTTTTTTAAGAAAATAAATTAGTACAAAAACGGACCTTGCCATTATAAATTGATGCCTTTTGCATCACTAACCCAAATTTGAGATTCTAAAATTACAAAATGAGTTTAAAAAACGCGAAACGGCGATGCCTTAATTTTCGACAGGTAAACGCCCCTCTTAATCAATTCTTTTAACCGCTTCAGGATTGAAGCACGGAAACGCCTTTATCACAAAAAGGAGAGAAAATAAAAATACAAAATTATTTTTCTTTATTCTACATATTGATCTGCAACGTGAATATATTCTTCAGATCCTTCAGTTAGCTTGTGCGTGCCTTCAAAAAAATGTTTTTTCTTTGATGACTTCTTTTAACCCCTTCAGGATTGAAGTGTAGTATTTTCCAGTTATGGAAACGCCTTTATCTTTGTAGTCAATTAACAGGATTCTTTCTGAGTGCCATGAAACAGTAACCATGAGTTTTCCGGACGATTGTGACACCTTAAACTTCTTGAGTGTGTTGTGTCCATTTTATGCCATTGAATGGAGCCTTGCTTGGAGTCAGCTTCATAATGATGAACCATTGGTAACAATTCGGCTCAATACACTATCCCTGCCTTAATTGCAGAGGTCGAAAAACGCACTGATTCATTCCACGCTCTGTTGTTCTTAGTCATACCAAGATGATCATGAAGGATTTAAAAAAAAAGAAGAATGTATTAGATATTCCAGCCATTCCTGCGAGTTGGGTCTTCTTTAGCCACGCATCTACCATTATTGACATTTTTAACAAGTTCTGGAATGGTCACTTCTATAGGCTGGTCCAACTGTGGGTCGGTCGCAAGCGATTCCCCATTTTGCTCAAAGCAACTATACCTCTTAAAAATCATAGTTTTTCCTGCGAAAGAATCTCCGTAAAGCGATAACATATCTTCCGGTATGGTATGAACAGGATTTCTATGTTTTGTAAGGAAGTTGACAACGGCGTGATACTCGATTTTCTTCATATTTTACGTTTTCCTCCCAGACTATATTTTAAGGTCTACTGACGCAATAGGGTTAATATTTTATATTTGTACGAATAACGAGTTACGTTACAACAAAAAAGTACTCTCCCGCTAGCATGCAACACCTTCATTCCGCGAATTTAAAAACGTACATTATTCCTTACCGTAAGCGGGACTGTTCATAGGCGACGTGAAACATGTACAACTATTCCACTACAATTTATTTTGGAAAATTATTCACGTAAGAAAGGCCGTTCACAATGTAACCTTGTAAACAAAACAAGAAATATCTTAAAACCAACATCATATCAGAAAATTAAATATATCTCCAATTATCAGACCACCATCAACATCTCGCATTATCAGCGTATTGAGGTAAAAAAAAAACTCTCTATTAGTCTCTATACTAAAACACTAATCATTAACTAAGTCCAGAAATAATGTAGAACCCAAAACAGAGCTCTGAGAAACGTCAATGGTTATTCTAGTATCTTTTCAGCGACGTGACGGGCTTATTTTCACTAGTTATACTATTTCCAAGTTGAACGTAAGCTTTATTTTCTTGACACATGAGGATAATAATAAATAGTTCCAATTTCCATTCCAAATCTACTAGAGTGATTGAGAACATCTGGATAAGTTGGGGAAAATCTACCATTTCCCTAACACTTGATTGTTTGGATTAGCTTAGTAAGACTGTATTATGTCACGTAAGTATAGATTTCGTTTTTTTAAGTGTTCATTAAGAGGTGCGTTTATCTTTCGAAAACTATGGCCTCGCAAGGCATCGCCGTTTTGCGCTTTTTAAATTTATCTAATTTTAAGTACTCATCCTTTATATGTTATGTTTCCCATCTATAGTATTCCTTAATCTATGAATAAAACAGAAGCGCTGTGATGGAAACCGAATATCGTCTAGCTCCACCTACTCACACCCCCTTGCGTCTACCTGTCCCGCTAGTAATATAAGTTGCATAAGTTTCTATTTGTTGGTAAACGCCCCTCTTAAATGGAAAACATATATCGAAATATAGTCAGAATCATCCTAAGAAATATTTGAAATTTTAATATTCTAGGTGAATAAAAGTGTGGCTATATGTAAAGCTTATTGATCGTTAAGTTTGTACTATAATCGTTAACAATTGACGACAATAGTCCTAAAATATAGATTCTTTACAATGACAAGGAAAACAGTGTCGGCCATATTCGTGACAACATTATCGATATTTACAGGCAAATTTCCAATAAAAAAGGTTTGACTAAATAATTTTTTCAAGAAAAAGAAGAAATTCGCTAAATTAGCTCCGAAAGGTTTTATTAATGTAGAGTATATTTTATTTGAAAACATGACTCTTTTTATCTAAATATACATCCACATTTCTTAGTTTTTATATTCAATTTCATTTAAATCATGTGTACAGAAATTTATCAACAACATCTTGGAGTGTTAAAATGATATACAAACATTACAAACACATAAACTATAATAGGTTTTGCCAATATTCGTTCAGTACGGTATATTATGCTCAAAATATATTTCATTTTCGCCTACCCTCGACCTTTCATATAGATAAAGCATGACTTTCCTTTAAACATTCTACATATTACCAAGCTTCATAGATTTCCTGATATATGCCTCTCAAGAAAATTTATATACCTAACCCGAAATTTACTGGAGTAAAAGATTATTCTCTTGTTGGTGATATCCTTGTTTACTCTATTCATACTTATTTACTTATTCAATGTACTAATTTTTCTTTATTGAAAGAGGCTGAATGCCGATGTTAAGAGACACGGTAGAATTTGTCGATTTATGAACTATCCCAAAAATCAAATAATGCGAAATTTGGAATTATTTTTTGTTAAATAATAATTCCAAATAAGTTGTATGTATACTTATATATGTGTTGGTATTTCATGTAAGGAGTCAAAAGATGACAGTAGTGCGCGTGCGCGTGATGTCGACAAACGACGGAAGAACGCGCGCGAGCGGGACACATCAGTAGTAGTGACCAAGTAGTGACAACATATACTACACAATTTTAGTCGTACCTATAGATACAGTCCTATATCAATTGTATTATAACATACATAACATGTACATCGATTAGTTTATTGAGATGTAAATTAGTGAATAAAGTTTTAGAAATACGAACGGCAGTTTGTACACATAAAAAGAATTCAGAATCCACCAAGGGATAACATTTTGGTCCAAAACGAGTCGGATAGTCGTAGAAACATCAAATCAACACATTGAGGAAGGACGGTCCACCATTAACCGTAAGTCGTTCCTTTCAAATACATATTCCTTATTATTATTATTATTTTGTATTGTATTACCAACAAGCAGTAATGACAGAAAACGAGCAATTAATAGAATTGATTCGCAAACGTGGTAATGTTAAGGCAATTTTAACTCGATTTGAAACATTTATGAAAACATATACGTGTGAAAAAGAATCTGAATTGAGATTAAGATTAGAAAGAGTTACACCTGTTTTAGATGAATACAATTTGTTACAAAATGAAATCGAAGCCATCGATAACAGTCAATTTAAGGATAGAGAAGAGTTTGAAAATAGATATTTCAGTACCGTTTCAAGCGCTAACAAAATTATTACCGAGTTGCAAGTCAAAACAGTATTCGATGACATAAATGTCAATACCGCAAGTAATGATATGGTCAATAACCCGATGAATTTGAATGTGAGATTGCCTAAAATTGTTTTACCGGAATTCAACGGTGCTTATGATACATGGTTAATGTTTTCGGACGCTTTCAAGTCATTAATTCACGAAAATCAACAATTGAATGCGACACAGAAATTTTATTATCTAAGGTCGTGTTTGAAGGGCGAAGCGGCACAAGTTATAAGTGCACTTGAAGCATCGGATGCGAATTACTCCGTCGCCTGGGATTTAATTAAAAATCGTTATGAGAATAAACGTATTATCATACATACGCATATAAAAGAATTATTTGATTATACTGTATTACATCAAGAATCGCATACACATTTAAGAAAACTTGTCGATCACTTCCAAAAGCATGTACGGTCGCTAACAACTCTAGGCGAACCAACCGATAGCTGGGATACGTTGTTAATACATTTAATTACCTCAAAACTTGACGCAAAAACTAAAAGAGCATGGGAAAGTTCCGTGGCAACCAATTCGATGCCAAATTTGAAAAAACTTTGGGATTTTTTAGTAAATCAGTGCGTATTTTTAGAAACGCTAGATAAGGGAAAAAACATAACAAAATCGAGCGTACAATCTTATGTCGCAATAAATAAATTAGAATGCCAATTATGTAAGGGAAATCATCTCATTTTTCGCTGCCAAAAATTCTTGGATTTTAATGTGAAAGAAAGATTTAATACTATTAAAAGATTAAAATTATGCATTAATTGTTTGAAACATAATCATTTTAATAGAGATTGTAAAGCCAGTAATTGTAAAAGATGCAATCAACCCCACAATACTTTATTACATTTTGATAATAAAAAGCTAAGGCCACATGACGACAATGATAGACCAAATAATTCAAGGGAAGAATCACAACAATCCAGTGATAGCAATTCAGTCATTACAGCGCATACATCGACCAGACAGTCGGAATATGTTCTTTTATCAACGGCAGTAGTACTGATCAAGGATATTCATAATAATTTAGTTCAGTGTCGTGCGTTGATTGATTCAGGATCGCAATCAAATTTTATGACAAAAGAATTGCTAGAAAGATTAAAGTTGAAGCAGTTTGATATATCAATACCTGTAAGCGGAATAAATCAGTCGTTATTAAGTATTTCTCATATAACGCATGCAGAATTATTCTCGACTAGCAAAAAATATCACAAAAAATTGTCATTTCTAATTATGAACAAAATAACAGATAAATTGCCTCAGCAAAGTTTTGATATTTCGAATTTAAATATACCACAGGATATTACGCTAGCAGATCCAAACTTTTATAAGGCACAGAAAATTGACATATTATTGGGTGCTACAATTTTCTTTGATTTGTTGTCTATAGGACAAATTAAACTGGGAGAAAATAAACCAATATTACAAAGGACAAAATTAGGTTGGCTAATAGCAGGTGATTTACCTAACGATAATTTTAGCAATAAGATTTCGTGTAATTTAAGCATAAATACCGAAGTTTTAAACAAATTAGAAAAATTCTGGAAAATCGAGGAATTACCCGATTCTAAATATTATTCGAGCGAAGAGTTGTCTTGTGAAAATCATTTTCAAAACACATTTAAACGTGAAGAGGATGGTCGTTTTACAGTATCGTTACCATTGAAGGAGGAGCATGTTAATTTAGGTGAATCATTGGAGAACGCAGAAAAAAGATTGAATTCAATAGAAAAGAAATTTGCTAGGGATGATTCTTTAAGATTAGAATATACGCGATTCATGATGGAATATGAAAAGTTGGAACACATGACAGAAATTACAAACTTCAATGACAATATTAACGAGAATGTTAATTATTTGCCACACCATTGTGTTTTTAAACAGGCTAGTACCACAACAAGGTTACGGGTTGTCTTTGATGCAAGCTGCAAAACAACAAACGATATATCGTTGAATGACATTTTGAAAACCGGACCGGTGGTACAAGATGATCTCTTTTCAATTTTGTTAAGATTTCGTAAACATAGTTATGTTTTGACTGGAGATATAACAAAAATGTATCGTCAAATAAATATAGTAGAATCGCAACGGGATTTACAACGTATTGTATGGAGATCTGATCCAAAATTACCATTAAAACACTATAAGCTTAATACGCTTACCTATGGCACAGCTCCAGCATCATTTTTAAGCACAAGATGTTTGAAACAATTAGCTATGGAAAACGAGGAGGCTTACCCGGAAGCGGCCTATGCGATAAGAAAGGATTTTTATATGGACGATCTATTGACAGGAGCGAACTCAATAGAAGATTTACTAGGATTGAAGCAAGATATTACTAGTATTTTAAGCAGTGCCAAGTTTGAGTTAAGAAAATTTAATTCAAATCATGCAAGTATTGTTAAAAGCGAGAGGCCAACTGAGGTGAACCTGATTGAAACAAAAACATTAGGTGTTATATGGCAGGCCGAGCTAGATAGATTTACTTTTACTACGAACTTTAACATGAAAAGAATACGAATTACTAAAAGAGTTATTCTATCTACCGTGTCACAAATCTTCGATCCTTTAGGATTAATTGGTCCAATAGTAATTAGGGCAAAATTATTGTTACAAAAATTATGGGAACTCAAAAGTGAATGGGATGAAACCGTGCCAGCAGACATTTATGCGACTGCGAGGAAATTATTCGACGAATGGGAGAATATTCATGAAATAACAATACCCCGACATGTATTATTATTTGATCCAGTTAGTATCCAGATACATGGGTTCTGCGATGCATCAGAACGTGCGTATGGTGCCACCATATACATTAGATCACAAAATTCAAACAATCAGATTTGTTCAAGATTACTTGCAGCGAAATCACGTGTTGCTCCTATTAAAACTATTTCAATTCCACGATTAGAGCTTTGCGCAGCACATTTATTGACTGAAATAAAAAACTCAAGCAAGGTTAAGAATTATCTCGAAACAAGGGAGATAGTATGGAATTTTATTCCTGCTCGTACTCCGCATTTTGGGGGGATTTGGGAAGCTGCTATAAAATCAACAAAGACTTATTTAAAAAAGATCATTGGTAATACAAGACTAACCTATGAATCCTTTTATACTGTTCTAATACAAATAGAAGCTATCCTTAATTCTAGACCCTTATACCCACTTTCCAATGACCCAAACGACTTACAGGCTTTAACACCAGGGCATTTCTTGATTGGAGAGTCACTTGTGGCTATACCACAGCGAGATGTAACTACAGCTCCAATCAACAGATTGAATAATTATCATCATCTACAGCAACTCTATCAACAGTTTTGGAAAAGATGGTCCTCGGAGTATTTGCACACCATGCAGCAGAGGAATAAATGGATGTTGGATAGTCCAGGAGGTGTTCAAATCGGAGATCTCGTGCTATTAAAGGAAGATAACGTGCCACCATTGAAATGGAGTATGGGTAGGATCATCAAGATACACCCGGGCCAGGACGGAAGAACGCGAGTCGTTACTATCAAAACCGCTCAAGGAACCGTAGACAGAGGGGTGCAGAAAGTGTGTTGTTTTCCTAAAGACTACCACTAAACTCATTTATTTTCATTATTATTGTTTTTTTTTATTTTTGAAAGCCAGGTCTTTCAAGGCCGCCGGTATGTTGGTATTTCATGTAAGGAGTCAAAAGATGACAGTAGTGCGCGTGCGCGTGATGTCGACAAACGACGGAAGAACGCGCGCGAGCGGGACACATCAGTAGTAGTGACCAAGTAGTGACAACATATACTACACAATTTTAGTCGTACCTATAGATACAGTCCTATATCAATTGTATTATAACATACATAACATGTACATCGAATAGTTTATTGAGATGTAAATTAGTGAATAAAGTTTTAGAAATACGAACGGCAGTTTGTACACATAAAAAGAATTCAGAATCCACCAAGGGATAACAATATGTATATGAATTAAACGTTGGCATAATTTGCAAAAAAAATACGTTATATGGAAAGACCGCACAGATCAATATGTATTATAGGTATTGGATTACTTTTATAATACAAATAAGATGTAGGTACATAGTGATGAATGGAACAGAAACCCATACGCTTTTTCAGTACTTGGAATCTACCTTAATATTATAACTTAAACATCACTTAGTCAAACTAGATGTGCTATCTTTTGACTCAAATAATATCGCTCTGTCTGTTTTATAATGCTTTCCGATACTTTTTATTTACACTTTATATTAATTTATAAAAATATATTAAATTGTAACTAAACAATTTCCAATAAAAATATTGGTTAATATATTAAAATAAATAAAATAGCTTTCAGAAATTGCGTTATATTTGAATAAAACCGTACATGGTAGGTCATGAATAAAAGAAATAGGAAAGGATCTTATGAATAAAATAATAGAGTGGGGCACGCATGTAAATAAGCCAGAGATAAAATGACTGGGTCCTCTACTGGAAGAAATTTAAAAGTTCAAATAAATAGTTTATGAGCATGTTAACATATCACCAATGAATACCTAACGGTGTTTCTATATCTTGAATGTACCGTGCCTTCAAATCTTACCTCATTATAGTATGCTGTTTTCTTAAGCAATCAAGTAATCAGTGTTGGTGTACATGATGCTTTTAAAAACTTCAAATTCTGACAGTTGTTACACCTAAATTCAAATTATAGACGTTCACATGACCAAACTATCAAAACTGCGTTTGTGACTGATTATGTGCACCAACTATTAAAAAAGCATGTTTCTCTCTAACGAGGAAAGTACTTGAATGCACGGAGTATTGTTAACATACCCGAGACACGATGCATTATACTTCTTGGGATGTACCTACTCGTGGTATGAATTGTAATTATATTATCTGCTACAAGTGTCGCTTACAGACAAAATTGCACCTCCAGGCAAATGTTAAGTGCAATTTGCCCATTATTTTTAATTACTATTTTGAACAATATTTTCATCATTATTTAATATTGTAAATTTTTACGTTTTCTCTAGTAATTATATTTTTGCCGTGCCATAGTGTCATGAATACATTTAATTGTTTTTTTATTCTATTAATTTTTAATACTAGCATTTTAGTAATACATTTTTCATTTTACTAAATTTTAAAGCCACTTAACACAATTAATTTTACTCAGATTGGTTGAAGTGTATTAACTGGGGAAAAACTGTCTGTCATCTTACATAGCACATTGCTTTCTCATAAACCGTCGTCTCTAGCCATTTTCAAATGTTTTAGAAACTGTCGCATGTAAGTAGAGGGGTGCCAGACATATAGAAATTCATGAAAGCGCTGGGGACGTATATTTTCAGTTGACTTGCAATTGAAAAATTAGAAGTTACCAACAAAATCTCGTGTCCGGAAAATTATAGGTGCGCGGGTCAACGACGCCATGAGCATACAATAATAAGTTTATTCGTAGACCACTAGTGACAAGTGAGTTATTTCGTCAAATATAATTTACTAGCGCAAATGCTTAAACGCAAATCTGTGCTCCCTCACAAGCGGAAACCAAGCATATAGCTTAGAATTTGCAGCATAATTGATGGCCGAACGTCCCACCGGCAAGCTTCTTCAGCCACCTTTGTTGCTTTCTTCCTCAATTGGACATCATCTTTGACATTGGAATAAGTTTTATTGGTAGAAACTTGCTGTACCTCACTTCTATACTTGTTTATCAGTATTTGTCAATTACTTTTTAATGTTAATTCTTATAACATCAAGACTTGATTGTCGTCGTTCCTGAGGAAAACATGTATTTATGTGGTTTTTTTTAATTTTAAGCCTGAATGGTAAACTCATTCTCCTGTTAATTACAGTTTTACTAACTTTGCTTTGTGATTAAGTAATATACAAATTATTTTATTTATTGCAAGTCAAGGCTATTATGTTCATGTTAGTTTTATCGTGTTATAAATATTGTGTAGTAAGATTGGTGTATGGCCAATTATTTGTATAAACTATTAATGCATTTCATGTTGGAAGTCTGTTAATAATTACATCTGTAATAACAAACTTACGTGGGTTGACTCAAAAATTAAGATTTAGTTTACTTTATTCAAACCATACTTAATTTTTTTGTGCGGATTTTTTTATTTAATTTTTATCTTTATTATGTTTATTAGCTAATGTGATCAAATTTATTTATCTTTATTTATTTATATGCCGCTTATTAAGAAAAATTTCTCCGTAATATAAATAATAGCGTATCAATAAATATTGTTATTTTTATTAGGCGTTTGTAGTTTGCTTGTGAATAAGTTTCTAAACACCAAAAAGATTTTCAAGTTTATTCTCTAAAGTTTTAGAACATACAAGCTAACATCAGAAAAATTTGTGGCGCTTATATACCAAGTATTACATCTTTTGGTACCTGGTAATGGTAATCGGGCACCAAAAAATAAAACACTAAGAGAGAAACGATAATTAAAAATCAAGTTACGAATAAGTACTCATAAAGAATAATTAAAACAGACGCTTACTCGATTTAACGCCAGCTGAACCTCACTACCTTCCTTAGCAATTTCTTTGCAACAAAATCAATCAAACACCAGCAATAATAACTTGTTGATACGTATCCCATATAGTAAAATGTCAGAAACAACCCAATAGTAAATATTGGAGTAGTCGAAGTATTAACGGCAGGAGGAATCGGTGCCTACAACTATGTCTTAAGACCAAAAGTGAAAAACACTGTTTACCCAGAACAACAGAGTAAAGCGCCCGCGCAAATGCCAAGGTTCACAAACGGAGAAGACAAAAGGAATTTAAAATAAAGTGCACAGAATTATACTTGAAATATTTTACAGTCAAAACTGAGCAATCAGAAAACTAATTTAAGGAAGTACAAATGTAGCTCAGAATCTGAAGATGGCGCGATATTTTTAACGTGGACCATAAGTCTAGCACCCAACTCATTTACGTTCTCTTCCCCGCTATCGTATATGCGAAGTCAAATCACATATACAGCATCACATATTGTGTTGTGGTGCTGTATACACTTATATTATTTCCCAGTTGTCTTCAATGGTGTAGTGATCTTACTTTACTTGAGATAATCATATGCGTGTATAACCTGCGCATTTTCTAGGCTATGCAATTCAAATATATGACCTGATTTTGAAGGTAACTCAATAGCCTCATATATACATTGTAACGAAGTTCCTTCGTTAATTGCATCAAAACAACATTTTTAAATTCATATTTAATTTATTTGTAAATATCAAATTATCTGTATGAATGTTATTTTGTTCAAATGTTAATATTGTATCCTGTGAAATGAGTCAACCTGTATATATGGTCAATAGTTTGTGATAATTCTTGTCATTTACTTATTTTTAAATGGAAAAATACCAAACGACTACGTCATGCTCAGAGTCGCGTGTTTCATGTCAGTATCGTGTGCAAATTTTGTACTTTGAAGTGTTTTTTGCTTATGTACGTAGACGATTCTAATCATATAGAAGACCATCGTCGAGCTTGTCTCGTTCACTTAGATCTCCGACCTACCTCGACTCCTATGCCTGACTTTATTCAGCCTTTGATGGCGTGGAAAAGACCAGGATATCCCGCAAAGACCGTTCTGTATTCAGGTAGTTGTATCATGGAACAGACGCTCTAAATCCATTTATTCTCATCCGCATACTTCTTTCTTATTCAGGCTTGATGTCGTGAAAAGATTGAGTATTACCGTTTAGAAACCTACAATCCTTCACGATCAGACTTTGATGTCGTGATCTCAATAAACTTGAGATTAATTTTAATTACAGTTTCAGATTTTACAACCGTTAATTGCGACATTAATCTAAGATATTTTGTATTAACCCGCACCGTGTATTTGTATTTATGTTTTGCCGCAAAGTTAACGAACCGATGCCCGCGATCTTTTATTACGTAATAGAAACGTTAATTTTATCATTGTTTTCCGAGATTGAAATATTCTTTCGATGAGCACGTCGTAACACTAAAATAACTTCCAGAACAAATTATTTTAACCTAGTTACTTATATTAATTTGAGTTGACAGAGACATATCTTTTGTTTATTAAAAATAATAGAAATGTATTAGGATCTATTAGTGACATTTCAGGGGCTAGATTTGATTGCATATTTGATCCTAATAAATAGGGAGCATGTTATAAGTCGGGCCCCACGTTGGGCGCCAATTATAACATGCTCCCTATTTAAACAATTCTAATATTAAACGGAGCAAATGTTATAAGACTAGTATTCAACATATCTTGATAAAGAAAAATATTGATATGAACACGAGTATCTTGGGTTGCCTATGCTCACAGGCCCCAATGTCACGAAATTCTAGACGTCCCTTTTGGTGATAAAATATTTCGCGACTGTGCCCGGTTGGTACTATGTACAAATGCAAATATGGCAGGTGAAGTGTCGTTATATTAGACATGTGAATACAAAATTCTACAGCTAGCTGAGTGAAGATTTACCGTGAGTATCTTGTTTTAATATTCTTTATTACTTATTGAATTAATTATACACTTACTAAATTCATTACTGACGGGTTGGTGAAAAATAAACAGTAAAAAACACGTGCGGAAACTTATCTAAAATTAGACTTTATTATCTGTCAAAAACAATATCAATATTCATACACATTTTATTTACATCTATTTACACAAAGTCATTTACACGTACATGATTAATTATAGTTCAAATCTGCCTTATTGATATCCTTATATTATGACAACTTAGTAATAACAAAAGAGTTTTCGTTTATTGTAAACTAACATAGGATCAAATATGCAATCAAATCTAGCCCCTGAAATGTCACTAATAGATCCTAATACATTTCTATTATTTTTAATAAACAAAAGATATGTCTCTGTCAACTCAAATTAATATAAGTAACTAGGTTAAAATAAATTGTTCTGGAAGTTATTTCCGTGTTACGACGTGCTCATCGAAAGAATATTTTAATCTCGGAAAACAATGATAAAATTAACGTTTCTATTACGGAATAAAATATCGCGGGCATCGGTTCGTTAACTTTGCGGCAAAACATAAATACAAATACACGGTGCGGGTTAATACAAAATATCTTAGGTTAATGTCGCAATTAACGGTTGTAAAATCTGAAACTGTAATTAAAATTAATCTCAGGTTTATTGAGATCACGACATCAAAGTCTGATCGTGAAGGATTGTAGGTTTCTAAACGGTAATACTCAATCTTTTCACGACATCAAGCCTGAATAAGAAAGAAGTATGCGGATGAGAATAAATGGATTTAGAGCGTCTGTTCCATGATACAACGACCTCAATACAGAACGGTCTTTGCGGGATATCCTTGTCTTTTCCACGCCATCAAAGGCTGAATAAAGTCAGGCATAGGAGTCGAGGTAGGTCGGAGATCTAAGTGAACGAGACAAGCTCGACGATGGTCTTTTATATGATTAGAATCGTCTACGTACATAAGCAAAAAAACAGTTCAGAATACAAAATTTGCACACGATACTGACATGAAACACGCGACTCTGAGCATGACGTAGTCGTTTGGTATTTTTCCATTTAAAAATAAGTAAATAACAAGAATTATTACAAACTATTGATCATATATACAGGTTGACTCATTTCAAACGATACAATATTAACATTTGAACAAAACAACATTCATACAGATAATTTGATATTTACAAATAAATTAAATATGAATTTAAAAATGGAACTTCGTTACAACATAATAAATATAATGCTTACTCACAACAAAAGAAGGATTGAAAAAGAATAGCATTATTGTTTATTACACACAAAGTCCATAATAAATTGCTCAACGAAGTAGATATCTCAGGTTATACATACAATTCCAAAAGCATGATCTCAACGTATGATATTTTAATTTCATGCGTGTTTTATTTCATCCTAAGTTAAATTTTGAAGAATGTGCTATTTAGGAATTTACTAATTTACAGTGATAGTTTTATATTATATTATTAGTTAATATAGCATTCTGTCACATCTAATTTACTTATATGGCTAATATCTTTAATTAACAAGCATTAAAGATATAAGTTTTGAACTAAATTTATATTTACGTAGTAAATATAAATGCAATGTTTTTGTTAAGCACACGATATATATTTTCCTTTATCTTAATAATAATATAAAAAATATATTAAATGACAGAAAAGTAATTCATTATGACGAAATGAATCCAAAGTTTGTGTAATACCGACAGACTTTGATAAAGCCGCTTCGTGGGGCATGTAAACTAGTACGTGTTTTATATATTACATCAAAATAATTTTAACCACACCAGACGCTTTTAATATATTAAAATCTTTAAGAAATGTATCTCAAAATACTTTCCTGTTTACTTTATCTTTTGATTAAATATTCTTTTACTTTTAATGTCCTTTGAAAAAAAGAGCAATATTAAAACATCAAATGATGACTAAATCCAATTGTGATATTTACCCATTTGTTACGTAGAAATTTACAGTTTCCTATTTGCTATAGCTATGAATAAAATCTACAAATGTTAGTAAATTATAATATTTTGGAGACCTCTTATATTTAGTTTAATTTATTTATATTTTTGATTTAAATATCTGACAGGTTTCTCGACCTGCATCACTATATGTATGTTAAGAATCTCTGTAATCCAACCCGAACATAGTTCTTACTGCTCTGTTTTGCAGATTAATATTTTATTAGATTCTGAGGATAATTCCCAATGTATTATACAATATCATAAACAAAAAATAAAGTTCGAATGGTAGAACGTAGGTAAAGTTTTAAAACTGCATATTCTTATAAGTTGCTTTAGTGTGAAACATATCTTTGATATAGAGATGTAGACGTAACCAGAATGTGAGTGCCAGTGAAGATTCTCAATAATTATAATACCGGGTACTCTCATAGTAGAGACCAATTTAAAAATATCACCATTTAATTCAGTATTATCCACACTTTGGTTGTACTATGAAAATACCTATATGAACTTAGTTTTGGCCTTATTAATGCCTAACTTATTGCAGCCCGCCATCCCTAAATGTTATTGAAACTATCTGCATTTGTTTAAATTTGTTAACGTTACTAGTAGACTAATTAAAGGTAACGGCAATTAAAGATAGATTTTACTAATGTTAATAGTTAGAAATATTATCTGTAAATACAGGTCAGTGAGTACAAATTTAGGTTCTTTAAAAATTTCCGTCTTATAATCTTTTAATAGATTTATGCGAGAAATTTCAATATTATCGTATTTAAATAAAACTTAATATATGTCTATGAGAATTTTAAGTTGAAATGTTAAATTTGTTTGTAAAAAACATAGAACGCTAAAATTATGATATCATATGATAAATAAACTGAACTCTTACTCCATTGTAAATGATATTTTTGTTAGACCATGTAGTATTTAATTGGAATTGCAATGTACGGAACAAAAACGTCGTAATTTATGGAGCTTTAATTAAGCAACTGGTACTAGAAACTGCGCAGAATTTAAAATCGGTCGACTCTGTAGCTTCCAGTGGATGGTTGAAGGTATGTCGTCAGCGGCATAACATTACCTTCAAGATAATTCGTGACGTGCCGCTGAAGTAAATATTACTGATATAAAAGTATTACGAACAAAATTGACATATATTTCAAAACACTATTTCCCAAGGAAAAGTTTGTATTTCCAGTCAATTTAAACGAATACTTTTACAGGAAGAAGTGATAAATGTACAGGAAGAAAATCTGAAAATAACGACAGATATTTTTACTTTGATCGAACTTGGAAGGTAAAAAGGAAGATTCTTTAATTATTGAAAACAATTAAAATGCTAGGCAAGACCATTTCAATGGGAGTCCAACAAGAAGACTTGCATATATAGTAACAAAACGTCAAAATATTTTTTCTCCCACCATCTGACAATCAACCATTAGAATATAAAGTTTTAAAATAATCTTTAGGGGTGTTTTTCTAAAAAGTTATTGGCATTTGTGATGTATGTTTTGAATAATTAGACTAACAGATTAATTTATATCGCAACAGAATAGAAGAAATTATTAAAGGATATAATTATGCCATGTATTTGCAAAGCCAGGTTTTAGGATAGTGAAGTATAGAATCAGAACTTTATTTAGAAAGATAATATTCCACTAGCGCAATTGTTCCTAAAGTATAATACGCTTCGATATGTGATGAAGTTTTAGCTGAAAGTCCTGGAGATTTTCCTATCGAGTATTGCATCCTAGTGATGGGTGAAAATAGTGTTTTTTGGTCTGATGCTGTTAGTAAAAGTGCAAGAAACTGTTAAAAATTAAGCGATTTGGAGAACTTTTTCAAATAAATATCTTCTTTTGGATTTCAATGTATGCATATTATAAATTGCTAATACAAATTATAATCTTAAAATCGTTTCTTTGATTAGGCTTTAATTTGAGACCTTCTCAAAACCACTACCTCCATATAACGATCAGTTTTACCTTTCATTTAGGTAGCTTCTATTAGAAAGTATGTTCTTAACGAGTAAAAAAAATTATAATTAGTGATGTTTTTGAATATTATAATGTGTACCTGTTAATGACAAGTAAGAACTGAAACAACAAATTTAATTAAAATTTTGTAATGACCCATTTTTGCACAGAACCACCTGAGCATATTTGCGATTCAATTAGAGTTTTATTATAAAAAATTCTATGAGCTGTTGCCGTGCTTCGGATGGCACGCAAAGCTGTCGGTGTCGGCTATTTAGTCGATAGGCCACGTTAGGGGCGCTTTTGGTGTCTAAAAACGACTAATACCTTACCATAGCCGAAAGATATATGATATTTATTAATTATCGCAATCTAGTAACACTTAAGTCCAAAGTATAACATCCACAGAAGAAAAAAAGTGCCACTTTAAGGGTAGAAGATATTCCTTATAATTGGTACTAAAACATGGGTAGCAGATAAGAGAATTGATAAAAACTTATTTATTCGTAATTAATTTATACTGGTTTAAAATATCTTCATTAATGTCATTAATGTATAAATTATTAACCCTAGATTAAATTTTACGGAACGTGTTATAAATCCCTTGCGCATATTTTCTGTACATCTGCCAGAAAGCTAGTTTCGTCATTTGCAACTATTGTTTGAGTGTTTTGTTGTGCTACATACATCTAGTTTCTGCTGTATCTGTACCTATTTCGTAATTATTTCGAAAGAATAGTCAAAGAAAAGGCGAATGAAAACCAATTATTGTGAGGTGTGCAAGAATCCAATTTTATTTATTTCTTTTTCTTTTTTTTTAAATTTTTTAATTTTTATTACCCAACAGAAACATCTATTTACAGGATAAAGCACAAAAATTAACAATAACTAACAATAATTGGCAATCCGGTACAATAATAAAAATAATTATAAGAAAACTTAAATATTCTATGCAAAAATAAAATAAGTAAAAACCTAGATTGTACTCAATTCAAAGAAGAAATCACAAAACGTGGCAGTATAATACAGAAAATCAAGGAATTACTTTCTTCAGAAGGAGTCAGAACACAAACGGTGGGCATTCGTACACATGTTATAGAGAAGGGATATCAATAGAACATACGAGCTGTGAGTACGTAGAATGTACCAGCTGATCTAACAGCATACCTGGTAATAAGAAATTAACTTGAAAAAGAAGAGCAGATAAATCAATGTCTTTATTGACAAGTTATAGAAAGAAGATACAACTTGTTTTGTCCCATCTTTTACTTAAAGAAGTGAAACCATGTCTATTCAATTGTAATTAGTGCCTCCGCTGAAGGTACAAGATGATGATATATGTAATGCGGAAACCACACTAAAGACGCATACTCCAGTTTGGAACGTACAAAAGAATAAAATAAAATTGATAATGTATTTAAACTGTTAAACGTTCTGCAGGCTCGTATAAGGAAAAACATAAGACAGTAATATGCGGACCAAAAGACATATGACTATCAAAAAGCACAGCAAGCAAGATCTCTGAACTGCGAAACTTTAGAAATCGTGCTCTGAGAGGCTGCATAATGAAAAGATTGAAGGCTTGAACATTTAGAGAAAGAGAGTGTTGCACATTTGTCAACATTTAAGCAAATTTTATTCAAGTCATTTGCGTATGCGAGAACCTTACAATTAAGAAGCATCAGGAGATTATTAACGTGTACATTAAGTGGTAGTGAGCCCAAGTTAGATCCTGCGGAACGTCGCTGGAGGCAGGGAAAGTGTTGGACGCATATACATTGCAAGGGACATAGTTTGAGCGATTCAGTAGATAGGAATTTTAGAAGGCAAGAGTTCTTGTGGAGACATCTAAAGATTGTAACTTAGCTGAAAGCAGAGTAATCAGTATAATAACGTCCAATTACTGACGAGAACCCGCAGCCTTATTTATATATTGAGTGATTTCGTCTAAGTTTGTTGTAGTTGACCTTCTACTGATAAATTCATGTTGTTGGACAGAAATATGTGGTTTAATGCAGCTATATAACTTCTCATATAAGACCTATTTGAACACCATAGCACAGTTTATGATAATGCGAATACGAATGTCACTACTATCATCCTTCTTCAATACCGGAGTAATTTTGCTGACCTTCCAGTGATCGGGTAAAGTTGACGTGCGAAGCGATAGGTTAAATAAATATGGTAAGTAGAGAATATATTTCTGACGCAAAATCCCGGACGAAAAAGCTAGGTAGACCGTCATAGCCAAGGGTCGTAGCTGACTTCAATTTCTTGAGAACACGTCCTCGAAATAAAAGTATCCAATATCAAAGGAAACAGTATTTACCTCAATGTCAGTCTGAACACGGCGATTGAGTATGGGAGAATTGAAGACATCAGCAAAATGTCAGAAAAAGTTCGAACAATATCCTGAGGCTGATTAAGTGTTAAAGATCCTGCTATTCAGGAGGAAGATGGATTGCTGTTAACAAAATTCTGCGCCGAACACCGAGCAAGTATTTGCTGTGAGTGTCTTTGTTAATGACTTTAAAACTACTTTTGTTTATTGTAGCATTTTAATAAAGTTTATTGAAGCCCATAATGTAACTGCTTTATTATAATTCTATACTTTTCATTTGATCTCGTAAAATTTACCAATGGCTAGTCTACATGTATTTCGCATTAAGGTTAGCTCTTTAAGGTTAAGATTATAACGTACATAAAACTCTCTTAAATGAACCATTTTAAATAGGAACGAAACAAGATATGAATGCAGTCCACAGAATAACACGAGCCTTTTTTATTTCAATATTTTTTACGACTTTTGTCACACATTAATTGGCAATTGCATCCATTTCCCAAGCGTTCGTAAGTAACAACCCGTGCAGAAATTCATACAATTGGCGAACGTTTATAGTCCGAAATTTAATTAAATACGGGGGAATATGTAAGTTCTCGTGTTGTATTTAATTCTACTCTGTAAATGGAATTCAAGTTTTTAATTCTCATTTCATCTGTATTCGAACTTCACCGCTTTAAACGCATTTGTGGAATCACTTGTGCAGCTACAACTCAAACCGCTTTAATTCACATTCAATTTACTCTGCAGTTATTAAATAAACTGTATGCGCCGTTGCATTTCAGAAACTGTGAATATAATTGAACTTTCTAAAAGGTTTTGCTGTAATTGCTTTAATAGTCGTATATTCATAATATAACGAGAAAAATTTTTAATGGAGAAATATTCAATATTACAATCATTTACCCATAAATCTATTATATAGTAAAATATTAAAAGAAAATTATAGGCAAACCTTATTATTGCAAGGTATTTATATGTATATGAATAAGTCCTCGCAGCATTAGCAATATTAGGACAATTAGAGTTAGTAAGTTGACGTACGCGATTTTAAAAACGGTTACAGCGCATTCCCACCGCTCGCCATCTTATTTGGCGCTTACTGTACATATACGTGTTAATACAGTACCCACAAGCTGACAGTGTCAGGCTGAAGTATGGAAATTTATTTATAAATGTTGTGCATAATATCGAACTTCAAAATATGTAATATTATCTGATGGGAAAATGAAAGAGGTAACGTCCTCATTGTGCAGTAATATCATCATTATACTATACTATAACTAGGTTTATGTATATCTCTTTATTGAAGGTATTTGCAACTATAATAAAATACCGATTGCACAAAATAACATTAAAAATAAAATAAAATATGTAAAATAATGTGTATATATAGAAATGCGAAACACATTTTTCAAAATGAATTCTACTTATTTCGTTATTTTTATATTGCCTAATTTTTGTGCCAATAAAATCAACTTTGTTTTTTATTTTTCTGTTAATAAAACGCTTTTCATAAATTTTTGCGGAATTTATTCTTGTATAAGTATGTAATTGCATATTTTCCAAAGCTTTCACGAAAATATGAATATTGGGATATGGAGAACAGTACAAATTAAATTTGTAATGAAATGCTTCACATACATTTGTTGTTCTTGTTAAACAGTTTGTGCAGCTCAAATACATTGCAGGATGGAAAGCCGGAGTTTTCGTTAATATATGTATCGATTAAGTAATCAACAAATTTTGTGACTAAAGTAAGACAAAGTTGCTGGATCTTTTGCCACCACGCCTGGGCCACGTGGAATCTGCATCCTATAATATTCACAGTTGACAGTACCTCTAACACCCCCACATGTATGGCCTTTTCAAAGTCAATAATAATATTTTTCGGATTAAACATTCCATTTCACAGCACTTTTGATTTATTTCTTCAAATAACTAGCGATATGTCGATTTTAATTTATTGGGTAGTAAACAAAATGCTACGGGTATATAACGATTATACAGCAGACGTTCCAGGTTTAAATTACGACGGAGTTACAACAGAGCAACGAAATTATGTAAACAACACGCAGTTACTGAATAGTATTAATTCATATGGTGAACTGCAACATCTGTTTTGACGTCAAAGAACAAAGAAAGTCCATAAATCCTCCTAAATTTCTTTCTTCGTCTGCGTAGGTAGAAGAGTGACGAGTTTTTAAAATTAATTACATTTACCTTTTATTTCGTAAGATAAATAAAGTTATATATATACATACCTATTCATACTTACGTTAGTTTCGTTTTTTTCATTGTTTTGACTGTTAATTACGTACTTCGTAATTTTTGTAATAGTTTCTGTTTAATACCGGTTCATTGAATCTACTTCTCCCATTTATATCGACGTAAGTGTGCATTGGATTTCGTTAAGTTTCAGTAGCATACGCATACATTTTTAGATATCATTTATTTAGATCTAGAACATTGTTTATATTACTTTTTCATATATGCTATGGAAGAATATCGAGAATGGCATAGTGAAACAATGGTGGGTTCGACTGAGGGTCATACTGATTGTATGTCCATTGTCAGTGATTCCTATATTTATTGCAAGGTCTGTAAAATATCGTTACAGAATACCCAAAAAGTGCACGTACAATGTCACTTAGCATCGCTAAAACATAGAGAGACATTGGACCCGTTGAAAGCTGACAATTTTAACGAAGAACTCTGTGAAGCTTTAATGGCGGCTAGTATCCCATTAAATAAACTTGACAACCTCACTTTCAAAACACTTCTTCAAAAATATACTGTTCGAAATATTCGTGACGAATCCACCATACGCAAATATCATGTTTCTAAGTGCTTCACGAAAGCAGTAGAATGTATTAGAACGCATCTTTCAAATGGATAGGTGCCGACAAAACTGTCGATATATTAGGAAACTGTGTGGTAAATGTTGTAGTTGGTGTACTACATTCAACTATTCCATATAACAGTTGATGCAGAAACAATTGCTAAAACGATTGACGAGAATTTGCACAAAATGCTTCATTCAGACGACAGGTACAAGCAAAAAATACTTTTGTTAGTGACAGTGTCGCATATATGTTAAAAACAGGCAGACTTTTAAAGTAAACATATCCTTGTATGCTGCATATTACTTGTCTAGCACATAGTCTGCACAGAATCTGTGAATATATCAGAGACACCTATCCGGAAGTTGATAGTATTATATCCGCTTTAAAAGAAGTTTTCAGAAAAGCACCACTGAGAGTAGCTCTTTACAAGGAAAAACGTCCATCTTTTTCACTGCCTCCCTTGCCAGTAATAACTACATGGGGAACATGGTTGGAAGTTACTAGTTTTTCATGCAGAGAATTTCGATAGCTCACAAAATTTCGTTACATGTATAAATGACTATGCTCGAAGTATTTCTGAGTGCATGGAACTAACACAAATCCCAAATTTAAAACATCAGTTGTTATTCCTTCTGCACATTTTGAAAATTTGCCTAAGGTAATCACATACTTTGAAAATCAAAATCTCAAATTTAAAGACGGATTAGCCACATTAGATGTGGCTATTAATAATTTCAAAAGTACTCCAAGTGACTTCGGGAAAAGTTAGACGCAGTTTTTAATAGAAATCCAGATTTAATAACATTGCGGCAATTGTGTAGGGGGACAATGACACAAAATCTAAGTGCTAAATACGCTGAAGTAAAAGAATATATAATATAATAAGAAGAAGGACGTTTTGTATCTACAAGGATGTACTTCATTCAAAGAGAACAAATCTTACAGAAGAGAAAATGAACAAATAATAAGGTATTTTGTATTTTGATTGGTGACGCCACCTAAGACTCTATTACACGAGATACACTATTAACATACAGGCCTCTGTATAGCAGAACATGCTGTCAGAAGCCATCGCCTTTTTCCGTGTCATCTTTTGGGTGTTAGATGTCGCTGTGATACTCTCACTACATTTAACATGCGAAAATGATATAGGCAGCGATTTAAGTCTTGAAGCTATTGTCGAGAATCTCCACGTACACTGATGAGACCTCATAGGTCGAAACACCGGTGTCTGTGCGTTCGATTATCGGCAATGGCACTTAATGTATGTGTGTATCTTAAACACATGCATATATACATATACGTTTTACGTATAAAGGTATATATGTAAGTCACAGCAATTATTTACTGCTTGATGTTAGTTTTAACATCCATGTGTTCACACTTTTCATTTTCGTTATAAATACAAATTTGAAGTTTTTATTATTTTCCAATGTATTGCTTATTCATGAATTTTCAAACTTGTCGCTTAATGCATTTTAAAATTTCAGTGTAAAAATTAAATATATGTAAATCAAAAATATTATAAACAACATTTTTTAGCTATGTGAAATACAAGTCATGACAAATACAATGCTAATTAAGTCGTAGTCGGTTTATTCAGATGTAACCTTCTGTAACTTTTACAATATCTTCTGAATGTGAAAATAAACTTTAAATTGACATATTTAAACGATATCTCTACTGATTGAGTCTGCAACAGGTATTTTATAATTAATCGTTATTTCATATCAATTATACAAAAGTTGTATATCCACAACACAGACAGTTGAAAATCGACTAATACAGGTTATAAAGCATTTTAAAGTAAAAGAAACGTGACAAATATCATTTCTTTAAAAAAACATAAGATTGTCTTGGGTCGTAGTTGTCGAACACTCTATATAAATAAAAATATTTTTAAATTATCAAACTATAACTTTGTATTACGAATTTTTGACTAACTATATTAGTAAATACCTAGATCGGACTTCTTCGCTAGAACACCCAGTATATTTACACTGCTGAAAACCCTCACTTTTTCATCATAGTAATTTATAACAAAAATGTTAATATAGTGGTTGAGCCGGAATTTCAATGGATTTATCACTAAACCTCTTAAATTTGTAAGTCAGCTTAGACAAATGGCAATTACAATTTAATAAAATAAGTAGCCACAATAGCTACAAGTGCTTCTAGATATTCAGTAATTGATGTAGATCTTGAATCAAAGGTGTCTTACACATGGATAAACCGAACTTTTAAAAATCAATAGATAGGTCCAACTGGATCTGCACGATAGCCTCAAGAACCTCTGATTTAAATATCATAGCCCAGTGACGTCACCTGATAAATGAGTACTACCTACTACATTCAATACAAGATATTAATGGGCCATACATAAGTAAAATTAAACTTCTTACACCAAGTTATTTATATGTTATATTCAGAAATACACAAAAATTAAAGAAAATAAGATATATTGAATTTTAGGTATTATGAATTTAATTTAATGTTGAAAAATTATAAATTAATATTTTTTGAAAGTAGTTTTTTGCATTGCTTAAAAACTATTCTATAACATTCTATCAATATCGGGTTAAACATTGTTTTAAAATAATTATAATTACAGCAGTTTTTTATATTTAAGACGGGCGTTTACCAACAAATAGAAACTTATGCAACTTATATTACTCGCGGGACGGGTAGACACAAGGGGGTGTGAGTAAGTGGAGCTACACGATATTCGGTTTCCATCACAGCGCTTCTGTTTTATTCATAGATTAAGGAATACTATAGATGGGAAACATAACGTATAAAGGATGAGTACTTACGAAACTGTTGATGTTGTTAATGTTTTATAATAATTCAATTTTCGCTGTTATATTATTATACACTCGAATATTATAGGTATATATGACATTTAAATGCCAGTGACAGTTTGTCATTAAACTGTCACTCGCATTTAAGTCAGCAATAGCCGACCGATTCCGATAGATTTCGTCTTCGCTAGGACCGGTAGAGATACCGTAAAGTGGGGATAGACGACCCGAAAAAGCTCGTGTGAAATGTATGTTTTGATTTTTTGTTTATATCGTACATCAAATGTGTGTACCAGCCTTAGTTAGTAGACATTAATCAAATTCATGCAATTTTGTGGTTATTTCTAAAACACATAACTTTTTTAAGAAAATAAATTAGTACAAAAACTGACCTTGACATTATAAATGTATGCCTTTTGCATCACTAACCCAAATTTGAGATTCTAAAATTACAAAATAAGTTTAAAAAACGCGAAACGGCGATGCCTTAGCTTTCGATAGGTAAACGCCCCTCTTAACCAAGTGACCGAAAATTGATAAGATGCTTGAACTTGAACACATTTATCTTACTGTCTACCAGTTTTCGTCAATATTCTCTGCTTTCACTTATTTTTATTATAAAGTAGAGATTTGGATAACTGGTCATGTAACTACTCCAGAGTATGCGGAATACATGAAGGATTTGGGTGTAATATTTGATTCTTTCTTTAAATTTATCTGCATTTGGATGATATCACTTGTAGGGAAAATAACCTGTGCGGATTTCTTCGCAAGCAAACTTGAGACTTCCAAAATTTGGTGTGCTCTGTTATTGAGTACTGCAGCATAATATGGAACCCGTACACGACTATACAATCGGATAGGATTGAGTAGATACAACGTAAATTTGTAAACTATATTCTCTACAAGCTGAAAATAGATAAAGAAATTTCCACGTATGCTGCAAAATTTGAATTGGTGGGTCCACAATATATCTCATCACGCCAAAAAATAGGCATGGCTCAAGTTTGGCTATAAATGCCTACATAGTTCGCTTGAGTATCCATAACTATTGTGTTTGTTTTTCCTTATACTGACAATTAATACCTACAGTGATTGAGAATGAGATTTTTTTAAATTAAAATAGAACTCTTATGGATAATATTGTCCACTTGCTGTGGCGACGAAAGAACTGAACTCACTTCTTAGTTACGTGGATATATTTATCATACTTTTAATTCATCTGTCTCATAAAACTAATTCAATGATGCATGAATATTAGCGTTTTCCTTTTTTTTCTTGGCCTCTAGGTTTGCCGAATATTTATTGAATGCTCATGTAGTTATTGGTATTATCAGCATTGGTTTTACAGGTATCAAGTCGTCTATTTTAAATACGTTTATGGGAGAGTCCTGTTAATAATATCAAATAATTAAGTGAAAAAAATATTAAGATTCTTTAGTAAACCTGATCATTTTCTCTACTTTAAAATTTACTACTTATTGATATATGACTCTGTAAATAAGGTAGAATTACCCAAATATACTTGTAAAGGTATATACGAAAGGCATTAAAGTTTAAATGGACTTCTTTCATTAATTTATTATATAAAATGAAATTACAAAAAAGAATCTCATTTTTTCATATAAGTACGTCCGTTCCTTCATTGAAAACGTTTTCTTAACGGATCGGCTGGTTGTTTTAATACCGTTATAATTTCTATAAAGAACGCGGCGCCCAAAAAGTCTGTTGCCCGGGAAATGCTCGACCTTAGTATCGTTGCTGGATTTCTCTCTCAAACATGTAATAATCACATGGAAATAGATCTGAGCTTTGTCTAATGGGTTCTCTTTAATTTTGCACAAGTTTTGCCTTGTCGTGGAGCAACAGCAAGTCACGAATCGAATATTAGCGCCTTTTTTTCGATAAGTGGTGTTTGTCTTGTTGAGAAGTGAGGAGTAATAGTCTTACGTGCAGAAATACTTGACCGTATGCAAGCTAAGGCTCGGTGACTAGCTTTAGACATCCTCTTGACCACTTAAAAAATGTTGTGGCACTTAAATTTCTAGTTTTTGAAGTATCATTCCGGAACTGTGCTTCAAATCTGCGCAAAATTTCACTTAGCTTTAACCCTCTTTTGTGGAAAAACAAATTATAACTATTTTAAATAAAAATAAAAATAAAAATAAAACTCTTGAAAACTTTCCACAATGTTTGTTTAGTCTTTGCGACATATGCTTCGGTATTCTTCATACCATTATCGAGCCGAAACTAACAGGTCAGTTTGTGTGTAGGGTTGTTATATATGTCGTTGTATTTATTGCCTCTTTGTACATAAGTGTCTATTATGGGTGTGTGTTTGAAAAATCTCTGTGTGTGTTCGTTACTTTCTCTTTTCTTTGAATTGATTTTTTAATTTCTAATATTTCTAACAGATTTAATTTCGGTCCATTGTTTACATTATGTATAAGTTTACAACTATCTATATCGGGAAAATGGAGATTATCTATACAATGTTCGGCAAGGCCTGTATTTTTAATATTATGCAATATTGATCTTTTATGTTCTTTTAATCTAGTTTCGATCTTTCTGCCACTTTGTCCGATATAGATAGCTTTACAGTCTGTGCAACTAATTTTCTATACACCTGATTTGTCGGTAAGTTTAGTTATTTCCTTGTTATTGACTAACATAGCACCTAAATTGCTTTTATTTATGTTGACTGTTTTGATACCTATTTTCTTAAATATTCTGTTAATTTTATAATTAATACGTGGAATGTATTGTAGAATGTGCCATTTCGTGTTGTCGTTTTCTATTATTTTAGGATAAAAGTGTATTTTGAGTTTTTCTCTTTGTTTGTGTTTAATAATGTTATCTACTATTTTCTCTTTAAATTCATTATTTCTAGCTATGGTTTTAATTATGCGTAATTCTGTGTTGAAATCTTCTTCACTTAGTGGTATGTTAATTAGTCTGTAAGCGAAACTATATAGAGCTGCTGTTTTTGTGCGCCAAGATTGTTTGGAATTAGCTGGTATGATTGTATCGGTGTATGTAGGTTTCCTGTATATGCTGAATTTTAACTTTTTGTCGTCTTTTCTGATAGTTAAATCTAGAAAGTTCAGCATATACAGGAAACCTACATACACCGATACAATCATACCAGCTAATTCCAAACAATCTTGGCGCACAAAAACAGCAGCTCTACATAGTTTCGCTTACAGACTAATTAACATACCACTAAGTGAAGAAGATTTCAACACAGAATTACGCATAATTAAAACCATAGCTAGAAATAATGAATTTAAAGAGAAAATAGTAGATGACATTATTAAACACAAACAAAGAGAAAAACTCAAAATACACTTTTATCCTAAAATAATAGAAAAAGACATCACGAATTGGCACATTATACAATACATTCCACATATTAATTATAAAATTAACAGAATATTTAAGAAAATAGGTATCAAAATAGTCAACATAAATAAAAACAATTTAGGTGCTATGTTAGTCAATAACAAGGAAAGAACTAAACTTATCGACAAATCAGGTGTATACAAAATTAGTTGCACAGGCTGTAAAGCTATCTATATCGGACAAAGTGGCAGAAAGATCGAAACCAGATTAAAAGAACATAAAAGATCAATATTGCATAATATTAGAAATACAGGCCTTGCCAAACATTGTATAGATAATCTCCATTTTCCCGATATAGATAGTTGTAAACTTATACATAATGTAAACAAAGGACCGAAATTAAATCTGTTAGAAATATTAGAAATTAAAAAATCAATTCAAAGATAAGAGAAAGTAATGAACACACACAGAGATTTTTCAAACACACACACACCCATAATATACACTTATGTACAAAGAGGCAATAAATACAACGACATATATAACAACCCTACACACAAACTGACCTGTTAGTTTCGGCTCGATGATGGTATGAAGAATACCGAAACATATGTCGCACAGACTAAATAAAAATTGTGGAAAGTTTTCAAGAGTTTTATTTTTATTTAAAATAGTTATTATAGTATATAGTTTCACCGACATACTGTTCCAGACAGGTACTGTTCATTGTACAGTTTGTTTTGAGGGAATAATAAATATAACACTACAGTTTGATTACATCTGACGATAAACGAAGTCCATTTTGCGTGTCTTTGACTTGCAGAACAGTTCTATCACTTTTTCATTAAAATTTGGGAAATCATTTATAAATTCAATTAAAATCCGGTGCTGCTTCGATGTGATCTCTGAGCGATTTATCTAATTCTGCCGTAAAATTTATCAATTCCCGAAAAATGCCCTTGGTATTCGACGTTTGCCGTTCATCATGACCCCGAAGTGCCAGTTCAAACGCGCCACAAAATCTAATGCAATTTATTATTAAATTTAACACATGCCTATTTTTTGTTACCTGTTCATTGTGTTGTTGAACTGCTTTTCTATATGATGATCTAAAACATTCTGAATGTTATTTTTTCCTAACATTCTTAGACTAAATATATTTTTCAAATGTCCTTCGGAATTTTCATGTTTCGTAATTTTAGCACTAATATGAATTAAGTCTTTTATTCCGTTCTTTGACCAAGACGGTTCACCACCAAACAAAAGACACGGAAAATAAAACAAAGTATTTTTAATTTCACACCCACAAATCCAGTCATTTTTCTGATAAATATTCATTTTGAATTTTCTTATAACGTCTTTACCTTTAACAGATTGTTTATTTCCTAAACATAATTGAGGCATCGGCCGTTTAAGATTTTTATTGCGATTTTTTCATCATACGTTAACCGCGAAAACGTGTTATTATGCATCGCAGACACGAAATTCATCTTACAACAGCGTTGAGCCGACGGGAATCTTGCTCACATGCTATGTATTATACGATATGGAACTAGAACAAAATACAGTTCTCCCCACCTTCAATGTAATGTTTAATGGCTTAACGCAGCAACAGTAGCGCTTGCACATGGATATGTTTCTCTCGGTGGAAGGGGTCTTTACATCCGTGAGCTGTTAGTCTTAGTCGTCATTATATCTATGACTACGATCGGTGCATGTAGGTTGTTTCGCGTGCCGTACACGCCACGTTCCTGTTCCATAACAATGAATACGTAATAAATAAATACTTTCACAGTTAGTCGCCGCTTGGTTTGTTTTGTTTCAAAATTCCAGGGGGTGCAATTGCTTACTTGCTCTCATTAAAGAGCCGCCACTGATTCAATCATAAATGTAAAAGAGAAAAATTACATACACCTACTAAATTCTCAATTTTATTATGATCCAAATTAATACTAAATAAATGAAAAAATAAATAAACATTACTTAAAGTATCATAACACTTCTAAATTCATCAAATCAAATCTGTATTTCATCATAATCACAAGAATCATACCAAACGTGAAGTTTGCAAGTATGGCTATATTCTTCTCAGTTCTAGTAGGTCAAAGAAAACACCATCAGATTAGAGTCACTTATACTCCAAATGATTGGATATAATTAGTTGTTGAATGCATTTACACTATTGTCTACAATATACGCAAGCAATAAAAAATAAAATAGAAAATTCCGTAATGTTCTATTTTATTGTATTTATATTTTTGTTTGGTGTAGTTACAGTATATTGAATTTTTAGTTTAGTTTCTCTAGAACCCCTGACGATGCCGCAAGGCGAAATGTACATTGAGTGTGTAATTATATATATTTGTAAAACAATACGAAGAGTTTTATTTGTTATTACTTGCTTACTACTTACTTACTATTTTGACATGTTTTACCAAGAAATTTCAATCACTTCATTTAATTATTTACTATTGTATACATTTGGTTTCCGATTATTTACTATTTTTTTCTAACTACTTTGAATACTGATAACAATTAGTATTTGTAATTTTATTACTTACAATTTAAGATGGACAGTTGAAGCTTAAAGAAATCTAAAAGATTTATAACTTTAAAAAAGATTTTTAAAAATAAAATTTATTTTGAAATCATGTTTTGTCTAATTAGGGAGAAGAATAACTATATATCAGATATTTATTTAATATGATGACAATGAAAAAAATTCCTATAAATAGGGTAAACCTGTATTTCAAATTTCTTGAAAAATATATTATATGGCATCCACCAAAAGACAGCATGCATGCTCTCTGTCTGTCGTATTTATGTATAGACGAACTTTATAGTCAAAGATCAGAGAGAAAAAAATACAAATTTATAAAACTAAAAATAGCGCGCATGAAGTTATACATTAATAAGCACTATAAACCTGCTCGATCGACGAAAAATTATGTTTTTGTTAATACTTCAGCATTATGTTCACCCGTCTTTAAAAAAAACACTAAAAGCGTTCTGTAGTTATATGGGCCTCCAAAGCAATGACATTTGCAGACTTAATCTAGCAATTCGTTCTGAATAGTTTTTGAGGCGCTTCTAAACACTTGTGACCGTTTCATATGTATTGCAAGCACAGCGTCTAATTCAGCTCCAAAGTTAATTAAGCCTACATAAATACCTGGATTTTCCGACGTCAATGTCTCATCATGACCTCGTAACGCGAATTCGAAAGCTCCGCAAAATTTTATACACGTAATTAACCGGCGCAAAATGTGACGATTTTTGTCCACGTTTTCGTTGTACCTAATTTTATGTCGCAAGTAAGCACTGTCTAACTGTTCACGTATGTCCACTTTGCCTAGAACACTAAAATCCACGCATGCATTCATGTGAGAAACGGAATTTTCGTGTTTCTTTGCCCTCTCTGCGATATGCTTTAAATCATTCAACCTTTGTTTATTCCACGCACTATCCTCTTTCTTAATAATTAAGCAGATAAAACAAAATAGTTTATTTGTTAGTGAACATCCGCACATCCACTCATATTTTTCATATATGTTTTTATTGTATACTCTATTGTAAGTTCAAGTTTTACTCTACTAACTACTTAGTGTAGTTTATTTGAAGTTCTGGAATAGGCATTCCTTTCTTCTTAATTAGAAGTTTTTCCTCAAATGATAGCGGTTTTTTTAAAAGATCTTGCACAGAGTTAACTTCCATCATTAATAATAAACGCAAGGTAACGCAACAAAAACATGCACTCGCAATGAATGCAATATGTTAACTGGAGTCTGACAAATTTGTGCCCCAAACCGAAGTTATAAGCGCATATGATGAAGGTAAGCGGAGCAAGCCAATTCATACTCGAAAGAGGTCCATCTGAAATCGTGCCCCGGAACATAGTTTTGAGCGTTGGCATACGCTAGTGTGTGTAGTGCGGAAGGAAACTTTTGAAAATAAAATAATGCACTGAATTACAAGCAAATTTCTTTCTGTGTTTATCTTGGTGGTTGGGTGGGCACGTGCCCTTGTGCCCTTCAGTACCAGCCGCCACTGAGAATCATTATTCCAAAGAAATAATTGAGTTCTTCTATCCCAATGAATGGATCTTGGCAATTCTTATACAGGGCATATTTCTTAGATTTTTCTATAAAATGTAGCAGCAAATGTTATCATCAAAAAATAACTTGAACAAATCTCAAGGTGATTTATCGAAATATGATTTATAGTAGAGCTTCGCAAATTCACTAGTCGTTTATTAATTAGGTAATTAGGCCTGCATACTCCAGGAAATTTCAAAGTCATTCAGCAGAAGTATTTAATAACAGTTAATTACTGTATTAATCTATATATTACGTACTCGCGGTCACCATTATTTCTCTATTTCTTGCTTTTAGAGTTTTGATCATACGTATATTTCACACTATTTATTATTCTATGTTTAATATATATCATGGAAACTCTTTATAAATAAACTAAATTGCATTAGAGAGCAAGAAAATTTCTATTCTAAAATTAGGGTCACCATTCTGGTTGATCGAGTGCTGACAAGGGGATTATATATAATCTATTTAAAAATATCAGTAAAAAACTATTAATACATAATCTAGTGAATATTTTTAGCATTCACGTTAGTTTTTTCCAACGCAAACAAATAAAAATTTTAAATATGAAATCATTCTGTAGACCTTCTACCGATTTACGTTAACTTTTTTTTTTGTTTTGTTTTAGGGACATTTGATTATTCAGTTAATTTTCTTGACTTGTTTAAAAGTTCTGTGTCACATAAACATATATAGTGCTAAGCTTATTTTATCAGTTTATAAACTTTATCTACAGGGTGAGTCATCTAAGCGGGTAAGGCCGATTATGCATTTATGAGTAAAGATATTCCGAAGCGGTTTTTTCCCTGTGATAGCTGTTCATTAGGAGCACATTTTAAAAATATTTTGTATTATACAGAGTGTTCCATAACTTGGTGGCTAACCATAGTTATAGTTTTTTAAATGAAACACACTACATATTATTGCACTTTTGAATTCCCTGTGTAATTTTTAGTCAAAAAGTTATAAGATAGTATAAGCCTAAAGTGCAAAGTTATTCACTTATTCCCATTTTTCTGAAAAATTCAATGTTTGTATAAAATTATATTTCTAGAAAACGACGTATTAGATGGACAAAATTTTTTGCAGTACTGTTTACAATAAGAGGTACTAATAGTAGCATGTTTTATTTCTTTACAGTTACTAACTGCATGTGCAGGAAACTGGATTAAAATTACATGACACGTTTTAGAATAAAAGTCAATTTTTTTAAATGGAGCACCCTGTATATGAGTTAATTTTTGAATTGTTTATTAAATTTCATGTCAGAAAGATGTAAGACGTTAATACTTTAAATGTGACTATTACTGAGCTACTGACGTTTTTTGATATGCTTTTGTTAGTTTTTGCAAAAAAGTCAAGTTTTTCAAATGGAACACCCTGTATATTATTTCATTTTTGAACTTCTTATTAAATTTCACATCAAAAACATGTAGGACGTTAATACTTTAAAGGTGACTATTACTGAGCTATTGTCTCTTTTTGATATAATTTTGTCAGTTTTATGATTTAATTAATATACTTAGTATAGTACTGACAAAATTAAATCAAAAAGAGACAATAGCTCAGTAATAGTCACTTTTAAAGTATTAACGTATTATATGTTTTTGATGTGAAATTTAATAAGAAATTCAAAAATGAAATAATATACAGGATGTTCCATTTGAAAAAATTGACTTTTTTGCAAAAACTAGCTAAAGCATATCAAAAAACGACAATAACTCTGTAAAAGTCACTTTTAAAGTATTAACATCTTACATGTTTCTGACATGAAATTTAATAAACAATTCAAAAATGAACGGATATACAGGATGTTCCATTTAAAAAAATTGACTTTTATACAAAAACGTCTCATGTAATTTTAATCCAGTTTCCTGCACATGCAGTTAGTAACTGTAAAAAAATAGAACAGGCTTCTATTAGGACCTCTTAGTGTAAACAATACTTCAAAAAATTTTGTTCATCTAATACGTCGTTTTCGAGAAATATAATTTTATACAAACATTGAATTTTTCAGAAAAATGGGAATAAGTCAAAAACTTTACACTTTAGGCTTATACTATCTTATATAAAGTTATAAGATAGTATACTATCTTATAACTTTTTGGCTAAAAATTATACGGGGAATTTAAATATCCAGTAATATATAGGGTGTCCCATTTAAAAAACTATAACTATGGTTAGCCACCAAGTTATGGAGCACTCTGTATAATACAAAATATTTTCAAAATGTGCTCCTAATGAACAGCTATCACAAGGAAAAAACCGCTTCGAAATATCTTTACTCATAAAGGCATAATCGGCCTTACCCGCTTAGATGACTCACCCTGTATATTTTTGCTATTTTATTTATTTGTGTATTAACTTAAAAATTTGGATTATCTTTTGCATTACTTTTTCTTTCTCACTTACGTTACTTTGTTCGACTGGTTAGTTTAATTGTTTGTATAATTTACATATTTTGTAAATATTGCTTTATTATTATTACTGCTATTAAGTTGCATTTTATTTATTCTTAAGTGCTTGTTCAGTGGATGACAATGCTTTCGTTTGCTCATATTAATGTGCGTTCCTTATTGGCTAATTTTCATTTATTTAAAGACTATTTTATCAGGAATTCTTTTGACTTGATTGCGGTTTCAGAGACATGGCTCTGTGGGGATGTTAACAACGCGGACATTGCGTTGGATGGTTTTGATGTGGTTCGGAGAGATCGATGTGGGGGTAGGCGCGGGGGTCGCGTGGCTCTCTATGTTAATAGGGATCTGACTTATTCAGTTTTAGATGTCGCCACTGCTGCTTTTGAGCAGTTATGGATAAAAATTATAGTTGGCAATGTTGATGTTGTGGCTGGCGTCGTGTACAGGCCTCCTAATACAGACTTCGACAGTTTTGCTGTGGCATTTGAGGATCTCCTTTATGATTTTATACTTAATAATCATGAACTCATTATATTGGGTGATTTCAACATAAATTTGCTTAACGCTAATTGTCACTCGTGTCAATCATTTCAGAATATTTGTGATTCTTTGGGTCTACAGCAACTAATAAACAGTCCTATCTTGGATCATTATCTTGTTTATGCTATCCTTGATCTTTGTGTCTCCCGTGTGGTTCCTAAGTGTCACACTTTTCGGAACTTCTATAATTTTAACTACCACCAGTTTCTTATTGATTTTGAGGAGTTGTCTTGGCACCACATTTACGCTGCTCCTAATATTGACGATAAGTTTCTTGTTTTTCACAATCTCATCGATTTTATTTTCGATATTCATGCACCTTTCAAAGCATCCGTTTTCAAAAGCCTAAGGCACCTTGGCTTACTGACAATATCAGATTGTTAATGAGACTTAGGGACAGGACGCTTCATGATTTCAGAGTAAAAAAAACACAAGCTTCCTTTAATTACTGTAAACAACTTCGCAATTTCACGACATCCTCCATACGTCTCGAGAAGCGTGTGTACATGCGTCAGATTGCTAATGACAGGAATTCCGCAGCTCTTTGGAAGAACCTCAAACTATTAAATATTTTTAACCGTAAGCAGTCTACTCCCTTACCTGCTCATTTAAATGATGCTGAAGGATTAAATAAACATTTCTCAACCTGCTTAACTAACAACTGTGCCGATGCTGACACATTGATTTTTTACAATAATAACCGCCTTAGTAATGCTAATTTTGGGTTCGCCTTGCCTACGGGTTCAGACATCTACGATATCATCTATTCTCTCAGGTCTCACTCCTGTGGTTCGGACAATATTAGTCTTAGGATGATACAATACTGCTGCCCGTTCCTACTTCCAGTTATTACTCATCTGATTAATTCTTGTTTGGTTGGTGGTGTGTTTCCTTCTTCTTGGAAAAGTTCGTTGATTATTTCTCTGCCAAAAAAATCAAACCCGGATACTTTCAGTGACCTCAGACCAATTTCCATTATTCCCTTGCTGTCTAAAGTTTTATAGAAGGTTATTGAAAAACAAATCTGCGCCTACCTGGATGCAAATTCGAGTCTTCCTAATCAGCAGTCGGAGTATCGCCCAGGATATAGCTGTGCCACGATTTTGTCACACGTCACGGATGAGGTTCTTGGGGGTGTGGATGATGGTTTGGTGACAGTATTGGTTCTCCTTGATTACTCTAAAGCGTTTGACACTAGCAACCATTCCCTACTGCTGGCCATCCTGCGCTTTATTGGTTTCGACCAAGTTTCTTTAAACTTTTTCCATTCTTATTTGAATGGTCGCATGCAACAGGTGGGCGTTGGTGGTTTTGTTTCAGGTCGGCTACCTGTCGCATCTGGTGTTCCTCAGGGTAGTATCTTAGGACCGCTATTATTCGCAATTTACAGCTCTAATATAACCAAATATTGCCAATTTCAGTTGTATGCCGATGACACTCAGTTTTTTTTATTCATTTCATCCCTCGAAAGCTGTCTCTGACGTCGCCAGTGTTAATTCTGATCTTTAATCGCTTGTTGCAGAATCTGAACGTAACTCCCTCAATATCAATACATACTAAGAAATCTGTGGTATTGCTTTTTGGTCGTGCCAAACAAAGAGATTTGGTTTTGCCGCTGGTTAAGATCCAGATAAACAATGAACCCCTTCCTCATTCGGAGTGCTCAAGGAATCATGGCCTTTATCTCGTTACCAAAATGAGGTTTAAGAAGCATGTCTCCCGACTTATTTGAAGAGCATTCTGTAATCTTAAAATACTATATGGCAATAAAGATTGTTTAGATAGTAATTTACGTAGAATTTTATGCGAAGCATTAGTTCTTTCTCAGTTTAATTTTTTTGACGATGTATATTTTCCCTGTCTCAATAGTGCCAATAAGCTCCGAATACAAAGGGTCCAGAATGCTTGCTTGGTATTTATCTATGGTTTACGTCGGTTTGATCGCGTTTCTCATGCACTGAAATGGGCTCATTGGCTCAATATGAGTAGTAGAATTTCTTTGCACTCCATCATCTTCTTCCATAAAATTATTTCCTCAAAGAAACCCAGTTATTTATACCGTAAGATTCAAATTCGAACGTGTCAATGTTAGGTGCAGGGGCCTTTTGACGACCCCACAGCATCAACTGGAATGTTTTAAAAGATCATTTCGATATAATATTGCGAATTTATATAACCCTGTTCCATCATCTCTTCAAGTGTTGTCTGTTTCGTCTTTCTGTGCTGAAATAAGGTAGTACTTTTTTCTTTGGTTAATGTGTGAAAGCTTTGTCAGTTGATGGACATGTATATGTATATGTATTGTCAATTATTACTGCGCTATATTGTTAATTGTTAATTGTTAAATGCTGTTTAGAATACCATTTTCTATCTTGTATATTATGTATTATGTCTTCATTTTCATTGTACGTTCTGTATGTGTTGCGTTGTATCTGGCTCAAGAGGTGGAGCAGTTGTATGTTTACTCACTCGACTGATTTTGAGCCTATATTCATATTATTTATTTATATTATAGTTTAGATAGTATGTCGTCTCTAGTTTTGTTTTCTGTTTTTCTTTTTTCTTTTCTTTGATATTTGTATGTACTATGTATTTGTATTTTGTTATATGAGCTAATAATACACTATTATTATTATTATTATTCTTAACTACAATGAAGGAAGAGATATTTATTCATATGACAATGACACGATATATAATAATAATATATGTATATATAATATATATATATAAATAGTTCTTGGTAGTAGCGGCCTTTTATTAATAGTCAATAGCTAAAAAAACATAACAATGAAAAATATAAATTAGACTTTTCGACAAGTTTATTCCTATCTTCTTCAGTATATACACAATACTAAAATCCGTCTAGCGGAAAAATCCAGAATGAAATGTAAGGAATACAAATTCTTATCAACTAGAGAACGTATTTGTAAACTCACTATTATTTGTGTTCTTTCTTATATATACCAGATTGTTTTTCTCTGACAAAAAATTATCCACACAATGAGCTGTGATCGGGAGCATTATGGTGATGGGAATCAATGAGCTGGCGATGTCAGATTGCACACGCAAAACTCTTTTCTGCAAACGTTCAAGGAACTCGCGGTAAATGGTTTGATTCACCGTTTGCCCCAGCGAAACAAATTCTTTGTGGAGAATTCCACATGATTCAAAAAAGATAATAAACGGGCTTGATTAAGGATTTGCTCATGCGAGCTTTCTTCAGCCGCGATGATGCAGGTATGTGCCACTGTGTGCTTGGATCCAGCAGTTGTTGGCTAATAGAGAAGCGATTTATCTTTTGTTCATCCGACAAGTTCTTGGGCAAGAGCTTTGACACAAATTTTCCGCATGTCTAGTTTCTTTGACACAATTCGATGAACAGTATCCTTACTCATGCCGACCTCATGTGCCATCAACCTGAATGTCAACCATTAGCCTCGTGCTAATGCAGAATGCACCTTCGCTGCCTAGTTTAACGGAAAATTTAATTGCATATCGTTGCTCGATGTTTGCCTGCATTTTACATGTCAAGTGGTATTGGAACTTAGCCGTAAATACCTCGTGTTCATGCCACTATCTCTTCACTTAGTGGCTTGGGCCAATTCTGGTTACGTTCCTTGCCACTCCACTCACATGCAATCGACTGCAGTCTTTGCCACATCTAGCGTAAAAAAATCATTATCATTAATTCTGATACATACCTCGTATATAAACACACACACATCCATGCTTGCAAAAACCACTTTTTCGGTAACAGGGAACTTCAAAACGTGGACATAGGCAAAAATCTTGAGGTCGAAAATGTAAGTCACCACAATGCGTATAAGAAAGCAAAAAACGAGGTATAGTGTCCACACGATTTTTTTATACATATTGCTGTGGTATCTACTTTTAAAAATGACATCTATTGTAAGAGCATAGATATTAAAAAAAATTTGGTGGATTCGAACAGCGGTTTACTCCTTGCTTTATAACCTTTCTCTTATCTAGTCTATTATAGGATAGGGTAAGGAAATTTAACACAATATCTATATCTTAATAATAATAATAAATATATTTCGAATAACTATGATGATTAACATTAACTCATTTTATCAAAATGATTCTTTATAGAATTGTTTTATATGCAATTTTGTTTATAAAATATTTGAAATTGATATGATAGTAATTTAATGGATGTTCACTATGTATTTGTTATTCTTTAAAAGAATTATTAGTGAAAAATTGAACACAATGCAATCACTATTTCACTAAAGCAAACATTCGCACGTAGTACCTCTATGGTCGATCCGACATCATTAAACATATTCCTAATGAATAATGAATAGGCTAAAAATTTAAAACAAATGACATTCATTTATTAAAACAATTTAAGATAAACTTTTATGTTATAATTCATAAAGTTTTTGCGTGACTCACTTAGTTTGATTATACAATTCTTCAAAATCTTTTTTATACATATCTTGCATTTTGGTTTTAGTTCAAAAATTTTTACAAAAATACAAATTAAATTCTTAAATTCTATTATCTAATACTATTTTTCTGATGTATATTTTATTCTATACTTTTATGCCGCCGGAGCTTCGTTTTACATTTTGTCTTTTCGCGATCTAAATCAAAGTTGAAAATCTGCGTGTCCAGTCCTGATCCTGCTTTATATATCCTCCAACATAAGACGATCGGTATTTTCGCGCCCTCTGTCTTGAATTTTGAATTGGCCACACTGCCACGCACATAGTTAAATTTCTTTCTTGCTGATTTTAAGTTGTCATTTCTTGTTCATACACTTTCACAGGTATACAGCAATGTCCACAATCCAAATCTTCCCTATTTAGGTTTACAAATGTACCTCATCTTATTCCAGGTAAGTGTGTTAGTCCTTTTTCTCTTTGAATGTAAACATCTGTTGAATCTGTATATGAGGCGTCTAAATGCAAAAGTCGACATATGACAAATTTAATCAAAATGAGGTAAGGGCGCCATCTGGTAGAATACTTTCTCACTAAGTTGATGACCAATAGTTCTGGTTCAAAACTCGACAGTTAACATTGAAAACGAAGCATTTAAGATCAGCGTTAAATGCAAAACCCGACATCTCCTAGTGTGATTAAGTTGCAAACAACGACATTTGCACAGGAACCAATGGGCGTTCGCATTCGATACACGTGATCAACGGGGCATGACAAACACGTGTTGATTTCATTTATGTAGAAGCATTGTTTTTAATCATTATTATCTAGTGGTGTTTTATTAAAATAGTGAGCGAATGGATAATTTAATAATTACTAAATCTTCTCCAAACAAAGCAAGGAAACGCATTGCTAACTCCAGTCAGTGGAAAAGAGAAATAGCAAAAGTAAAGAGGTAACATTTTCAATAATCTTTGTTTACATTGTTGCATTATGTTCAATTTTAGACATTCTGCAAAAAATTTACCAATTTATCCTTCTTGCAAACATGACGGTAAACCTGGTACACCTTACCATTGCTGCAATAAAAATCTTGTGTCTCTTCAGTCAATAAAACATTTTCACCAACACTTCTATGCCACTAAAAATAAGATTGACCAAGACAATTTTATACTGAGATTTTGTACATCATCAATCCCAAAGCGCTCAAAGAAGAATGATAATAGAAATCCTAAACATGTTTCTATGAAGTATACCATTCGGCGCATTGAAGATGGATCTCTTGTAGCAATATGCCGAAGTGCTTTTTTAAACATTTTGGGTATAAGTAAAGATAGAGTAATCAATGTTGTTAAGAGGCATCTCTATACTGGGGAATCACCAAAGGAACGCCGGGGTGGTAACAGAATTGGAAATAAAAACAATGAGAAAAGAAGAAAAGTCACCGAATTTATAGAATCTCTCACATGCACAGAAAGTCATTATAGTCGATCAAAGAATATGTTACGTGTTTACCTGCCATGCGAATTAAATATAAAAAAGCTTTGGTGTATGTTTAATGAAAGTCAAAATGAAAATCACAAAGTAAAGCAGTGCTTTTTTCGAAAAATTTTTACAACAACGTACAATATAGGATTTGGATCTCCAAAAACCGATATTTGTTCTACGTGCACACAATTTGAAGAAAAAATGAAAACTAATTTAGATAAACCAGCCAAGCTTGAATTGATGGCTCAGCAGAGAGTCCACAAATTAAGGGCTAAAGCTTTTTATGGGTTATTGAAAGAATCCAAAGAAAATATTGAAACATTCTCATTTGACTGTGAAAAAAACTTAGCTTTACCGAAGTTGCCGGACCAAGCTTGCTATTTTAGTATGCAATTGAACTTTTATAATTTCACTATCGTAAATGGCCCTTCAAACACTCCTCTCAATTCAACAACGGTTACCGCATTTTTATGGAGCGAAGTAGATAGACCGAAAAGTTCAAATGAAATCTCGTCGGCTGTTTTCCATAAATTATGCACTTTTCGGTTTAGAAAAGATGTCGAAATTGTTAGGCTTGTAGCTGATGGATGTGCAGGCCAGAACAAAAACTCCACGATGTTAGGAATGGCTATGTATTGGCTTCAAGTTTTAGCACCAAAACAGATAAGAGAAATTCACATCATGTTTCCAGTTGTCGGTCATTCTTTTATACCGCCGGATCGCGTCTTTGGATCTATCGAAAAAAAAGTAAAAAAAACATCTTGTATTGTTTCCCCTGATGAATATGCTGACATAATCAAGAAACATTGTACAGTGCTGAAAATGGGAGACGACTACAAAATCTATGATTTCAAAGAGAAGGTGAAACATGTTTTGAAGTCTACAAATAGTTGGCATTTTCAAATCAGTAAAGTAAAGCGAATCATCCTTTCTAAGACGACAGAGAAAAACGTTAGTGTTGTAGTTCGTGGGGAAGTACATTATAGAAATGACATTGGAGAAGCAAAATCCATTCTCAAAAGGGGAAAAAAAAATCAGATGCTGAAGCCTGAGGAACTTCCTGTGGGAATGCCAGTAAAACCTGATAAAATTAAAAGCATTTCGGATTTACTCAAGAAACATTATGGCGACGACTGGCCAACCCAAGAAAAACTATCTTTTTACAATAACTATTTTCATAATGAGATAGAAAACGATGAGAATCAAAGTTTAGACTCCGAAAGTAATATTTCTGAAGACGATGAGAACTATTTAAGAGTTTAAAATTACTTTTACAATTACTTGAATTGAATCTAATTTGTTTTTTTTTTCAAATTCGAATAAAAGCGATTGTTTAATAATTTTTTTATTTTTAAAGGTAGATTGATAGTTTGAAATGAAAAATCAAAATTTGCATTATGCTGAGATGCAAAATACGACATTTACCTCATGAGATGCAAAAGTTGACATTTGCAAAATTAAAGTTCAAATTATAATTAAACGACTGTTCTTAGATTTTTCAAATAATGTTAGTTATACTGCGAATATTAAAAGCATAATTTACATATCAAATTTAGAACATTTAGCCGAAAAATAAAAAGTAGAGGCGTTTTTGTCATTTTACTCGATTTTATGTCAGAAGTAGATGTCGACTTTTGCATTTAGACGCCTCATATGAACTCATTACTCTTGTAATTATTTGATAAGTATTTTGTTTCACCATTTGTTAATCATATTCTAATTCTTTGTTTACTAGTTTGTTTGTTTGGGAATAACGGAAAGACATTGCAAATAACTTCTATCTTCTTTTCCAACCCCGTACCAGGAAGACCCGTCACTGCTTCCTTCTCTTTATCTTCAAACCAGTTTGTCGTCTCAGGTAAGATTGTTATTCTAATGTTACAAATAAATTATTGACGTTTTATATTCTTTTTGTAGGTATTCAACCATACATGATCATCATTGATGCCTCAGAAACACAAAGACTACAAATATAGCAACTAAAGAATACATTTTAACATTTCATTATTGTATACAAAATGTTTTATTTACGATTCAAAATCTCATATGATAAATGTCGTAGTTATATCCTTTTTTATTAACTGTACGTATTTACAACCTTTTTTACTTTTATTGTTAGAGCCATTTATTAATTTATCTTATTCATACCAACGTTTACGTTTTTATTTGATGTGATATTATTTTCTTTGGCATATCTGATTTTATTTTATTCGTATAGTAGTGTTTAAATGTATCATTTCTATACAATAAAGCTTATACATTTACTTAGCATGTTTAAGTAAGATGGGTTCTGCAGCCTATGTTACTTACGTGATTTGTATAGCTTTAGCTATTTAAACTTAAATAAATATTCAATTGAATTATAACTCTTATTCAAAATGTAAGGTTCACAGCAATATGTGTGTCCAGATTTTTTTTTTATATAAAAGTGTTTTAAATACTTTTATCTTCTTAATAAAGATGAGAAAAATGTTACTTCCGACCAGAATTTTGAATTTCTTTCAATACAAAAAGTACTCCAAATTCAATTCTACATACATTTATAGGAATAAATATGTTTAGAGTGCATAACTTGCGAGGTATTTACAATATTTACAAAAAAATGCTATTTGATAGGACTAGAATGTGACTTCAGGTCCGAATTTTGAAATTCTTTTCATACAGAAATTGTACCAAATCCAGCTTCAAATACCTTTATACTGCTGGTAAATTTTAGTAGAATGCATGATATGCGAGGTATTTTCAAAAAACTGCTATTAGATAAGAGTGCAGTATATTAAAAAGTTGTGATTAATATTTAGTAACATTACAAATATAAGAAAGTTGAAAGCGCTTTAAATGAGAAAATAATCCAAAAAAAAATGCAAGAAATAATATTCGGCAATTACGAGATAACGATCAACTTTTAATTAAAAATAGTGTGTGGTCGCCATCTGACTTTCTTATACGTATTTGTTTCTTTTATAAAAAAATTATTTAAAACCCAGCTTTAAATAGTTTTGTGCTGTTAATAATTCTGTAAGAATGCATAATTTACGAGTTATTTTCAAAAGAACTACTATTTGATACGCGTAAAAGGGTTATTTCCGGTCCGAATTTTGAATTAAATCAAGCTCTAAAAACTTTCATATTCCTGATATACTTACCTGTTTAGAAAGCATAACTTCCGCGATATTTTTTGATAAGAGTAAAAGACTTCCAATTTCGAAAAACTCTTTTACTTATTATAATTTTCTGCTTAAGCACTGACAATTACTTATTTAAATTAGGTAAATTTTTAATTTAAAAAATGTATCCACGTGTGAGATTTGAACCCACGACCCCCGCTAGTCAGGTGCTCTTACCTTTGCGCCACCGCGAGGGTGTATGAGTTCGAGCCTTTTAGTCGTGATGAATCACATCAAGTAACAGACTGGTATTGCATTGTCGGCAGTCCGACGTATTTACTAAATTTTAAATAATTGTAAAATTAGTTTGTTTTGATGAAAATTCTTATTATAATTTTCTGCTTTAGCACTGATAATTATATATTAAAAAGAAGGTGAATTTTCAATTTTAAAAATTTACCCAAGGCTGAAATGCGAACCCGCGACTTCCCGATCGCTAGTCAATGTTAATTTTAATATATTTTAAATCAAATTTACTCTCAAGTACACTGAATTTGCTTAATTTAGTTGTTGACCAAATATTGGTAAAATTTGATTTTCCACCGAAATAAACTTCTACTTCCGGTCTACCGACTTTACTGAAAATCTAATCAGACTTCAGGGTGGAGTTTATAATGGTAAATATAAAGTTCTCTGTTGATAGGATTAGCAGTTTGTTGTTGAAAATAATAATCTTAAGAATTAATCTAGTTATTAAAAAAAGAGTACTAATTTATTTCAAAAAATTTATTCAAAGTTAGGTTATAAATTTAAAATCTATGCATATACGTAGAATAGGTTGCTAACATTTAAGGACAAATTCGTTTATTAAATTGTTGGTATACTTTAGTTAAGTAAATGTAAATATATCAAATAATAATACAAACACTAAATAAATCAATGAACTATATTTTTGTAGAAAAGACAAGCAAGAAATATGGTTTGAGTATAAAACTACAGAACCTAATTTTACCCAAAAGGTTAGAACAGCTTTAAACATTTTAAGAAATGGACCATTATTCAAAAATAAAATGGTATTGAGAGTAAATAACAGAAAAAGAGTAAATCATTTAAATGTTATTAAGTTATTTGAGCAAGATTAAATCAGGTTTGCTGGAGAAAATGATACGATTTTGAACAAAGAAATATAAATTTGAACATGAATAATGGTACTAATTCATAAAAATGATGCTAGTAATAAAAATTAATATATAGCAATTACCTACATTTTATAAAAAAGGATATAAATGTGACATTTCTCGTAAGAAATGTTAAATCGTAAATAAAAACATCTTTTGTAAATAATAATATAAGTTTAAAAGACATTCGTTCGTTCTTCTATGTGTAGCGTAAGTGTTTCAAAGGCACTGGGTATGGTCATGTGTGATCTGGGTACCTGCAAGAGAAAAATACAATGTTAATAATTGTTTATGGCGTTCTACAAATAGATATATCTTACCTGAAGAAATAACTTGGCCGGATAACAGGGAGAAAGCGATGGAGGCTGCAGTCCTTAACAGCACAGACCTGACAAGGAAAATCCACGTTATATGTAACGTCTTTCCTTTGCTTCCAGACAGACGGGCTAATATAAGGAGAATCAGAATACAGTTAATAAACAGTGAAAAAGGCAATGCATTTATATATAAATGCAATGAAGGTTTACACTGAAGAGGAAGAGACAAAAACAATACACTTACCTAAAGATGGGAAGCAACAAATTTGTAAACTTCAATAACAAACAATTTGAAGCGTCGCCATTGTTGCGCAACTGTCAATGTAGTCTATGTGTATTGGTGTGGGAGTGACAACTTAAAAGAACGCAGAAAAATTTTACTGCGGACGTTTTTGAAAGATGCCAACTCAATATTTGATTGAATAAGGTGGCGCTAAAGCGGCGATCGTCTTTTGTTTAAGTATATAAGGGCAACAACATGATAAGACTTGCGGACTTTAAGATCGTAATTTGAATTGTAAAGACGTAAAATTTATAAAGCGAAACTCCAATAGAATAAAATAAAGTGAGAGTAGCGCATACAAGCACTGCGTATTAACTCACTATTTCATCGTTTATATTCAAAATTAGAATTTAAGTTTTGGGTTAAGTTTTTCTTTTGAACGAATTGATTAAATTAATTTTCTTTTATCGTTATAAATATTAAAATGGAAGACATCAATAAAATAGAATTTAATCAATTATATGATCGCATGAAGTAAGTCATGATGTATAAATATTTTAGTTAATTGAATATCAATTGAATATTTTCTTGATTATATATTGTGTTTAGTCATCACAAATAATAAATATATTTAATGGTGTTAAACATGCGAAAGGTACTATGTGAGAATGTATGTTTTAGTAAAATAGTGACGGCATCGTATTAGTAAAATTTATCAAGAATCAAAAATATTTTTAAAAGATAAAAGAACATGGTGAATATTCATTCAAATTATTATTTGTAAATATTCCACACACATTACAACTCAAAAGAGAGTATAAATGTTTTTAATTTTGAAAACAAAAGTTTAATAAAATGTTGATATTGTTAGCAACCATTATTAAAAATATAGATATACTTTTAATATGAAATTTAGACATTGTGTTTAATTTCCACACCTTATCCCAAACAATACTAAATAAGAGAAAGACCAGAGTTTAAGGAGTAAACCACTGCATGAACTCACAAATAAAATTTAAAATTTATGCTAATACTAACAAGTCGAGAAAGATAGTGTTACATTATTAGTATCAATTAGGTAAATAGGTATCACAGCATATATTTTATGGCTCTAGCCAACGTGTTGTTACATTCACATTTCAAATATATTTACCATTTATTAGCAATGTTGCATCCACAGCAATACGTACAGAGAGAAAAAAGAGCCAATTTGCCCAAATATTAAGTGATGTTGATAATATGAAACAATAGTGGCATGAGGATGTTCATCTGCCCCCCATACATACTGCTATGGTTTTTTTTATATATTATGGATAAGTAAAATTAAATAAATTGATTTATTTCAAATTTATTTTTCTGTGGGGCAAATGTTTTGGTACACACTGTATTTTGGTTTCTGTTTAAGAATTTGGGAGGTATAGTAGTCTTTTGGTAATCTGTGTATATTAATATTTATTTTGTTGTTATTTGAATTTAAAAGAGAAGATGCTTGAAAGATTATTTACGCTCTTCAACTTGATATTATGATATAGTATAGATGTGCGGAATTTTATTTAGATGTGGTAGGGATGCGTGGCTTTCACTGGCCGTGTGTTATATATTGAAGGACATTAAATTTTGGTCTCCCGTCAAGTGCAGTTGAATTAGAGATATTTTATGTTTGAATAAAATTTGTTATAATTTTCATTTTTATTTTAAGGAGCCAAGATTTAATCAAGTTTGTGTATTAGTTTTATTGCTGTTATACAAGTTAAGTATTTACTTTTAAGAAAGAGAATGCATTCTTTATTATAATAAGAAAAATTTTTAATATTGTAAAAGTAGACTCATATCCTTCATTTTGTTTTTCCTACACGTGTTTGAAAATATTTTATATTTATTGAGAAGCTATTAAATTAGATAATTTTCTTTACTGTATCAGTTTGCTATAATTTGATGTATTTTAATTATAGGTATTTTATTTATTCATTTTAAGTAATTATTATTTTGTATGGACTTTGTGAATTATTTTCAGTAATTAATAAGGTAAATTTTGTCGCGTTTGTCAGTACAAGTTTTTTTATCCTATCTGGTCAATTAGTGGGTAGGGTTTTTTCTTGAGTATTTGTTAATGAAAGTTTTTTTTTTTTGTTTTTTTATAATAAATAATTATATCTGATCTGTTTTTAAATTTTATTAAAAATTTTAGAAAAGATAATTAAATAATTATTTCATTTTTTTGTCTTCAAGTAATTTGTTGTTTTTTTTATACTGTTTCCTAAGATCACGATTCCTGACGTGAACATTGTACAGTTTCACCGAGGGAACCTGAGAGAGAGAGAATTTTGTTTTCTGAGCTATATTGCGGCAACCCTATAACAATTGTACTAATATCATAGCAATACGTATTGTGTAAATTGGCGATACCATTTTTGGTAAACCTTGCTTCATCCGTGAAAAGTTAACATTATTACGTTGCTGATCCAATACCCAGTTTACAAACTGCATTCTACGAAGAAAATCATGAGGAATCAGTTCATGCTTTTTTTTCAAATGATGTGGATATAATAGCTGTTCATGAAGAACTTTATGTACTATTGCTTTCGATGTATTAAACTGTGCTGATAATAGTTGAGTGCTCGTTGATGGATTGTCATCTACAGCATTTAAAATACGTTCCTCTAATCGCGGCATAAGTACGGTTCTTCTCCCACCAGCATTAGTACTACTTTTTCCAAACTTTCCTAAAATTATGAAGATAGTCAATAATATGTATTACCTTATTAACTGGAATTCTCTCTTAGACGTTGGTCAACAAATGGTTTGGTAGAGCACGATTAGGAAATCTTTCGTGATATAATCTTCCGGCTTCTAAAGCGTTGCAAGACGCAAGACCATCAGATGCATATCTGCATAGTCAATAAAGGTGCACGCACACTGAGGCGAGGCAAGGCGAAGGGAAGCGCATCGTCGCGAGGCCGGAGACCGCACATTAGGGCGAAGCGAAGCGAGGCGAAATAGTCGCCTGGCTTGGTGCGCTTGGGCGTGATACAATATTTCATTATATAAAACAGTTATTTATCATTGTGTGTGTAGAAGTGATTCGATCAACATGAGTAGTTCCTCATCTGACGAAAATTTATTTGTTCTTGGTTTCAATGCTACTATGCAAGAAGAGGAGAAACCAAACAAAAGAATTTGGGTATATGAAATTAATCAAAAGATCACTAATTCCCAGATTTACAAAAAGACAAAAAGAATTTTTTCATATATTTTCACATGTCAGAAGAATAATTAGCGCTTCTTACACTATACTAAACTTAAAAACTAAATATACAAATAATACTAGTTTAAAAACTGTTCAGGCAAAGTACGGACTGAGCCTACCAGCTTCTCATCGGATAGCGGAAATGTACGATAACCAACGAAGACGCAAAAACTTGATCCTACGCGTCTCTACGTAATGCACACTGAGGCGAGGCGAAGCGAAGCGCAGCGCACTACTTCGCCTGCTTGCTCTGGAAACTTCTCTCGCGACCACGCTTCGCTTCGCTTCGACACGCCACTTCTCAGTGTGCGGGCACCCATTTGATTACGTGCATTTTTATCAGGCGTAATAAATGCGCTTCTCTTCGCTTCGCTTCGCCTCGCCTCAGTGTGCGGGCACCTTTAACGTGTATTCTATACTGCGAATAAATTCAATGTGTCAACGATGTGATGACAAGATCTAAAATGCCGGATATTTTATTTATTTCGTACCACAGTAACGTTTGCAACAGCAATAGTTTTTTTTTTGTGCTGATAAAAACTACGCACATTTTTTGTAAAATTTTTCTCGTAAACGGTTCATTTTAACGACTATAAGCAAGAGTAGTAGTTTAATATTTTTAAAGTCTTCTATCATACAGGGTGTTAAAAATTTAGGTATTAAGTTTTAAAGATTAGCTCGCCCCTGGTAAACTACAAAAGTTAAATATGTTTCAAGGACACTATTTTAAGAGGTCTTTACTAGTGTCCATCACATTAACTTTTTATTAAATTATATTAATTACTTTAAAAGAAATTCAATAAAAACCGATTTCCAGCGGTGTCCTTCAGGGACGCCTTTTTCCGTAGGAGGGGCCTGTAAGAAAATTTTTTTATAGGAACTTGTCATCTTATTGTACATGTTCTATCTGCATCCAAGAGATTTCCCGGACACCCTGTATATACTTAAACACTTCCAAAACAATCAAATACTTCTTTACAAATAGATGGATACACTTTTTTTAAGAAAAACTAGTATTCCTTTTCTTATACAGTACAGTACAGTACATTTATTTCAGGACATTAACATTATAATAAATTAAATTTATTAAAAAATTTCCCATTTTCATTCGTAGTAACAGTAACAATAATTAACTAATATATTTCCAGAAGGAAACATAACTTCATTTGGAAATTGGGTCTGTAATTATCTTAAGTGGTCTAATCGAAGCAATTAATTATTAATTTGAATCTCTGATTTGCTGACTTTCTTTATAGCTAGAAAGTGTTTCGAAATTATAATACTATCTTAACATTAAGTAAAGTAGTTATAAAGTGAAGGAAATACAATTATATTAAACAAAATAATTTATAATGAAGTGTTTCAAGAAAAACTGTTAAACAGAAATACAAATAAATTTACCACTGATGAGTAAATTATAATTAAATCAGAAAATTAAAAATTTTATGATTGATATGCAACAAGCTACTTGAAAGAATTCTTCTGTGCTCAAAATATTATGTATCGAGTACTAGCACGACAGTATAAAATAAAGTCACCAGAAATAGTAGAGACAAAAACAAATCAGTTAAACGCCGAAATGTTTGTTTGAGATTTAGAACAAACTTTTCAGTCAACCGAAGGTAGATGGATCATATGTTATGTCTGCACCGCTCTACATTGCGAGTGTGGATCGGTTAGATCGGCCGATGATATTGCTTAGGGTTTCGCTTTAGCCCGTGTGTTGGATCTCGAATGCCAATAAAGTAAGACGTAGATTTTATGGATCCTGAGTTTGATATTGATGCTACTTAGGCCCGGTTTCATAATCATTTTTGAGGGAGACTTTAAATTGGAAAGTATGCTTTATTCCCTAGTTGCGTTTCATAAAGTAACATAAAGGTCAAAGCCTACTTTAAACCGTCCTTTTCCGTAAAGCTTCGATTTTGCTACTTTTCAGCGGGAAAGCGTCCTTTATATCATAAACCTAACCTTATACTTCATATTATTTTGACAATCGTCGTTAGCATTGTGTTAATCGAAGTCCGTTATTTCAATATTCAATTATGTTGCAAATGTTAAACACAAGTTCCAGTTCATCTGAAGAGGAAGAGGTCGAAGTTATCAGAAGGCCAAAATTATACCGAAAACGCGAACAATGCCTCATAAAATATGATGATTGTTCCTTCTTTGAAAGATTTCGTCTAACGAAACCAACAGTTTTGTTATTATTACAACAAATAATTCATCTTTTACCTACACCTTCAAACAGGTGAGAACATACATAAAACACTATTTTATTGTGCAGTGTAGGATGTAATACTTTTTTTTATAGGGGTGGTTGTGTTCAACCTATGGAACAGCTACTCTTGACTCTACGGTTTCTTGTAACTGGGAATTTCCTAATAACTGCTGGAGATGTTATCGGGGTTAGTAAAGCATGTGCGAGTCGAATAATAAGAAGAGTGTCATTTGCCATAGCATCTCTACGACCTCAATACATTAAAATGCCTGAAACGAATACAGATATGGAAAGAGTTGCAGGAGAGTTCTACACAGTGGCTCGTTTTCCCAGGGTTATTGGGGCTATCGATTGTACATTGATAAAAATCAATCTCCTGGAGGAAACGATGCAGAAATATATCGTTGCAGAAAAAATTACTTTGCATACGATGTGCAAACAGTGTGTGATGCGAAATTGAAAATTTTGAACATAGTAGCTCGGTGGTCAGGCTCTGCACACGACCAAACCATTTTCAATAATAGTAATATAAAAAGAAATTTTGAAAATGGGTTATATGGCAGATACCTTCTCGTTGGAGATAGTGGATACACCTTGCAGAGATACCTGATGGTAAAACTTCATGAAAGCCACACTTCAGCAGAAAACTTGTACAATGAGTCAATAATAAGAACTAGAAATGTTGTTGAACGAGTATATGGAGTTTGGAAACGAAGATTTCCAATACTCTCTTTTGGCATGAGGTTGAAACAATGTACAATTAAGGCTATAATTGTTGCTACAGCTGTTTTGCATAATATGGCTCTAGAAATGGCAGAACCTGTTCCAAACGAATGGCTTAATAATAATGAAAATAATTTTGTTGATGAACAGCTGATGCCAAATGTAGACAATATTCATGTAGCAAGGCAAGTGCGACAGTTAATAATCACTGAACATTTTGCTAATTTTTAGTGAAACAGCATACATATTTACTTATTTGTTAAAGATTTTAAATGTAAAATATGTACCTTATCTATCGTCATTCAATTCTGTGTATACTGATGTAATTCTGGTAAAAAAAAGTTATGTCTGTATAAATATTTAATATTTAACTTAAAAAGATACATTTTTTTTGTTTATTTCTTCCTCTTTCAATTGAATTTCCAAATCCAATAACTTAATTTTTCTTTCATGCTCTTCCTCACGTCGTCTTTCTTCCTCTTTCCTTGCCTTTATTTCTCCATCCAAATACTCTATTTTTTTAGCATATAACTGTTCCTGTAGTGGTTTAATCACATTGCGTTTAATAGGATGGAGTTTCTTAGATTTGGGCATTTTTAACTTTTCGGGGGTATATTTACCCCAATAATTTTTACTTGATGCCTGGAAATTGTAACGGTAAATATATAAGTGAAATTAATAATTTGTATACATACTTGTACTTCATAAGAGCATGAAGCTTCATTTTTATGTTTTGATTCATTGCTTTTTTCCTAAAAGATACATTGTTTAAAAAACCATATATGGTACAGATATAGTTCCTTACATCAACTGATAAACTAATAAATTCATTTAAATTTCCTAGGTCTATGTTGGGGTTGCCTTCATGTGGTGCCTCGACTATTATCTAAAACATTAAAATATTACTTTCTATAAGCAGGTAATTATAATTACGTACAGATACATTGTTTGTAAATGCCTCTATTGATTTTGGCATACCCTCTTTTGGAACTCCTAAATCATTCTTAAAAGAAAGGAATTTTAGTTTTGATGCTACAAGGTAAATATTCCATGTGCATTGATTCATGACAGTAATAACATGTATGTCGACAAAATAGAAAGAACAATGCTGTCAACAAAATAGAAAGACAACTATATACACACATTTATATATGTAGTGAAATTGCTGAATGATTCTTTGCACATTAAAAATATACATAATTAAAATATATTTACATCATCATCATCAAATACATTGGTTTCACCCACTTGATATTTATTAAACTTAAAACTAATTCTAAGATTGGATCTAAATCGGGACGGGGTTTACCACCACCTGTACCAGTGTAACTACACCGTCTATCTGAAGCAGCCTTCCGTGCCTTTGTTTTTAAATTATCATATTTTGACTTGAGTTGGTCAGTTGTTCTATATTCTGATGCAACTGCATTATAAGCAGTTGCAATTCGATTCCATGCCAAATCCTAAAAATAGTTAAATGAAATACATTGAAGAAATATACAAAGAAAGAAAGAATACCTTCTCATCATTAGCAACTTTATCTGTTACTTTATTTTCAATAATTTCTTTCTCCTTCTCAATCAATTCTAATAATTTTAGTTGTTCCTCGACACCAAATACACACGACTTACGTCTTTTTACTGGTGTTGGATTCATGTTTCTAAAATTTACGTTCGTTGTGATAGCAATGATAGGTTAATTTATAATGTAAACGTTAGATGACTGTGTTTTTTCGCGGGTTTTCGTACTAGGTGGAATCTACGCATGATCCACACAGAACTATCGTGCTACCAACTGTATCGATTTTAACTTCGAATGATGAAAGGAATCTTTACTTAAAGTGACCTTTACAATTTATTATGAAACGCAAGGCACCTTTATGTCACTTGTAAAGTACACTTTTCAACAAAGCTAGATTTATGTAAAGCCGACTTTCAGCGTTTGTTATGAAACCGGGCCTTAGTTGCTAGCATTTCTTCAGACCAGCGTCTATTAGCATATCATTGCGTGATTTTAATTAGGGTTTAGTTGGTGACTTTTGCCAATGCGACAGTTTGTTTTTAATCACCATCTTGTCGTAGAGCAAATGCTCTACTTTGGACGTTTTAGAACCCATTGAGGATTTATCAACATTAAGATATCTAATACATTTTATTGTTTTACATTCAACTTCGTAACCTTAAAATATGGAATTGTTTGAATTTGATTTTGCCTGTATATCACATGTAATAATAGTAATTAATTTCCTATAAAAAAGTTGAATTAAATATTAGTGTATCATGGTTTATTTCGTAACACTTGTACTATCTAAGTTGACCTCCAGTATTTTGTAATATACTTGACTTGTTAGCTTTTGTGTTCATAACTGATTTTTGCATATAGTGTTTCTTATATTTAATCAATTGCCAAACAGTCAGCTGACTGTAATCTTGTTCTCTATTTGCCTAAGGTATAAGTTTTTTGAAAAACTATGTGAATACATTTAGTAATTACCAAATCTATGACTAAATATTACATTAAAACTTCAAGCACAGCAATTTTTATTAAACATAATGAAAACAAAAACGTGTTTATTCAGGATCGAAACTGTGATCCACAATGTAATATTTTCATTTAGATAAATTCAAGCTTTAATTTTCTAACTGTCAATATATTTGTTTTAATGATGATGCCGAGGAAATCATGTGTGGTGCTGGATTACTCTACAGAGGTTATTTTAAGGTGGATGAAATTTTTAATCTTTTGTATACTGAAACTTCAAACATTTATTTTTTCACGCCGAGATCTATAGAAGAAATATCTCGTTCAGAAGATTCAAAATAATTGTTTAAAGTTTTTATATTACATTAGCTTTAAATACAATGTACCTTATGAGCAGCATTTTCCCTTTAGAAAAGAATTCTTACCCCGTTTGAAGCAACCAAGAGAAGTTGTTACTCTACTCATATTCTTTAAAATTTTCAATAAAAACTAGTAATACGAAATGACTATTGTTGTTTTGTTGACATCTTGCTCATTATTGCACACGGCCGTGGTCAGTGAATTATGTAGATATAGAATTTTGTCACAAATTATTAAAATTTCTAAATTTCTGCTGTTGTTCGATCCTGAAACGTGGAATATATTAACGAAATATTAGTGGAATTCTTCATAGGGCCGGGTTTTTATCCTCTATTAAAATGTCCGTTAGCGTAATCATTGGTTAAAGTACCAGTTAGTACAAATTTCCCGCACCGGTGAGCGCTAGTCATTGATAAAGGCCGTGGTTAATCGGAAAATTTTTAGCAGGTGTTAGGTCTACCTGACAACATATAGCACAGTGACTAAGATTTCTTACATATGCGCATAGCCTAGGAGATTTAATTTTTTATTATTATTGATAGAGGTTATGTATTCATATGAATTCTTTTGCTATTATGAAAAAATTTTTGGAATTATTTAATAATTATTTTTGTCGCGATTTAATAATTGCATTGCTTGTTCTTAAATGGAATGAACAGTATAATTAAAACTAAAAATACCAACGTATTGAATACATGTAAATTTGTGTTTACTACACAAGTATAATTAATTGATAGCTAGGAATATATTTCCTTTTCTGATGAAAATAATTCAGTTTTGGAAGTCTTTTTAATTCCACAACCCAATCTTCGTTGTTTCAGTTTGTGAAGATCCTAATATTTTTATGCGTTTGGTATTTTCCTTTTTGTAATTGTTTTTTACAGCACCATATTAACACATCACGTTACTCGAACATTTTTGATGACACTCTAGATGTCAATAAGATATTGAACTATATCAAAAAATTACAAATGTAATTGAAAACATGGAAGAAATTATATGGAAGCTGGAAGTTTCACATTGGGAATTTATGCAGATACTTTAAGTAATTAAAATAGGGGTAAATAGGACAAATAACAAATTCAAATGTGGAAAATGGCTCCAATATTATTAGAACAAATTATGCCCACAATTTCTGATTTAGATCACTTGCACTGGCATACATGTTGCCACCTTTGTATAATGAATCCTTAAACACTGTTTAGATAATCGTCGTATTTCTTCGTATTGAAGAGAGTCGATTATATAATCATTAATTAGGCTTAATAAATAATTATTTCGCAAAGTATTTCGATCGAAGCTGAAAAAACCGGGCCTTAATTTGTATTTTCTTTTGTTTATTTGTTCTTCTGGGGCAAATGTATATTGTATGTGTAATTGCATAGATACTACATACATAGATAATTATGTTTTATTACATCTATATATTGCTACGCCCTCTACCGTTACAAGTAAAATTTAGCAACAGTAGTAGAGCAGAAGGCGTAGTAAAAATGACGCCGGCGTCGGAATCTAAAGTAAAGAGAAATCGTCAAGGTAATTAAAAAATAAATAAGAGAGAATGAATTAATTTTGAATTCCGTGCGGATGTGTAATTTCAATGTTCAGAGAATAACATTGAAATTTATACATATTAGAAGATTTCTGAGCATTAAAAGTGATAATATTGAATAATTCAACGCGAATATATATTTATTTAAAATTTCCAACTTAGTGTGGAACTAAAAGTTAACTATCAATTACTAATTGAGTATTAAGTGATTAATATCTAACGTATAATAATATAAAGAAGATTTTTGGTAATACAGAAAGAAGACGTACCTATAATTTAAAGAAATATTGACCAGATCCAGTGTGAGGATATAATTTGGTGTATGAGGGGAGATAATGCTGTACGTAGTTCAAGTTTAACAATTTAGAAGTCCTATTTGAAGCGGAAGAGATTCAGACTGTTCAAATTTCCAGAGAGTTGTTTACGAGTACCAAACGTGTGTTGACGAAGCATTTCCAACAGGAGTGTTATCCCTTAATGCAAGTTTAACCATATAGACGAATTATTTGGAGAGGAAAGGATTCTGATACTGTTTCCAGTCCAGAGGGTTATCTTCGAGAAGTGTTTTTTATTTTAGGGCACTGGAAATATTTTATCCGAGAGTTGCAGTAGACGATTGCAGGCAGCATCTTGTTATATCTATAAACTTCGAGGGATGAGAATGCGGAGACATCCAGTACCAGTCAACGATTTCCAGGAAATTGTACACAGTTAGGCAGTACCAATCTATAAGTAGAAGGATAGCATTTATAGACACCAGAATGAGGTGTTACAGAGGTCAAACATTTGTTACATTTAGCACCCGAACGTGGGACTTATGCGATATTAAATATATCCAGCTCTAATACTGTTTCAATATATTGTCATGGTCCTGACATCCTGACGTCCTGACAATACCACTTAATGCTTGCACCCTTGTATAAAGAAAAGCCCAGTTACTTAACAAACAACCCTTGTACAGTCAAAATCCTCAAATTATAAAACAAAACCTCTGAAAACTTTTCAATTAATATATAAGAATATGTTAACTACATATGGAAATCAATTTACCCCTTTGAATATAAAGATATACCCTTTTATTTAACATGTCTGTAAGCCCAACTGAGAATAAATATAAATATTCCAAAACTAGAAATAAATACCTGAATTCTTATCCAACAAAATAGTATTAAGTTATCAGTTATAAAAGTTATATTCTTTACGCATAAACATTGATAGCAGGAAATTTATAATAGAAAATAATCTATTAAGTTCATCATGGATATCCATTACAAATGGCCATTTTCATTTTTAATTTTTAACAGCAATAATTCACATAATTCAACAGGAAAATACTATAAACTTAAACTGTGAACTATTGTTAACTAAAAACAGACAATAATTACAGGGCATAGCATAAGGCAGTTTTGTATAATACAGATGCATCATTTTTTATACTTTTAAGTTATATCATGTAGTACATAGCTAAACTATAAATGAAAATGCAATGTGGAAAACTAAAATGAACAGATGTTGATTACTAAAAACTAATACCCTATGAACTAACTGTTATTTTGAAAATATTATACTGAGTAAAAATTCAGTAAGATTTACATAATTACTCAAACTACTTTCTAAATTTTAACTATAATTCGCCATTTTGAACGAAGAAATTTATATAAGTAATAACTTAGAGGTAAAATGAATAAAATAGACGACCGAGACGAGAAATACTAAGTTCTTTGAGACTAATTTATGTTGACATAATCATTATATTCATATAAATAATTTAAGTTCAAGAATTGAATAAATTCATTTTTACAATTCGACATTTGAAAACATGTGCATCAAAAACTCTTAAAACTACCTGGTATAAGCTAATTAGATGAAATAAAAAAGCAACAGATTGTAAAAGAATCATCAAAGATAGATTTTGCATCAATAAATTATAAATAAATTAACAGACTATTTTTAAAATTCAATTTAAAGATAACCCTACTTATTTTGATTATAAATAAAGCGATTTGAGAGAAATGAAAAATGGAATTAAGAATATGTAATTAAGAGTATGTATTGTAGAGGCATTCATCTTTATACAAGGCATAATTATCCTAAATTTTGATAAAATAATTATTAAAAATAATGTACCCACGTGTCATTAAAAAAAGACGGAGAGACGTTTTGGCTCAAAATTTGAATTTAAAACTTAGATTTCGTAATAGAAAGGAGTTTAAAAGAAGTTTATTTTTTTAAATGAAAGAAAATTATTTTAATTTATAAAAACATCGCTTTATTAGAATCCTAATGTACAAATTTTCAACAGTAATTACATAAGTGGTGATAAATTTTTGATAATTTTAACTAGATGCACGAACCTTTGTTGCTATAGAAATCTCACGAGTGGACGAAGTCCACGAGTGGGATTTCTTAATAGCAATAAAGGTGAGTGCTAATCTAGTTAAAATTATCAACAAAAAATTATTACCACGAATGTAATTCGGCGTGATTATTTTTTAAACTATGTCGGAAAATGTTAAATAAGTATGTAAGTATCTTTATTAAACAATTAAGAATCTAAAATTATATTTATCGCTTATGTCATCATAAAATGTCATACATCATTGTCATCGGAATAGACAATGATGTATGACATTTCATGATGACATAAGCGTTAGTTAAATGATGGTTTCATTGGTTAATTTGACACACATGATTAGAAATAGACCAATTTGATTGGATTTCTTTTTAATCAAAAAATTATCATATATAATACAACGAGTAGTCAAAGTATGCTCGATTATTTTTGTGGTGGTTCACGAATGTTTCCTTGCGCTTGAATATTAATAGGACGAGTGCGTCAGCACGAGTCCTATTTACAAGCGCAAGGAAACAAGAGTGATAACACCGCAAAAATGATCTACCATACTTTGATTACGAATTGTATTCGAAGGACTATTCATCGAATGATTCATTCATAAATGACGAACTGAGTTTTTTAATTTTCTAAAATTAAGTAGCTATTGCGTTGGTTTCCATAGTAGTATGTTTTCAACAAACTACTGTCAATGTAGAAAATTTTCTACGATTCGAATTTAATAAGTTATTGCAAGAATAAATAGATTTCTGATATGGAAAGCAATTCAAAAAGGTTTGGTGAAAAAGGTGAAAGTGAAATTGATGCTGAAATTCATAAAACTATTCCGGAAAACACAAAGAAAACAAGAGATTATATCTGGAGACATATATCTGTCAAAAATATCCACCGATACCACTAGTGGTGATTTCAATGAAATACCCACTAGTGTAAATACGCAGCAGTATTTTTGTTGCTAGGACACAAAAATGTGATTCTTTGATTCTTATTGGTCATATTTTTACAAATGACACATGAGTTGAATAGTCAATATAATACAATGTAAAATTTTAATCTCGTCAAGTAACTATGGGAACAATTATCAAAACAAACAGGCATATATAAGGACCTAACGGCCTCAAGTGAATTAATTAATTAATTCGTTCGCAAGAAATTAAATTCATTATGATTATATAAAAGTGATTAAAATAGCGCGTATATATTAATAAAGTGGACACTCTGTGACCTTGCCATCTGACGGAAGAAGTAGACAGTCCAACAATAAACCTTCTCGCCTAGAAGAATCATCAAGGTCGAATACAGAAATTTTGGCGCTAAGGACAAGAGAAAATTGGAGGTTGGGATCCTAAAACAATGAATTTATACGAAAATATCACCGAAGTACCCACATAAGAGAGGCCCGAAATATAATCCAATTTCAAAACCCGATGTCACTATAAGAAAACCTTTATCAACTAACCTGCTATCCCGCACCTGAAGAAACGAGTTCATCTCCGAAGATACCTGCGACCCTCGCTCCGAGACCGTGAATCGAGATACAGCTTTGAACTTCGAGAACCTTATTTGCAGTACGAGCTACTCCGATGGAACAGTGAAAACTCCAAAGATACCTATACTAATAGAAAAGGGGGTAGTAATACTCATCAGGTACCCCAATCAATCTATTGTTGCTTAATATATCGTTTATTAACAAACGTCTTTTGTAACTTGTGTAAACGTCTTCCATTTCTCTCAACCACTCACAAAATATCATAATTTAAACAGTACATTCATTTAATACACATAAAATCCAAAGCCAATTTACATTATAACTCAAACAGGATAAAGATCAATAAAGAAATTCGTACTTACTTTAATATATCCTAATGCATTTATCCCAGCTCAATCAGTTTTAACATATCATTAATAATAAGCTTTATTTCTTGTAATTCTTGTTTGAACACTTGAACGGAACCTATCAAGCTCCTTATTTTAACGAATAGGGTAATTTATAACTACTGTTGAACTTGCCTTTATACCATATGAACATTGCCTATGTTTTTTTTTATTATTGTTTGTAACCTTATGAAATCCATACAGTTGAATGACCTTATGTCAGCTGATTATTTGATTATAACCATGTATGCTATATTGTAGAAAGTGGCACATTATTTATTAGTTATTTTAATAAATAGAGTATTACACACCTGAAGTATTTATTTAGATCCATTTTAATTCAACACACGACCTAGAGATACAATTCTCTCTCGCAGACGTTGCATTAGTACCATTTGCTGTTTAACAATATATATTTTATTGTAGTGACAGAAATTACGACATGTATTTAACAAAGTACAAATTTAAAAAAACACCATTATCTTATAAATAATGTATTATTTTCAAAATCATTGATGCATCAATTCCAATAACCAGTCAATCTCTTCTTAAAATATCCAATCTCGGCATATTATTATCTCGTATCATATGGGATCTGTCGATTCTGTGATGGACATGTCAAAATTCCTCACCTTTCTATGTTTTATTCGACATACCTATATCAAACAAATTCGGAAGAGAGATTGGTATGGGTCTCTTCTAATAGGTTTAATAGATGCCCCTTTAGTATGAGCAATTGAAATATTTTAATATGTAACGTAGTAATACAATTACCTAATTTTGGTGTTGTTATTATATCACAAATTATTGGTAAATGACCTATAGAGGTGTTTTCTTTCTATTCACGATATACCACCATAATATCTTCAAGGAAACGCAGTTGCAATCCAACTGAACTGACTGTGGGTTTAGTTAATTTACAATATTTACAATAACATAATTCGTACAACTTTTGACAAATATATTTCTTCAGTATGCTCGTCTGCTTGTCTACAATGTTCATATGATGCCACAAAGATATTTCTTCATTCGTTAAGGGAAGTTAAAGTAATTATCCACATTTAGCAAGGTACAATTATTAATTATAATGACGCCTGTCGATTTTTAAACTATTTATACTTGTTTGACGATTTACAAACTATAATTAAATATTTATAGTAATAAGTCTATGTGATAAACAAACAGATCTAAAATTAAAAAGTTATTTGTAACGCATGCGCAGTTTTGATAACGTGCCTCTAAAACGTCATAGCACTATGATTTCTATTTCACAATGCTGAAGCGAAGTTTTCCTTGTCTACACGCAATGTAGTAGTATTATATACATGTGGAAAAAACATGTATTGACGTGTACGTAGAAATAACTGAATCTGTACAGGGTGTTTCATCGGTTGGGGTATCGCGAATTAAAGTGCCTAAATATAAAAATATCGACTTCAAATTTTAACCACTTATAGAGCTTTTAAACCGCTACCAGCAGGTTAGGTTGTTTTTGATAATATTATTTTAATTAATGCGTAAATTTAAAAAAAACGTATTATCAAAAATTAAAAGTGCTCAAAAAATGTTCAAATTTGAATGGTGATACGTGGAAATATCACCCATATTAACTTCACAATCAGAATTTTTATAAACGAAACCGTTTGTCAAATAAAGTCAATATTAAATAATGTCGTTTTTCTTACGACAGATTTATGGTACTTAACTTTCTAATTGTGCTGTCCGCAAACAGGTAGTCCTTTTAAATTTATGACGGATAATAAATAAAAATTTATGACGGATAATATTCAACCCTGAAGCCTTCAGTTGTTGTTGTAGTTCTACTAATCGGGAAGCGTTTCCAAGGGCATTCTGAACTTACATTTAGGTACTTTGTGATGTTAGTTGTGATTCTATTTTCACGGAGTCAACTTCATTTGTTTAAGCTGTGTTTTGCTAGTGTTTTCTGTTTTCAAAATGCCGTTCACTTTCTCTTCAGGGTTGAATATTATCCGTCATAAATTTTTATTTATTATCCGTCATAAATTTAAAAGGACTACCTGTTTGCGGACAGCACAATTAGAAAGTTAAGTACCATAAATCTGTCGTAAGAAAAACGACATTATTTAATATTGACTTTATTTGACAAACGGTTTCGTTTATAAAAATTCTGATTGTGAAGTTAATATGGGTGATATTTCCACGTATCACCATTCAAATTTGAACATTTTTTGAGCACTTTTAATTTTTGATAATACGTTTTTTTTAATTTACGCATTAATTAAAATAATATTATCAAAAACAACCTAACCTGCTGGTAGCGGTTTAAAAGCTCTATAAGTGGTTAAAATTTGAAGTCGATATTTTTATATTTAGGCACTTTAATTCGCGATACCCCAACCGATGAAACACCCTGTACATTTATATATTTCTTTTTCTTGGAATAATGGGAAAATACCTTGTTATTATATAGAAAACGTTTCCTTGAAGTTATATAGAAATAATTTCCAGTCGAAGAAAGACAATTACGTTTTACCTTCACAACATAAAGGAGGAGCTCATTCATTTTATGTCAATCTACTCTAACCTAGTTTTTGTATAGTATGGAAAGCACTGAATTGAAAACTTCGCCAAGGGGATTTATAGTCAAATAAAATTGTCATGTTTGGGGCATTTATTTAATAATAATAATAAAAGTGTCATTCTTAATACGACACACGCATTTTATACAAATATTTTTAGGAAAATTTATAGCCCATAATTTTTGAACAGCACAAAATAATAAAGTTGTCGCTTCTCCAAAACCTTTTTCTTTTGTTTAATAAATCCACATCATTAATCATAAATCCATAATATATACTGCCATTCTGATAAAAGTCTGTCCAAAGTGTGAAATCTTAAGATTAATTAATGCAGTTGCTTTGTACATATCTACTGGCTCCTTCACCACACATTCGCAGTTGCCTAGATGTAAGTAAATAAGGATGTCCATGTGATTATTGCATCACATGAATCTTTTTCAACACAATGTTGCCATAATACGAGTATAAATATCACTCATAAAGTTTGCTTAAAGGAAAAAAAACTGCAAATGGTTTTGGAGTAAATATATTCTCAAATATTATTTTAGTCATCGACTAATATACAAACTAAATTTAAATAATGTTATCCTCTTAATGAACTTGTGAGTAAAAATGTTATTTTCGGTCCAAATTTTGAAATTTTGTTATACAAAAATTGTTCAAAATCAATCTCTAAAATACCTTTTGCTCTTGAATCCGTGCATAATGTGAGATATTTGTATAGAACTGTTGTTAGATTAAGCTGAAAGAGGAAAAGGAAGGGACAGAGAAAGAGATGTTTGCAAAAATTAGTCTTTCGTTATCAAGAGACTTCAAAACGTGGCTCTCTGCAAAAATCGAAAATTTTCATCATCACAGTACTTTCTTATCCTACGTCTAAGAAACTAAAAATACATTACTACATATATGTATAACAACTGATATTTCTATTGATATTTAATTTTTTGAACAAGTTTTAGGTTTCTATATGACATAATAAATGGTATTAATTAAAACTTATTTATGAAACTACTTAATTCGTTTTTGACAACGATGTTTTCTGGAGCTAAAATGAAATAAAATGTTTTTTTGGTTATAGTATACTCCTTTACATAGAATAAGAGATTTTCGCTAAAAATTAGTTTTTATAAAGGAAAAATATCATACACTTCTGCTGCCCGCTTAAACATACAAAAAATGTTTATAAATTAAATTAAATAAAACAAATATTGTATATGGCATGAATTATAATCCGGCAAATTTATGCATAAAATGAGACCTGACCTAACAAAAAATCTTTTATTTCTTATTTAATGTTGTTATGACCTATGCCCAATAGTAATAAATTAAGTTTTCATCTTTGAAAGGCGTTTGCTGGTTGCGAAACCGCCAAAAAGATCGCAAAATTTTTAAAGATGTTTCGGTTTTGCTTTTGTAGATCTCTGTAAATTTCCAAGAAATAACTCCTTAAATCAGTAATGCTTTTCCAAAGAGTTTAAAATGTTCATTTTGTTCACATACCTATGCCATATATCTGGAAAAGTGCTTATTCTACGAGGAAAATCGTACACGAAGAACTTATATAAAATTGTTTAACTTTAATTTACGCTTAGAGGAATAGGCATATGCCCAATAATTTCGTCAATTATATCCCAAGCAAATAAGTTGTAAGTAAATGTTCCATGTATTGTGTCTTTATTTAAGTCTTGTACCTGTGCACTAGATTGATGAAAGAAGATGCTCTATGTTGCTAAACATAAAATGTGAGCGATGTGGTACTAATTGAAATTCAGTACATTCATATTACAATAATGATATACCAGGTAGGCGCCATAAATTCTCGGCCTGACAGGCTTATACAGGTTCAAACGTGTTAAAACTCCGTCACGACTTGCATGCACATATGCAAGGTGTACACTATAAATATGACGATTCGAAGCCTAGTAGTTTTTAGTAACCAGCCAACCAAAGAAGGGAATACGCCTTATCACATTAAACAACGTTTAGACGGCGTTTATGGTGATTCATCTCCTTCGTATTCAACTGTAAAAAAGTGGGCAAAATGTTTCCGTTTGGGGCAAGAATCCCTGGAAGATGCTGATCGGTCCGGTCGACCAATTTAACTGATAACGCCTCAACAAATTTCAATTATTGAACAATTAGTTCTAGAAGATCGCCGTTTGAAAGTGAAGGAATTGCCAGTAATAACAAACATTTCCGAGAGAAGTGTTCGCCGAATTGTCCATGACCATGTAAGTATGAATAAAATGAGTGCTAGATGGGTACCGCAACTTCTTTCTGCTCTCCAACGTGAACGTCGAGTCGAATGTGCGCAGTCGTTTTTAAACATGTGTGTAGACGACCCAAAACCGATTTTGGAGTCCATTGTCACAGAGGATGTAACAATGGTTCTGTTTTACGATCCTGTATCGCAAAGGGAGTCAATGGAGTGGCGACGACCTGATGAACCTCCTTCCAAAAAGGCGAAAGTCGTTCAATCAACGAAAAAGGTGATGGCCACAATATTCTGGGATTGTGAGGGCATTTTGCTAATTGACTTTAAAGAGCGTAATACAAGTATAAACGGCACATATTATGCGTCTTTATTGCATAAATTAAAAGACAGTAGTCGTGCAAAAGGTCATGGCAAATTGATAAAAGGTGTGCGATTATTGCACGACAATGCTCCCGTCCATACTGGCGCCATTTCAGGCTGCCATACGCGAATGCGCCTTTCAAGAATTGGAACATCCACCGTATAGTCCGGATATGGCTCCTTGTGATTTTTCCTTTCTAATTTAAAAAAAGACCTTAGGGGGACGTAGCTTTAAGGACGACAGTGAGTTGCAAGCAGCTGTTATAGAACATTTTGACGAAAAATTATTTTTACAAGGGTATCGAATTATCAATTAATCGTTGTAATAAATATATAGAAGTTAGGGGAGATTACATTGCAAAATAAAAATTTTTATATTGTTCCAAGTTTCTTTTTTGTATATTAGTCCGCAAATTTATGGCGCCTACCTCGTACATGCTAAGCACATGCGAGTTAGCGAAACGTTTTAGTAGCATCTTCTGTACTACTGGTGATCATGGAAAAGAGAAGAACTTGTTAATTATCCACCCTTCATTTCTAGTTGCTTAGAAGTTACTTTATATCAGCAGTGAAGTTGGAGGAGGCCAATCTTTCAATTGCCACATACCCAAAATACATCCGTCATCTGGTTCACCACCATGGCAAACAATCACTTACAGTTTTTTCAGGCTGTGTGCATAACAAACCATTCGGACGAGGAATTACAAGATTACAACAAGTATGAATTTACACCACTACTAATAGTCAATGAGCAGTTGATACGCAGGGAACATAATCTAGTGAATGCTTTGCTTTCACTCCACTCTACAGTAATAAGCCAAATGGTATCAATCCAATTATAGTAGTAGTTGACAAATACTTTTTGCACAAAGTTTTCTGGCACTACAAAAATTTCATTGTATTAGGTTGTTATGTCAGCTATGTAAAAGTCCATTTTGATATGTCTCGATTGATATAGATGAGAAGATAGCTAACAAAAATAGCAAATGTGATGAAATAATGGCACGCTGTGCTGCTCACTCCTGCTGCGATAACACTCTTTCAAGTTCCCACAAACATCTAATTACCTCTGGAAAAACTATTGGTCCATGACACAAGATATTAAACGGTACAGTCCGTGTGATCTCATGTGATCAATAGAACATAAGTCGAGCATTTATTTCCATTCATTTATATTCCATAAAGCAAAAGTGTTACACATCGAACACTTTATTATATTGTGTATTAGTTATTGTATAGCATATTTACTTGCTTTAGTTCTGTATCTATTACAGAAAAAAAAATGAGGTGTGGCCACCACACGACTTTCTTATACGCATGAGCGTGTCAAACTATACACGTTTAAGAATTTTTTATACGAAACTTATTCAAAATCCTATTCTAAGTACTTTCATTCTCTTAATAAATCGCTATAGAATGTATACTTTGCAAGATATTCGAAAAAAAAGTACAACGCGCTATGAGTAAAAGTGCCACTTCCACAATTCCGGTCCGAATTTTGAAATTTCATATATACAAAAAATATTGCAAATACAACTCTAAATACTTTTGTACTCTTAATAAATATATATAGAATGCATAATTTACGACATACACATATCTGCAAAATATCGCTATTCGGTAAGAGTAAAAGTGGTACTTCCGGTCCGAATTTTGAAATTTCTTTTATACAAGAGATGTTTCAAATAATAATCTAAATACTTTTATACTCTTAATGTACCTGTCTAGAAAGCATGACTTGCGAGATATTCGCAAAAAACTGATTTTCGATAAGAGTAGAAGACCTACTTTCGGTTGAAATTTCGAAAAACTTTTTTAAGATAATTTGTCTCAAATTTAATTTTGAGTACATTTCAGTTCTCTATAAATTTGTTTAAACTTTGTAATTGACTAAATATTGGCAAAATTCGACTTTTTTATTGAAGTAAACTGCTACTTCCGGTCTACCGATTTTACTGAAAAACTAATCAGATCTCAAGAGGGAGATTATACACGCAAATACAAAATTTGGAATTGATATCTACAGCAGTTTGACCGCTATCGTGGTCGCACACAGACACACAAACACACACACAGACAGACACACAGACACACACACAGACATTTTTTAAAAACCACTTTTTCGGTATCAGGGGACTTCAAAACGTGGACATCTGCAAAAATCTCGAGGTCGAAAATTTTCATCATCACAATACTTCCTTATATGACGTCTAAGAAAGTAAAATTATTATAGAAAATCCACCTCTTTGAAGATAGTTTCAAAACATGTTACAGTGGTTATAAATAGATATAAAATACAACAAGAACTTGAAACTTGAAAATTGTTAGTGATGAAATGACAGCTGAAGTATTATAGTAGGTATCATTCCAAAAATGATTACCACAACACACTATAATTGTATTTTAACAGGAGTTTCTATGGATTTAAAATATTTCCAAAGAATATAAAATTAATTATAAAATTCAGGCAGCAGAAAATATTACAGAAAAAAGGCTGTTTTAGATAAAGGGATGATGAAATAAAGAATGCAATAAAAAAATCTGACATTTTTTTTTCGAAAATAAACCTGCAATAGTTCAAAAATTTCTGTGAATAATAAACGTAAGAGATGACCGTACTAAATAAATTAAACTTTTTAATTATTGTACAATGATATTTCTATTTACAAAAGGACAGCTCCAAATACTATCTTAAAGAACAGGATTATTCTTAGGTGGAACAAGAAATGTGTAGTAAAGATAAAATATGTTATTGATGAATTAATAGAAATTACTAACAGAAAGAGGTCTACATACGGTTTTTCAATATTAAAGTTAATGAACGTTGCTTTAATTTGCTGTTCAGCTGTTTGGCCATTTTAGTATAGTTTCATTTTAATTAGAAGTCTACTCATTCCCCATAAATGCCCACGTCTTTGCAAATACGTCTGTAATTTATTTAATTTAGGTAGATATAAGAAAATTAAACCAAAATATTTCTGTCCTTACAATATTTTACAATGAAGTACGATATTTTATTTCGACACCGATAAAGCACTATTTCATTGGTTTGGCTAAAACCTAGTCAAGCTTCACTGTACAATTATAAATTAAGTATATTTTTTATTATTTTGTAAGTTGATGTAATAACTGCTCACAGACTCGACTCTTCATAAAATACTAACTGGAAAAAAGTGAAAGTAATGACCACCTGTTATATCGGCCGGAAAAAGTAATTTACATGTAAATTGTGCTTAAATGAATTCTATCATTTGAAAATCCTTCAATTACTTTCACCGGAAAAATTCAATTCTGAAGCACTTCATTAAATACTTAAAAATTTCGCAATTAATTTGATATTTGTTTGTAATATAAATACTACGTATTAAAATTTTGTAATTTCTCTTTATTGCTAATAGTAAACCATTAAGGTAGAATTCAGTTACTGGACTTTAAGTATATTACCACATTATCCGGTACGTAAATAAATATATAATAGGATATAATTTTCAGTATCTGAAAGATTTTTTATATCATCTACATAAACATAAACCAAAACACTTAAGGTACTAAAAATATATTTTACAGTTGATTTGACGGAAATCGAGAGTTATCCCTAACACTATAAATATACCTAAACGTATATAATGGCCACTTCAATTCACTCAAAATTTAATGACGAAGGTCGAACTTATTGCAAACTATATACTTATTGCAAGAATTTATTGCTGAAAATTAATTTATGTTAGTTGGCTATAAACATTTTAAACAGATTCTCAAAATCAAGTTATGTTTTCTTCTTAAAAAATGTAAAAACTTCGCCTATTCGACATACATACTGACATTTCCTAATTTTCATATCATTAGTTTGTCTTTTCCATCGGAAATTACATTTTAGTAAAAGTACCAACATGATCTTTGTAGAAATATATTTATTTTAATTTTAAACTTAGTTTATTGTGTTGGTTTTATTTAAGAATTTAACATACATGTTCCAATATGTAGATATTGGCATCGGCAGCTTCTGTGGAGTCCGTTCCTTGCTACCGGTTTAGTCACATCAGGTTATTGAGCTTTGTGCCTGAGGAAAAGGAACAACAAAGTATTTCAATAAGTACAGCCAGTATCTGTGATGGGTTCACTTACGATTGCTTCTATATTTAATAATGTTCTTATTAATTTGCATTCGATATTGTACGAAATTTAAATCCATTTAATGGTCTTGATCTTGAAAACAAACTAAAATACAAACTAAATATTTCTCGGGGCTAGATGATATACCTGACAATTATTTTTTTTAGTTTAGGATTTTTTCCAAATAAATTGATAATTGGAAAAGTTTTACCTGTCTCCAGAAAATTGTAGGCCAATAACAAACTTGAATTTATTATTATATGAGTACGCTCTCCTGGATGGATTACAGAATTTTTTTTTTGCAAATTTCTCGGAAATCATGCAACTATAATGATTTATCAAGAGTATAATAGTTTCTGAGTTATATTTGGAACACATTTTGTATAAGAAATTTTTAAATTTGAACCTGAAATAGCACGTTAATGACAGATTTACTAAGAAATAAAATTATTTGAAGCGAATTACGACCAATATTTACATAGAAAAAGATAATGAAAACTTTCCAATTCTGCAGCTCTAAATACTTTTGTGTTCTTAAAAAATCTGTATTAAATACATTTGCGAGATACTTACGGTACGAATTTTAAATTTCTTGTAAGTGTACAAAATCTATACTTACAAGAAATTTAAAATTCGTACCGTTGTAAGTACTTTGTACTATTATTTGTAATCTATTAGAATGCATAATTTGCTAGTCACACAGAGATGGACATGATTACAAAAACCACTTTTTCGGTATCAGGGGACTTCAAAATGTGAAAATCAGCAGAAATATTGAGGTCGAACATTTTCTTCATGACAATAGTTCCTTATACCATAGCTAATACTATGTATAAGAAATTAAAAAATGAGGTCTGGGCACTATACTACCTTCTTATATGTATGTGTTTTCTGATTTTTTTTTATATAAAAGTTGTTCTAAAATAAGTTTCAAATATATTTAATAAATTCGTGAATAAAAGTGTTACTTCTGGCTAGAATTTTTTTAAACAAAAAGACTCCAAATTCATCGCTAAATACCTTATAATTATAATTAAAGCCCTTTGAAAAATTTGAGGATAATATTCAGTTTCCAGTTTGTTATTCTTTTGTACAATATAAATATTTAAAAGTCTAAAAATTAATACGAACGTTCAAGCAAGCATGCAATAAAAACAGATTCCAGAAAAGAAATCTAATTAAATCATTAGAACTAGTCTTATAAAGCAAAATAAGAATGCATGAATACCGGTAATGGTTAAAGGAATCAACAAAATCATGGAAATTGATAAATACTCTAAATGTTCTAGGTTTTTACCCATTTCATTTTAGATTTTTCGAAATCTTTTTATAGTGTTTATTTTGTTATTTAATCATTATGTGAGATACTATGCATTTCAATTAATGCGATGTTTCATTAAAGAATTTAACATTCCTTGGAAGAAGCTGTGTCCTGAAGTCTGAAACAAATATCCCCAACATCAAAGAAATTAAAATAAACTAAATACGTGTATCGGCAAGTTCGTTTCTTGTTTAAAAGTTTAATCAAAGCAAATGGAATTAAATAAATTTCAAGTTTGATCCTTTATGGTATTAACATTTTAATATTATACACAATTTTCACCGTATTTCAATCATAATTTTCCATTAGCTCATATTATTAGTGTGTCCAACTTGCAAATTAATATCTAACTAAGTTAAAATTTGTATTACAAACTATTCGAACCGCGTAGATATCACAATACATATTAATCCTCGCTACGTTAACTATTGATTACTGCGTTACCGAATCTTTTCGTAGTTAGGCGGAAGATTAATATAGGTATTGACACTATTATAAGATGTCTGTCATTCCAACAATAAATCAAATATCAGTAAAGATAATTTATCAATACCGTATCCTATATGTCTTACTGATTAATTATTTTTATCTTAAATGATAACTTGGGAGTATTGACTTGAAGTTTGACTGGCAGTATATTACTTCTATCACTAAAATAATTAGTCATGTCTCCAATATAATTCATTTTGAAGTCAATGTAAATATTACATTACGTGTTTCTTATATACAGTTTCAATTTTATAAATATGCGGAAAAATGTGTTTTGTATATTTTATAACATGATCGTAGAATAGTGTTCACGCTTTTTAAGTAGAAGGTAGGTATAAAGCACATAGAAAAAAGACGAAGATGCCCTTTTTGTAGTTTTTCACCCAATTTTAACATCTAAATTAAATGAATTTTATTTGATAATATTTTTATGTTCTCATTATATATTACATATATCTATTTTTAACTTAAGTTCTTCATTTTCTAAATACTAATAATTTTTTTTTTTTACATTAAAATGTTCAGCACTTATTCTTTATTTCATACGTTTGTTGTTGTCTAGACTATTATGCGACATTCTAAAGCAGAGGTTCTCATACTTTTTCAGTCACGGAGCACCTTTGAAATTGGAAATTCAACGAGCAGGACTAAATTTTGGTAGTTATTTAAACTTGCGAGACATTAGAATTTACAGTTTATTTTTTTTTCTTCACTAATTTCCCATTACAGACGGAAAACATACAGTTGAAAGAAAAGCATTTGAAAATAAATACACTGAAAATATTGGAGATTCGCGATTTATTATTTTATTAATTTGGCATTATTACATTTGTTACAAATTTTTACTTGGTTTCATGAAACAAACATTTAATGAGACGGATGATGCTGTTTTGATTTGCACAATGAGAGATTATATCTGGATGAATTTCGGATAGTTGCAACTGAATATCTTACGGCGTATACAGTGAAATAACTGACTGCAAAGAACAGGAGAATAAGTTTTGCTTTATTTTATAGAATTAAAAATTCGTCTTTTAGGGAACATCAAAAATTTGCGATTGATTTATCAGATTCAAACATCGATCATATCGCTGTATCTGATTTCAAATCAAGCAATAATTCGTTGATTTGTATTTTGGATATGGAGTGTGGTATTACTACCCAAATGTTTTCCTTTATGTTTTCATTCAATACATTTGGAAAATAAGGGTACAAAGTATCAATCAAACTTAAAGGAGAAAATACAAACTCGTTTAAGATACCCGCGGGAATGTCTGATTTGAGTTCTTCTTCAAATACAATTTTTCAGTTTCCTTTAAAATCCTTCCAGTTTATCAGTAGCATCAAAAACAATCACTGCTTCTCTTTAAGTGAGAGACAAATCGTTACAATTTTTCAGTTTCCTTTAAAATCCTTCCAGTTTATCAGTAGCATCAAAAACAATCACTGCTTCTCTTTAAGTGAGAGACAAATCGTTAAGTTTTGTAAAAGTATCTGCCAAATACCCCAATTTCATTATCCAACGATCATCGCACATCTTCTGTCCCATAGCAAATTCTTTGTCACTTATGAAGATTCTGATTTCATTCCTTAGTTGAAAGAGATGAATTCCACGTTTACCGTGAGAAAACCACTTTATTTCTGTGTCAAGAAGTAAAGACGTATGCAGACTCCCCATGTCATCACATAAAATTTTGAACAATTTGTCATTGATAGGTTGTGATTTTATTTATTATTTATTATTTTAGCAGTTTCGTCCAGCACTTCTTTTATAAAAGGTGGCATTTCTTTTTTCTATTTTTGCGATTGCATCAGACATCTCACAAGTCATAGCTTTCGCTCCATATGTGCACACTACAACACAGTTATCTCATAGGATGCTATGCAGCGTGAAAAATTCATATACATAAATATTTTAGTGCTACTTGCGGTAGTCCGTTATGGCTTGCAGAGAAGTAAATCCTCTTGAAAAGAATTAATATATGGATACCTCAAAAATACCATTAATATTTCCAAATAACAACATAGACTGATTTATCCACTTGAAGCAAAAATTTAGTGGATTTTATACGAGAAATTAAAATAGCTTTTGCACATTCTCTGTTAAGTCCACGATTCGTCGCGAGATTGTGTCATTTAACAAAAGAATCGTGTCTATCACTTTTGCAGCCTTTATCGTCAAACCTGCATTGGATAACGTCTTTTAAATAAAATTTGATACGGTTTTCAGCAACAGTATGGGCTTTGGCTAGCTTGAACAATTTGGTAACTGACTATTAAGATGCCATCAAAGCCTTTTCGTTGAGAGCTTTTGAATGATACGATACACATTTCTGGACTTCCTGAGTTCAGTATACTTCCTTCTGAAAAAAGCAATTGGTTTATTCTTGCATTCTGGAGAGATACCCTCAAAATGAATACGGAATTTTGTTAGAAACATTAAAATGTTCGGTAAGACTTAGCCACAAATTACGCACTGAGATTTATTATTTCGGCGATCCAAATATCCATATAAGAATTATCATACTTTCGTTTTAAAGTTTTTTAATTGTGGAACTTGTATTCGAGGAAGTATAGCTATGCAACTGCTTTTGCATCTGCAGTCAATAATCCAAGAAAACAGCCTTTACAGCAGAAATAACACCTCGATCTTCTTCTGCACTGCAATTAGAAGGTAATATGAACATTAGCCGTATATAACAGCAGCATAAATTCAGTAAAATATTTAAATAAGATATTGCATATTAAAAGATTCATTGAGTTTTTTTTTAAAAGAAAATAGTGTAAGACATTCTATAAAGCTTGAAGAGTAAATTTTAAATTTTTTTTTTTTAAGATTTTAAAATATCGTAATGAATTTGATATAGGAAGGATGGAGTCAACAGATTGCAGGTCTAGAAAATTGACAGGGCATATAGTTTTCATATACTTAAGAAGATTATAAAAACGAAAATTCTCCATTTTTTTTGTTTATTTTACAATTTATGTTAATTAGTGCTTTTGGCATTAAACCTTAAAGTGCAAAACAAATTTTAGCTTTTTTAACATTATGTACTACATTTAATGATTTATTTTTTTCTTCAGTTTAAACAATGAAAAACTAATAAAACTGAAGCGCAAATAAATAAAAAAATTATGGAATGTTTGCTTTAGTCTGCAGATATGACTTGTTCGTTTTTGAAAAAAATAAGAGAACTTAATATTTTAATAATTTTGGGATGCTCCAATAAAACTAAAACGAGCACATACCTCGTAGATGTTGATACTTCCACGTCTACGATGGTTTGGCAGAAGTTTTGATGTTTTTTAAGGATCCCTTCTCCAACCAGCGATCCATTGAGAGAGAATTGGCGTTTTTCCCCGTGTAATTAAATTTGAAAAAATCTGAGACACTGCAAAACAGTGATTTTTAATATAATAAATTACATGTAATGAACTTTATAATTTGTCGGTTCTCGACTGAATGTTGTCAAAAATGAAACTGATTTGAGAAATGAGTTTTATATGTAAAAAAAAACGATTTTCGATCATTCTAGAAAGGTGTCGTTTCTATTGTTCACGCAAACGCCGAGGCAGTGGCTCTAGCTTCTGCCTGTCTTCGTGTTGTCTGGTTCTTGTTGTTTTTTTGACATAAATTTGTTTTGTCCACTGACGGACGAGAAGCTACCACACTGAATACCAACTTCCTTTTTATATAGTGATATAACTCGATTTTTTGGTACACACCGAGAACGCAAAATGTAATAATGCTCGCATATTGTTGTTCTATTTTTTCGCGAAAAATAATTTATAATTCTATGAATCATCAGGAGTTCATCTCGGATATGACATATCTCCCACTGTAGCGTTTATTCCTCATGTCTAATATTCATGTTCTATGTTGGTTAGGAATAGCAAAATATAAGGACAGCCCTTCTAGTCTTTGTCGCAAGACTAGTTTGATGATTTATGATTTTGAATAATTCTGCTGACTCTACTAAACTCTCTTTATGTAATTTAATAAATTCGCTTGCTTACGACTCAGCTTAACACTTTGTATTAGGATGTTGAAATTAGACAAAGAACGACATTTAATAACTAAATATATCTAATAGAAATTGAAGTTAACATTTAAAACACTAAGGGCCGGTATTATAAACACAAAATAAATCTACGAATAACAATTCAATGAATAAATATAATGGCTCATTAAAGTTTATTTCAGTATTATAAAGAGTTTGTCCAAGTAAATTAACTATTCAAAGATTAGCCTATATGTATGATGTAGTTTCAAACTTCGACCGTTAGTTACGAGATGGAAGCACATTAATTCTGAGGTTGGGGGTATGGTTGCGGCATGATTTGAGGAGGTTATGTGTTTAAACGTAAATACGGTAAATACAGTATCAAATTCTTGTTCTTGAAGATGTCTTGTATTGAAGAAAAAAAAAGGGAAAGGTGTAAAAATTATACAGAAAGGGAGAAATACACATTACTGGATATAGTAGAAACTTTCCTGCATGTAATTGAAAACAAAAAAACCGATAACATTAATGTACATAAGAAGAAGGAAGCTTGGGACGCTGTAGCTACCAAGTTTAATGCTATTGCAGAAACAGGAGTGAGAACGGGGGCGCAATTGAAATTATTATATGAATCAATGAAAAAGAAAGTAAAAAAAGATAAAGCTGATGACAAGGTATGTTAAGATGTAATACAAATTTCAAAATATGTTGGAAACATAGTTTAGGTGGAATTGTATAAGACAGGAGGAGGGAACTTTTCAAGTAAAGTAGATAGAGTTGGGATGAAGCTATTGGAAATTAATAATGCGACAGTTACTGAATTAACCAATTCATATGACAGTTCAGCTCCTTTTGGTATGTATTCAAAAGAAGTTATGTTGATTGCAGAAATCTTGGAAATTCTTAACATTCACTACAAATAGTGAAATATTCTGATATACTTTTTAAATTCCAGATAGTAATAATGATGGTGGTGATAATAATAACAACGAAATGGATTTAGGGCAGTCAACCGTAAGCATTTTACATTGCATTCTATATTGTACAAACACTACACTAATTTTTTAGGAAACAAATTTAGTATTAACTGAGTATGTAGTGAATACTCCGGCATCTACACAGGTGGTGGGTCATGACCGCAGTTGTATTTCTGAGGAATCAAGAAACACATCGGCAAATCTAGGGGATCGAGGAAAAGAGCTCATGAACAGACACGAACGCATTCATTGGAAAAAGAAGAAATAAAATTGATTATTTTAAAAACAAGGTACGAGAAGGAAAATATTGAAAAGGATATCCTGTTGTTGAAAAAAAAAAGAATTAGAGTTAGTAATACGAGAGAAAGAAATGAAATTAGAAGCAATGAAGGATAAATGAATACACGTTATAATTGAAGTTAAGAATTTTTGTTTTATTTTATATACAGTAAAAATTTTTCAAGTAAATATATTATTTATAACAGCATTTCTAACCGCATTAAATTCTTGCTGATTGTTCTCATCCACATTAACGATTGCTTCTTCCATTAATTGGTGATTTTCAATATTAAAATTGTCACCTTGTTCGATACATATATTATGTAATACACATGTGGCTACAATTACAGCCATTGATTTATCCAGAGAAATCCTTAGCCCATTAGATAAGCAAGCAAAACGTCGTTTTAATATTCCAAAAGTTCGTTCAATAGTATTTCGAGTTTGGATATGTGCAGAATTATATCTACGTTCAGCTGGAGTTTGTGGGTGCAGAAGTGGTGTTAAAAGGTATCTTCGACAAGGATAAGCTGAATCCCCTAGTAAGTAGCAGTTTCTAAATTCATTATTTTCAAACCTTGCCCGAACTAGAGAATTATTAAAGATGTAGCTATCATGGCTGGATCCAGGATGCCTTGCAACAACGTCCCTTATTTTTAAACGTGCATCGCATATTACCTGCACATTCACCGAAAACCAACCTTTTCTGTTTCTAAATAATTCACCATTATCCCCTCCCGGTGACTGAATTCTTACATGTGTGCAATCAATCGCACCACACACATTTGGAAAGCCTCTTATATTAAAAAATCTCTGACATTCTTCATTTATGTTATCCTCTGTAGTTGGCATATTAATGTATCTCTTTCTCATTAAAGCTATCTCATGTGTCACTTTGTGGACAATTCTTCCTGCTGTAGCTTTCGTGATGTTACAGTGATCGCCTATAACATTTTGAAAAGACCCCGTTGCATAAAAACGCAGGGCAATTAGCAGCTGATTTTTAGCTGAGATAGACATGTTTCTATTTGTATGCGGTTTTAAATATTCTTCGATTTGATGGAGAACATACAGAAATGATTGCTTGGACAAACGAAATCTGCTTTTAAATTCTTCGTTGGAATATAACTCGAACTGATCCACTCTGTTCCGAAATATCCTTGGCATCCGTTGTCGCTGCCTTTCATTCTCATCACTAGAATCCGAGTCTGAGGTGGTAGAGATTGACTCTGGTGACGCCACCGATGACACCGACGAGATTGATTCTACATCAGACATTTTACAATTATTGGCTATAACGTTGTGTCTACACTCGCACGTTTTAACTGGTTTTAACACTATTTTGAAAGAAACAAATAACGTCAATTTAATTCATAATCGACGAATAAAATTTAATACCTCGATTTTCGACCATGTAAATTACTTGCTAGATTTACTTCGCTAGTTTCCTTATTTGGTCTTTATAATACTGAAATCTGTCGAATAAATTACATTAGTAGCTTACTAAATAAAATCTACAGAATATTTTCGTTTATAATACCGGCCCTAAGACATATTAATTTTACAGAACAAGACATACATAAACAAGCAGAGTTACAAGATACATTAATTTGTATTACAAGACAATTTTAATACATTAAAATATTTAGAAGGACTTACATATTTCTAGTAGACACTAGCGCACTCAACTATTTTGAAGTAATGACTATGATGCAAGTGAAGTTATTGCACGCTCCAGAATCTTATATATTACCGGACGCGCTTCTAATCATACTTTTTCCTACTCGTTTGCGCAATTAGAATTTGGTGGCATATTTACTTAAAGTTCCATGTGCGCAAAGAAACTTACTTTTGCACACGGCTTTGTGGTTAAGGGTGTTGACTAACCTACTAAGACCGCGCGCTCCACGTGTGGAGTCCGCGGTAAAGTCCCAGATTTCTTATTAACAAAGAACCAAAAGCAATTTCCGCATCCTCAATTTTATCAGTTTGGCGTTCTAATTAATGTACTAATAATTGTAGGACTAAAAACTATTCATCTTGATAAAGAATTAGAATAACTTGTTAAGGTACAGTATACAATAAATGAAATTTAATATTATAAGAGTTTAATATACAGGAGGTCAATTAATATATTTTCTTTTTGTGACAATATTCAGACCGCCTTGTCTAACCGTAGTGTGTTTAATGCAATGATTTAGTTTATCAGTCACAGCTGTATCAACTGTATAAAACTAGAATGTCGTAATTGTGTTCGACTTGTCAATATGCGTGTTTAACCCTAAACCTGTCACACATAACTGATGGTCAATAAAGAGATGTAAGAGCAGAGCAAGCGACAACCATTATTACATATATGAATCGTAAAGAAAAAAGGAAATTTAATATCTATGAGATGCATCTTATAAAAATAACCGAAAATGTATTTATTTGTGTCAAATGCTTTAAACTTAGTCCACACTAGATACATTAAGAAAATTTTACGTAAAATGCAATTAAGCTCTTCTCATAATATCCTGTACTGCAGCATATAACATAAAAGTTACTTTAATATGAGGACTAGAGTAGCAGTTGGAATAAATATAAGCACTCAAAGTGTTACCTATACTACCTAGATACTGTAACAAGACAGCAATAAAAAAGAAATACATTCAATATTTCAATTTACGAAATGGCGCTTCTCATGTATATCTATCTTTTACAGTAAAAAGTGCCATGGAAATTCAAATATGTGAATGCACTCTCGTTTCGTTAATTTTAATTAATTTATTACTGCACTTATAAAGAGAACATTCTGGGTTGTTTGTATACGTAACATCGTTTTAAAAATTAGGAGCTTGGAAAATACTGAAATTAAAGAGACTTTAATGAAACATACTTTGAAAGTCAGAATTTAATTTTAATTAATTTATAGAAGACAACCATGTTTTTTAATAATAAATGAAACGCTATACATTGGCGTGCTATTTACATACTATTAAAAAACGCATTGCATCCTTGAAAGTTAAATTTATAAAAATGTATACACAGAATATTTATTGCTAATATATTTTTATATAAACGACAAACTATGGTTGATGTAGTAAAATCAATTTCTTCTTTGATTAATATAAATTAGGACAAAACTGGCACTGTCTGGTACATATTTGGGAACGCCAAATATTGTGCACAAAACACTATTATAACATTTGTAGGCTATGAAAAATCTTATACTTATTTCTACCTCACACTTCTTCATGAGAAAACGAGCAGCATTGATAGTGCTTTCTCTTTAAATATAGAGTTGACTGGAAGAATATGGTGGAGGGATATGTTTTTCCATTACCCTTTCTAATACTGTAGAAAGGCCATGCTAATCGGTCTATAATCACTGAAGCAGGATTATGTACTTTCAGCAAAGGCGTAACCACCGAGTGCTTCCACAAATCCGGAAACCTACTCTTTATAAGACAACTACTACTAATATTAGTAGTGAACTTGATGATAAATGAACAACACAACCTAATCATATAGACACTTAAACCAACAAAACCAGCAGTTCATCTTTTAAGGGCGAACTGCCGCCGTCAGTAAGTTTCTTGACGAGAGTTGTAATTTTCTGTTTTGTGGAACAAATACAAAAAAATAATATATTCGTGTGTTTTAAGTTAAGTATATCTTATGATTGACTCGTTATGAGAGGAGCACTTAACGTTTAGGCTATGTGTATTCAGAAATAGGGCAAAACTTACGTTTGTAATTCAAGTTTTTCTCAATAACCATTTTGTAAATTAAGTTAAATTAAGGTTGTACGTTTACAGTAACATTTATTAAAGGTACCTAAAGGACGTTTTTTCCCTTTGTGTAAAAATAATATAGAAAACATATGGTAAACTTGAGTCACTTTCTAGACTCCATCTATAAATATTTTAATAAGTTTTATAAAATTTAATTCTTTAGGTACCTCAGAAAAACCTTAAAATATTTGTTGGGTTTTGTTTAAATAAAATCGCTGCCAAAATAACGGAGAAAAACTTGAATTTCTAACCTTTCGATTTCGGTAGTCGGCAGTTCCCCCATAATATTTGTAATCACATTTTCTACAAAATACTCATTTACCAATTCAAAGTTAAATATAGATCCATTATTATTTAGTGTAGCAATTCTAGTAGAAAGTATTTATATGCGGTAATCTGTTGATGAAGTGTTTGTTAACCCCGTTTACATTTTTGAAATGAGATGGTACAATATGAGCCTTTGAGTTCGCAATTTGAAGAGACTTCAGTTCTTTCTAAACAAACCAAGGACCGTCGTCTTTCATAGCGAATGTTTAGTGTCGTTAAATTCTGCATGGGTATATAATACTTCCGATACTCCTGTAATTTACTTTTTTACCGGACTTTAGCTTTACGGCGCATCATCAAAATTTTGATATTATCCGTTAGCCAGGGTGAGAAAAATTTGATTATTTTGAAAGACTAAAGAAGAATAGATATAGAACAACTCAAATAAACTTTTAACATACAAACTTATCATTGATACTAGAAGTGTAAAATAATTTATACAGATGTAATAAAAAGATCATGGTCAAAGTATTTGAAATCTGGACATATACGCAAAAAAGTTGGAAACCCCACGCATCAATATGCAAATCGCAATAAACCAAATCGTGGTCAGAAGCATTAATATCTTTGCAACCGCAGGAAGTCACAATCGTTAAATCGGAAGAAAGAATCAAGTCAATAAGGAAAGATGATCGTTCATTCACTCTAGCTGGTTTTGCAACTATCTGCTACAAACCCAACGACTCTAAATATCACCCAAATAGAAGGCACTAGACGCAGTCACCGGTGCATAGAACTACTTTCGAAGTCACCATACCGACAGCTCCTAATGTTGTAAGCTTATCCACAAATACCCTGTAATTCAAAGTTGGAGGTCTGTAGGCCACCCCGAAACTGCACGTACGGGACTGTATGGTAATACTGAGCCATAATCGCTCAAATAGCAGCAGTGGCATTAACAACAGTATAATGAAAAGATTCCGAAATGTAAATGTTCACACCGTCCACGCATTTGAATTCGCGATAGCGCCGTACGAAATTGAAGCCATTAATACGAACTTCATTCTTAATTGCTGGTCTTAAGCAAGGTTGTAATAATTACCGATATTCCAATGTTGATCCTCAACTGTCCATAGCTACTCAAAAGCGAACAAACATTAATATATAATATAGTAATTAGTAGGCAGCGGACGTGCCAGGTTTAAATTACGACGGAGCAAAGAAATAATGTAAACAACACTCAGTTACTGAATAGCACTATTCATATGGTAAACTGCAACATATGTTATTGTCCCTACACGACGGCAAAAAAGTCGTCTTTCCTCATAAAATACGTTTCTTCATCGGCGTAGCTAGAAGCGTGAGGGGTTTTTAAAATTTATTATATTTACCTTATATTACGCATGATAAATAAAGTTATATATGTATATACCTACTCATACTTACGTTAGTTTCATTTATTCATTGTTTTCACTGTTAATTACGTACTGCGTAATTTTTGTAATAGTTCCTGTTTAATACCGTTTTATTGAATCTATTTCTCCCAATTATCTGGACGTAAGTGTACATTTTTAGTTATCATTTATTTAGATCTAGAACATTGATATGTTACTATGATATGGAAGAACGTCGAGAATGGCATCGTAAAACAATCGCAAGTTGGATTAAGGGTCATACTGATTGTATGTCCTCCATTGTCACTGATTCCGAAATTTATTGCATAGTCTGTAAAATATCGCTACAGAATGCCCAAAAAGACCACGAACAACGTCACTTAGCATCGCTAAAACATATGCAGAAATTGGACCCCTTGAAAGCTGACAATCTTAACGAAGAAAATAGTTAATTGATGAGGCTGATACATGTTGAAACTACATATTTAACTGAATGAATAAAATACGTAAACTTAGTTTCAAAAATTATTTAATAATATCACTACAATATTGTTTCGCCAAACTTTGGTTTCATCAGGTGATGAGTAACTGAATATACAAAATTATTACAACATAATATATAGTGTCACAAAAGTATGGGATATGAGTGGGGGTATTTTATAAACTATAGCATTGTAACAACGGGGAATAATTCAACTGAGTCTGATCGTTTAAAGCACGACCTAATTTACTATATCTATTAATTTCTAAGGTTTCTAATAAATTAAGTTTCTGTCATTTGTCTTGTATATGTAAAACTTTGAAATCTCTATTGAATTCGTGTTCTTCATCTACGCAATGCGTTGCGAAAGTAGAGTCCGTTTTTTTACCCATATAACTTTTTTCATGTTCCCCGGTCCTTTGTTCAAAAGTACGGCCTGTCTGACCCACATATACCTTACCACGGCGAAACAATATTGTAGTGATATTATTAAATAATTTTTGAAACTAAGTTTACGTATTTTATTTATTCACTTAACGAAGAACTCTGTGAAGCTTTAATGGTGGCAAATATCCCATTAAAGAAACTTGACAATCCCACTTTCAAAACTTTTCTTCAAAAATATGCTGGTCGAAATGGTACTGATGAATCCACCTTACGCAAATATTATGTTTCTAAGTGCTTCACGAAAAAAGTAGAATGCATTAGAAGACATCCTTCAAATCAATATGGTGCCGACGAAGCTGTCGATATATTAGGACTCTGTGTGGTAAATGTTGTAGCTGGTGTACTACATCCAACTATGCTATATAACGCATATTTAAAGTTATAAATACAGTTGATGCGGAAACAGTTGCTAAAACCATTGATGAAAATTTGCACAAAATTCTTCATTCGGACGACAAGTACAGGGAAAAAATACTTTTATTTGTCAATGGCAGTGCCGCATATATGTTAAAAACAGGCAGACTATTAAAGGAAATATATCTTTATATGCTGCATATTACTTTATATGTGCACATGTTCTCCACACAATCTGTGAATATATCAGAGACAGGTATCCGGGAATTGACAGACTTGTATCCGCTTTTAAAAAAGTTTTCAGAAAAATACCATCGAGAGTAGCTCTTTACAGGGAAAAACTTCCATCTTTGTCACTGCCTCCCTCGCCAGTAATAACTAGATGAGGAACATGGTTAGAAGCTACTAGTGTTTATGCAGAGAATTTCGTTACATGTTTAAATAACGATGATCGAAGTGTTTCTGAGTGCAAGGAACTAACACAAATCCTAAATTTTAAAAATCAGTTGTTATTCCTTCAAGAACACTTTGGAAAATTGCCTAAACTAATCCCGTATTTTGAAAATCGTAATCTCAAATTAAAAGATCGATTAACCACATTAGATGTGACTATTAATAATTTCAAATGTATTCCAAGTGACTCCAGATCTGGCCTTCGGCAAAAGTTAGACGGACTTTTTAATAGAAATCTAGATTTAATAACATTGCGGCAATTGTGCAAGGGGACAATGACACAAAATCTAACTGCTAAATACGCTGAAATAAAAGAATATTTCCAGTACGCACCTATAACCAGTTGCGATGTAGAAAGGACGTTTTCTGTCAACAAGGATGTATTTCATTCAAAGAGAACAAATCTTACAGAAGAGAAACTGAAGAAAGTATTGCTAGTAAATATTAATACTGCTTTACTCGACTTGAACTACAAACTGAACAGATAATAAGGTATTTTGTATTTTATAGATCACCAGCCACTTGTTATCCAATTATATAAATAAAATTAAAACCTCTTTAAAAATACAACATTTCAATAGTGTGCCCACGGGCGATGATTCATCAACCTTTCGTGTCCGCTCCTTAGTAATTAGTATATAGAAAAATAAATAAATAAATATTGAAGACTATAGTAACCTACAGCAAGTAAAACTATGCAATAAAATATATCAAATTGTTTTAAAATAAAATTATATTTCAGTGAAACAATATTAAACTAAAAATATACATGTATACAAAAGAAATGTCGAAAATATATCGGCAAACAAAAAAAATCCAAATGTAAAACCTATCGCAACAAAACCAACGCTTAGCGGTGCTACAGATAATAAAAAACTAACCAGGTATTTCATTAGAATCAAAGAAATTTAATGTTTTATTAGTCTGTTTTCCAGTTTTTACAAAGATGGTACCTTATGCATTCCACATGTTGCGGAATCCAAATCTGCGTCCCTCACAATATCTCCTCTCATCTTTAAGATCTTGTATAATAGTAATTTTGCTTCCCTTTAATTTACTATTATTGTCACATACCGGTTTTTATTTTTCGGGTTAACAAACCTGACTAATATAGCTCTATCGCTGCCCTTCTTATTAAGTAAGCGATGACTAACGTTAGTAGCACTATGTGACAGTAATACATGAGTTTCTCCGAGTAGGACTTTTGTACTAGTACATGAGTATTTTCATTGGTAGTTCTGAGCACACCAAATAATTTAATATTGTTTTTTCTTGAATATTGCTCCTGCTGGTCGAGTACATTCATTAGTTCTTCCTTAGTTTGTCTAAGTCTCTTTCAAGTCGAACGATCCTCTTTTCATACTCATCTGTAATCTTTTTAAGTTCGAGTTTAAAAACGTCTTATAATGCATCATCAATTTTCTGAATAAAAAATTCGGAGAACAAAATTTTCTCGGCAACTTTTTGCACAATATCATTAATCTCTTATATAAAAACTAAAGACAAATATTTAATATAGGAAAAATATAAACACTTTTGTAAAAAAATTATAACCACAGCACAGAAAGTGCGACTAGTCTCTAGCGCGGTTCATTACCGAATCCGATTGTGTAAAAGCATTGAGAAGGGAGAAGCTTTGAAGCCAAATTGTCTCTCCTAACGAAACATGGGTTCATCATGTTATATCAGAAACAATCTATAGAATGAACGTCAGCCAGGAAAGTAAAATGATCGAAAACATTTTACAATTTCATAATTACTTATTGAGTTTATGATTTTGAGAAGTGTTCTCTATGAAACCTTGACAGAATGATTACAGTATTGAAAGTTGTGCTCATACTGGGTTTCAAAGGTACTAACTGACTTGCACAAAAGTAGTCATTTAGTCATATCCTTGACTTCTTTCTAGAGGTACTGTGTAACGTTATATGACTGGGAACAACTTGAAGAGAGTCGATTGATTATAATTTTTGATTCCAAATATAGAAGCACCTTTGTACAATACTCGCATGGAGCGGAGTGGAAAGCGCTCGTGTGCCAGTGTCAAGTAATAAAGAAGACTTTTGCACATGCAAAATCTCTGACATTACATTTGTCTTATCTCAGATATTTTATATTTGTATTTTATTTATATTAAAGCTGTTAAAACAGTCAATGACATCGCAATTTATCATAAAAAACCAAATACAGGAAACAATTAATTCCCACATCACCTTGAGGGTTCGTGCATTGGGGATGATGACGTCAACGCCTATCTTAATCCTAAAAATAAGAAATATCAAAGAAAATTTTGCAAATTGCTTATTTACATAAAAGTATTATTTAATCGAAGCATTTGTTAAAATCTTTATATAACTCTAATATTATATAGAACATTAATATTTGTGTTTATTTTGCGTATCTGTTAGTAAATCCAGATCAACCATTTACATTATTAGTATGAAAGGTGATTTTCTAGTCGATACTGAATAACAACCAAGCCTTTCACATTGCTAACGCGCAAATTTTATTATGTTTGTTGTCCATCATTTTGATATTATGCAAACAAAGTTACTGTTAAATTACTAAAAGCTTTAACATAAATTTTAAAGGCTAGGTTCAACATAGTTTGCTCGTTCTATTATTAAAACGAACGGCGTTGTACGAAATATATTAAGTATTTCCCATCTCACGAAGTTAAAATTAATTATAGCCAAAGGATCACGTGAGCGAGTTACACGTTATAATACAATTTAGTATGGAAGGGCATGCGAACTTTACTTTATATCCCAATATTGAATGGAATTCAATATAAAAGATGTTTTCAAGTATCAATTTCTACGTTGTGAAAAGGGCACGAAATATTAAACCGTATTTAATCATTATTGTTTATTAAATATTTACCAATAACACAGCATCTTAAACCTTATTTATATTATATATTATTTACTATACATATCTAATTCGTATGATAGGCGATATAGGAGATTTGATTTGTAATTGTAACATTTTTTATTTCGAAACAAATTTTATTATTTGAAGATATTTTCTTCATAATTGACACTGATAATTTTAATTAATGAAATTTCACTATAAAAATTACGCAGCAGGTATGATTGAAACACACATTATACCAAGTGCCGCTCATATTACCTAAGAACTGAGCTACAGCGACTTTTTGTCTGCAAGTAGAGCTTACGGTTCTCAACGTGTGTGGCATGGGTACCCGGTATCCGTGTACCGTGTATACACAGTCTTACTATCCGTTTCTTAAATTACCCGTCTACATGGATATAAAGCTGCTCGTGTATACGGATATAAAACTACCCGTGTACACGGATATAAAACTACCCATGTTCACGAATGTAAAACTACCCGTGTTTTTTTTATATATGGATTCTATCTTTACGTCCGGATCAATAGCAAATGACGTGTTCCTAATAGGAACTTCCTATCTAAAATGAGAAAGTATCATCTATAAGTAGTGGGTGGACATTCTATTTATGGCATATTTTGCCTAATTAGTATGACTTAGACCCAAGAAAAATATACTTGGACCTATTTATAATTATTTTTTATTTTCTGGTTTAATTTAGCTGCATTAGTATGATGCAACAAGTTTATTTGTACTTTGATTTTTTGTAAATATGAAAGAAAAAAAATATTTTTGCTGAAGACGTCATAATTTTCCGTATACAACAACTAACGTCGTCACGAGGAAGACTAATGTCAACCTACGTGCCGTCCTATACCCAGGTTAGTTGTTGCCTTCAAATTTGAGGATCTTCTAGCTGAAGCTACAAATGGGAGTCTGTCATCTGATGGTCTTCCGTATAGCTTACATCTCCAAGGTTATCCCACCTTATTCCTTGGCTACACCGTGCTGATGATTACCAATAGTCAGAAACACGTGTCTACGGTTACTCTACAGCGGAATTTGCCCGTTATTATTCTCTTTCTTGTTATTTCCTGTATCCGTGTTATTTCCTTTTTTTTGATTAATCTTTCCTGGGTCTCGGATGGCACGCAGATTGATATTAGTCTTTCTCGTGGCGACGTTAGTTGTTGTCTTCAAATTTGAGGATCTTCTAGCTGAAGCTACAAATGGGAGTCTGGCACCTGATGGTCTTCCGTATAGCTTACATCTCCAAGGTTATCCCACCTTATTCCTTGGCTACACAGTACTGATGACGACCATATATATATATATATGTCGTTTCTGCTTCGGGAATTGATCCGCGTTGTCGTAGAGTCCGTATGTGGACTTTTGTTCTCTCGAGCTTTCGGCACTCTCGCTGTAGCCATTATCAAGAAATTCTGCTTGTTGCTGTAGATCGTGTGTCGACACGGATCAAGCAATGTATTATAATGGCGCGTCCAGAAAATAAACAAGAATTTAAATTAGTATTTAAATGCATATAAATGTACATAGACTTTCAAAATTAAAAGGACAAGAGTAATGCTTTAAAAATAACTAAAAACAATTTTAAAATGTTACATGTTAATATGAAACACAAGGTATCTATTATAATTTACCATCACTATTTCTTTTGCTATGAAGGGGGTCATAATATTCTGTAAATAATAACCGTGTCGAATATTTTAAACATTATGTTAAAGAAATTTGTCCAATAAAATTAAGTAATCAATTTTTGTATAAAAAAGGAAAAGTGGAGTTCGTTGGAATACAATTTAGCGTCAGAATTTTATGTAATCAAAAATGTTTTTGAGGCATTTAACATTTCAAATAGCCGTTGGTCACAAAATAAATCATATTCCTTATGTTGTTTTCATGTGTAAACACTTCTTAATTTCCTAGAGAAATTAATGTATTCTTAATGTTCTTGATACAATTTTAGAGTGACAATGACATCGACACAATTTTTGAAATACTTAAATTACATAAATAAAGAAAAAGAGATGCTGTCATTTTGTCAGTGATGTAAATCACATCTGGTTATTTAGCACTATTACCAGGTTGTCAGTAGAGTATGTGAAATGGTAAGTGTCAATAAATAAACAAAAAGTTACCTGTGTAAACTGTACGACCACAAATCGCAGTTTTGGTAAAGATTCAACAATATGGAATAGTCAACAGATCTAATTTATCCGCTAAAAAACATATTGTGTAATTTATTTTGTTTTGTTTATTACTTTACGTGTATTCTATATGTTAAATAATATAAAGCGATATTAAATATATACTTATATGATATCCGATTCCTCATTATACAACGTCTTCATCTATAATAAAACTGATACACAGCTAATACCTCAATTTCAATGTAAATGAAAGTATCTTTTATGTAATGGGAAATCGTAGATAACCTCAAGTTCGATTTTCTATTCAGCAAGCGATTCGACCAGGATGATGCTGTAAGGTTTATAGTCAAACGATATCGACTTTATCCAATTATTCCACTACTTTATTACCGGTCTAGTGGCACGTATTTGGACTCTATCCAAAACATTATATTGACATATATTTTGCACTTTATAATAGACAAATTGCATACATGTACTTTGTCGTAAGATTTACATACGTATTAAATAGAGCATATTATTTAAATCTATTTAACACTGTAATGTACTACGACCAACTAACAAATTTCGGTCTTTCAAATATTTTGCAACATAATTAATATTTCTTGATATAATAGTTTTATTATAGATTTTGCCTGTTGACGTATTTCAAAAATCAAAATTCCTTAATGTTATTCTTCCGTTGTTTTTTGCACAAATGAATAATAATTGAAGGAAAAAAGCTGTTGTACTTTCTTCCCTAGTCAATATTTCTCTAAATACAAGTTTTTGCAGAGTGGTAGGCTAGTCAATAACTAAAGACAACAATTCACTATAATGTGTTTATTTCAACGTAATATATAACAACTGTCAGACCAATAGAGTTGCAGATACAATTTGTTGTAAAAGTTTACTCTAATTTTAAATTTGAAAATAATATACAAGCTTTTCCTTCGTTATTTTTGACACTTTCCCTGCTGGCAAGTACATCAATTAGCTTGAGAGTAAAACTAACGGAACTGATGGCCTTAATTTGCAACTATTGAAACATTTTTCTTTTGTTTTATATTACCAATATCATCAATTCTTATATTCTATCGAGCACTACTTCTGCTTCTTGACACACCTCATAATTATTCCTCTTCTTAAAAAAGCTGTTGATATTTTAGATAACATCCCTTTATCTATGCTGGGCCATACATGATTATTTGCAAAAGCAGTTCCGTTTTCTAATAATTATCTATGGGTTCGTTCACTATAATACATCAAAAGGTGCCCCTCCTCCTATAGGGAGGCACTTTATTATACTCGTGTATGCCCTCTTGTTTCCAAAACTTTAGCAACCTGTAAGATCCACAAACTTGCTGATAATGACAAATGCATTCATTATTACTGGTTGGAATTAGCAGTTTTCCGACATGGTTATCATTCAACTTGATAACTACATCTGTCACTGCTTTGTGACAATCGCTAACATTAAACTAATCTAAGTCAACTGTTCTGATCTCTGCTGACAAAAATAATTGTCAACTGCATTCGGTTTACATCAACGTTTTGATTAATTAAGTTAATATACTTGTCGAGAATAACACATTTGGCTATATTTCACAAATTTTATTAGACTTATCTAACATATGTTTCTGCTATTGTACCATTATCAAGGAGTGATATTTCTCTTGGTCAGAACATTTTAAATACAGTTTGCCTAAGGCGATTCACTATTGGGAAAGGATAAAATCACAAAAAAAATATTTATATTTTATTATCATTTTAAATTATCCAGAAGATAATATTATTCTTCTGGGGGTTGTTGAATATCTCAATACGTAATCACATCCACAAAGTCTACTTATAAGTCTTAAGCAGCCAGCGTTCATATTTATAGTTCCCTACTACTACGTAATTCTGGCTAGATAAAAATCTTTTTGTATTAGGAAACAAATTTAATTGTCTTGGTAAAACATTAATTTGTCGCAAAAATATGAAAATTAAGTTGTATTGCACAGGATACTTCGATCAATAATTGATATATAGGGATTACCAATTCGTTAATTTTATCAAATACCAGTACCTATCATCATTAGAATGTTTTTTAATATGAAACTAATAATTGTGTCTAAATATTGGATGAATGTCATATAATTTAATATATATTTGGAGAGTATCTTGAGTGTGTTAATTTTTTTCAGGAGCTGGTGTCAAGTAATACAAATCAACGCAATTGGCGAGGAATATTGATAGCACTGCTCGTTATCGTCGTGGTCCTGGCACTTATTGTTACATCAGTTGTTCTTTTAACACCACCAGATGAAGGGCCTAGGGTGAAGGGCGCACGATTTAAGTTGCAAGATATTTTAAGTCATGATTTTCAACCCCTAAGATTTAATGGAACTTGGGTTTCAGGTATGATATTTTCTTATATATACGGGGTTTCTCTTTCCGCTGAGCCTATCTAATAGGCGATAATATTTTGCGACAAATTTTGTATGACAGTTTAAATCAGTTGTTTACAAGTTTAGTTATAGTGACAGTTGTCAAATATACCGGATTATTTATATTACATTAGTTTAAATTATTCCTTTGGCCAATAAATCATGGAACTGAACAGGGAACGTTATCGTACGGTGATTTTCTTACAATTTCAAGCGTGGCTTAAGCCGTAAAGAACGTTTTGAGGAAATCAACCGAGTGTTTGGTGACAACTCGTGTTGCTTCGCTACTATAAAGCGGTCGTACAATGAATTTCAACGCGGTCGATTTTCCTTAAATGATGTTTTCGAGCTCCTAAGCCAAATAACGGCAGTTATCACCATACTACTGTCAGAAGCATTCAAACAACATTATAAAGATTTGTGTGAAAGTAATTAATATTATTTACTCAAACATTTGAAGGTCCGTAGGCTTTGTTCTCGGTGGATTCCCCACAGCTTGACTTCAATTCAAAAGGAGACTGTGTAAGATGCTGCAGATCTACATTAGATCGCTTTAACCGTGGATTATCTCATTTGGTATACATTATCACAGGTGATGAAATATGGGTATACTGCTATGATGCCGAAAAAACTAATAATCGACAGTTTGGATTTTTGAGAATGAGTCGGCTCCAACAAAAGTAGTTCGTGAAAAAAGCCGAAATAAGAAGATGGTCGTCACAATTTTTGGAATTACTGGGCATGTTTCCACTGTAGCACTGGAGGATAGACGTACTGTTAATTTAGAAAAGTACACTAGTTACACAGTTTGTTTGCCTCAGGTTCGCCAAAATGTTCGCGAAAAACGTCCAAGAGGAAGGATCATCTTATATCAATATAACGCTGGGACTCAAACTGCCACTGGAACACTAGCAAAATGTATTGACTGTGGGGGAGAATACTTTGAAAAATTATTAATAACTGTTTTTTGTAAATAAATTGTGTTTTACTTTATTAAGCTCAGCGGAAACAGAACAGCTCTCGTATCTTGCATTATTATAATTTAACATATGTACTATAAGATGTATACACTCTCTTGAAAAAAAGGTGTAAAAAACGATTAATATTAGATATCTTTATTAATGTAGTTTTAGGTTTAAAATTAAGTTTATATATTTTAATGAAAGAAAAGTATAAAACGCGTTTAGAGAACTGTTTACATGTCGCTTGTATTATCAGACGGATTAGGATGATGGAGAACATTTAATTTTGACTAGGGATTTTAAATATTGAAATTATTCTGTTGGGTTCAGGTTTAAAAGCATTTATCTAAATTGCAAATTTAAGTAAACAGTTATTTATAAAATACACGCATATATTCATTTATATAAAATCGTGCCAATAATGTCAATTTTCAGTCCTCAGTCTCATTGCAAGGCATTGATTATTTTCAGGTTCCAACAAGAGCGGCATCGAGACTCCGGTGTTCTAATTTCTTTTCGATTTGGTTTATATCACTTGATTCATTTTCCTAGTTTCTTTGGGAAACTTTTTGTGGTCTTATATTTTTTATTTCTTTTGTAAATTAATTTTACTGCTTTATTGCATCCCTAAGTCTATTTGTACGTATCTCAAGATTTTATATTTCCTTGATATATGTGTCCACTAGTTTGGTATAGCTTATTTCTTTGTTAGTTTATAAATTGTATTTTAAGAAATGGAATGGAATTTTATGCATTACCGTAGAATTACTAATATATTTTTTGTTTTTATTAGCTCTTCAATATTACGCACTCCGGTCAGTTTATATACCTACCTAGGCTGTTGGAGTTCTTGTATTTAATCCGTATACTTACTAGTTTTAGTTTTCTATTTTGCTGACGCTGTAGTTTGTTCTTATTTCTTGTAGCTGTTCGATCGCATTATTAACTAGGTAAGCCATGCGTAACTTAAACTTGTATTGTTATTACTTATTTCATGCTTTGTGGTGTTACTGTTTTAATTTTGTATATTCCAACTATGTTTTGGAATTTTTGTTTATTATGTTTTACATACAGGATGAGTCATCTCCCCGGGAAAGGCCGATTGTGACTTTAGAGAAATGATATTTCGAAGCGACTTTTTACCTAAGACAGCCACTCATTAGGAGCACATACATTTATTTTGTATTATACAGAGTGTTCCATAACTTGGTGCCTGACCATAATTATATTTTTTAAATAGATGCTTTTTGACAAGTTATGGACACCTTCATTTCTACCATTAGTATTGCTTATTCAAAACCACCGAAACCTAAATATGTTATATATGATGAAAATAAATTACGAATTCTTATGGCAACAACAGAAAATCCTCACATCAGTACCTGTGAAGTAAGTCGTTTGCAATATATTAGTCAGGCCAGCGTTCCAGGGACCTTAAAATAAAATAAATGTCATCCGTAGTAAATATATTTAAATATTAAGTTACGCATCCATCATTTTAAAACTAAAGGAGTGTTCTGCTATTGGGTAATAAGTATTATAACGTTAATGTTTGCATACTTAAAGAAATTAATAAATGATGGGGAGACATTTCTGTTGGTCAGATGATAGGCCTGCATGAAATATTTTAATTTAAATGTTTTCCGGGAAGTGGCTTGCTCGTGAAGACCCTATTTACTATCTTGCTAAGTTTTCGGACATCACAAAATTAGATTTTTTTATAGGACTACCTAAAACAGCACAATATACCTGTAAACACAAAAGAAGCTATGCGGGAATATATTCGATAAATATTTAGAAACATAGGTCTCAACTCCTTATTAATGTCAATTCATCATTTCGGAAGCGTGTTCAGAAGTATATAGAGGTGAATGAATATTCATTTGAACATTTGTTGAAATAATTTGTACGTATTTTAACATTCATTTTTATTGTTATTTTATAGTTCTTGTTCTACTAATTCCTCCTCCATTCACGTAACAGATCTTGCCTCTGTGCCTACTATAATCATGTAATTAATTTGCTTTGTTTATTGTACTAAATTTTACATAGATGCTTTTGTAAACAAGATATGTCCATCAATTTTCGTAGGTTTTGCAAGGAGAAGAAAAAATAAAACTAATGGTAAATTATATATTCTTAATGCAGTTTTATAAACAATACAAGCTGTAGCTTGTAGATTTTTTTTTTGACATGACCCCCAGTGACGGCTGCTGCAGGGAGGGCAACGGGGCACTGCCCCCCCCCCCCCCGTGACAAATTTCTTTTAACAGATAAATTAATTATAAATACCAAATTTGTATGTAATTTTTCTGATTTGTTTGACAATAAATAATATGTTTTGGGAAGTAACAGTCCGTCTTTTCAGCGCGTTTAAAAATCGCGGTCTGATATAGGCTCCGGGGCATCTCGCGCGGCTGCCCCGTTTGTATTAGAAATCGAGCGATGAAACTGGCGCGGGTAGCGCGCGTATATATGTTGGCGGCGGGGCACTACTCTATGGTGCCGGGTCCGGGTGGCGGTCCAGTATGTTATATACAGCGGTGAGTGTATGTTGTAATTTCTATCGGTGCAAATGGAACTATGAATTGCGTTAGTAACATTAAGACAGAATTAAAAAATCTAGGTCTCCCTAGACCAGATCTATTGATTAAACTAGAAGATCACAATTTGAAAACTAATAAAACCGTGACGAGAAAATTCAACAGAAGCTCTTACAGTTTATCAGACTGGTTGTGTGGATGTAACGTGCAAAATGCTTTTTTCTATTTCGGTGCTATAAAGTTCACTTTACGACATCCGTTTTGGTTGCAAAAGTATTTCTTTATCGCACGCTAATTTTATTTACTAATTAACAATATAAATTGTTAAGCAGAATTGGATGCTAAGTTTTCTGATGCTACTATTGTAATTTACTTCCAAGGTTGAATAGTACAACTGTTATAAAAGTTTGTTATTGATAATATGTCGAGACTATGTTGGCGAAAGATTTTGTAAATTGTCTTCTGCTATTTTGCGAATCTCTGGGGGCATGCAAAATAAAGTGAACGGTGTTTTTCTACTTTGAAGAGAATAAAAACATTTCCTAGAAATACCATGCGGGAAAGCAGACTATGTGCCTTAGCAATGTGTTCCATTGAAAAACAAGTACTGACATCAACACCAAACTTCAATGAATGAGTTATTAATCATTTTGCTGATCGTAAGGAACGGCGGATGGATTTTATTTTCAAACAAGTTAATTAAATAGCATATTGAGTTAATTTTTTGTCTGTACTTAATTTTTGATATTAAACACTCCCGTCCCAAAAAATCACGGGCCGCCACTGATTACCCCAATACATAAGAAATCATATCTCTAAGCTCATTTTTAAAAAAATTCTCTATAAAATCATGCTTGTAAACTGACAAGCAACTTATTAAATATCATCCATTCGATTTCGCAGTAAATATCATGGATCACTATAGCGTACTCAAATAAAGAATATCATGTTGCCACAATTATATCAAGAAATGACAATAGCTCAGTAATTGCCATTTTTAAAGTAATAACGCCCTACATGTTTTCGCGCAAAATTTAGTAAGCGTTCAAAAATGAACAGATATACTGGGTGTTACATTTAAAAAAAATAACTTTTAATCAAAAATATGTTATGCAAATTTAATCCAGTTTTCTGCACATTCAATTAGTAATTGAAAAAGAAATAAAATATGCTTGTATTTGGACCTTTTATTGTAAACAACATTTACCATAAATGTTGTCTAATACGTCATTTACGAGAAATATAATTTTATAAAAACATTGAATTTTTGAGAAAAATGGCAATAAGTCGCAAACTTTAAATTTTAGGCTTATACCTATCTTATAACTTTTTGACTAAGAATTATACGGGGAATACAAAAATGTAATATTATACAGGTGTTCCATTTAAGACACTATAACTCTCAGTAGCCGTAGACACCAAGTTATGAAACGCTATACATAGCGCAAAATAATTTAATAAAAAAACTTTTCTCATGAAGTCACAATATGTCTTTCCCGCGGGGACATACCTATATGTATCCAATTTTAAATGTTCTTGTATTAAGAATCTTGGGTTTTATTTTTTGAATTCTCCTGTTTTTGATTTCTACCCAAAAGCCTGCATTTTTGGGTTTTATTTGAGAAAATCATATACTTTCGTTATCTTCATTTTAACACCTCGGTTTGCTTCACATCATCGTTAATGTATTTCTGATTTTTTCTGTTTTTTTTTTTATGTCTATAACCCTTAACCCTGTGTACTTGAGTTATTTTTACGTCTTATATTGTTATATTTTTGTGTTGACAATGTAAATATCTCGAAATCAGATCTACTATAATAAAGAATATTGTTTTATATATGGTGGGTGTTTGTAGATTTTTCCATTGAGTGGTAAATTCCAATATATCATTGGCAAGGCAGTAAGCTTCCCCCTGTGGTATTACATATTTGGCAAGATCCGCGTCACTGTCTTTACTTGTTTTCTGTGTGTGATGTCTTAGGTAAGCTCTGTTATTGTTTGCTGCATATTATCTCTATCTATTCTCTATAATTTTCCAGAAAAACTGGTGTTTTAAATCTCTCTCTCTCTCTCTCTCACTCTCTCTCTCACTCACCCCCTTGTATGTGATCACAATGGCTTCCAAACGGCTAAAGCTGTCAATGTCAAACTTTATATTTACGACTATAAATTTCATCTTGAGATCTTAGCGTTAATTTTTGATTAAGAACGTCGTTAATTGAAGAAATTTTAACCGGTGTTTCTAGTACCTCATAATATATTAAACAGTGATTAGGATTTCTTACATACGCGCTTACCCTAAGAGATTTCTATTATTATTATTGACAACGGTTATGTTTTTATATGCATTTGTCTGCTGTAAGTAGTTGACTAAATGTATAGCCTCTTCTATAAATGAAATAAACGGTAGGTATAATTACAAGTTAAAAAAACAAACATAATATTGAATACGTGTTCTTATAGCTTACTAAGTTCCGCCACAATTCTGGAATTTGTCTCAATTCATGAAGACTCGAGATATTCTGCGGCAATTAATACTTGCGTTTGGTCTTTTCCTTTTTGTAATTGCATTCTACATCCTTTTACTCGAATATATTTTGGACTCACTCTAGATATATCATTGACATGTTAAACTATATTGATAAATTATAAATTAAATTGAAACCATGGAAGAAATTTTATCGCTGGCAGATTCACGTTGAGAGCACTTTAACTACTTATGGTGGGGATGAGTGGTGTACATGTTTATAAAGTTGCCATGGAGTCAAATGCTATACTAATAATTATTACTGACACTGCAAAGCTCTCTTTGATTTCACACAGAATATAGCACTATTTAAATTGAAATGATGTAAACCAATTTGGAAGCAAGATTTTTTCAGTCAACCTTCTATGGACATATAATTAGTTAGGATGTACTGTTTTTAATGAACAGCTGATATATAATCTTTCAGTAAAAGTATCTGGTTTTATTTATCCTAGAGAATTACACAAATTATATTTAAATAGTGTGGGTACCACACGACTTTCTTATACATATGTGCGTTAAGAATTTTTTATGCATAAGTTATTCAAACTTAAGTTTGTCTATATTATAATAGTTAACGACTTATTGGCAAATTTTGATTTTTTTCTAAAGTAAAGAGAGAGAGCGAGAGAGAGAGAGAGGGAGAGGAAGAGGGAGAGAGAGGGAGAGAGAGAGAGAGAGGGAGAGAGAGGGAGAGAGAGGGAGAGAGAGGGAGAGGGAGAGAGAGATGAGTGTGTGAATTAACTACTTTTTTGGTGTCATGAGATTTCAAAAAGTAGACATCTGCATCACAATATATCCTTATACTACGTATAAGAAAGTCAAAATTATAAAATTTGCGGTTTTAACAAGGGCATGATGTCTATTCAGCAATTTTGTAGTATATTACTTTTAAAATAACAGTTAAATTAAAAGAAAATACTCATCTTTTTGCCTATATCGAGTTGGAATATGCTTCTGAATATACATTTTATATTCTTTGAAAAATCGATAATGAGATTTTACTTTTCCCAATGCGTGTTTTGTTTCCCATGAAAGTTTTTTACGGAGAGCGAGGATTCGTATTTAAAAAGAATTCACTCATGCATGTTATAGGTAGACAGAAAGAATACTATTTCAGTTTTCAGTTTTATATACCTTTAATACATTTGAACATATTTATAAAAAGATACCTATTTTTATAAGATAGTGAACCTTTATCTTAAAAATCACAAATGGTTTGTTGTTATTTCATGAATTTTACGAACACTTTTTAATGCATGATTAATAAGTCAATACTACTACATTGCTGTGTTGCGTATAGTAAACATTATTGTTTGCTGCACATTTTCAGTTAATTTTCTTATCCACTGGTTAAGTAACGATTTAACAGCCGCGTTAAATCGGTTCAACTATTTGATGTACTTACTTGATATGCTATTCTATTCTTAAATATAGTCTAACCAGTTACTTTTATAATTTATAAAGTTAATCTTTTTGAATTGCTTTGTACTCTAGTCGCCAAGTCTTCGATTGGGAGGTGCTCCCTCGGGTACGTAGAAAATCGTCGGTCCACTTATTTCATGTTTTGCACTCTAAGATAATATGAAAACCCATTTCTTATTCCTCATCATGAACTACGAGTGCAATCCCATGTTAAGTCTCTGCATAATAGTTATAATTCGGCAGTCAAAACGATACTTAGCTGCTTATACTATCTTTGCTATGCATCATTCATAACACGATTCCAGTCGTTTACTTTTCTGTTGAGTCGACCATTCTACCGCCAGTTTTGTTCACGTCTTAACATTCAGCTTGATAGTCGGTTGATTATTTTCCTGCAAGTCTACAGGCACCCAAGTTCAGAAAAGTTTTTCCAGAATTTTCGTACAAACTTTTTCTCTGTTATAATAGGGGTTTTGACAGTGAGTACAAATCTAGGCTTTCAAAGAGTATGAAGATATCTTTTTACATAAGAATACCGTATATATATTTCATAACGAAGTATATATAATAGTGTTACTATATTTTCTTCTTCCGGGTTTTTTAAATTTAATTTTTTAGATCTGCTGTTACTAATATTGGACCGATATTCTAGAAAGCATATTGATTTCAGTCTACAATCTTATTTTGTGGTAGGTGATCAGGCATCTGTATTTGTAGACTTTCTTCAAAGAGCATGAAGATATCTCTTTATTTAAGAATACCGTAGGCGGTCTCTTAAATGATATTCGTTATGTTAGTTGTATTATGTTTTTCAATTATGTATCTCGAAAATAACGTTTGTTTCGTAGATTCTTCCTTACGACGTTTCGACACATCTACTTCATTGAGAATCATGGATCCATGACTCTTCTTTTGGTATTTCCATGGGCTAAGTGTGCACTATTTTATGCCTTCGTAATTTAACTCTAAACAGAGCTTTAACTAAAAACTCAAAATGCGAATTAAACGCAAACGTGGCATTTTTTTTTAATATACAAAATAATAACGATAATTCAGAACATTATTTGCACATATTTTAGTAAGAAATTAATATATGATTTGTCAGATCAGAAGTGAAATTAGTCTGTATGCCTTTTTAAAAATAAAGCATAATAGACGTGTGACTACTGAATATTTGACATGTTGTGCTATATACCTTCAAACCTGAATAATTCAGAATGATATTTTGAAATGACGTATGCTCGCCACACGACTTTCTTATACGTATATGCAGTTCGAATTTTGTATACAAAAGTTATTCTAAATTAAGATTTAAATACTTTCATCCTGTTGGTAAATCTGTGAGGAATGCATCATATGCGAGATATTTACAAAAGACTCTTTTTTGAAAACAGTGAAAGTGTATTTCCATACCAAATTATGTAGTGTTGGTGTATTTATAAGAAAAATGATTTAAATTTGAAAGAGAAAAGCAAGTGATTAACAAATCTTTTTCACACAATTGTTCTCGAATTCACTTCTGGGTACTTTTCTATTCTTCAGATATTTGCTCAAACTTAATTGTTAACGAGATATCGGTAAATTTTGATTCTTTCAGTGAAGTAAATTCCTACTTCTAGCTGATGTCATTGACAATCTAACCAGATATTGCGATAAAGATTATGTTCCTAGAAGGCTGATATTGATAGCTCTAACCGCTTGGCCGCTGTCTTCCTATATTTTAGATACACAGGGAGAGATATATCGCAAAAGCCACTTTTTCTTCAGGGAATTTCTAAACTTGAACAACTGCGAAGATCGAAAATGTTCATCATCATAATACCTCTTTATACTAGGTATAAAAAGTCAAATGCAGTTAGCAATGTAACTCTTAAATCTTTAAAGTTTTGCAATTATTACTGCTCATAATAATAAAAAATAATTTATAAGAAAATGTAGCACTGTATTTATGTGCAATATTGACAAAGCTTACGCTAGTGATTTTCCTCTTAAACTTAAATACATATAAACGGTAGCTGACAAAACCTCTCCTATTTGCTATAAAAGACATGCTTCTCTTAGATTACAATGCAGTTCATTCAAAGTAAATCAATAAAATATCTAACCGGGAGCACATCCATTTATCTATGTAGTATACAATGCAATAAATCTTGGGCAACATGTGTGTTTAACACATTGGCGTGAAATATATGTTAATCAAAAGTGAACTCTACAGATCCCACTTTTTTTTCAATAACAGTTACTACAAAATAGATATCTGTGGGTATTTAGAGAGATATAAATGAAGATTATAATCAAGTACACACAATTATTTGAATTATTACTATATTTATTTTTACGATGCCTCCAATAACAACAAATTATACAATCTAAATACAAGCCAAATAGTAAAAAATATTTTTGCCGAAAGGGACTCAATTCTGAAAAATAATTATAATTATTCAAAAGTTATTTCAAATTATGAGAATTTTTGAAAACTACCACATTATACTTAATGTGGTAGTTTTCAAAAATTCTCATAATTTGTGTAGAATTCATACTACATTTACGAGGTATTTACATAAAGATATTATTTCAAATTCAGTTTGAATACCCTTATAGTATTTCTATGTTCATAAAACTCTCTAGTCTAGTCTCAACTGAGCAGATATTCTCAAAATAAGATTTTTGTATTGCATGTAGAGTACCATTTTCGACTTATATCTTATGCGGTTCAAATTTTGAAAAAACAATGGTTACGCGAACACTGTTTCGAATTAACTTTAGACTCCATTGAAGTTGCCCTAGATTTACTTTAATTTGAGATATACTCCTTATACACAAGTTGTTCGTGAAGTAGTTTCCAATTAGAATTTTCAAAATATATAAAAGAAAACTTAAATTTAAGTTTTTAATGCTCACATACTCTTTATAATTAATTCAGAATGCATAATACAAGATATTTGCCAAAAGCTGTTCATACATAAGAGTGAAGTAGCCCTTTAGGTTTCAATTTTGAAAAACTTTTATTAATTTTTTTTTACTTTTGTTGAACTAATTCTTAACCAAATATACTCAAGATATCAATTTTGTGCTAAAATAAAGTGCTACTTCCGGTTATCAATATTACTAGAAACATAATCAACTCTTGATCTTTTTTTGTAATCTTGGTAATATTTTTTATATGCGCAACAATTTCTGCTTCGTTAATTTCTCCTATTGCTGAAGTAGGTACATACTCATTATGCCAATCCCAGTATTATTATTTCTTAGTCTATTCATTTCCATGCTTCTTGACTACACCTGCTTCCACATTTTCATTTACATAAAATAAGCTCTAAACTCTGGATAAAAACGAATGCTAGAACAAACTACTACAGCTTATCTATAACACAAATAGCGGTGATACTTGAACTCTTCAATATGATTAAAGTGGAGCTGTAAACATTAACCACAAGCTTAAGAAGAAGACTGAAAACTGTTTTAAACAAATTATATAAGGTGTTGGTCTCTTATCAATAAACTTTAAAATTTAAGAAAGTAGCACATTAATTCAATATTTGAAATCAACTTTATCTTCAGATTGTATTGTGTACATTATTTATATCAAAGTACGAAAAATACTGCAATAAATATAACTAAAAGTAATAATTATTATATTTTCATTATCTTATATGTAATTTTGTGGTGAATGTTTTTCCACATGATTTAAGTATAAAACTTCCTAGTATATACGTATGTATTTCATAGCACAAATATCGGATCTCGTTAACCTCCTTCACTATGTCAGCTAACATTTTGATATTCTTGTTATTCATGCCTGCTTCAGAAAAAAAGACATTTATTTGCATAAATGATGGACACCTTCTTTAACTTTATATATTGGTACTTAGAAATAAATTGTCTTTTGTTTATATACTGGACTACAACCTTATCGTATTATTGTTTAAAAACCAACACAACTTAGATTTTAAATAGAACGCTGTCTTTTATTATATTTTGTAATAGACATCTAAGAGTTGATTAAATTAACATGAATTTATATTAGCTGATTTTTAACTGTCTCTGAATTAATGTGATTTTACATCAAAGTTTTTGAAGCAAAATCACCTTAAAAAATATTACAGCTTTTGAAAAGATGTTTTCGTTCTACTACGAGATTGTAAGGTTTGTTTTGACATTTTGATGCATTAAAATAGTAAAAAGAAATTAAATGGAACAGCCTGTATATTTACACCATAGTGAAAAGTACTAAAAGGGTTTTTTGCTGGTATATAAATAGTTTTAAATGACATTTGCTGACTTATTGTTACCTAAGCCTTAAAGTATCCAAGATGTCATTCTGTATATTCTCGTGTAATTTAAAACGAAAAAAATGAGAAGTTACAAAATAACGATCTTTTTATTTTGCCGTTCGTCCTTTATTATTATTGATTGGTATTACATTGTTCCAGTCATATAAAATTTAACGATGGTAGATAAAAATACAATATAATATAATTGATTCACTTTTTTTCATATCATGGGTTCTCTCCAATTTTATTACTCCTCTCATTTCCGTTACGAGTTTAATATCACTTTAGTTGTTGCATACCGTGCTGATTATTAATCAATTACGAATTCTAACTGAAATGCTTGCGAATATTTCAGTTTTTAAACCCGCACATACATTACGTTTACACAGAATGTAAATGCGAATGTGTAAAAGTGAAATTGTGAACAATCAAGCATAGAGCAGACACTATTATTTATGAAAATTTATCAAAACGTTTAGGTTAATCATAGACATCCATTTAATTCCACTACACAAATAATATCAACGCAAATTGTGTAATTAAAAGAGCAAATGTAAAAATTAGGAGTAGAGTTGTCGTATAACATTCATGCGGGTCAATCTTAGACGAACATCTAATTTCAACATATACATAATACTGACTCTTATATTTTAGATGACAGGTTGATTTCCAATTGTCATTTTGTTATTATCCATATTTTTGGCGACAATATATTTGTTAAATATGTTTTCCTATTTTATTAATTGTTGTTAATATTTTAATGTTTTAATTTTTAATTTTGTTTGATTTTAAATTAGAGCCGCTAACCACGAAAAGAACTTCTTTGTATATAAAAATGTATATACACATATATACATAAAGTACTATAGATTATTAAATACATAACCAAACTAAAAAAAATATATCTTCTTAGAACATGTTGCTTGAATGAGAATTTGAAGGAAAATTCATTATTTCTTACTTTTGTAGACTCTGAAACACTTGTTTTATTAATTATTTGATAAACGCATGGATTTTTTCAATATCTTTTATTTCTCACAAACGTAAATAATAAAATGAAGAGTTCTAAGTAGCAAAATTTTACTGTGATAAGATAATTCCGCCCAAATCCTCTGGGGCAGAGCGGTGAGCCGCGCGAGCAACAATGTGATTCTATCACGCAGTAGTAGGCTGAAGGTTAAATAATGGATGGGATTATATATGCAGACAATGTAATATTAATTGTGAATACGCACACGAAAATGAAACACAAAATGAATAGAAGGAAATAAACATGAGAAAATATAAAACGAGCAGGTGTCCAAAATATAAAAGAGAAACAATGAGGACATGCATCGTATCTTCCAGTATTTAAAACACACTGGTAATATACAAGTACATCTAGATGTAATTTGCAGAAATAAGGTGTTAAATTACCTAATACCATACAAACATATCGACCATATTCGAGAAGATGGGCGTACATATAATAATATCAATATAATGACCAAAAAGTCTTTCTTATTCGTACAACATTTATATGTTCTCAAATGCATATACAAAAGTTGTTCCAAATAAAATTATAAATTCTGTACCTCCTTAATATAGAGTGAAAGCATTAGTTTCTGTCCGTATTTTGGAAATTCTTTTAAACAGAAATTATCACGTATCCAGCCCAAAGTACTTTCATTCACTTAATAAATCTCTATCAAATGCATTATTTGAGAAATATTTACAATAACTGCTTTTCGATAGGAGTAAAAGTGTTACTTCCGGTCCGAATTTTTTTTTTATGTAAAACTCATACTGAATGCAGCTCTACATACTTTTGTCTTTTTAATAAATCTGTAGGGAACACATCATTTTCCAGATATTTACATAAAATGCTATTTGAGAAGAATGGATTTTTAATAAGTCTATAATAAAGAATGCATAATATGCGAGATATTCGCAAAAACTGTTATTCGATAAGAGTAAAAGTGTTACTTCCCGTTCGAATTTTAAAATGTTGTATATACAGAAATTGTTCTAATTGCAGCTTTAACTTCCATTGTGTTCTAGATTAATCTGTATAGAATGATTCTTGCTTGGACTCAGGTCCATAATGATGCCCCCAAGTTTCATCCTTAACAATCCGACTCAACACACACACCATCCTTGCCTTCATTTCTGAGGTCCAAAAGTGCACAGAAACATTCTACGTGTTGTTTTTTGCTCTGACCTTAGTTATGCAAAACGACCATGAAGAATTTTAAAATCTAGTCATTCTTGCAAAATGTGTCTTCCTTAGGCGAGCATCTTCAATTATTAACTTTTCGACTTTTTCAAAAAGTTCTAGAATGGTCACTTCTATAGACCACCCCTGCCATGGATCGTATTCAAGTAATTTCCTACCTTGACTAAATCGACTATGCCACTTATACCATAGTCCTTCCCTAGCAAGAATTCCCGTAAACTGGTGAATCTCTTCCAGAATGGTATGGACCGACTTTTCTTGTTTTGTAAATAACTTGATAACGGCGCAATACTCGATTTTCTCCATATTTCACTCCTTCTTCCCGATTAAGTTGTATGGTCAACGATAGTTTAAAGACTACTGGTGCGATTATTTTAAAACTTCATATTTATACTAATAATGAGTCACTGAACATGTTACAGAACCAAAAAGCTCTCCCCTTTCCATCTAACTACTCCATTCTGCAAACTTAAAGAAGAATTTTTTCAATTAAAATCAATTTATTGCGCTATGTAAGAGTATTTTCGGTTAAATAGTAATATACCATGCCATTAATAGCACGTTTTGAAATTTACAACCGTTAACTTCAAAAGAGTATGACAAGCTAAATTCTTCTGCAAATTCACATACCCAGGCGGACAAAATCCATTTATCACCCTTTTGTCCTTAACAGATTTGCGCATAGAGTTCATACATCATATCCGTATGTATTGTATGTACATACAGACACATTCTTTGTAATTACATCGCTATTTACGTAAATTCAATAAATTGTAATAAAGGTGATGGTTTTAAATATTTTCAATTATTCAAGTCCCACATTTAATGGAACGGAGACATGGAATTAAGTACGTAAATTGTTATTAAATATTATATCAAATTAAAGAGATGCGCAGCAATACGTAGATATATTACAACGAACTTAATAATAATAGGTACGCTATCGTTTATATTCCCGACAATTAACTTATAAATCAATGTATGCATGTATACACCGTAAAACCCGTAATTATGGATGTATATGAAGTGTGAAAGCGGAAACAATAAATATTTGTGACATTAATTAACCAACACATTAAGTAGTAATCCTGATGGTTTATATGTAAAATAAATTCGTATTTTACCGTAGGGTATATGCACAGACAAATAATGAACATTTATTGTTGGGTCTGCTTAATTTAAATTTATTGTCTGGGTAGTTTTATAATGTTCCTACACGGTTTTGTAAATTCCGGAATACATTAAATTACTTACCAAGCAAAGGAATTCTTAAAGTAATTAAAACATGCTATAACTCGTAGCAAAAGATGCGATCTTTAAAACACAATATCATAAAAATAGCATAATGTTAACATTCAACAAGGTAGTATATGGTTTCACGCTCTGGATGTTTACGTTAAATATATGAAGCTCTATCTTCGAAGTCCTTTCTTATGTACTTGTACAATTAAAGCATACATTATAAATATTCCCTTACTCTTAGGTAGACATGCTTGAAAAAAAACATTCTTTTATTTCGTATGCCTGGAAGTACGTTGAACAAAATTTCATGTTTTAATCTCTTTTGTAAATGACTCAATAAAAATCTGCAATAAATAACTTAACTAAAATTATCATAATTATTATTATTTATTTCATCTGATATCTATTTGATATCTAAAAAGAGCACATGAGCGTGATATTTCTATATAGCTCAGAGTTGAATGAGGGCAGTTAGATTTAAAATTAAAGCTGTCTTACAAATTTGAATTTCAGGCCCATGAAGAGTATTGACTCTAAACTGTTTTCTACGGGTTGAGTTTCAATATGCTAACTATTACAATTAGTTAATAAATTAATTATTTTACCAAAAGGCATGTCAAATTTAGATTATACATATACAGGGTGAGTCATCTCCGCGGGTAAAGATATTTCGAAGCGGTTTTTTCTAGTGATAACTGCTCATTAGTAGCATATTTTAAAAATATTTTTTAATATACAGAGTGTCCCATAACTTGGTAGCTAACCATAGTTATAGTTTTTTAAATGGAATATGCTATACAAAAATGCAATAGTATATAGTTTTTTAAATGGAATACCCTATATATTATTGCATTTTTGTATTCCCCGTATAATTCTTAGCCAAAAAGTTAACAGAAAGTATAGGCCTAAAATCTAAAGTTTTTGACTTATTCCCATTTTTCTGAAAAATTCAATGCTTGTATAAAATTATATTTCCCGAAAACGATACATTAGATGGACACAATTTTTTGCAGTATTATTTACAATCAGAGGTCCTAACAGAAGCATGTTTTTTTTTACAGTTACTAACTGCATGTGCAGAAAACTGGATTAAAATTACACGACACTTTTTTGTGTAAAAGTCAATTCTTTTAAATAGAACAGCCTATATATCAGTTCATTTTAGAATTTCTTGTTAAATTTCACATCAAAAACATGTAAGACGTTAATACTTTAAAAGTGGCTATTACTGAGCTACTGTCGTTTTTTGATATAATTTTGTTAGTTTTTGTATAAAAGTCATTTTTGTCAAATGGAACATCCTATATATCAGTTAATTTTTGAATTTCTCATTAAATTTGACATCAAAAACATGTAAGACGTTAATACTTTAAATGTGACTATTACTGAGCTATTGTCGCTTATTGATATAATTTTGTCAGTTTTATGGTTTTAATTAAATAGTATAGTTTTTAATTAGTTTGATCCAAGGTGGCTCCATTATTACAAACTTTCGAGACGTACCATTTTTGCTATTGCGGATGTGAATAATAATGATGACATCAGAAATTAATAAATTACACAGCTCATCACTTCGGCATGCACCAGCAACACCAATTACAAGAGCAGTATAGAGGGTTATAAATTGTCAATAATTTCAAAGTATTAATATATAAACATACTACCTTAGTTGTAATGTAACATGTGTCGGGTGCCTCAGTAAGGAATTTTATAATTTCCTCTTGATTTTTGAGCTTAAAATTCTCATTTTTTCTTTTTAAAAAGGCAATTAATTTAAAATATTTTGATATGTAAATGTCCTCTTTTAGGCCAAGTGTAGCTATCAACATTGAATAATGCGCCCATAAAGTCGAGGCTTTTTTAATTTTTGAATATTCTTGAAAATAAGCCAGAAGTACGTTTTCAGAAATTACTACTGTATTTTTGGAATGACACCATTTTTTAAATCCTGTATATGTTTTCATGTATAAGTGTTTAGATTTATGCGGAAGCAAGCTCTCAACTGCCTGTTCTGCAATCTCGCGCATTTCAGGTGGTGTACATCTAAACTCTTCAGACATTATAAATGGAATGAAAAATAATCTAATAAATACTTGGCTTTTAGTTTCAGAATTTATGTCAAAACTTATTTGTCAACATCAAAATATAGCCTGCTTATTTGTTTATATGAAGTTTTACTACAAGGGCATTGTTACATATATAAAAAATAGTATATATACTACGGTTGAGAAAACTATTATTGGATATTCTAATTTTGCTTTTTTTTTATTTGAAATGAAGTCACTTTGCATTCTCAAAATTAGAACATAACGATACGGGACACTTGTATATATAAAATAGTTCTAATTCAATAATTGATTGATCACGGTAAAATATTCAAGTGATCAGATGAAACATACACTGACATTCTATAGTAAATATGAATTATATTCCTCTATATCATAAAAATCTTTGCACCTATTAGCCTTATCTTTTGAAGAATAAAACAAATATTTCTTCAGTGCAACGGCGAGGTGGTAGAGGAACAACACTTAAATCTAATTTTCACGCTAAGTGAAATCAGTTTGTTCGGACAACTTTAATCATAATTAAAATTTCATTTTTGGGTTTGCTTTGCGTGTTTGAAGAATTGTGGTTGATTATCTGTATTAACTAAATTAGTTCAAATTGCTTATAAAAGAGCAGTTTAGGTAACCGCGGCATTGATAAAGTTTGCGGTATTGTCATGCAAAACCGACGAGTGAAAAAGCATGATAACGCTATTGTTTGTAAGACTAGTGTAAGGTAATCCGCATAAAAAAATGCTTAGGAAAAATCTGATATATTTTGATTTTTTTTTTTGGCATACGTAAAACAGTGTTTTCATTAATTTTCTATGCAAATGTTCCTGATTTAGCTTCGTTCACGTTCGCAAACTTAACAGTTTGAGTTGGCAGAAAGAAATTCTTTTCTATTTTCATATATATTCTAGAAACTTTCTAAATCATTTTTACGGGGAACTGGAAACAACTACAAAGCATGTTACACCCAATGGAAACTGTGTTGACATTTTTTATTTCCAAAACACTGTGTGTGACTTGCTCCTTTATCAGTTAAAAACATATGTGTTTTTCAGTTTTGACCTTTTTATAAATTGAATTACGTTTCATTTGAAATATTGCTTAACTATAGAATACAACAATGAACATAATGAGCAATCAATGTTTCATAAACAGTACATGTGTGATGAGAGTTGAATAATTCCCCAACAATTGATGGAGGGTAAATTTTCTAAATGAGATATTCTCTGATGGAAAAATTCACTGACTGGAAACTTCCTCAGCGGCAAAATTTTTGGATATATACAGAAAACGATCAAAAAAATTTTCTTGCTCGCGACCAATTATGAAATATGCTTTGTTGTACATGAACACAACCAACTCTAAATTTCTATTATTATTTTGTAAATTTGATGCACAGAGGAGTTCGTTTTCGGATTACAACTTGCAAACAGGACACGTTATGTTGCCCAATGTAAGAATAAACATACGGTTACATACTTGTACACATACTAATTAAAGTTATATGTATATATACTTATCAAATGGAGTTATATCGTTTTAAATACCTTTAATACCACATCAGTGAAGGGCTTCACAACTTTTAAAACAAGAGGATCTAAATAAAAATCGTTTCATTAGCTTCAAACCAGAAAGGCTATACATAGTTCTTCGAGCCGAATTTCACCCATTTCAAGATAAACATCCTGTCGAGGTGACAATACATTCAGCATTTTTGGAAAAGTTAGCAAAGCAAATATTTGAATCAATTTCAAATAAGAACAAAATGAAAGTCTACCAACGGCAATCCATTGGTCCCAAACCTCTTGATTTTAATGAAGGAAGACAATGCACCTCCCTGTCATTAGCCCATGGGCCTAGCATATTGGTTACTGAAAGCTTATACTTTAAAGAAAGCGGTACACGTTAATGGCAATTTCTTATTCTTATAAATTCAGTACCTTATTTAAACTTAGTAGTGGTCAATTGAAATTTTACAAAAAACACTTTTCCGGTATCAGAGGTTTCTCCAAACAGCTGAAAATCCAAAATTTATATCAATTGTTGGGATGATGAAAATTTGACTTATGCTAAGTAAGAAAGTAATATACAGTCCGTATTTACTTAAGTCGCTATTTATATAAAGGATTTTCGTTATGTTTAAATAGCGTGTATTTTATACATTATTTAATAATAACCATTTGCCATACAATACCTAATAATAGAAAAAACAATTCATTAAGTTTGTTTGAATTAAGTTACACTGATTTTTATCAAAAATAATTTAATTATTTCAATGTCGGCGGGGTTTAAAATTTGCACTGATTCAGGTAATATATTATTTTAAATATTCAACAAAATAGACAAAACGAATAATTTTACGTCCTTAGAAATTAAGAAAATAGCTGAAGGGCAGGGCTGGATTGCACCGATGGTTAATCCTTTAATTACGGTCAAGAAAGGGACTAATAATGTTTGTGGCCGTATTTCACCGGCACTTACTTAATATGATCTAGTGTTACATTCCTATAAATCCATCACGTAAGTACGGTTGTTCAGTGATTATTTAATAGAGAGTTACATTGGTGATGACGCAAAATTTCCTCCGGATGCACGGCTTCCACGGATAAAACAACCAACGCATACGAATCTTTTCATGAAACATTTAATTATTGTTTCTATTGTGTGCAACCAAATATATACGTTTTTCTTAGATGTTCTTCAGAATATGCAAATCACTGCGTATATAGAAATTAAGAGTATAGATATACTAAGAAGACTAAATAATAGAGATTACAAAGAAAAACTTTTGTACCGTACGGTATGTAAAGAAATATACATATTGACCGCTTTTTGTTTGTAAAGTGATGTTGATCTCAATTTAGAAAATAATGCAATTATATTCGTATATGTTTATTTAATGTATTCTTATTATATCTACAACATATTCTACAACATATTCTGATTGACAATTTTTTTTTATCAAAATATACATTTTTTATTTGAAATACTGGTTTTTATTTATCAGGTATTTATTGCAAATAGAAAGTATTTAGCAAAATAAGTAAAGTAAACACCGACCATCGGTGCAGTACAGCCACATCGATAAAGGGAATTAAATAAGTTCCGGTGCAATCCGGCCATCAGTTTACAGATTAAACACTGACTGGCTTCCTGACTTGGTGTAGAGAAAATAATATGGCAAACATGACGGAAAATATAATGACGATTTTGATAAGAAAAGCAAGGTAAAAGCACAGACAAGTAAAGGGCATTGTTCTAGTCGTCCTAAATAAAATTAGAGGATATAAAGTAAGATTTTATAGAACAGAAACGGGATGTTACATGCTACAAATGTAAGAGGTATGTTCGATGTAAGTTTTGAGTAGGTACGTTGTGATTGATATTAAAAATTATTACTGAAGAATAACCACAGACTTAACTATACAATTGTATTATAAAAGAATCCGTAGTAAGAGGACAGATATATGTTTAGGAATGTGGAACTAAAATAAACTTTCTGTAGAAATTATCTTCTTAGAAACGCATAAAACAAATAATAAATCTTTATAATGAAGAGGCTGGCATTGAAATTTAAGTGTCACATTGCTTTAAGAAAGCCGTTTTTTTTTTGATAATACAATATGAATTAGTTTACTGACAAAATAATTATTTTAAAAAATAAAATATACACTATACATTTTAGGTTTGACTGTGTTTATTGGGTTCTGACATTATTGAATATTGCGAATGTTGAAAGTATATTAGTACGAACTCTATTCCTTCAATAATACGATTTTCGTTTATCACTCGACTCCTGCCACACTAGTACGCTGATGACATTGCCTGTTTGACCTTGTGTCACTTGTTTTATCAACTATTGACGCTAAGTAGATTGAAGAAAAATATTTAAACTCTTTTCATGTCTGTACTATCACCAGACAAAACACATAATCTCTTTCTTTAGTTTGCTGCAAAAGTTAGAAAAAGGCATCGTTGCCTATTTCTTATGTGTTATAGTCCACAACCTCACTTGCAAAATAAAAATTTAAAAAACGCATTAAAAAGGGTTATAAACACTTATATACTATGCTGTTCGTCTTAAATCTGAATAAAACATAAAAGGAACTTTGTTATTCCGTATCTGTTGGTTGCATTAGATGAATTGTTTCTAGTAGAATTTTCCAATCAGGAAACTTTCCACTCTAGGAATTTTTCATGACCACATTTTCCATTGTTGATTTTTTGAATTTTTCCTAGACCCAATTAAAGCAAGCACTAATTTCTTTGCTTGTAGCCATAATATGTTCTATACTTAAAATTAACAGAACCGTCACCAAACCAAAAGTTTAAAAGCCATGTCTTGCACCTTTTGATAGGAACGCAGATATTAAAAGATAAGCATGTAAACATTGACAATTCAAAAGGCGTTACCTTAAAAGTATGTTGAACATTCCACACTCGTTGTTGCCAGATATAAGTATAAATTAAATAGGGAATATTTATGCATGTAACGTATACTACAATCGAATGCAAAAGAAGTAAAAATGGAATGGAGTCATGCAATTAGGATTACTTTTATGGACCAACTTGCTGTCAACACTAATATTACTAAAGGAAAACTATTAAAAATGTACTTAAAACATATTCATAAAACAGAACTAACACATCATTAAAATGGCAATTTATACTAACAATAACAATAATTATTGGTAACAGTAACTTGAAAAAGATTGCGAAATATATCCACATATCCGATGTATCATTATCTAGTAAGTTGGAGAAACATTGAATGCTATCTGCATTACCAGCCATTTACGAAAGTTAAGGCAAAAAGGAAAGTTTTGTGTGTCATGAGGAGTTCGCAGAGTATTGCTTGGCGCATCTATTTCAAAGACAAAATTAACTGGGACAAAAATAAAACTTGATAGATTGAAAACTCAAGATGATATAGTGCAAAATATTGATAATATAACAAATACCGTATGTAGTTAAATCAAGCATGCTATTATTAGAAAGAATTAAATCAGAAAGTTAGAATAGAATACTAGACCTCCATATATGAATTTAATATCGTATCTACTATATAACATAAATCGGAATATAAACGATTAGGTACTTAGAAAATATGTAGTCAAGCGAGAATAAAACTTATTCAATTTTGAAATCCACCAGAAAGTTACACAGACCGAGGAATTCAATACGAAAATTCCAAGGCGGATGAAAGGTCAAAGTTTTTGTCGAGCAAATGGAAAATGTATACAGTGAATGGGAATTCAACTTTTATTAATTAAATGGCTATTCATAATTACACTAAAAAATAGCGCCAACATTTAAATCAGTAAACTGGGTGTTTAAAGAACAAGAGAGAGATAATAATAAATGTCAGGAAAAAGAAATGAAATCAAAATTAAATTAATTGTAACTTGATTTAAATTAGAAATAGATAAAATTAACGTTAATTAAACAGGACTGAAATTGTAAGCCATCTAATACACACAAAATATAATATTTTATTTAATAATAATAATAATAATAATAATAATAATAATATACTTTATTTGCCACTGATCATAAGATATGGGCCATTGTCAAAAATATACAAGTAAAGAATAATGTATAACATAAATCACAATATACAAGTAAAAAATAATATAATGGACAACAACAATGCCACCAACTCAGACACCAACAAGAAAATCCCTGACACTATAAACACAACTGTTTATTAGAAATCTTTTAAGTGTCAACCGAAACAACCTAACACTAGCAATACCCGTTATACTAGCTGGCAGCTTATTAAATACTTTAATACATATGTACTCTGGGCTTTTCTCATACAGTGATAGTCTGTATAGGGGAACACTTGTGTTGTAATACGTATTTATATCCCCATTCCGTACAAACTGAGCACGATGATTAAAAACATACATTGCACACTCATACAAGAATAATGACGGCAAAGACAAAAGGTTATTCCGCTTAAATATCGGTGCACAGGAATCAGTTCTATTCAGTGAAAATATCGTTCTCAGTATCCGCTTCTGTAGGACAAAACATCGAGTAGAAAAGGCAGACATGCCCCAGAAGATTATGCCATATCTTAATCGAGACAACACATGTGCATGATAGAATGTAAGTAATACTTCAGTATCAACACACGCTTTCAGTTTATAAATCGCATAATTCAACGAACACAGCTTCGAACAAAGAGAGGCTATGTGGCATTCCCACGTTAACAAGTTATCAATAGTACAACCCAGAAATTTAGTACTGGATCTATTAGGTAGAGACTTTGAATTCAGCCTTACCAACAATGAGTGGTCAGGCTCACGTCTAGAAGATGAAAATGATATAAGGTTAGTTTTCGAATGGTTTAACTTAAATCCATTACAACCACACCACTCCAACATGTTATTAGTGTAAATATTGCCAATGTCCGTTGTTTCATCAACGTTATTACCCGATATTAAAACAGTTGTGTCATCCGCAAATTGATAAATGTCGTTGATATTAAAGCCAGTATGCAGATCATTAACATAGACCAAAAACAACAGCGGACCCAAAACTGATCCCTGTGGAACTCCCTGTACAATATTTGATGGTGACGAACATGCTGACGAATTAAAATTATTTATCTTAACGATCTGTTTTCGATTATTTAAATAAGATTGAAACCATTGAAGAGCAACGCCATTCACCCCATAGAGTGACAACTTCAACAAAAGCAAATCATGATTCACTCTATCGAAGGCCTGGCTTAAGTCAAAGAACAATCCAGCCACGACCTGCCCCTCATCCAATAATTTATAAACACGGTTAAAGGCTTTAAAAAGGGCGTCACAGGTAGAAGAGGAACCTGTAAAACCGAACTGGCTAGTAGACAGTAACGAATTACTCTCCAGAAACCTAGTCAATCTCGAGTACATAATCTTTTCAAATATTTTAGCAAAACAGGATAAGACGGATATCGGGCGATAGTTAGTCAGAACTTGTCTGTCCCCTTTCTTAAAAACTGGTACAACTTTAGCAATCTTCAATGCCTCAGGAAAAATACCTACTTGAAATGATTTATTAATTAGAGTGGCCAACGGTGGGGAAATCATATGTGCAACACACCTTAAAACATTGCATGGGATCTCATCAATACCTGAAGAAAATTTGCAGGAAATAGAGACAATAATGTCATTTACCTCATATTCGTCAGTTGGATAAATAAACATACTCTGCATATTACTCATGACAGAGGAATCCAGGCTGCAGGATAGTTCATTCGAAACACCCCTATCATGCGCAACAGAAGAAAAGTGCTCACTAAAAAGACTACATAATTCATTGGAATCAACAATTACATCGTCATTGCCGTTTTTAATTATGATATTTTCCTGCTTATTACTACCAGATATCTCATTATTAATTATGTTCCAAACCGTCTTTGACTTATTTGATGAAGTAGCTATTAAATTGTCATTGAAATCCTTTTTGGCCCTTTGAACAATAGCATCATAAGAACGCTTCAAACACTTATATTGCTCCCCACCAAGCAGACCCTCCCTATTCATTCTATGCGCGAAACGTATATTTTCAGATGCCGACCTCACACCGGGAGTAACCCATGACTTGCATCTCCCCCAGGTAGAAACATTACGGACTGGAAAAGCGCTGTGAAAGTAATGTAAAAATTTGTCCATAAAATAAGAAAAGTTTAAATCTAGAGATTCATCTCTCAAAAGATCCGGCCAAGATTCGTTAGACATCAACTCAGAAAAGCGAGACAATGAAGTTTTATTAAAAAATCTCCTAGGAACAGGAGGGGAAGCAGATTCGGCATCTGAAAATGAACACAAGATCATCTGCCCGAAGTGATCAGATACATTAGTGTTAACAATGCTTGCCTCGCAAAATTCTACGTCTAAGTCGGTGGCAATATTATCAATCAAAGTCTTAGAACTAACAGTAACCCTGGTCGCCTCGAAAATAGTAAAATGCAAATTATAAGAATTTATTGTATCTCTAAGCTGATTGCTAACATGATCTATTTGAAACAAAGTAAATTAAATATTTCAATGCACATCTATTTCAGAATGCAGTGTCAGACCAAAGTTATGTTTTGAAAAAATGGAACGAACTTTATTCTCCTAGCTAAAAGATTTGTGGCGGAGATCTAGTTACTTGGATACAATTTTATATAAGTTTAAATTTGATAGTTTTTGTGTAAATAATTATTCTCTGTGATAAATTGATTTGCCTCAATAAACCATTCTGCACAAAGAGGAACAAGAGACTTGAAAAGAACAGAAAATATTCTAGTTGGTATGGAATTCTATTGCTGCATAAAATAAATGCAGTAATTCTTCATATATAAGTTATTCAAAATATTTTAGTATTTTAAATGCGAATACCATTATATGTTTTGCTAATTCTAAACCTTTTACTGCACTTTCTATAGATATCTTATTTAATACATGTAGACTTGATCATTTGCTAATTATTCTCTTTTAATGCTTTTCAAAATGTTAAATTTTTAACAAATATTCAATAACTTGTCTAAAGCGAGAATTCGAGAAACGTGTGATTTTCATGGCAGTGAATGCAGACATATAATTAATAGGATATTTTCATTTACTTATAAAATAATGTTTCTTCTACCTTATAAATGTGTGATACACTTTAGGTATGTAGGTAACGCATTTTAACAATAACGTTCTAAATTTATCGGTAAATGACATGTTTAGCAATTTACAGCATGACCCTAAATTGCATCGTATTACAAGGTGGTGCCACAGTATTAGTGGAAGTAATTTATACTGCCAGGTGTAAGAAGAATTTTATTCTATTAGTCCTCATAGAATACATATTTGAAATGAGAATAATAAAATAAATATAAGTAATTGTTAGCAAAGGAACTTGGTGCAATAAATTGCTAAAATAGAGTTTCATCGTAATAACATTTCTCCTATCAGTATAAGGAAAAAGCGACACGACAAATAAGGGGCCCACACACTGCGTTTTTGTTCGACAGATTTGTTCGACCAATAAGCCTGTTCGAACAAAAACGTCGCAAAACCGAAGTGTGTGGGTCGAAAACCGTCGTTGATGTTGGCGTACAAATCTGCTGAAAATAATCTGGTTCGGCCTGTTTATGTCCGTCGAACAATAGTATATTACAGTACAAGTGAAGAAAGTACTCGTTTCGCTCACGCGTGCGTCAGATTGACACACGAGGCGCAGCCGAGTGTGTCAAGACGCACAAGTGAGCGAATGTAGTTTCTTCACGAGTGCTGTATAGCGTTTTGTTCAATCCTGCTAAATTACCTATCTAAAGGTGTCAAAGATTAAAAATTTCAATTTGTCTGACAGTTATAATATCATTCATATTGCATTCATGTTGATTCATGTCAATATTAATTGTGATCAAATAATATAGCATAGATAGCGGGTTTTACCGTTGGTATAGTTACCTGGTTACGATAAAATAAAAATTAGCTATGTTGTCAACAAAATTTTATTTTTGCTTTGTTTAGAGTAAATTTGTCATTAATTTCAATATTTAACAAAAATATGGAACAAGAAGCTGTACCAAGAGATGTTGTAAAAGAAGCGAATGCTGTTGTATTCAATTTATTGCCGCCAAAATCTAAAGAAAGGTATATAAATGAGAAAATTTCATGAGTGGATGAATATAAAAAGTGTTACTCTTATAACGGAGCAAGTACTCCTAGCGTATTTTAACGGATTATTAGAGAAGTATGCACCGTATTCATTGTGGTTCACATATTCTATGTTGAAATCTACTTTATTTGTTTTTGAGAAGATAGATATCAGTAAGTAAGTTTATAGTATCATATTTTTTGATTTATTTGATCTAAATTTGTAATAATTTATAGGTATAAGACATTGTTTTCGATTTTGAAAAGTAAATCTAAAGGATATCAACCTAAGAAGACCAAAGTGTTTGAGTATGAAGATGTACAGAAGTTCTTAAACGAAGCCCCCGATGAGAAGTACTTGCTGATGAAAATTGTTGTTGTTATGGGAATTATGGGCGCTTGTAGGTGCGATGAGCTAGTTAATCTCAAAATGACGGATATAGTAAATAAACAATCTATAGTGGTGGTTAATATTTTGAAAACCAAAAATTATAAACCTCGCTCTTTTGTTATTACCGATGTTGAAGGAGGAGGTTTTAATGGTTTAGAAATATATAGAAAATATGCTGCGTTACGTTCTTCAATAATGCTTGGTGAGGGAAGATTTTTCCTGAGTTACTATTATGGTAAATGTACAGTGCAACCTGTAGGTATAAACACGATATCAAAGATACCTAGACTAGTGACAGAATATTTGGGGATGAATGATGCTCATTTATATACAGGACATTCCTTTCGACGAACCTCACCAACATTACTAGCCCACGTTTCAGGTGATATTTTAAGGCTTAAACGGCACGGAGGTTGGCGATCGACGTCTATGGCAGAAGGTTATGTAGAAGAGTCAGAGAGCAATAAAATTAAAATTGCAAGAAAATTAATTACTGGTGAAGAGGGCACGACTAAAAACATTCAAGCACAAACAAATAAAACTGATTTTGTGAAAGATACCCATACAGCCATTGCATCTAATAATATTTTTAATAATTGTACTGTTAATTTCAATATTTCTTACTAGTTAATTGTATGTTTTGAATAAATTATACGAATTCTATTCTAATGTACCTTTCATTCAATACTACTCTTGCACTTCTTATCTAAAAATATTGAAAACTAAATTGTCAAATTTGACATATGAGTGAGCGAAAATCCATTACCTCACTCCGAGTGAGGTAAATAGACGCTTTCGGGCTTAGCAACCAGTGGAGAAACAACGTGTTTCAAAGGCAGGATTGAACAAAACTGTCGAACAAATCTGAAGTGTGTGGGGTAAACAGTTTTAAAAGACGACGATTTTTTGCAGTGGTGTAGTTCTATGTAGTATTATATATTCATATTTATTTAAGTCGTGTTATTATAACTGTAAAATCTTTACCATTTCAAGTTTAGTTAATCTACGTAATTTCAAGATCTATACACGAACTTATTGTATTCAAATAATGTAATTTAAAACATACAAATATTTTACAAAATTTAAATTACTGCACCTATAACAAATTCTCCGAAGGTAATTATTTCCCACATTAGAGATTTTGTAAACATCTATTAACAACTCCAATCTGTTTATCATCCTGATCTTATAATCCTTTGTAATTGTATTGCAATAACCTATTCTTCGCCTATTTTGCCCGTTTCTTTTTTTTCTCTTTTGATTTTATGGCTAATGCCGCCGCCACTGCACACACATATATTGTCTTCATATTATTAAACTGCCGAACAAAACTGCTGAATAAAACTGTAGTCTGTGGGCAACTGACGTTCGTCGTTTTTGTTCGCAGTGTGTGGGCCCCTTAATACTCGTATATGTCAAGTATTTTTAAAGCGGGATAGACAATCTTTTCAAATCTCTATAAGGCTAATTTGTGTATTGAGAGAAGTGGAAGAGAATTTGATTATCTTCTTTCTTTATATGCCAAATAATTGTTAAATATGTTGTATTTGTAATATATTTAGGCTTGACAAGAATTTCTAAAATTTCCAATAAATGACTAGAAATTTTAAAAATGTTATATTAATCTAATGTTTGCATTCTCGGATGATTGATAACCAGATACAGTTACTATAGCATTTTTTTTTGTCGTCAATGTCATTAAAAACTTTCTCATCTGTCACGAATTAGAAATTTTATCTAATTGATAATTACTTTTCACAGTAATTGTCAAAATTAAGTTTAGTTGTCATAATAATGGCACTAATTTCTTATTTTAGTAAAGTAAAAATACTTTCTTTAAGAGGAGCGTTTACTTATCGAAAACTAAGGTATCGCCGTTTTGCGTTTTTTAGAATTTATTTTGTAATTTTAGAATCTCAAATTTGGGTTAGTGATGCAAAAGGCATAAATTTATAATGTCAAGCCCAGTTTTTGTACTAATTTATTGTGTCTACTAATTAAGGCTGGTACACAAAAGAAAAAAACAGCCTCTACGCGCCAGCTGCACATTTGACGAACCATATTAAAAAAAAAACTGTATGTAATTATTTTTGAAGATAAAAAACATTAAATAGTAAACATTGTCACACACATTTCACACTACTGTTTTCCGAAGCTATTGCGTCGTCTATACCCACTTTACGGTATCTCTAGCGGTCCTAGCAAAGACGCAAATCTATCAGAATCGGTCGACTATTCCAAACTTAAATCAGAGTAGCAGTTTGTAATTAAATAGAAATGTCATATATACCTATAATATTCGAGTGTATAATAATGTAAGTTATGGGCAAGCGAAAATTGGCTTATTATAAAAGATCAACCAAACAAAGAAGTTCCGTAGGTACTCATTCTTTATACATTATGTTTCCCATCTATAGTATTGACATATGTCCTACATATGTCTCTGATGTTGATTTTGTATCAGGTGAAGTAACAGACATACCAGGACATGCACATAATAATGAAAATAGGGGCCTTGAAGAACATAATGATGAAACATCAGGTTGTGCAATAACCATTCCTTGTGTCCGGATGTCCTCACATGAGAACGCCGGAGAGGTTTCGTAGTTTCAAAGCTTCTACACTAAATGACGTAGCTTCAACTATGGTTTCTGAATGTTCAACTACCGATGGGGCGTCTTCTTCATTATGCACTCTCGAAGACATAACCGGCACTCTTTAAGTTTGGACGTATCTGTTCGATCAAAACGTAAAAAAGGAAACAAAACAATCCTTACAAGATAAAAGATATTGACAGAAAGGCAGCTCAGGAAGCACAAACCAGCTGATATTTTCGGGTTACTATAAATGCTTAGAAAGAGTACATAAAGAAAAAATAAGACAGCGAAGAAGAAAGAATGTAATCAAATTCATTGAGGAAAGAAAAGAGACAGATTTTTGGAAAGTGTCAAAAAAAAAAGAATCAATTTGTTCTCATGAGGCAGATGGGACTCAATTTTTGTATTGTCTTAGGAGATACGGTTATGATGCCAAAATAGAAGCATGTATACCAAGGTCGGGCAAACGAAGAATATATAGACGATTAGTTCTTGTATTGCCTTAACTATGAAAATTAATATTGCTATCCTTATTGTAATTTTTTTATTTTAAATAGTTTCGTTTTAAAGAGTTTTAGTTGAGTTCTTGCAAGTTTTAAAAAATAAAATCTGGTTTCAAAGAGCCTTCAAATAGAATTTAACAAAGTAACTTTTTTAGTTTCTCTAATCCAGTTATGACAACATGTAAACGTTATCAATGACGTACAATTGAATTTAGCGCGTCTTCTCTATAGTAACTTTCAAGTTTTGAGGTATATTAATAATGTTATCTGATAGTTGACTCTCTAGAACGAATCTTTTTAGTTATTGCAAGATGTTCCATTAAAAATAACACAACTTTGATCTGAATCTGCCGTCTGAAACACTATATACAACATAAAATCTTATTAAAACGTGTTCTCGATACTGCAGAATAACAGAAAGTATCGCAATATCTGACTAACTTTCAAATAAGTCAGTACTCATTATTTCCAATTTTTTTGCCGGACGCCGCGCCGTACATGTAAAACTAAACTAAGAATTGTTCTAAAATGAACCATATATTTTAGCATATTGCTGTGGCAACATGACTATTTGGAATATGATAATTGTAGTATTGCCATACATTAGGCTTTGCCAAATAAATTATGTTGTGTGCTGTTCCGGCAACATAAATAATAAAGATGTTGATAATTTTTATTATCCTTAATGTATATTTTATTTATCTTAACAGCACGTACTTTATAAGTATACGTGAATTCTATCAGTGTATCTAAATTTCTCCTCTCTCGTCAAATCTCTTGTTTTACTTTTGATTGGGATAAGGTTATAGCTTATTTAAATGAAAACCAGAAACCATATAAAACATAGTTGTATAATTTACTCAACATTTATTACATAATATGATAGATAGCATCGCTATATTATATTCACCATTTTATTTAAAAGAAACATAATTAAAAGAAAACGTTTGTACCTTGTTCTAGGTTGTAACGTTTTTATGGTACGAATATATTTTTCTTATACTTAATCAAATAGAAATCTAAAATGTTTTCCTGTTTTAAAACAAATAAAATTCAATTAACTTTCGTATACTATTTACATTTTATGCTAGTTCTATTCCATCAGAGACAAACTTAGAACTTCGCAATGGTCAATGTTCAGAGAAAAAGCTTGAATCTGATTACTATCTATAACCATTCGCACGTGTTATATCTAGCATCTCAGAGTCCGCTACCCGGAAACACTTTCCTTATTAAAAATTTAATTTTAAGTCATTAATTTATAATCAAAAATTATTGTAAACATTAATGATGCCGAATTGAGTGCCAGAAAATATACATTTGCACGCTATATTCTCTTAACACCCAACACCATTAATAATTACATTTTTGTAAATTTTAAACTAATGAATGCTTATTACTATTACAGGAAAACATTTATTATCCCTGTTGCACAACGTTATATTGAATATACATTTGCACGTTATATTTCAATACACGCATAGTCACATTGATAACTCTTTGTATCAAACTTACTTTGAATCATTGGAAAACTTCTCAAATTCTGCCATTTGCATCTCCATTATTTTTAAAAAATACAAAGACAATTAACCAAAGAAAATAAATGAATAAAACTTAAATGCAAATAAAAATTAATACGCTAATACAAAAGAAATAAATATGAATCGTGGTGTATCTAACCCTACGATTTTAAGTTACTGTTATTCTCTTTTCAGATAACCAGCTAATCCGTGAATCAATCAATGAATGAATGAATCTTGTCGATTCTTGTTTTCAATTTATATCCCCGGGAAAACACGTGACCGCTCTCAACGCCATCCTCAGAAACTACCATTTGAGTTGTCACCCTGCGTCTTCAGTGAGCTCTTTGCTTTTCAGGTTGCCGTTGTGATTCGAACACACACACACACGCACTTGTTGTCTTTTGACAGTTCCCTCACTTCCAAGTGTCAACACCCCGAGAATTGTCCGTTTGCACTTTAAAAGTTTCTCACAAATTGTCAAGCATTTCTCCAACGTAGGTATATTTGTATTAATATAATTCTTCTTTATATTTGTTTATGAATTTATTACCTTCTTTACTATTTGCCACATATTTCCTCTTTCCATTGGCTAATACAATTCTTATTTTAGTTTTATGTCCAAGTGTCAACACCCCGAGAATTGTCCGTTTGCACTTTAAAAGTTTCTCACAAATTGTCAAGCATTTCTCCAACGTAGGTATATTTGTATTAATATAATTCTTCTTTATATTTGTTTATGAATTTATTACCTTCTTTACTATTTGCCACATATTTCCTCTTTCCATTGGCTAATACAATTCTTATTTTAGTTTTATGTCCAGCTCTCGGTAATTTTGGAAATACATTGTAAATAACAGGTATTCTTTTAATAAGATTACTTGTACTACCATGATCCATTTGGTTTGCCCCTTCATTGCTTCCCTCTATCCAGGACTTTTCCAACGGTGATATATTTATCTGTAATAAACTACAAACCAAGTTTACATTATATTTCCTTTTTGTAGATCATCAAAACCGTACTAAACCTCTCTACAGCTTATGAAACATAATACTACATATACGAATTCATGAATGTCTTTTATTATTGTCAGCTGTCGTTTATAAAACACTACTGCAGATTGTATGGTCTCAGAATATCTTTATTTATATCCTTTTTTATTTATTTACTTATATAGTCATAAGTTAAGGTAAATTTTTATTCTTTTTGCATGATTTATTTAATAAAGTTTTATTACCTTATGCACGTTCTCAAGTTTACATAATTTATTCAATTATATTTTTCTCCCGTGTATATCGAATTTTGTTTTCTTCATACAATCTTATTGCATTTAGATGACTAATTCTTATCACACTTCCATCCTTAAGCATAATCCTTTCTCGGTTATTCGCTTTCATTTCTTTTTTATTTTTAAACAACGGTCCATTATTTAAAATGTTCAGTGCAATTCTCACGCATTTTATAAAGTCAGGTTGTTTTTCATTATACACAAACCATACATCTTGTTTCTCTTTTCTATAAAAGAAATATATATATATCTTAACTTTTATCTCGTCTTTTATTTTATACCTGTTTCATATCTAAATTGTAAATATAAATTCATTTTTATGTCTATGTTTTCTCACTCTAAAATGTGTGCAACTTAATATACTCATGTTAAATCTTGGAATACAATAAAACATTATTATTGTCTCTTTTATATTTTATATACTTAAATTAAATCTTAATGCTATTACTTATTATCTTATTAATATGCAGAGACCACGGCAATATGTCAGTATTGATAAATTATTATTTTTCCAAATTTTCATAAATTTTTAATTTAGCATATTATTATTGCGTATTACAGCTTAAGTAAAGAATAGATACATAAGAAATAATTAGAATTATGGAGAGTAGAAGTAAATATTCTACTCAAGCTTATTGATTTAAGCAAAATGCTACATATATATCAAATTGTTTAGTGATGTAAAAATGTTTCGGTATATTGCTATAAGATAAATGGATCCCTAGACAGGGAATAAAACACACGGGTTGAATAACCAAGTTAGGTATTCAGCAGACATTGTTATTGTACGATTGTAATTTGTCATTTGAGGAATACATTTCAAAAGGGCAATGTTGTGTTGGAAGCTATTGTCATACAATATCCAGATAGGCATAAAAGCAATTTTAATTATCGGTTGAGGAATATTACAAATGTTCTGACATCTTGTTGTCGATGAAATACGCTTAATATATTGAAAAAATATTATTTTACTTTTATTTAGGTACACATACTGAGAAAAATAAAACTTTATATGATATTTGCTGCCGCCCTATTGTTACAATTAAAACAACTGTTGTATCTTCCAAGTCTCGTGGTTGTATGCAACTGTTTAGTGTTCCGAGGATTGTTTATTTCTGTGTGAGATAGAATTTTATAAATACAAATTATCGGTAATATTACTGATATATTATATAAGTTCAATTAGTATATGTTACCGACTATTAATTATTATAAAATGGAAAACGCTCGTTGCAGACAGGCACTAGCTCAGAAGATGAAGCCCACGTGTATACGGTATGCATGGGCGAGATAGGGGAAGTGGAACCGATTTCATTCCGACTAGACCGGCTCGTGTTTTGCCGGCTCTCGGGTACCATATTACCTACCGGTTTTCCCGAGAGCCGACAAAACACGAGTCGGTCTAGTCTGAGTGAAATCGGAACCATTTCCCCTATCTCGCCCATGTATAGTATACGGAACAGATGCACGATTATGGCGCCAACTAAGCAATTAGGCTGCTTATTGCTAGTTGAAATGAATAATGAGAAAATCTCATAGGGATTAACAGAATTAAACAACAAACAATTCGAATGCCGATCTAAAGACTAAAGTTATATCCTTATGTCTTATTAAACTAGCTACCCAACAGAAGATGGATGGTACATAAAGAAAAGAAAATTAAAGTTGAAATATGTGGCAATGTGACTTAGTAATATGATCCTAAGCTGGGCCATAAACAAACAATACTAAGACCTTGTTCACAATAGTCATAAGACGTAAGCTGGACGTAACATAAACGTATCCCGTAAAGTTGAATATATGTGAAACTAATGCGCCATAATGTAGACAGGCGCTGGCTCAGAAGAAGAAGCTCACGTGTATGCGAAACAAATGCAGGATTGTGGCGCCAATTAAGCAATTAGGTTGTTTTTTGCTAGTTGAAATGACGGTAGCCGGTAGACGAAAGGACTAATGAGGAAATCCCCTAGGCAATATCAAAATTAAAAAACAAATAATTGGAATGCCGATCTAAGGAATAAAGTTATATCTTTGTGTCTTATTACACTATCTACCCAACAGAATATATTATATAAAAAAGAATTAAGCTGAAATGTTGCAATGTGAACTTAGTAACATGATCCTAATAAACAATACTGAGGCCTTGTTCACAATGAACATAAACTGAACGTGACCTAAACGTATCGCGTAAAGTTGAATATATGCGAAACTAATGCACCTATTCACAATGGCCTTAGTTCTTATGTTTTGTTTACGAAGGCCTTACGTGTATCAGTAAGAAGTACATAAAGTTGGAAGTAAATTAAGTTTTATGTATTTCTTACGTCTGTTTTACGTACAATTTTAGTAAAATAAGGTTTTTGAAGTTTTGCAACTAAACCTATCAGTAAAAATATAAAAAACGCGGGCAATCCATAATAAACACATGCATCCGAATCGTATCAATTCGAATTGTGAAATTTTTGCGTTATGAGTTGATAAAAGTATATAGACCTTTTCGATTTTAAATAAATATAATTGATAATTTAATGCATGTGTAAAAACCCATAAGTCGGGATTGTTTTGTCAATTTGACAGCGCAAAAAGTTTACTTTATCATTTATATCGGCAAAAAAATGTTTCACCTTTGGTTGACCCGACATCAATTTCTTGACTTTATCATCATAGTGTTGTTATGACCTAAAATCTGCAAACTCATTGTAAGTAATCTTCACAAAGTGTATAAGACCTGTATTTTTAAATAATAACATAATTACTATGTAATAATTTTTCGGTAATTGTTTACACATTTAATAAATTATCTTACCGAATTACATTCGAGTTTCCTTTTTATTTCCGAATATTTTTTTGTAGTTATAAATGAATATATCTATGTAAAATAGTTATTGCAATAAGTAGTATTTTTGAGTGAATATTTGTTGGTGACAGGTACATACATAATAAAAAATTAAATTTAATTAAGGTGAAGGAAAGGGGCATGTAGAAAGAACTTTTGATTCAGTTTGTGGCAGCTAAAACGTATTTATATAACACGGCACATCGAAGCTACAAAGATGTGATATACCAAAAAAATTACTGGAAAGAAGTAAAAGAAATACTATAAGCCAAAAGTGTTTTAAACATTAGCTATAGCATTGGTATACAAGGACATATACATTAAATATTATTCAACACATGATATTTGCGAAAGTCCGTGAAACGATTGACGGAACGATACAAATGGAAAAGGAAGAAGCCTTCCAAATGCTGTGACGGTGCTGTTGCTGCAGAATACAAATGACTGTGGTTTGAAGATACAAAATTCATTGATGAATTCATACAATAGAGAAGGTTTTCGATTGATGTACCAAAATATACTACAAGATTATTTTAGAAATATGATCTAACTGATCTATGCAAGTCACAGACGATGAATACACCCGATATGGTAATATATGTGTATATTTAATGTTAGACTTGTGAGCATCTCAAGGCAAATAGCAATACAAAAAATAACTTGCACTAAATATTTTTACTTTAGTACTGATTCCATCACCAAAGCAACCGAACACCGGTGCAGTATATAATGCTTTTGTAGCCTTTATAAACTTTCCTAAATGTGCGAGTGAACCAAATATTCTTGAGGTGTGGTGATTATAACCTTGAAGTAAAGTACAATGCCTAGTGTGTCAAGAAGAATAAAAACCAAATCCGCATACACCATAAATGGAGATGGTTAAGGCGAAAGGTGAAATGCATTTAATGTGTTTCGGAAACGAGAGATGGCGCAGATTTTAGTTCGCGTTTTTTCAAAAACTATACGATATATTATGTATTTCATTGATTGTATATACAGTTAAGTGTATTTAGAAATGATACAACGTTTTACTTCTTTAATATTTTATTCTATAAAAAAATATATATTTAATAAAAAAGACACAACAGACATAAACAAAATTCGAGAAAGAGCGACATTGTAGAGTTAATTTTTATGTACTTTAGTATTCTTTTTATTCAAAACTGTCACGCACCTCATGCAGTACAAGTTATCAATTTAAAGTTTTCGATAGATAAAACAGACAGGAATAACATGGATAAAAAATTCTCGACTAAGGGAAGAAACCAACTTCGACTTAGTGCCAAACGTAATAATGAGCGTACGAGCGTTCCATATTATACAAAATTGTTCTAAATTGTTTAAATAGTTTTATCTTCTTAGAAAAATAAGCCAAATTTTAAGAATTTTTTCATATAAAAATCCTTTTATAAGTACTTCTATTCTCTTAACAAAGCTTTATAGAATGCATACTTTGCGAGATATTCGAAAAAAAATGCTACTCGCTAAGAGAAAGTGTTACTTCCGGTCCGAATTTTGAAATTTCACTTTTACAAAAATATTCCAGTCAGCTCTAAATGCTTTTGTGCTTTTGATAAATATATATAGAATGCATATTTTACGACATATTTGCAAAAAATCGCTATTCGATAAGAGTAAAAGTGTTACTTCCGGTCCGAATTTTGAAACTTTTTTATACAAAAGGTATTTAAAATTAAGTTCTAAATACTTTTATACTCGAAACGTACCTATTTAAAAAACATGCTTATTATCACCAGGTACAGGGGCAACTTCATGTAACAAATAAAGAATTCTGTGAATTTGTTGTGTGAATCTCGAAAAACATACATGTTGAAAGAACATTTCTTGACCAGGAACTATGGAAAACGAAGATGCTTCCAAAATATTTTTTTTTTTTGAAAAAGCTCTCTTGCCCAAAATTTTAAACCCCAGAAAATGCAGGAGCATGAATATAAGGGAACCACACAATTGATTGCCTCCAATTTTCCACCAACACCCTTGCCGTCAAAGTTTAACAGGTTCTGTGGAGCCCTAATTTCTGTTGATATCTTTTGTGAATGTTGTTTATTCGAAATGCAATTTTCGTCAAAATCTTTACCGATGTGGATAGTAAACAAAGTGTCGACTGGCATTGTTTTTTACTTCGCGAATATCTTCTGGTTCATAATTCAATAGATGCTGCTGCAGACGAAATTCAAAACTAGTGGTGTATAGGACAAATGAACGTTAAAGTAAAAAAGAATTAAAATGACAGGCACTGTAAGAATGTGAAAGGAACCCTCATGTCGAATTGTAATACAAGAAATTTGGATTAAATTATTTGACAGCACTGAACACTCCTATATTTTAAATTGAACTTATCTTTTGACTGACAGGCTCTTTTATTTGCCAATTCCACATCTTTCAGGAAACTAAAATATTGTATACTTTTTCCCTTAATTTTCCGGTTGTAATTTGAGCACCCAAATATTGCACAACATCGCATTCTTAGATGATCATTACTAATAAGAGTCGATCGCAATAACTGATAAATTACCACTACAAACACACCTAACACACGTACACACGTACATAAATACCCAAACATAAAAACAAACCGTACTTGCTGCTTCGAAGATGATGTCATGACAATAAGTCCGATTTCTGACACGCCCTTATACTTATATCTCGGTGTTTTCGTCATTTAATTTAACAATTACCCACCTATCTAAAAAATGTAGTATACAACACGCTTTGAAAATAAACTCTTATAAAACATACCATATTTACTGGTCATGAAAACCCGAGTGCGAAACCACAGTATAAACCTTTCCAGTAGTTGCACTCGCAAAATTTATTGAGACCAAGTAGTTTGTTGCGCATTGTATTGCGCAGTGTCGCAGTGACGGTAAGAAACAGAATTAGACTTGTTTATGTCTTGTTTGCCAACAGATCTTTGAACGTTTGAACATAACCAACCATTTTTAAAGTGAATCAGGTTTATGTGTATAATTGCGAAGGATTTGTTTCATTTAGTGCGTTAAATTAATTGAGCACAATGAGTATAAAATGTTGTGTACCGCAATGTAAAAGTGCGTATTCAAAGGACATAAAAGACATTAGTTTTTTTAATATTTCATCTGAGGAAATAAGGTAAGCGCAAAATTCAAATAAACATTCAGATATACATGAACAGTACGACATAAAGGATTATAGAATTTATAAAAAGTTATTGTAAAATATAAGACAAATATTGACGTAAATTATTAATGGTTAAATTGCTACATCATTCAAGCATACTTGTATATAATAATAGTTGCATATGATTAATAATTTTTTCTGCACTAGGCGTAAGGAATGGAATGCTTGAATTGGAGAAACAAGTTCTGTAAAGAAAAATGCCAAAGTTTGTAGCATTCATTTTGAAGAGTGTTACTTCAAAAATGTAGTGAAGAACAGGCTAGAAATTACTGCGGTGCCCACTTTATTTCTTACAGGTAAGCCCAAGGATAGATAAACTTATAAAATCATCTATTTGTTTTTTGAAATTAATCTTTTTATTAATTAGAAATGCTTTTAAAGGATGATTATATCAAATTAATTACAAATACCTTGATTGCAACTAGCTTTGCTATATTTATTTAATATTGATGCCTTTGTGATTTTTCTAACAACCAAAATCACATACACCTTTTTTTTTATATGATGATTCTATTTTACAGAATGTACAGATGTTACACCTGTGTTAAAAGATAATCCCCTACCAGGCACAAGTAAAGATGTTAATATGATTACCGATCAACATACTGAAACTCATACAGGTAATAACAGTTTTTGAAGTTTTATATAATATTATTAAATTATATTTCTTATGTTTAGCTAGCATTTATGTGCAAACACCGCAAAGCCTGTTAGCTACAAGTCCCAGGAAGTGTAAATTAAAAACTGAGATTCAGTATTTAAAAGGTGTTCTAAAGAGAGCGGAAGAGAAGGTTTCTACTGTGACAGAGAAAGAAAATCCAATTTCTGATGCAGATTTTAATACATTTTGTGAAAGCCATTTCAATGAAGCCACGGTAAATCTGTTTAAAATGCAGCAGAAATTATCAAGTAAAAGTAAATGGTTTCAGATATACAAATGAATTTATACAGTTTGCGTTGACTATATATTTTCTCGGTCCTTAAGTTTATAGATTTTTATCTACAACTCCATGCAGATTAACCAGTAAATGGAACATAACAGTGGGGTTGAATTACTTTCTTTTTATGGTAATAGGAAGAAAAGTTGAAATGATGAGTGAAGAAGCGAGGCATTGTGTGATGTGTATTGACGAAATGTTATTAAAGACATTTCTTTTTTATAATAGATCTAAAAATGAAATAATAGGCTTTCATGAAACTACTACAAAAACATTTTTTTCCAAGATGGTTTTTAATTTTAAGTTATTTTGCAACATTTGTAAAATATGTCAAATATTGTAAAATTTAAATGTAACTAGCATTAAAATATATAATTTTATTCCATCTATGAGACTTTTTGCCACGTTGGTTTTTAATTTTAAGTAGTTTTGCAACATTTATAAAATATGTCAAGTATTGTAAAATTTAAATGTAACTAGCATTAAAATATATAATTTTATTCCATCTATGAGACTTTTTGCCACGATGGTTTTTAATTTTAAGTAATTTTGCAACATTTATAAAATATGTCAAGTATTGTAAAATTTAAATGTAACTAGCATTAAAATATATAATTTTATTCCATCTGAGACTTTTTTCCAAGATGGTTTTTAATTTTAAGTAATTTTGCTACATTTATAAAATATGTCAAATATTGTAAAATTTAAATGTAACTAGCATTAAAATATATAATTTTATTCCATTTATGAGACTTTTTGCCACGATGGTTTTGAATTTTAAGTAATTTTGCAACATTTATAAAATATGTCAAGTATTGTAAAATTTAAATGCAAGTAGCATTAAAATATATAATTTTATTCCATCTATGAGACTTTTTGCCACGATGGTTTTTAATTTTAAGTAATTTTGCAAGATTTATAAAATATGTCAAGTATTGTAAAATTTAAATGTAACTAGCATTAAAATATATAACTTTATTCCACCTATGAGACTTTTTTTCCAAGATAGTTTTAATTTAAAGTTATTTTGCAACATTTACAAAATAAGTCAAATATTGTAACATTTAAATGTAACTCATCTATTCAAACTAACATTAAAATGTATAATTTTCTTCCAAATCATTTTATTCCATCTATGTAGTAGACTGTTTTCCAAAATAGTTTTCAACATTTCGTAAAATTTGTTAAATCGGCCACAGGTTTCAAATCTAAGACAATAATATGCATGACGTACATAATTATTGCTTTAATATTACTAATTTCAATACATTCATTTATCAACAAATTTAGTTAATCCGGCCCCGACTATTTTAAAATAGGGCTAGATCCGGACCTGCTTATTAAAGAACTTTCCGATCTCTCCGATATGCGACATTGCGCCTTACAATGCGCGAACATACAACTTGGTTTCTAAAGATCAAAGGTGCCGACAACGACTGCAACTACTGGATATGTTTATACTGTGGCGAAACGAACGAGGGATTTTCAAAGCCAGTAATTGGTCTGACTATATGCTTTTTGAACTTCTATCATATAACCTATTTTTCTTCACTATTTATTTAATTAGTTAATTTAAATTAATTCCGTTAGTGTCAAGTCATAGCGTTCTATTGTAGTAACTCAAAAGGGTTGTCCCATATTTGCTTCTTTTACTATTGCATAATTTTAAAAATTATGAAACGATCCATTCACTAAACATTTACGTAGACATTTCCACACATCCCTGTCGCATAATCACGCATAATGTAACAAAACCACAACCGACCGTCCGCTGTAATAAAAACTACATGAAAGAAAAGCATGAGAGAAAATTACTATTTGCGTTTCGGGCGGTAATTTTCACTAGATTTTTTTTCTATTTTGTATAATATTTAAAAATATGTTCTTCACATGTGCCCTTTCTCAGAATTTCAAAAAAAACATTAAATACCGAAATTAAACAAAATATCTCAACTAAAAGTAAGATGTTGCATCTCTTTAGAAGAGCATATTAAGTCGAATACTACTTTAAAAAAGGAAATAGGTTTTGTAATTTGTTTATAAAAACGGGAATAATTTTCCGATACGTTTATCTCTCTTCCACACTTGGCCACCACCTTTCGCCTTAAGAGATACGATGTTAAAAATTTCATTTAATCAGGACAATCCGCTAGCTCATTATAATATATAAGGAAGAATTCAAAAACAAGTTATGAGTCTAATACGGACCATTTAATATATGTGTATTATTGTATATATCTGAAAACAAATATACGTATAAATAAAACATGATGGTACATTGAAAAACAAAGGGTTTGATTTCAAATATTTAAAGAAATATTTGTAGAATATAGTTATAAAGATAAAGAAGTTATAATAGATAGCTTCCCATTTTTGTGATAAAGTTTATATGATAAATTGGAAAATATGTTATGTAATCTAAATTAGGTACGTTTTACATACCCGATTTGCCCTTCTTGTATTTACCGGTCAAACCCACCAGCGCGCCGCGTTGTCCGTTGACATTTACTTTTGATACTTTGAGTCTTCTTAATAACAAAAAGGATAAATAGTTGAGTTATCGGATTTCAATCTATTGTACCAGAAATTCCATTAGACATTTTTTAGCAAACTACTAACTTTAAAGGTCAAAATATAATAAATACCATAATAGCGCATGCGCCAACCATAAAGTTCTATGTTTATGTTGTCATTGTGAACATTGATTAAATTTTACGGTTTAAGTATCACTTATGTGTATGTTATGTCTTACAGTCCTTATGTCTTATATATTTCTTATTCCATTGTGAACAAGGACTTAGATTTGCACATAAGTCAATGAAGACTAGTAGTAACATACACATAAGTATCACTTATGTGTATGTTATGTCTTACAGTCCTTATGTCTTATATATTTCTTATTCCATTGTGAACAAGGACTTAGATTTGCGCATAAGTCAATGAAGACTAACAAATATATAAAAAAAGAAATTCTATAGTGAAATTTAGTGTCTTGAATTGAAATAAGCTAAGAGTTAATTATCTAATATTGAGGAAAATAATTAAAACATTAAGTCCAGTTAAAAAAGATAAATATACAATATAGCGAATTATATTTCTATCCCTTAACAACATTTAATTATCTCTTAAATAAACTTATAAATTACTAGAATATTTAATGTTGGTAGTAATACTATACCTTGGAAAAAAAATAAGAAAATGATCATGTCGAAAATAGTAAATATTATAAAAATTATTTTAGTTGCAGCGGATACAGACACATTCACCAAACCAAGATATTGTAATCAAATAAGACCAAAAAAAAGAGAAAAGTAAACATCAGCGCGGCGACATTAAAAACACACTCGTAAACAAGTAGAAAAATTATCTGCAACTCCCGAACTTATCGAGAAGAGAGTTAGAGTATGCTCGTACGTTTCTAGACTTTTTGTACGTAGATATAAAAGCCGCTGTGGTGCCGGGATGAGTAATTCGTTCGTTGTAATTCAGAAAGTGCGCCAACGATTTTATTGGGTGAATTGCACACGAGACGTAAAGGAATGGTGCCGAAAATATGCAACTTTTACCACCAGCAATGGACCCCAAAGACGTCGACATTCCCTGAGACTGACAATGAAAATAAATACATAATTGTAATGGATTACTTCACTAAATGGGTCGAAGCCTATGCCTTACCTAAACAAGAAGCCGCAACAGTCGCGGAAGTACTCGTGAGGGAATTTGTTAGTCGGTTTGGCGCACTCTTGGAACTCCATTCTGATCAAGGGAGGAATTTTGAATCGACTTTATTCCAGAATATTTGCGATCTTCTGGGCATTAGGAAAACACGAACTACGCCGCTGAATCCTCAGTCGGATGGAATGGTGGAACACATGAACAGGACGATGCTCAAATACCTGTCGAAGGTGGTGGCAGACCATCACAGAAATTGGGATGAACATTTGCCCCTGTTCCTCATGGCTTACAGAGCTGCGGTCCACGAGACTACCGGTCAATATCCAGCAAATTTGTTATTCGAAAGGGAGCTCAGGCTGGCGTGTGACCTAAAGTTCGGCTGTAAGCCTGGAGAAGACCTGTCAGGAAAAGACTACGTCAGTGGACTTAGGCGGAGGTTGGAGGATGCCCACAAGCGAGTACGCCATCATATTCAGGATGCCAGTGACAGAATGAAAAATAGTTACGGCGTGCAAGCCGAGAGAGGTGGTTATCGAGAAGGAGACCTTGTTTGGCTATATAATCCTCAACGTCGCCGAGGCCTATCCCCAGAGCTCCAACAACACTGGGAGGGACCATGAGGAGTACTAAAGCTAATAAATGACTTGGTTTATCGCATAAGACGAACATCCCATAGTAAGTCAAGGGTGGTGCATTTCAACCGATTGGCCCCATACCATGGACATAGCAACGGCGAAGTAACGGATGTGCGACAAATTACCAGAAAATATAGAGAGCCAACTTATGGGAATTTCATGCAAGAATATTCTGGTACCAAGAAGGCTCGCTTTGGAATTACCACGGAGAAGCAACAAGATCTTTTCACGGTACCCTGTGATTATGCCTTAGATCACTGTGTGGCCCAGGACCTATGTATGCGTAGAGGGATTGCCGCGAAATTCAAGAGGAGATATGGCGGGGTCAATGAACTGATCCGACAAAAGCCAAGGGTTGGTAAAACTCTGGAGATAAAGCATGACGGGCGATCTATCTTTTACCTGGTCACAAAGGAAGTCTCCAACGAAAGGCCGACCTATCATGCATTATGGGAATCCCTTGTTGATCTACGAGGACGTGCACTCGAACAAAACATAAAGAGGCTGGCAGTTCCGACGCTGGGCTGAGGATTAGACCGTCTGGAATGGAGAATCGTAAGAAACATGCTGGAGGTGGTGTTTCGGCATACTGGTATGGAAATAGTCGGATGCAGCTACCGGCCCAATCAGCCTGTTATACAACCTAAGACGGTAGATTGCCATTTCCACAAGACAACTGGGTGCACCCGTGGGTCACAATGTAGATTCCGTGATCCACCAACAATAAGAACATGGAATGGCTTGTTTCTGGACAAAACGTAGTTTATAAGAGGGGGGCAATGTAACGAAATAAGACCACAAAAAAAGAGAAAAGTAAACATCGGCGCGGCGACAATAAAAACACACTCGTAAACAAATAATAAATCATTTGTAACTTCCGAACTTATCGAGAAGAGAGCTAGAGTATGCTCGTACGTTTCTAGACTTTTTGTACGCAGATATAAAAGCCGCTGTCGTGCCGGGATGAATAATTCGTTCGTTGTAATTCATTCAGTAATATTCGGACAGTTCAAAATAAACATAAATATAGTGATTGGTGCAGTGTTATTACAGTTCTAGAAATACATAAATATTACAGACGTAAATAGTAGTGATAGAAATAAATACGTGTGTTAATTTAAATTGTAGTAGTTTTAAGTGCCATACATTTATTTTATATTTTTATATTGTGATTAGTTTTAAGTGTGTAAATATACAGACTGTTTCAACATATTTGCACGAGTTGTTTATTTCGACCCCGACAACGCAACAATATGTTTAACAACAAAGAGTGTTCATGAAGAGAGACACATATCAATGCTATATATTTTTCAACGGAACTTTGAGTATTTATATTACAATTCTACATGTCAAATTAGAGCACTTTTATGTAGAATACTTAACATATTTTAATTCTTTAATTATTTAGTTATTAAATGACAGCATTTGCTTTAGTTGATATAGGTTTATCAACGAAACAAACGAGTACCCAATAATGCTACTAATACTTTAGCCTCAGGATTATGTTACCAGAACTGTACATGGCTGCAACATATAAGTTGAATGTTTAGGATGTAACACGTCTGTTTCGTTAACACCTATAGAATAGACGTGTAAAGTGGTTATTTTTGCTTTTATTGTTTACCCCTATATGTTTACATTCAGTATTCTTTTTGCCTACCTTGTTATATATATTTTGAAAGCTTATGTGAAATGTAGTAAAGATTTAGAGTAGATTTACTATTGTATTTTATATATGAAAAGCTTTTAAAATACAACGTTATTCAAAATTATCTAAAAATGTACTTACGTTATTCTAAACCACATGAATAAACAAAAATTATGCAAACGTGAAACATCACAATTGCTATATCTACAGTTACTTGACTTTAAAGAAAACAAATCGTCATTTACTAGAAAACTGTTGATTTTAGACATAGGGAAAACAATCTTGTTGAATATTAAATAGCATTAAGTTGCTTCCTGCAATCTTCAACTTCATAGTTTACCTTGTAATTTTGCAAATTTGAAAGTATCTCAAAAGTGATATATTTTAGGTATATATCTTACCTAGAATTACTCTCTAATTTTAATTGTAAAATTGAAATTTGTCATGAAAAACATGATTTTTATTTTAGCATCTCTCCTTGAATGCTCTGTATAATTTTGGGTTGTACATATCGATGGTATTTTGCTAAAAGGGCGAACGCGCCAATTTTACGATTTAGAGCTTTATGTACCAAAAAATAAGTACTTACTGTAAGATGATGTTGGCAAAAGAATGAACGTATTTAGTGGAACATAAGGTGTTGGTAATCACAAATACATTTTTCCTTTGGGCGAATGTGTTCAGAACAATCCGTCCAAAAGGACGAATGTAACAAAGCTAAAATGTCTAAAGGGCGAACGTGCAATGCTTTACTATAGGTAGCATAACCTAAAAATAGTTTTGTCTGTTGATTTTATGGTGCGTACGCGATACGTTACAAACTACATCTCTATCTTACGTCATTTAGACCAAACGTGCTCTTGGAGACCGATGAAGAAGACGAAGACTGCACCTAATTATTAATTTTTTGAGTATTATTGTAGTTTTTTGTTACGTTAATTTCATTTGTATTTTCATATTTTTTTACGAATATTTTTGTTTCTTATTTGACTTTTACTGAAATATGTTAGAACTATTTATTATGATTTTATTGTAATTAATCATTAAAAGTTCTCACCAACTCTTAATTAGAGGTTTGGGCGAATGAATATAACGGTATCCGGACAATTCATCGCTCACAATTCATCGCACACAATTCATCGCTCGCAATTCATCGCAACACAATTCATCGCATGCACAATTCATAGCATGCACAATTTGTCGCTTTGATTCATCGCAATTCGCAAAACATTATTCAAACTACAATTTTATCATTATATATTCATTTATTCATTTGAAAGTACAGAGTATAAAAAAAACATTGTAGTAAGCAAAACTGTCAAATAAAAATGTAATAAAAAAGTAATAAGAAACAAACATATACATATTTACAACAGGCGTAATGAAGAAAATTAGTATAGTACAGAGTCACTAGTATGAAATGTTGTGGGCCAAACCTCTAATATAATCCAATATATTATTTGGATCATATTCACTAACAATGTGTTTTATACGCCGAGCACAATCTCTATATTTTTTCTTTTGTGGTTGATGTTCGAACCCACTCACATATTGCTCTATGCGAATTTCATTTAAACTCTGCTCTTTTTTAATGTAATTAATGAACTTCCAAATATTTGGGTGCATCGCACCGACTCGTTCTGCAAATCCGCGATGCCATCCTTCTACAGAATTGTTTGTCTTCGGGAGATCTTCCAGGATAGATTGGTATAAATTCCACATATCAAGATCAAATTGGGGTGGTCGGCGCTGGCGTCTATGAGGGCGTCCTATCCGGGTATCTTCAAAATAGTCGACAACCTCTTGTGCTTCCGGAGGAAAAATTTCATTTTCACAAAGAGTTTCGAAAACTTCCACCACTGATTCCGTCGGCACAAAGGCAACTGCTGGTAGCATTCGCAGTTTTAAGGCAAAATCTACGTCCGTTTCATATCTTTGCTTCAACCCATTGCTATTTATGGCCCGTAAAATACATTGGGTGAAGTGAAAAAAACAGCCTCTTAGTCTTGCATCTGGAAATTCGTTTCTAAGTGCGGTAATCATTGGCTTTTCAAAATCCACTGTGATTGTTCTTGGCGACAATACAGGTTGCAAAATCTTCAGTTGCCTGAGCAGGTGTCCGTACGTTTCTTTGGTTCTGTTAGGCAGTAATGCATAAACCAGTGGCACCGATGCATCCTCTTTTAAACCATGAATTGTATATAATTGGTTGAACAATAGCGGCACCGTTTTGAAGGTTCCGTCAGCATACCAATGGTCACTTTGTGATAGCAACTGCAAATTTCGGCGTGTGGAAAAAATTAGAATACGATTTTCCTCAGGGCCGGAATCATAGAGAAGAAAATCTTCTCCATTGAAACTTTTCGTGAATTCTTCTTGAAATTCAATTTCTTGACGATGATTTGGTAAGGCTGGACCTGACATTTGTTGCTGACGAATTCTTCTAATTGATCTCTACATTGTATCAATGCGTGGAAGCTTGGGAGCTGCTGCTTGACTGCATCCAAAGGTGACTTCCGATATAATGTTTTGCGGGGTGTCGTTTGTGGTTTTAGCACTTGTCCGAATACTATCATAAATTTTGGCAGCTTCTACTTGGGCTGCGTCACCGACATGATTGTGATCTTTTCCCACTTTCACAATTTCATCATCCACTGTCGTAACTCTCGCTGGACATTTTAATTTCTGGAACTGTTCACATCTCCAGCTAATTTTCTCGTCGGTTTGCCTTTCTTGATAAAAGAGATGGCCACTGCTGAGCAATTTCCTCTTGCCCTTCTCTGACATAAGAAACTGCAGAGGCATATTGGATATAACAACACTTGATATACTCACTACTTCGCTGTATAATTGAAATGAAAATTCAAAAGATATACAACTATTTATATGTCAATTCGGGTATGTCGAAATATAATCCTTTAATCGTTATAATATAAGAAATACATTAGAAAAGGTATATTAGTGGAATTACAAGACAAATTATGCATAATGAGTTAACGGACCGAAGAGCCATCTATACCCCAGCGATGTAAAAATCGAGAGTGAGACTCATCTGAATACCTACATACGATTTGCCAATATGACGTTTAGGAAAAAAGACGTTTAGAAATTTATTTGAACTACATTGTGTAAACAAATCGGACAGGCAAATATCTTTTTATGATTTCTTGAAAGCTACTCTGTTCTCCAGAACGGTGAATTTCATCCCATAGAAGTAACTGTCTAAATCTCGATAAAAAATTATAAAGTCAAACAAGAAAAACATTTAAAATTGCCAAATAAGTATATTCTGTTGTATGTAGGTACGCACACATTTCAACACGAGATAATTTTAAAAATAATTACATTTCTATGCATAATATTTAGTTCCCTCTTCATTTCATATTAGTCTTTGTTTTAAGTATAGTTTTGTAGAGTTAAATAATAAATAGATATAAGGAAATAGGGACAAGTACGTTTTATGATCGCACCAGACGCATAAACAATATCCTGTCTTTTTTTGGAATGTGTGAAAAAATCTGATATGTGTGTGTTCAAACACGATTTCAAAGGTGAATATTTATTATATTTATCTTATTCTGTAATCAGTAAATTAATTGTAATCAAAGCGTACCAGATTTATTGTGTTGATTGTGAGTATATCAGTAAAAATTACCACTTTCACTAATATCCATAATTTAATAGCTAGTTCGTGTAGCTATATCTACTTTTTTAAAACTTCTTGAAATGGGAAAACCAAGTAGTTAAAATACTTAAAACGGAATTCCGTCATCACAAGCAAACTAGGTACAAGTCATATTTTCAAGTTTTACTTTAGATCAGGATTCAGGTCCGCATAAATTCTTTGTGCCTTCATATCAATCGTTCTGCATTGTTTTTTTTTGTTTCTTAAAAGGGTGAAATCAGGAAATGAAGAGTAACTGAGTGTGATTTTACGCTTTAATGTTCTAATGATATGTGCGATTTTGATGCTGTGAGGAGAGAAAGGAGTTAAAAAGGTATTAGTAATACCTTCATTTACACTTTTACAATACAATAATCTTCTAATTAGGATACCCCCATTCATATGCTATTAAGTTTTATTATTGAAATTAGTGTATCCCTGCGAAGAATTGTGTGTGCGATGAATTGTGGATGCTATGAATTGTGATGCGACGAATTCCGTGCGATGAATTGTGTGCGATGAATTGTGAGCGATGGATTGTCCTAGACTCGAATATAACACTTAACCAAAGGGCGAACTTGGGGTCAATGCACCACATCTACCAGCACTAATCTGGATAAAGGGCGAATATCCACAAGAATTTAAATTTTAAACTAACAGTACATTTATTTAATTGTGTATTTTTTGATTACTTATCCACTTGATTATTAATGTGAAAGGTTTGAGTACAATTTTTTTCGGTCGCCCATATATTTCCAGAACAGTTTTCTCCAATTTTATCAAAACAACGAAATGGTGCAATCGCCCTTTTTGCAAAAGACCATCGATATAATAACTCTGTTTCTGTGACAAGAAAAACAATATTTTATATTTTCCCGTGTATAGAATACATTAAGCGCATCTTTGCGTCTTATGTAAATACATAATATAACCTACAGTAATTTTTATGACAGATTTTTTCGATTTTCCTATGATCAAAATTTTGTAGAAAAACCAATTTTATTGTATATTGTACGGCCAATACTCTAATATATGGTTTCAAGAATTTCTGGTTCAGGCCACTTGACAACGTTTACGTAGATCATTTATTGAGAACATTTAATAGGTTGCATATGCATTTACTTTACAAAGAGAGATCACTAATTTTTGAATAATTATACTTTCTACAGCTAGCTGGATCGAATTATACCTGAAAACAATTAATTTGAAAATTTTCTTTTCAGCTGAAGAACTTGTTTTTAAGGATCAATGGGGAGGAATAAGTTTAATGCATGCTTCCAATTTATCAATAAGAACGCTAATGTACAATCAAACCTATGTAAGTATTATAACTATTATTTACATAATTTTAAGTTGGCTTTTTAAATTTTAATTTTACATTGGATAAACATAATTCGGTATAAGAGTATATACTAGCAAAGTACATATGTATTTGATGGTGTCAATATGATACCATGCCTATCACAAAGTGAATAGTGAACATTAGAGTATTAATTAACAATCTGGTATGTCAGAGCTATAGTATATGTCATATCGTATATCACATGTATTTTAAATATAATTTTGTGTATTAAAAGTCTGAACTTTGAACGAACTATAAATTGTAAAATTTACAAGCAGCAAAATTTAATTAACATATACAGAATTGGAATAAAATATAATATTTACACTATATGTTTTAAAATCGTACAGATACATGTACTGAGAATGTGTGAAACTACTGATTAAAACGACTACATATTTAATTCTCGGAATGCACCATTAAGAAATATACATACAAGTGGAAGTTTACTCAACAGGTTACTGTTCTCTTTAGAATAGCTGCTACCGTTTACATTCATGCTCTAACTTAAACAGCATTTTATTCGATGGAAGCAGGTCTGATACCTATTTGCAAAACTCTTTTAGATATAAGTTATATTGAAAAATAGTTGCCTTTCGGTAAACTGTTACATTAGATATATGGGTATATGCGGGTATATGTACATTGAGTTATCGTTTCCTTTGCCAGGAAGTCAACCACATTAAATGCATCTGTAACTTAGTGACTAGTTGTAATCACTTGTCAATTCACAATTTGGATGTATTTCTTCCAACAATTTCAAATAACAGCTAACATTGATTTAGTGTTTGTCTGTGTTCAACAAATTTATAATGAACTAATCCTTCGAAAATCCACACCACTCTGAGAGCGATTAGTAGGGTGTGCTTTAAAAATCCGCAAAGTTGGTTGTAAAACTTCTTAGAAATATGCCTCACTATGAATTTATATCCATAACAATGCGCAATATAGCAATTATTTTAAATCTTTGTTGCAATAGCAGCGCTCATAAAGATAAAATTTATCGATAATGTTACACATATGTAAACCAAATAAGTTCTATTTTCTTCTGCGGTGGATAAAAAGAAGCAGTTGATCTTAAAATAGCATGTCATCGAATTTATATCTGCTATAAATTCAAATTGGAGAGCATTTAGAGACAACTTTTGAAGTTCTTGAGCTTGAGGGCCAGTGGAGTTTATCACTGTAAATATATTGACTAACAATAGCAATAGCAATAACCATATATTAGTTCCACGTTTTTGAAGATGGAATGCTGATTTAGATGCAATTACTACATGGTAATATTTCGCCGTCATTCTGAAAATTTATTACTCCATGACCTACTACATCTAGTATAATTGAAACGTAGGCTATAATTCTGCCCTGCTTAGCGAAAGTACCGTATGTGCAAACATGACTTACATGAGATATTGCGATAATTGTTATACTACAAGCATTCTGCGCCATTTTTACCAAGTAAAAAGCCGAACATGTCATCTTTTCTTTCTATTTTTGCTTGGTAAAAAGGGTGCAGAATGTTCGTAGTATAAAAATTATGGCAATATCGCACTTAAGTCATTTTTGCACATACGGCACTTTCGCTAAGCGGGGCAGAATTGGGATACCTACTGATATATTACTTTTTTATTAATCGTTAATAGTAACTCTCCCAGTGTTTTTTGTGTATAATATACTTCTTTTATATTTCTTTTATTTGCTATAAAATATCGTTAGAACTTAGCATTGGGAAATACGTAATATCTTATTATATTCATTTAGTTCAATTTCAAACTTTCAGGATAAACTTTTTGTTGCATTTTGTATGTCACAAAAGTTCTATCTTTTTATACCATATTTCCTAAAGTTGCTTAGAAAAATGTTTTGCATACGTTTTAATTAATACCGGTTTTCTCCATTAAATCCTTCGGTCTACTAGAGTCAAGTCTACCGATGGTTTTTCGTTTGACTGGTATGTCGCTCTAATTTTGCAGAATTTTCTGTGAGCTTGTCTGTGTTCTGAATTTTTTTCGTAACACTTGTGGTGATGAAAATTTTCGACCTCGAGATTTTTGTAGATGTCCGCGTTTTGAAGTCCCCTGATACCGAAAAAGTGATTTTTAAAAAATGTCTCTCTCTGTCTCTCTCTCTGTGTGTGTGTCTGTGTGTCTGTCCGTGTGTGTGTGTGTGACCACGATAGCGGTCAAACCGCTATTGGTACCAATTCCAAATTTTATATTTACGAATATAATCTCCCTCTTGAGATCTGATTAGATTTTCAGTAAAATCGGCAGACCGGAAGTAGTAGTTTACTTCAGTGAAAAAATCGAATTTTGCCAATATTTAGTCAACTACTAAGTTTAGACTAATTTATAAAGAATTCATAAGTATTTACAACTGAATTTCCAATATCTTTTGCACAAAAAAAAATTCAAAATTCGGACCGGAAGTATCACTTTTACTCTTACAGAATAACGATTTTTTGCAAATATGTCGTAAATTATGCATTCTATATATATTTATGAAGAGTACAAAAGTATTTAGAGTTGGATTTGGAATATTTTTTGTATAAATGTATTTTCAAAATTCGGACCGGAAGTAACACTTTCATACGTATAAGAAAGTTGTGTGGTGGCCACACCTCATTTTTCGAATATCTTGCAAAGTATATATTCTATAGCGATTTATAGAGAATAGAAGTACTTAGAATAGGATTTTGAATAATTTTTGTTTAAAAAAATTCTTAAAATTGTATAGTTTGAAAGGCTGATACGTATAAGAAAGTCGTGTGGTGGTCACACCTCATTTTTTAAAAATGTCTGTCTGTCTGTCTGTCTGTCTGTCTGTCTGTCTGTCTGTCTGTCTGTCTGTGACCACGATAGCGGTCAAACCGCTATAGCTATCAATTCCAAATTTTGTATTTAAGTGTATAATCTCTCTCTTGAGATCTGATTAGTTTTTAAGTAAAATCAGTAGACCGGAAGTAGCAGTTTACTTCAGTGAAAAAATCGAATTTTGCTAACATTTTGTCAAGTACTAAGTTTAAACAAATTTATAAAGAATTCATATGTACTTATAATTAAGTTTGAGACAAATTGTCTTAAAAAAGTTTATCGAAATTCCAACCGGAAGTAGGTCTTTTACTCTTATCGAAAATCAGTTTTTTGCGAAGACCTCGCAAATCATGCTTTTTAGACAGGTATGTTGCGAATATAAAAGTATTTAAAACATAATTTTCAACATCTTTTGTATAAAAAAAATTTCAAAATTCAGACCGGAAGTACCACTTTTACTCTTATCGAATAGCGATTTTTTGCAAATATGTCGTAATTTATGCATTCTATATATATTTATTAAGAGTAGAAAAGTATTTAGAACTGGATTTGCAATATTTTTTGTATATATGAAATTTCAAAATTCGGACCGGAAGTAGCACTTTTACTCTTAGCGAGTAGCACTTTTTTTGGAATATCTTGCAAAGTATGCATTCTATAGCGATTTATTAAGAGAATGAAAGTGCTTACTTAGAATAGGATTTTGAATAAGTTTTGTTTAAAAAAATTCCTAAAATTGTATAGTTTGAAACGCTCATACGTATAAGAAAGTCGTGTGGTGGCCACACCTCATTTTTTTTAAGTGAGATCGTACATTTTTCTTATGTGAAGTTCTCCATTTTTCTTTAAAATTTTTAAAGGACAATTTCAAGCCTTCGTCAATTATTTATGATATAAAATAGCTTTTACCGATTCTGTTTGACTGGAATTAAAAATGTGACAATAAAAGAGTCTTTAATCTGCTTAAATTCTCCTTAAAACAATAAGAGTTTTCTGGGTTTTTTCGACTAATAACTTCGAAATGTTAAATCTATCTTTAACATGGCTATTCTGTGTCCAAAAGGTATTTTATTTACCAAGAGATTTATTACTGATAAAATAATCTTATTAAATCAATAATAAATTGAAACAAAATTGTACTTTTATTCACTAATTTTCTATTCTAAGAAAATGTTTGGAAGACTACATAATATAAATATAGGCAAGTAAATTATAGATTATATTCAAATGTTCTTCCATGTTCTTCTGTACATAAATTAAGCCGTCTAATGTAGTGTTTTTTTTTCCATGTTTTACCTGGTTGTAGGAACGTCCTCATAAACTTGAGCCTTGACATGATGATCAGAAATAGGATTAAGTTGCAACAAGAATGCTTCTTGGTTATATGATCAATTAAATTATTATGTTCATTTTAGGAAAACGCCAGGTAGATATCACAAGTTACTGTGGGTGTTCGAATACTGTTAAGAACACGATCAGATCATTTTGTAAAATGTAGACCAGTTTGGTAGTTTTTCTTATAAGTTACACCACAAGATTCTATAAACTGCTGCAGCTGTCTTTCAGATGTTTCAAGGCTTGAATTTCTTTTAAGATTAGAGTTTCTGTACATATATTTTAATTGCTAAGATACAATTTGTTATACAATAGTGTGATAAATATGATATTTACCATTGACTGCCAAAGTTTGTTTTTTAGTAAAATTTGGAAAGCATTTTTCTAAAAGCAAACTACTCGTAATTTAACAAGAAGTTGTTGGTAATTTGATTTGCTTGTATTTAGAAAATGTATAGGTTATTTGTAGAATGCCTAACATTATAAACAACTTTAAAATACAAATTAGTTAATGAAAATATTTTTTGATTGATTAATTTAACTTGAAAATGAAATAATTTGATCTGTTCCAAATGTATCAAATAGGAAATTAATAAAAGCATAGTAAAATTAACTTTTCAATTAATGGAAGATATATAGGTTGGTTCATTTAAGAATAACGAATACTTTCAATATTGTAAAACGCGAACATCCTGTATAACAGGAGCACTTGCTGCATTTATTTCGAACAGCAATGAAATTCAATACTAATAGTAAATTTTCGGTTATTTTCAAATCTATTGAATTTGCTCGTTTAGAATTACTTACTGAAGCGAACCAATTGGCGTTAGCCCGGTATTATCAACTTTATGTGCGTATTATGAAATTGATTAATTTGCACTTAAGGAAATGTAATATTTTGGAAAGTAGATAATACTGGTACGTTGTTGAAAATTTTAGACGTTCTCAAAAATTTGTGGCAATGTACACACATGTTAAAATACTCGCCGAAGGTAATAAACATAACAATTGCTTACTAAACAGATTACACAATCATTTTTTAAAGTTTTCACTTCTAATGGTATAATGGATTGTAGGCATAAGACGAAAGGAAATTACTATGTTGAACAAGTACGCAATCAAATCACGTCCTAGGTTATGTTTTATGTTAGAATTTCTAAAAAGTGTATTAAGAAAATGACTCAAAACGAGTTGAATATTAACACAATTCAATGTTCTATTTTTAGATAAAATATTGTCTGTATCGTAATTGATAAGGAGTGAAATTTGATCAAAAATTTTTCATTGTAGTTGATAAAGACTAAGTTACTTGTTTCGACCTTCATCTTCTGTATTTCCGAAAAAACTTGTGATATTTTCTATGTAAATTGCATAACTCCAGATGATCAAACTACTAAGGTTTACATGGCTCAGCCCCAAAGCTGACTAAACATACATATTAATGGAATATGTGGTTTATTTCGCTAATTCCTGATTTGCAGGAAGACTTTAATGATTGTATGTTTGCCAAGGCTATGTCGGTCTTTAAAAAGGCAGATCGTTCTTTATTATGCAATTGTCGTGCAATTTCAATTGTGCCTGCCTTATCAAAATTACTAGAATTTGTATTATGCATTCCTGTTATTTTGGTTTTAGATATGGACGTGGTATAAATAAATAAAATTATACTTGATTCTTTTAATTAAATATAATATTCCACCTATACATTTAAATAAACAAGAAAACTATTGTAGGGGCATCTATTATTCTGGCTCAGTTATTTGTAATTCAAATAATAGTAGATATTTCTTTCGAGTTCGGCCTTTAATTGTCAGAAGTGCCTTGATTTTATGTTAGAAAATTGTATTTAATTTCATTAATTTAAATTCATAATCCGGGACTAAGTCCAAATACACTTTATAAATATTTCTTATCTTATAATAGTAGGCAAATTATTGTCGTATATTTTAACAATATACGATAATAGAAAATTTTTGGGACAGTGATGGTGGCGGATAAGAAAAAGGAAGCAGACGTAATTGAGTTATTTTTGAGGATTTACTGCTTATATCTCTTTCGTGTATTTTTTTTTAATGTTAGAATATGTGTGCATAAAACTACGAGTTTCATTTTTCAACAAATAAATCTTATCTTGATATATACGTATATACATTAAATACCAACAACATTTGCTGTTGTATGTTTCTCTCTCTCTTAAGCCGGCTTTACATTTACGAGTAAATCGTGTAGGAGCGTCCGATTCGTAGAAAATATCATAGGTGTAAATGTAAACTCGTAACTCGTATAGGTTTGTCAAAATAGATAGAGTTGAATCCGATTTTGTTTGGAGTTAGTAGAATTAAAAATGGCGGAAACTAAACTATTTGTGTGACACCCATGAGTTTATCGAAATTTATAAAACTATGTAGTGTTTATAACACAAAAACTAAAGAACATTCAAATATTATCGCCAGGTATAAGGCTTATGAAGCAGTTGCAAATATATTGGACATTTAGTCTCGATTCAGTTAAAAAAAAATAGCTTGGGCTCTACTTATAAAGTAAAGAGAAGAAAAGGATTAGTGTAGAAAATGTGTTGTAGTTAATTCTCATGATTTTTTATAGTCACGTGCTTCCAACGGCTATTATAACAAACCTTCCTCAATTCCAAAAATTTGTCTTTTTTCTATTGTTTCTTTTACCCAAATTCGTCTCTTTTTTTTATATCGCACGTGACTATTATGCTTTTTCATAATTTTTAGCTAGAGAGTAGGTACACTTATACGATTTCTTTCATTACTTGGACTCATATTTAAAGTACTTAATTTAATTACTTCAATATACGATACCTATGAGATAATGTAAATGTAGTATAGTAATCGTATACGAGTACTCGTAAATGTAAGGCCGGCATTAGAATGAATTCTTCTTTCATTAGGAGTAGGTCAAATTCGATCAGAGGTATTATATACGATGAACTAAATAAGTCTCTTTATCCTAATTCTGTTCTTTATTGTGTTCCCTTCATAGACAGCGATCAGGTATCGTAACGTTGTAAAATAACACCTTTTCAATTTACCTAAATTTGGAAGCTCTTGTTGTTATGTAAAAAAAAAAACAAGGAATTGATCACAATAAAAGTATGTGGTTATTGCATCTGTATGCATTTAAGAGTTACTCGCAAATACAGTCACGCAGAGAAGAAATTAATATTAATAATATCTCATTATTTCAATGGTCCTTAAGCTCATTTTGAAGTTTCAAATATGACAAAACGATACCGCAGTTAATTTTCGAGTACCTAATATCTAATGATAAACATTGTATTTCACAATATATATGGATATAATATTTAGTCAGTGAGTTTATTTTCTAAATATATGATGATTGTAAATTTCGATTTCAACAAATATTAGAAGAATGCAACGAAAGCTTAATATTACGAAAATCGTGGCGTTCAGCAAATAGGTACAAGAGTTATAAATATAAAGTAACAACATAGACACTCAAATAATTTGGTTGAATTCACATATGAAATTATTTCATATAATTTAATGTCATAATCACCAAAGCTTCACTAAATGTGAGGCATTCTTAACTACAGTCTTTACGCTCTACTGTATTCAAAAGAACATTTGAACTAATACTTACGTTACTAGCCAAGTTAGTTTTTCAGGTTTATATAACCTTTTAAATTATACATCAAAATTAATTGTGTAGTAGTAGATGCTTTCAAGTTGACAGGTTTTTTATGCGGGAAATATTTCTGACTCCCTTAAATAGGTGTTTTTTAAAATTATGGAATTATCACGACAACATTATTAAAACTGTTTACTTCTTCGGAGACATCGTCAAGGAGATGCTTCATCTTTGTAGGACAAGAAAAATTTTTCTAAAACAAGAAAAATATTAGAGACAACTTGAACGTATCTCGTAAAGCGAATAATTAAGATTTGTTTATTTCCATTTTGAATTTGCACAAATTTTTCAATATTTTCTTAGAGAAATACTAATACAGTAAAATCTGTGTTAACGGGCACCTGTCTAAAGCGGCCACCTGAGGTAACGGACAGTTTTAAAGTTCCCCGAACCGACTATAAGAAAATTCCCATATACGAACCCCCTTTTTAACGGCCACCCTTATAAAGCGACCTCGGCCAAATAAATCAAAATTTTTACGGCTGAGCTTCATAGAAATTTACCTGCCGATATCGGCCAGACTATTTATGATGTATCTTTATTGGTGGAAATATCGATTATTATTTTGTAGTATAATAAATCAGATCTCAGTCCCAAACACGACTCGACAGCAAATTTCCGGCGCCATACCTGCATGTTTATGTTTGATCAAACACAGAAAATATTGAACACGACCAATATTGTTTCCTTTTTTGGTTGCCGTTATTGACAGGTTTTACTGTATATCATTGCCACAAATTTGAGGCAAGTTACGGTAACATTCCTTTGGATTTCATGATAATAATTATACACTATGTATATGTATCTTATCTTAAAAAGGTTCATTATCGCATTTGGCTAATAGATTTTGATTGCTGACACGGAATATATAAAATATATTTCATTTTAGTGTTTTTATCTATAAAATTATATAGCTTTCTGAATTGCGGATATAACATTTTGTTTTCAACAATTAGACGGCACTTCAAACATTAAATTTATATCTTTCCATTATATTTTATTTTATTTAATTTAATACTATTATAGTTAAACAATAAAAACAACAAAATATATAAATAAATATAAATATGTTATTTTTTATATTGACCTAATAAAGATTTTATTTTAGACAGAGTAGATAGCAAAGCACACACCCATATCCGAAACTTCTGACCTTTCACAAAGTAAAGCCGAAGTTTCTGTAAATAACTAATATCATTCAAAACGCTTTTTCAAGTATAAAATGTGAATTCCGTAGAAGATTCTGTCTACTTAAATATTTTAATAGAGAATCGAATATTTTGTAATGTTCAAAGTTTAACATATTATTACACTTCAGTATTAATTATATATATAGGAATATCGCTAAGTGTTTAATTATCTGTATTTCTCTATCTGTAAGATAAATAACTAGTAGTTATTTTAATTTGCTCTTTACTCTTTATTCTTTACTCTTTTAAAAAATTTCCTGTACGTAAGAAGTTATAGGAAAAGTTTTTTTTTGTTATTACTTGTCATCGCACTTGCTACATATTATGCAGCAGCATTTTATAATAATATTTACATAATTGGAGTTTATTCTAATATTTCTAGTGCATCGCCTACAACTTAAACATGTTTTATTTTTCCGTCATAACACTCATGATAATATCAATGTGATGAAATGATCCAAACGCTTTTGCCCGCTGTATCATGTTTTGTTACCGTATATCTAAAAAATACTTATGGGGTAAGCATTAGGGACGATTATTAAGAGGGGCGTTTACTAACAAATAGAACCTTATGCAACTAATATTACTTGCGGGACGGGTAGACGCAAGCGGGTGTGAGTAGGTGGAGGTAGATGATATTCGCTTCTGTCACAGCGCTTCGGTTTTATTCACAGATTCTGTCATAGATAAAGGAATACTACACATGGGAAACATAATGTATAAAGAATGAGTACTTACGGAACTCTTGATGTTGTTGATGTTTTATAATAAGCCAATTTTCGCTTGCCAATAACTATTATATTATTATACACTCGAATATTATAGGTATATATGAGATTTAAATGCGAGTGACAGTTTGTAATTAAACTATCACTCGCATTTAAGTCTGCAATATCCGACCGATTCCGATAGATTTTCGTCTTCTCTAGGACCGGTAGAGATACCGTAAAGTGGGGATAGACGACGCGATTAGCTTGGAAAAGCCTCGTGTAAAATGTGTGTGACAATGTTTACTGTTTAATGTTTTTTATCTTTAAAAATAATTACATAAATTTGATTTTTTCTTTATATCGTACATCAAATGTGCAGCTGGCGCGTAGAGGTCGTTTTTTTCTTTTGTGTACCGGCCTTAGTAGACGTTAATCAAATTCATGCATTTTTGTGGTTATTTCTAAAACACATAACTTTCTTAAGAAAATAAATTAGTACAAAAACTGACCTTGACATTATAAATTGATGCCTTTTAATAATAATAATAATAATAATATTTGTTAAATACCCAACAGATTACATCCACAAAGGGTACAAAATTAACTATTATAAGTACAAATGCATAGAAGCGAAGGCAAATCTACATTAAAAAAATTAAAATTTCTCGCTGCGTGTACCAGAGGCTCCTTCCATAAAACATTTGTCTGAACCGTCGGGACCCAGAGGAGCCGGTGATGCCTTGAATGGAGACGCGGTACATGGACATCCATCCTGGAGAGAAGGTCGGGTGAGTCGATCCTATTTGTGAGGACGTTCAGTGCAAAAGACATACTTATGCTTTTTCTTCTTTCTCCCAAACGAAGTGAAGCCGTGCGCCTCCAACAATTCACCATACTCAACACCGCGCGCGGGATAGTGCCCGACGCTCCTATATGAGAGGTACTTCAAAAATGTTCGCTGGACACGTTCTATGAGGTCAATCTGCACACCGTAGAGGGGATACCAAGCATTAACTGCGTACTCGAGCTTGGATACAACATAAGCAAAGTACAGAGTCTTAATTGCATTAATATTATGAAAATCCCTGCAGATCCGAATAATAAAATCAAGGGACTTATAGGCTGCACTCGTGATAGATAGGACATGGTTGGAAAGTATAAATTTCTCATCGAATGTTACACCCAAATCTTTAATTGTTGACTGTCGGGAAATGCGGACATTATCAATCACGTATTGGGATTCAACCCTACAGATCTTCCTTGAGAATGACACCACAAAACACTTATCAGTATTCAAGAGAAGATTATTGCGCAAACACCAAGGAATGACTCGCCAATACCAAAAAAACTCAGTTTCTCCAATAAAATGTGGTGATCAATCGAATCAAACGCACGTGAGAAGTCCGTATAAATTACATCCAACTGGACACCCTCATCCAGGTTCTTTGCTATTTCCTGGGATATCTGCGTTAGATTGGTTGTGGTAGACCTGCCGGGCATAAATCCGTGTTGTGAAGTCGAAAGAAAAGGTTTAGCTCCATAGAAGATGCACTGGTAGATCAACGTCTCAAACACTTCAGCAAACGTGTGGTTACGACCACTCTTGAATGAATGACTTCTTATTCCGGAATGACTCATCCATCGGTTCAACTGCTTTTATATCTGTAGATAAAAGTTCGAGAAATATACGGGCACACTCTGAATTTTTCTCCACATGCCGGGAAGTATTCGAGAGACAATCCGTCGCTTCGCATTGGATATGTAAGATGATTTACGGTTTGTAAACAAGAGCGTTTTTTAGCTGTTGCACGGACACTCGCTCTTTTTTTTGTACATATTTCGTTACATTGCCCCCTTCTTAAAAACTGCGTTTCGTCCCGAAACACGCTATTCCATGTTCTTGTTGTTGGTGGATGACGGAATCTACATTGTGACCCACGGGTGCACCCAGTTGTCTTGTGGAACTGGCAATCCACCGTCTTAGGTTGTATAACGGGCCGATTGGGCCTATACGACTATTTCCATACCAGTATGCCGAAACACCACCTCCAGCATGTTTCTTACGATTCTCCATTCTAAACGGTCTAATCCGCAGCCCAGTTTCGGAATTGCCAGCCTTCTTATGTTTTGTTCGAGTGCACGTCCTCGTAAATCAACAAGGGATTCCCACAATGCATGATAGGTCGGCCTTTCGTTGGAGACTTCTTTTGTGACCAGGTAAAAGATAGATCGTCCGTCATGCTTTATCTCCAGAGTTTTACCAACCCTTGGCTTTTGTTGGATTAGTTCATTGACCCCGCCATATCTCCTTTTGCATTCCACGGCAATCCCTCTACGCATACATAGGTCCTGGATCACACAGTGAGCTAGGGCATAATCAGAGGGTACCGTAAAAGATCCTGTTGCTTCTCCGTGGTAATTCCAAAACGAGCCTTCCTAGTACCAGAATATTCTTGCATGGAATTCCCATAAGTTGGCTCTCCATATTCTCTGGTAATTTGTCGCACGTCCGTTACTTCGCCGTTGTTATGTCCATGGTATGGGGCCAATCGGTTGAAATGCACCACTTTTGCCTTACTATGGGGTGTTCGTCTTATGCGATAAACCACGTCATTTATTCGGTTTAGTACTTCGCATGGTCCCTCCCAGTGTTGTTGGAGCTTCGGGGACAGGCCTTGACGACGTTGAGGATTATATAGCCAGACAAGGTCCCCTTCTCGATAACCACCTCTCTCGGCTTGCACGTCGTAACGTTCTTTCATCCTGTCGCTGGCATCCTGAATTTGATGGCGTACTCGCTCGTGGGCATCCTCCAACCTCCGCCTAAGTCCGCTGACGTAGTCTTCTCCTGCCAAGTCTTCTCCAGGCTTACAGCCGAACTTTAGGTCACACGGCAGCCTGAGCTCCCTGCCGAATAACAAATTTGCTGGAGATTGACCGGTAGTCTCGTGGACCGCAGCTCTGTAAGCCATGAGGAACAGGGGTAGATGTTCATCCCAGTTTCTTTGATGGTCTGCCACTACCTTCGACAGGTGTTTGAGCATTGTCCTGTTCATGCGTTCCACCATTCCATCTGACTGCGGATGCAGCGGCGTCGTTCGTGTTTTCCTAATGCCCAGAATAACGCAAATATTCTGGAATAGGGTCGATTCGTAATTCCTCCCTTGATGAGAATGTAGTTCCAAGGGTGCGCCCAACCAACTAACAAATTCCTTTACGAGCACTTCTGCGACTGTTGCAGCTTCTTGGTTAGGCTAGTCTTCGACCCATTTACTGAAATAATCCATTACTACAATTATGTATTTATTCCCACTGTCGGTCTCAGGAAATGGCCCAGCCGCATCTATGGCAATCCTTTCAAATGGGCTTCCTACATTGTACTGCTTCATGGGGGCACGTCGTCGTCTTTGGGGTCCATTGCTGGCGGCACAAGTTGCACATTTTCGGCACCATTCTTTTACGTCTCGTGTGCAATTCACCCAATAGAATCGTTGGCGCACTTTCTCGAGTGTCTTGTGTACGCCGAATTGACCTCCGGAGTTGTCATCGTGGAGCTGTTTCAGTACATCAGGGATCCTTTTCTTAGAGATGACCACCTGTGTCCTTTGCCCTTCTCTATCTGGGTTTTCCACAACACGCTTGAGTAGGTCATTCTCCACCTTCAGAGAGTCCCATTGAGCCCAGTAGGATTTCAGTCCCTGTTAACGAGGAGCTACCTCTTGGTGCTGTCTGTGACCAGATCCTTTCCAAACCATCAAGGTACCAAGGTATTCATCAGCTTCCTGATCGATCCTCAAATTATCAGGTTGCCACTGATCGTCAACCACGGTAGTTCTGAGTGTGTTGGCCTATTTTTCTTCTACCCGGTTGCAATGCCTGCAGTCTTCTGGACATGGTCTCCTTGAAAGAGCATCAGCGTTTTGGTGTTTAAGAGATGCGATTCGCGCTATTGATTTTTCCTGCTGCTCCGCTATGGGTTTCTTAGGCTCGTTCTCGCATTTACTACGAACATGGCCCCTTTCACCACAATTCCAGCGTCGAAGCGTTCTTCTCTTAGGTTGCACCTGATTCACTAATCGTCGGAACTACCTGTTCTAAGGATTCTTCGGCTTCTGGTAGATCCCTGACAGAACATACTCTTGCGGGGTTTCGAGAGGCTAGCTGTGCGGTTTCGAACTCCAGACCATGTGCCAAAGCATCGATTAAGGTTTTTGGTCTTGCCAGCCTCAGTGCTAGTTGTGTATCGCCATCTCGAAGACCATCTTTGAATGTCTGCACAGCCAATTGTTCCGAAAAGCTACCTTGAGCCGTTGGATACGCCAGATGAACCAAACGGGCGATATTCGCTTCGAATTCTTGGAGGCTTTCACCCTTTTTCTGCAGGCGATTCTTCAATTGTATATGATAAATCTGCTCCAGGTGTGTATGCCCATACCTCATCTCAAGACGCTTGATCAATTGAGAATAGTCTTGACACTCTTCCGGAAGTAAGGTCTGGAGAATATCACTGGCCTTTCCTCTTAATGACACGATCAGGGCAGTAGCTTTCTCCGGGGACGTCCATCCATTTGCTCCTGCAGCGGCTTCGAATTGTTTCAGGTACGTCATCCCTGACGTCTTTCCATCGAAGGTGGGAGGTTTTACCTTTGCCTTTGCTGTTTGACAGATCTCCAGGCTTCTGCTTGAGGTGTCATGGGGACTGCAGTCGTTCATCGCTGGCAATTGAAGCTGAACTTTAAATTCGTCCCTCAATCTCTGTTCTACGGCTTCGATGGCCTCAGAAAATACCTGTCTCAAATTTAATGAATTCTTCTGAATGTCTTCCTCGAGTTGTTTTGAATTACTTGCAATTTCATTTCTTAAAGCTTTTGAATTATTTGCAATTTCATTTTTTAAAGTTTTTTCCGAAATCTTTGAATTATTTGACATCTCATCTTTTAGAGTCTCCAAAGTAATCTCGAATTGTAATATCTCATCCTTTAGGGTCTCCATAGTAGTCTCGAATTGTTTTGAATTATTTGCAATTTCATCTTTTAAAGCTTTTGAATTATTTGCCATTTCATCCTTTAGAGTCCCCATAGTAGTCTCGAAATGTTTTGAATTATTTGCAATTTCATCTTTCAAAGTATCCATTATAGTAGTCTCTAATTGTTTTGCATTGTTTGCAATTTCATCTTTTAGAGTCACTATAGTAGTCTCGAAATGTTTTGAATTAATTGCAATTTAATCTTTTAGAGTCACCATAGTAGTCTCGAAATGTTTTGAATTATTTGCAATTTCATTTTTTAAAGTCTGCATTATTAAGCTTGGATCAGCATGTATTTGAAACAAATATTTTTTGGGATCCTTACCTTCATTTATTAAAATGTCACGGAGCCGGTCCTGGAGAATTATTTTTTTCCAGACGTATCTGCGTCCCTTTCTTCTAATTCTGCCTTTAACTCAGTGACCTTTAATTCTTCCAAACGTTTGGTAACCATTTTTTCTTTTGCACTTATTGTTCAACCCACACTGACACCAAATTGTTGCGTTATCGGGTTCGCAATAAACAACTCGTGCAAATGTTTTGTAACAGTCTGTATATTTATACACTTAAAACTACTACAAATAAATTAACACACGTATTTATATATTTCACTACTTATTTATGTTTGTAATATTTATATAACACTCCACCACTTATATTTATTTTTAATTTAACTTTACGACCACTCTTGAATGAATGACTTCTTATTCCGGAATGACTCATCCATCGGTTCAACTGCTTTTATATCTGTAGATAAAAGTTCGAGAAATATACGGGCACACTCTGGATTTTTCTCCACATGCCGAGAAGTATTCGAGAGACAATCCGTCGCTTCGCAGTGGATATGTAAGATGATTTACGGTTTGTAAACAAGAGCGTTTTTTAGCTTTTGCACGGAGGCTCGCTCTTTCTTTTTTTGTACATATTTCGTTACAATATTATGAGATGTATAATTTAAGTAATGAGAATGGCAACACTTGGGACGCGGGACATGGAGGGGCAAGTGAACATGTGATTTTCAGTACGAGTTTGAACTCGTTGAGTTTGTTCGTAGCATTTTTTTTGTAGAAGAGTCCCTTCTATTGCATTAGTGACGTCAATTTCAACAGATTTTGCTTCAAGCTTTGGTATAGTGCATTGGAAACCTTTGGATAACTTCAACCGCCCTACGTAAAAGTGTTGGGCCCAAGTTTTTTGGTTGTGTAGGACATTTTCAGAAGGTCTGAAGTCGATTGAAGATGAATCACGCAGAGGAAAGCCGTCAAGACCCGATTAAAATTTCGGCAGAATCCAGAATGTGCGTTCAGATCGTTGGTTGACAGCCTGTATCATCGGCGAAGAGTTCAAATTCACTTTCACCACTATTCATCAGATTTTGATCAATGCACTGGGGATGAAAAAATCTGTGCACAAATCGTTCCTTTCGCAGGACCAAAAGGACATCAGAGGAGAAACATGCAATTTTCTGGAAATTGTCACTACTGGTGACTAGGTGAAGAGTTGAAATTGACTCACACCACCATTCATCAAATTTTGATCAATGCACTGGTGATGAAAAAATCTGCGCATAAATCGTTCCTTTCGCAGGACCAAAAGGACATCAGAAGGGAAACATTCCATTTTCTGGAAATTGTCACTACTGGGGACTAGTCTTGGGTATTTGAGTAACCCACGGAATCTAAGCACCACAGCATGGAGTGGGACACTTGAACTTTTTTAAGGCCCAAAAAATCATGAATGTGTAAGCTGAAGCTCAAAATCAAGCTGATTACCTTTTTTTTATATAAGCAGCAAATCGTCCACAAAGAGTTTATGTCTCAAGACCAAACTGTTAATTAACTCTTTTACCGACACCTTCTTAAAAATCTTCGAGAGAGGGTCATTTGTGAGAACAAGAATCAGGAAATTAGGTGTTTCATCACGTACAATACGCGTTGCTACACAGCAATATCAATTGACGAGTTTTGGCTAGTAAAAACATACCTGTGCTCGATTCCTTATCCATCTGAATTGAGTCGTTGTGACTCTTCTCGAGATTGAAAAATTGCCTCAAAGGCATTTTTATACTGAAAACTAGTCAGGTATTTTTATAATTAATAAAGTCGTTACAATATATGTAACACTAACGTATTATTAAATTCTTCAGCAGTAATGCGGGGATCATATCGCTCCTATCACGTGCGTGCAACTATTTATTGATATTTATAGGTTAACTAAATATATCAGTTAATTTCCATTCGTTATTCTCTACATAATAATGGGTAATTAAATTATCACATATAATATGCAGATGGCTATCAATATACTGAAAATATGTTTTGTTTATTGATTTATTATTTAATTTCTAGATACTATCAGAGTTAATTTAATTTTGTATTATTGACGAATGAATGTATAGACAACCTTTATATATTTATGCATATATAAAGAATATATGAACCACGTATGTAAACAATAAAGAATGTCACTTTCTGTATAAAAAGTGATCTCTATATCAAAATGTCAGTTTATATTCAATGCATCGATGGCTTAATAAATAATGTTTATTTTCTATATGTTTTCTATACAGAACATTAACTTCCTTTTATATCTGCAGCTTTTGTTTTATTGTTTGTTATACAATGTTATTACGAAAACTTAGTAATTTGCTGTTAACTTAATTCGATCATATCTATTCAAAAAAAGTTTCTTTTAAAAGCGTGCTGGTCTACGGATTTTTATCTTCTGACAACCTCCAAGCGTCAAACTTAGGTCCTTTCTTAGTTTCTACCTCAAGTGCAATATTCTACTCTCGGATACGTCAATGATATTATTTTCATTAACATATAAAATAAACCATTAAAAATTAAAAAGACTTATCACCAAATTGGTACCAATGTCGGATATATATTTTGAGGATTATATTGTCATCATCAGCGAAATATAGTTGGCAACTTGCATAAGTATTTCTAAAGTTTCAAAATGCGTTCTGCTGATAATGACAATATAGTTGTCGAAAAACGTATCCGATATTTGTGTTTATTCAGTGGTAAGGATTTTTAGTTTTCAAATTCTCTGAAAGGACCTCGCGATAGCCCGAGTTAAGCCTAGCGTCTCTTTGTTGATGTTTCTAGACTATTCTGCACACACTCTAGTACACGTCGAATATTTTCATTTGCATGCGCCGTACGAAGTCTTCCTGTACTGGAAAGGCTCCCTACTCACTCCTCCTAGCAAAAAATTTGAAACCAAACGATGTATAGTTGGCACTATGGGTGCCGTCGGCACATTTAAATATCGACGATATGCATACTGCGTCAAAACAAAACAAAAAATGGTTTTCAAAATAAAATTCGATGGTTTTTATCCGTCTGCTGTGTATCTTTCCATATTAAATTCTAAAAGTATTGTTTACCGCAATCTGAAGCAAACATTGAAAAGACGTTGTAATAAAAAAGAAGTCAATTCAAACCATGAAGGCTATTTTGCGCCACGCTGTATGAATTGGTTCTATGTAGAAAGCATTTTCAAAACAAAAATACGTCAAGTAAGATCTAGTCAATATATACCACTACTCAAAAACGTTTAGTAAGGATAGGCAACTTTTTTTCATGATAATCTTAAAAATGGAATAGTTATTGAACAATACCGCAGAGTTAAAGGTGAGATTTCATATTGATATAGAATTTTGAAATTTTAATGCAGAAACTTGAGATTCATAGAAATATTTCTGTATTTGTTAGTGATACTTTTTATTGCTTTCTTTACTGGTTTTCTATGTTCACTTATGCTATGGTAGAACTACCCTAAATTATGATAATTGTTTAAATACTTTTTACAGTAAACGCTCTCTATAGCAAAAACATTTTTTCTAAAAGGTTATGATAAATCGGAGATTCATTAAGTAACATGACGTAACTTTGTGCAAGAAAATAGACGTTTGTGTTGAAATGGTATTATTAAATAATTATTTGATATTTGATATTTGTTCATTAGCATCTTCTAGATAGATGCGGGAAACTTTTTCCGCCGTCTTCTAATTGATTAAATACCTCTTTTAAAATATCCATAAATATATACATTTCCTTTTGGATTTTAAAACTGGCTCTGTAGGTTCTTCATTACTGGAAATTTAAACTATTTTCAAATTTTTTTTTAGGTGTGGAATAAAAAATATTCGTAGTACTACGCTTTAATTCTGAACATAGAATACATTTATTAAAAGTTCTTGAGGTATCTACATCTGTACAAACAGTTAAAAAGATAAACAGAAACTTTAACAGATCAAGTACTGATTACATGTCTAAACTATATTCTAAATCAAATAATCGAAATGTAAACAATACAGTTCAACCAACTCAATAGAAATAAGAATATAAACAACTAAGTAAATGATATGCAGAGTTCTAAGATAATACATCATCAAAATAACTAACAAATTACGCGCATTGGTTAAATAAACTCATAACTTGATTATTTATGCAAAAACAATGTTATCATCATGATCATAAGTTTACGAAAGCTCGTGAAATATTGGAAGCATTTAAAAAGAAAAAAAAAGAATGCAGTAATCAATTACGCGAATCTAAAAAAAAACGAATATGTAAGGTCCATTAGGAATTCTATTAATAAATCAAGAACCTATTCAAGTAACTCATGAGGAAGTTATTTTATTGTTCATAACAATACCAGAGATCATCTGTGAAACCATTATTTTCTTAAGCAAGCCCAAATTATTATAAAGGTCATTGACCTAAATATGGAAGCTTATACATTAATTATGTCCTATTTTCGATCTTTATGGCTCACCGTACTTTATTATAGAACAAAAAATCTCTACCTCATCAACGTCAAATTCTAATTTACTTAGTAGTATTTTGTGACATGCAGCCGTATGCTTTACTAAGATCATGCAACATTCCAATCTTTCAATTACGGTACAAATCATATTTTCGTATTATTAATTTTTTTTGTAAATGGGTACTATATTCACAGAATAGCAATCCAGTATCAGTATTGTTCTGAATTACGTTGGGCAATAAATCGATGATGAAGAATTTAGTGCATTTTATAATTATTGATGTTATTTCAAAATACTAATACTAATTTTATTTTAAATCGTTTATTTTTAAAAATCAAGGTGTTAGTTAAAAACAGATACTTGCGAGTACAATGGGTTGCCAACATTTAAAGACAATTCTATTGTCAAAATGTATAAGATGTTGGTATGTAATAGTTAAATAAATATAAATACTAGGCATAAGACAAACACAAAATAAATCAATGCACTTTATATTTTGTAGAAAAGACAAGCACGAAATATGGATTGAGTACAAAACAACAGTACCTAATTTCACTCAAAGCGTTAGAACAACCTTAAACATTTTAAGAAACGGACCATTATTCAAAAACAAAAAGGTGTTCAAAGTGAATAACAGAGATAGAGTTATGTTAAAGGATGGAACAATAAAGAGAGTAAATCATTTAAATGCTATTAAGTTATATGAAAAAGGAAAAATCAGGTGTGCTCGAGAAGATAACACGATTTAGAACGTATAAATATAAATTTAAACATGAATAATGGCACCAATTCATAAGAAAAATAATAATAATAAAACTAATTATATTAGATACGTACTCTTTATAATAATAATATAAAAAAAGGATATTATATCATTTCCGGTAGAAAGTGTTAGATCGTAAATAAGAATATTTTGTGTAAATAACAATATGAATTCAAAATACAAATGTTAGTTCTTGTATGGGTAGCTCAAAGGTTTCAAAGACAATGGAAATGGTTATGTGTGATTTAAAAACCTGCAAAACAAAAATACAATGTTAATGTTGTTTATAGCATTCTACAAATTGACGTGTTACCCGAGGAAAAAGCATGGTTAGAAATCGGGGAGAATGTGACGAAGGCGACCGTTCTTCGCAGTGCGAGCCCAGTAAGAAAAATTATCGTCGTATACAACGTTTTCTTGTATTACCAGACCTCAGATGGGATGCAACAAATTTGCGAAAAAGAAACTTTAATAATAAACAGTTTGAAGTGCAAAATGATCTACGTGTATCGATTCGAATGTGACAACCTAAAGAAAACGAACCAGAAAATTTTACCACGAAAGTTTTTGAAAAAGATGCCAACCTAAAACTTAATTGAAGAAGAGAGGCACTAAAATAGTCGATAGGCATTTGTTTTAATATATAAGTGGAAAAACAGGATTAGACCTGTAGATTTTAAGTTTGTAATTCGTGCAGTAAAGACGTTAATTTTGTAAAGGATTAATAAATTTGATATAGCGAAAGTGAGAGTAGGGTCGATATGCACTACTTATCAACTCAACTAGATAATCTGTATAGAGTTCAATTTTAATTTAGTTTCTTTTACAAACAAATTTATTCAGTTAATTTTCTTTTATTGTCATTAATTTTAAGATGGAGGATGTAATCAAATAAAAATAATTCAATGTATTGGATATCAGATGAACATTCTCTTGTTTAATAATGATATTTAGTTTTTCATGAAATAATAAAAGAATAGTTAATGGTGCTAAGCAGCTAGAGGTACAATGTGAGAATGTTTACAGCTAGCGATTAGTATGAAATAATTTCATAGCATTCACGTTGCAAGATTCTATATTACTGAAGCACTATGTGAGAATGTATGTTTTAGTAAAATAGTGACGGCATCGTATTAATAAACAAATTAACCGGAATCAAGAATATTTTTAAATTTAAAAGAACAAGATGAATATTCATTCAGCTATCATCATAGATATATAAATATTACACAAACATTATAACTCCAAAGTGAGTAAAAATGTTTTTTTTTAATTATAGAACAAAAATCTATAAGAGACAATGTTATTAAGAATCGTTATTTCTGAATGTAAATATATTTTTTTATATGAGATTTAGACATCTTGTTTAATTTCTTGCCCTTATCCCAAGCAAAGCTAAATAAGAGGTGAATCAGAACATAATAAGTAAATCACTGCAAGAACTCATTAGAACATTAAAAATTTTATGCCGATATGATAAGTTAATCAATAAACTATTACAATATTTTATCATTCCTCAGCAGTGTAGCATCCACAGCATATACCGTATGTGTCAATTTTCATTAGGTATAGGGATTCAATGTTTACGTGCGATTTATACGTATACAAGTAATATGTGGCAACGTGCCACCCCACACCGTCCGTCACCAATCCCGGCAACAATCGACATCACAACGACTTTCTCCGATTTTCTCACTTCTCCCGACCAGATTTTACATTCAATGCTTAGCTGCGAACACGTTGCGATCTAGTCTGCAATAAAAGCCGTCTTATTACTGGAACGGGAAACATCAAATGGCCGCCGCGATCTCCTGATCTAGTAATTTATTATTATTTTCAGAATCTTTTTTATTCACCTTATTTTTAATTTTATTAGAATTACGCTTTTGTTTGTCATGCAGGGTGAACGCAGCTTAATAATTCTCTGCATTTACTGAAAGGATAAAGAAAAACAAATCCTTGCAACTCGTAAATATTATTTCTGAACGCATTACAAACACCCAAGCCGGTGGTCGAAGAGTTACTGCTAACCACTAACCACGCCAACTTGTATTTACTTACGAGCATGCATCGGTCGTGCTGGCATTGGAAAGGAAAGAAGGGGTACTATGTTGCCACGTACTGTATGGATTAATCGCCTATGGCTAATGAAAATTGACATATGCTGTATATTTTATGGCTGTACCCAACGTGTGGCAATGTTACATTTTCCTCTTAAATAAGAAATTTACCATTTTGTAACAATGCTGCAGTTACAGCAATACGTATAAGAAAGTCGTGTGGTGGCCATACCTCAATTTTTAATTTTTATTCATCGGTACATTTCAGATGCTTCATAATTTTAATATGGAATTTATATGAAAATAACGATACATACGAGTAACATCAACAGAGTAATTTCTATTTTCTTCTTTATTGTTTTCTATTACTTGCACTGCTAATATTTTTCGTGCTACAATATTTATATAAAGAAAATACAAGATTCTAAAGAAATTTTGACAGATAATTTATAAATATGTAGTACATACGTCGAGATAACGCAACATTGATTCTATTCCAGTTTTCGTATATTATGTATCTACTGAATTGCCAAGTTTTCCAATGGGGAATACAGTTTTAGCCGGAAATTTCACAGGAAATGAACCGACAGTAATTTCTACAAAATTACCTCTGCAAAATAATTTATGATTTTGGACTAATTTCTTCGCATTGCAGCAAGCATATGAAACTTCGAATGCATACATAATTTCAGAATGATTCGCATTATAGCAAAGATTAGTTAATATTCTATTTCTTATGTATTTTGTGTAACAAAAAAGTGTACTATTTACAAGAATTTTGCCATCAATGAACATAAATTATTCGAAACCAGTATATTAAAGGCATAGTAGCTTATTAACAATATAAGAAAAACGGCCTGTCAGAGCATTCTCAGTTCATTGGACTTGACAACCAAATTCACCACATGGTACACTATGTGTTAAAGGACCCACGCGCGACAAAACACAGGGTAATGAGTGCAAATAAAACTGAATAATTGGAAATTTCTAGCTGTAATTATAAACTAGAAACACGTGATTCTGACTTTTTTCTCCATTACGGTATAGCAGATACAGTGTGTGTTAATTGAATAATATGTATTCTTACTCTTATGAGTCCCAAACTACTAAAACTCTATCTGTTTCCAAAGTGTTCACCAGCGGTAGTCTATCTTGTACCTATTGTGAAAGTGCCATATTTTAAGCTTGACATATTAGTAAAATCATTAAATTATTTGCAGCTAGTATACAAAAGAAACGTACAAAAGTAATTTAAAATGACATCTTGACCTAGTAACATTAATGGTGTACACTTTGTATATATAGTTTAGATGCAAGTTTTCTTATTTTGAGGTTTAAATATTCTAGGCCATTGATTATGTATAAGAAGATAGTCTAAGTCCATAAGAAAAAGGTTGCGCCTAAAATCAACATTTTGGATGTCACCACCAGTGGGGCGCTAGTCGTCAAAGTGTCCACATGTGGTGGGGGTAATTTTCAAGGTAGTTGAGATTTAAACCGTTAACCGACATAATAAATTCCTAGTTTTGGCTTTTCAGTAAACAGGTGACGCTGTAAAATAAAGTAAATAAATTTAATTTAATTCTTATATAGGTAATAATAATAATTCTGATCATAAACTGCGCAGAGTCATTAATAAAATGTGTATATACTAATAGTATTAAAAAATATTTTATTTACGTTCCACTCTACGAAAAAAGCATTTATACACATAATGAATATACATACTTATGTATATATAAAAACGTTCAGCTTTGCCGAAGGAAGAAGGCATGAATATCATCCTTTTATTTGTATGTTTTTTTTTGTTTAGTGCATGACGCCAAACTGATTCACTGTAGGCTTTACAGGCAAGGAAAGAAAACAGGGGTTTTAAAATATAACAGACATATAAATCATATAGTGTGAGTGATATAGTACACAAGGCATTTGAATGAACAGGTGATTCATTCATTCCTTTATGGATATAAAAGCAAGTCTACTTAAATACCTATGCATGTGAAATCTCCGAATTTTACCGGAAGCCTCTTTGCATCTATTTCTTTTACAGACTAAAATAAATTATTAAAAGTCATTCATATTTTTTTATAGGCGTATTAAAAGTACTGAAATTAATAATATTTGTTTCCTTTAAAAATTAATCGTTCTCAATACACAACCTTCTTACTTTCTTATACGTAGTATAAGGAAGTATTGTGATGATGAAAATTTTGGACCTCAAAATTTTGATTTTTAAAAAATGTCTGTGTGTGTGTTGTGTGTCTGTGTGTGACCAGGATAGCGGTCAAACCGCTATAGCTATCAATTTCCAATTTTGCATTTACTGGTATAATCTCCCTCTTGAGAACTGACTAAATTTTCAGTCAAATCGGCAGATCGGAAGTAGTAGTTTACTTCAGTGAAAAAATCGAAGTTTGCCAATATTTCGTCAACTACTAAGTTTAAACAATTTATAAAGAATTCATATGTACTTAAAATTAAAGTTGAGAACACTTTTAGTAAAAAAGTTTATATTTCTAACGGAAGTGGGTCTTTTACTGTTATCGAAAATCAGTTTTTTGCAAATATTTTGCAAGTCATGCGTTTTAGATTTAGGTACGTTACGAGTATAAAAGTATTTAGAACTTAATTCTCAATACTTTTTGTATAAAAAAATTCAAAATTCGGACCGGAACTAACACTTTTACTCTTATCGAATAGCGATTTTTTGCTAAATGTCGTAAATTGAGCATTCTATATATGTATATTTATCAAGAGTACAAAAGTATTTAGAGTTGGATTTGGAATATTTTTTGTATAAATGAAATTTTAAAATTCGCACCGGGAGTAACACTTTTATTCTTAATGAGTAGTACTTTCTTTTGAATATCTCGCAAAGTATTCATCCTATAGAGATTTACAGTCTTTTTCTTCTGGTTTTCCCCTTTTGTCAATTGTGTTTCACAATTTGTCAAATGACTTTCCCAATTCCTGTCATATTGACATATATGTCAAATTAAATTCTTTTTTTGTCAAATCTCTTTCACTTTATATCAACTACTTTTCCCATGTATGTAAATTATATGTTTTGCTTAATAACTACTTACCAAGCTGTGCATCATTTTCATTTAGTTATTGACGTACCCTTGAAAATAAAGTATACATTTGAAATTTTAAGTTATCTAATTTATTCTTGTGTAATGTACATAGAAATTGATAAAAACATACATGTATGCAAAACATTTTCAAATATCACAAATATGCACAGTACAAACTATCGAAATATATAAATGAAGAAACAATTAATTTAATATTTCATTTTGTTCTAAACAATCACCCAGATATGTTTCCATATGCTGAACATAATGAAGACAATTATCTGCAGTTATTTGTTCAGAAGCATTGTGTATTGCTGCATATAATTCATCCTCATTTGTCTTCTGAGTTCTCTTTATTATGTGTTTCCATTGATTAAATAATTCCTCTATAGGATTTAAAAATGGACTGTGAGCAGGTAAAGAAACTTCAAAATGCTCATGACTTCTAATGAGATTGACAACTTCTTCATTTGTATGAAATCTAACATTATCCATAACAAAAAAGGCGCCTTGTATGTTATCATTATGTAAATGATTAATTAGAGTTGTAATAAATTCACAGAAATGAACTGTATTGAATGGTCTATCTTGGATTTGGAACAAATATAGTGAATTTATATTCATTGCTGCAGCCACAGAATAATTACGCCCTCTTAGTTGAGCTTTTATTTTCGTTGCTCGAGTATTTTTAACTGATCTTCCATATGAAGTTCGAGAATTAACTTGAATTCCATATTCATGAATGAAAAAAATATTTTCCCTTTCGAACATGATTCTATTGTACCGGATAGCATATTCAAAGTGAGTCTGTATGATTTGTGGTGTATTTCTTCTTCCGGGAACGAAAGAGATTCTCTTAAACGAATAATGGAAAGTTTTAAGTGCTCTGTTAATCGTCGACAGCGATATTTGATGAAGTGGCCACTGCGTCAAACATCTTTCTTTTAACTGACGAAGTGATAAACTGCAATCTTCATCAATCCAATTGCAAATTTCATTTATCTGTAACACAGATAATTTTTTTAGTCGGTGACCAGCACTTCTTTTATGAATATTAGCGGTTCTCCGGTATGTAGAATAAATCTTTCTTTCTGTATTGGGTAAAATTCCAAATTGCTCTCCAATATTATTTGCCGTGAGCCCGTTGTTCATAGAACGAATTATTAAAGCTCTTAAATCATTATTTATTTTACTATTAATTCGACGATTCTCCATAATAGATGAATATAAAATGATTAACACGCTTCGTGAAAGTCAATTGACATATAGTGAAACACAATTGACAAAAGGGGAAACCCAAAAGAAAAAGACTGTATTAAGAGAATAGTATTTATAATAGGATTTCGAATAATTATTATATAAAAAAATTCGTAAAATTCTGTAATTTGAAACTCTCATACGTATAAGAAAGTCGTGTGGTGGACACACCTCAATATTTTTTTTTATATAGTAACATCGATCTGCGTAATATATAAAACCAACATTATTTCCAAAATTGATCCTTTCTCCTTTTATCACATTTTGGGTTTATGTCTGAATGCAATTTTGAGCGCTTATAAATGCTTAAAAAATTAAATTATTAATTAAAAAATTATCGTTTAAAGATAAAAATTTCTATTAAATTATTTTTAACATAATCTATCACAAAAAAATTGTCCAGATACGTCAAAAAATATTGACAGGAACGAACATATTTGACGTAAATATAATGTGGCTTTTCATTATGCAAAAAATGAGGTGTGGTCACCACACGACTTTCTTATATGTGTGTGTGTGTGTGTGTGTGTGTGTTTCAAATTATACAAAAGTTGTTCTAAATTAAGAGTTAAATACTTTTATCTTCTGAAAAAATAAACAAAATGCTACTGTACTACTTCTATTCTCTTAATAAATCTCTATAGAATGCATACTTGGCGAAATATTCGAAAGAGAGTGCTACTCCCTAAGAGTAAAAGTGTTACTTCCTGTCCGAATTTTAAAATTTCTTTTATGCAAAAAATATTTCAAATGTAGTTCTAAATATATTTGTGCTCTTGATAAATATATATATATAGAATGGATAACTTACGACATATTTGCAGAAAATCGCTATTCGATAAGAGTAAAAGTGTTACTTACGGTCCGAATTTTTAAATTTTTTTATACAAAAGGTATTGAAAATTAAGTTCCAAATATTTTTACTTTCTTATAGGTAGTATAAGGAAGTATTGTGATGATGAAAATTTTCGACCTCGAGATTTTTGCAGATGTCCACGTTTTGATGTCCCTTGATACCGAAAAAGTGGTTTTTAAAAAATGTCTTTCTCTCTCTGTGTGTGTGTGTGTGACCACGATAGCGGTGTCAAACCGCTATAGGTATCAAATCCAAATTTTATATTTACAAATATAATCTCCCTCTTGAGATCTGATTAGATTTTCAGTAAAATCGGCAGACCGGAAGTAGTAGTTTACTTCAGTGAAAAAATCGTATTTTGCCAATTATTCGGCAACTACTAAGTTTAAACAAATTTGTAAAGAATTCATATATACTCAAAATTAAATTTGAGAAGAATTTTATTAAAAAAGTTTTTCGAAATTCCTACCGGAAGAAGGTTTTTTACTTTTATCGAAAATCTTTTTTTTGCGAATATTTCGCAAGTCATGCTTTTTAGACAGGTATGTTACGAGTATAAAAGAATTTAGAACTTAATTTTCAATACCTTTTGTATAAAAAAATTTTCAAAATTCGGACCGGAAGTAACACTTTTACTCTTATCGATTAGCAATTTTGCAAATATTTCGTAAATTATGCATTCTATATATATTTGTCAAGAGTACAAAAGCATTTAGAGTTGAATTTGAAATATTTTTTGTATAAATAAAATTTCAAAATTCGAATCGGAAGTAACACTTTTACTCTTATGGAATAGCGATTTTTGCAAATATTACGTAAAATATGCATTCTATATATATTTGTCAAGAGTAAAAAAGTATTTAGAGTTGGATTTGGAATATTTTTTGTATAAATGAAAATTCTCACAAAGTATGTATCCTATAGAGATTTATTAAGAGACTGGAAGTACTTAGAATAGGATTTTGAATAATTTTTGTATAAAATAATTTTTAAAATTGCATGATTTGAAACGCTCATACGTATAAGAAAGTCGTGTGGTGGCCACACCTCATTTTTATACTCGTACTATACCCGTCTCAAAAGCATGACTTGCGAAATATTTGCAAAAAAATGTTTTTCGATTAGAGTAAAAGACCTACCTACTTCCAGTAGGGATTTCAAAAAACTTTCATAATAAAATTTTTCTCAAATTTAAGTCTGAGTACATACGAATTCCTTATAAATTTGTTTAAACTTAGTAGTTGATGAAATATTGGCGAAATTCGATTTTTTCACTGAAGTAAACTTCTACTTCCGATCTGCGGAATTTACTGAAAATCTAATCAGATCTCAAGAGGGAGATTACACACGTAAATACAAAATTTGGAGTTGATTACTACAGCGGTTTGACCGTTATTGTGATCACACAGAGACAGACACACAGACATTTTTTAAAAACCACTTGTTTGGTATCAGGGGACTTCAAAACGTGGACATCTGCAAAAATCTCGAGGTCGAAAATTTTCGTCATCACAATACTTTCTTACACTACGTATAAGACGTAGTGTAAGAAAGTATAAGCACTCACGTTACACACTTCCGTATTTTAAATGGTGTCAAAGTACCTATGCCAGGCACATTTCATTCGCACATTGTATTGGGTATTTTTTGTCCGAGATAACAAAAAATACGGTATTATCATTCCTCTACAATTACTACCTAATTCATTCCCTGACAGTAAACATATTCTTTGTTTGTCAAATTCATGTTAAATAAATCTAGGAACAATTTTTGTTCATATTATTTATAATTTTTGGCATACTTTGAAATTACTGTTTATTAATATAAGAAATAAAGCTGTTACATAATGTAAAATTACTTTAAGAGGCTTCTTAGTATATTTATAGAAAAATTATTAAAGATGTTATGTTCAAGGTAAATATAAGATTGTGTCTTCAGTATCCTTTTATGGGAAGTGTTATTTTTCCTGACTATTTTTGTATGGCATTTTATTACATTTTAAATACATTAAAAAGAAAACTTGAGATTCTTTACTCAAATATTAGAAAGAAATAGAGAAAGAAGTAATAAATAATCCGACTTCATACAATACATCCCTTCATTCGCGTGTTCGTATATTATGTATATGGATATATGACAGGTATATATTTTTAAATATCTCTAAAAAACAAAATATATGTTGGTTACTTTGCTCTCTGCATTTGGTTTATTTACGCAAGAGTTTATAAAGAGCATGAACTATTCCTTCGTAGATAGCGTGGTGGTGGTTTTAAACTTGAATGCAGTCACGCGCGAAAATGCAATTTTTCATATTTTGGATAGTTAGGCGACATCTTCCGCTAACATTTCTAATTATTTTGATTGTCAATGGACTTGGTATATCTTCTTATACATAATCAATGTTCTAGGCGAATACAGAGAACTTTCCCGAAATGATATTCTATACTATTTTCTTTGATAAATGTAATAAATGTATACACTTTCACTAAGTGAAACTGATACAGACCATAGCGCAAAGACAAATGAACTGCAAATGCTTACAAATCGTCCAATCCATCTTTGAATCAAACACTATACCCAGAAATTTACTATGATTTTCAGATGTTAGCATTGTTCCTTTCTAATGTACGGTAATTTCTTCTTGTTTATTTCAAAGAAAATTTATAATCTTAGGTTGTTCTTTGTCAGCGTTTAGTTATCATTTGCTTGAACTATTACTAACATGGCATCAGCAAGCATACCTACTTGAAGCTTTAAGATGAAATTAGAGTACATTATGTACAGTATTGGAGTGAGTATTGAGCCTTGCAGGACACCCCTATTTATCGATATCCAGACCGACAAAGTTACCAGTCCGGAGTTAGAATTTAGTGTCATTCTTTGTACCTTGATTGTTTATATAAAAATTTAGTTGGTAGTAGGTATATTGGAACCCAAAAACCCATCAATTGCAGTTTCTCTAACAATATATCAAGATCAACGCTATGCACGCTTAATTATCTAACTTTAGAAGAGATTGTTGCAATTATAAACAACATAAGGAAAGTATCGGTGGTGTTCCTTAATTTGTGAAATGCATTAATAAATGCATTTGACAAATTAAGGAACGCATTTATTAATGCATTTGACAAATTAAGGAACACTACCGATACTTTCCTTATGTTGTTTATAATTGCAACAATCTCTTCTAAAGTTAGATAATTAAGCGTGCATAGCGTTGAGACCGTGGGAATTTTCATGGACATGTCGAGGGAATTTTATAGCGTGAACCACGATAAATTGTACACGAAATTGGAAGGCATGGGAATACGAGGGGTGTCCTTGAATCTGAAGCGCTCTTATCTTACTAACAGAATGCAAAGAGTGGTTTCGGTTGATGAAAAATCTGTCAAAACACTCTCATCCGATTTTAAGGATATACGGAGAGGAGTTCCGCAGGGTTCCGTTTTGGGACCTCTTCTGTTCTTATTATATTCTAATTAAATACAGAATATCGTTAGCTACTCGACTACGCTCTATGCTGATGACACGTCAGTTATAAACAAAGCAGATAAAAACCGCCTAAACCAAGAAATAATCACAACAGCTAATAAATTTGACAGGTGGTTTTCGTACAATGATCTGAAGCTAAATATTAAAAAAAACCAAATTATTTAATTTGACTATTTTAAAAAGGCTGACATTAGATTATAATGGAGAAGAACATTCAACTAATAATGAAGTAAAATTTTTGGGTTTGTATTTAGATAGCCAGTTGAAGTGGAAACAAACGACGCATAGAGTATCTATCTGGAAAAATATCGGGGTTTGGTTATGCTCTTCGCACTATTTCAGGTTAAGGTTAAGGTCAAAGACTGCATTAAGTGCGTACTACTCACATGTCCACTCGAGATTGCGTTATAGTGTTATTTTCTGGGGGATCTGTGTGTCGCGATTGTACTACAAAGGATGTGCTTAAGTGGAGTCTTCAATATTAAACGAAGAGATTCATGTAAACAGATGTTTATTAATAAAATACTAACGCTTTCATCTTTGCATGTTTTCGAATGAACACATTTTGTAAAAACTTACTACAATCACTTCAGAGAACAAGACTTGAGACATGGATATAATACCAGAAGTGCTGCTGATGCATATCTTGTACGTCCACAAACAACAAAAGGTTTAATTAATAAGAGTGTGCTAACGCAAGTGATAAAGGTTTACAACCATTTACCATCAAACTTAAAACAAAAACACTTTATGTATCATGGAATATACTTTTTATTATTATTATTATTCTACTCAATTATTAATGAGGAATATTCGGAAATGATAAAAGTAAACTGGCCTCATTTGCTTTGGACTGGGAGCCGAGTGCGTTTGTAGTTTTTTTTTATCTTTGTGTATAAAAATATTTAAATACAATGATAATGTACACAATATTTTCAAGATTTACTGAATTTACTTTATCAAAGTAATTTTGTACCAGTATACCGGGTGTCCACACTTAAGTGCGCACTATTGATAACTCTGTTATCTTTGGAGGTGCAGAATCGGTCAAATGGGCAAAGTAGTACCATTTTTTATGGCGGTTACAATTGTGAAAATAGAAAAACAATTGAACGTCGGGTTCTCTAGATATTCGACCAAACAAATTTTTTTAAATGGAACACCCTGTATATTTTTTGGCGATTGGAAAGAGAATCGCAAACTGAACAAAAGAGTCTTAGTACACTAGTATAAAAAAATGTCAAATAAAGTAGTTATTGAGAAATCTGTATCTTTGCTTTGTTTGCATGAAATCGATATACCTATGGAAAATTAAAGCGTCACATTGTCTAGTAGCTGTCAAATTATTTGTATTTGCTGTTGTTAAAGTTACTGTGTGGAAAAAGTACTGGTTTTACAATTTTTTCAACCGTAACAATGGCATTTACTCATTTGGAAAAGTGTAATATGTTGGAGTTGTACTTGAAGTTTAACAAAAATTCAGATAAAGCGCTCGAATGTTACATTCAGCAATTTCCTGATCGTGATGTACCAGATCGTCGCTATTTTTTAAAACTTTATCGAAGATTAAGAAGCAACGAAACAGTTTTTATAAACAAGAGGATCAAAAATGATTTTATATTATCACAAGAGACAGAAATAAATGTATTGGCATATTTTCAGGTACATCCAAATAATTCTGTAAGGGATTTGTCCAGAGAATCAGGTGTTTCTCGTAGTACGATCCATAAAATTTTGAAAAAAAATAAATATGTTCCCTTTAAATATCAGCCTGTTCAAACTCTACTTTTGGGTGACTATCAAAGACGATTAACGCTCAATGGTTTATCAATGCTTTTGAAGAAAATCACAATTTCTTCAGACACATTTTATGGAGTGATGAATCCAACTTTTCTAATCGCGGGATGATCAATAAAAGAAATAATCATTACTGGAGTCGTGAAAACCCATTTGTTGTTTATCCTTGTAATCCACAACACCGATTCAGTTTAAATGTTTGGTGTGGTATAATCGGATCCCGAATTGTTGGGCCATTTTTCTATCGGGGTTCTTTAACAGGAGAAAGATATGTGGCATTATTGACAGAAATTTTAGAAAATTTTCTGGATGAATTAAATTTGGTAGACAGACAGATTATTTACTTTCAACAAGATGGAGCGCCTGCCCATAATCACCGCGAGACAAGGGAGTTATTAGAAAGATTATTTGGCAATAGATGGATTGGCACTAATGGTCCTATTCAGTGGCCCGCACGTTTGCCTGACATGACGCCATTAGATTTTTTCTTGTGGGGAGCAGTAAAAAATCAAGTGTACAAACATAGATATGCAATAGTGGATGAGCTTCAGGAAAGAATTTCCAACATCATTAACGCCATCGATGGTAGGACCATTTTAGGAGCTACTCGTAATGTTCACACAAGATTGAGAAAATGTATTGAAATGGAAGGAGATGTCTTTGAACATTTAATTTGAATAATTTTCTTTACTATTTTTGTATTTATTTTTATTTGTTTATTAAATTAAAGGCTTTAATGAATGTTTAATTGTCCGTAGATATATCGATTTCATGCAAACAAAGCAAAGATACAGATTTCTCAATAACTACTTTATTTGACATTTTTTTATACTAGTGTACTAAGACTCTTTTGTTCAGTTTGCGATTCTCTTTCCAATCGCCAAAAAATATACAGGGTGTTCCATTTAAAAAAAATTTGTTTGGTCGAATATCTAGAGAACCCGACGTTCAATTGTTTTTCTATTTTCACAATTGTAACCGCCATAAAAAATGGTACTACTTTGCCCATTTGACCGATTCTGCACCTCCAAAGATAACAGAGTTATCAATAGTGCGCACTTAAGTGTGGACACCCGGTATACTACTGCAATTACTGTCAATTAACACTAACATGCACTAGATAGACTACGTGTACAATCAATATACTCATACTTAATAACCTAAATTATATTTATAATAGACAATATCTAAATGAATAATCATTTCAATTTTATAAAAAGAGAAAAAACGTATCGAATTATATTTAGTACAATTAAATGGAATTTATTTGATTAAATAAAACGTAATATGCGTGTACAATTCAGCAACATTTGCACGATTTCTCTATTTAGAATATTAACTGGCACGCTTTACACTAGTGTATTTGATTTGATTAAATCAATCACAAGTTGAATGGTATGTTAATCGCTGTTGTTCGTGTTGAGTCTCATTTTTAAAATAATCACATACAAGAAAAATTTATCGTTTTGTGAGTTTATCGTTCTCAGTTCGCAATAACAATGCGTAGTTGACTACTACTTTACTTTTTTACTAGTGCCCATTGATGAAATGATTAGATTTTACTAAATAATGCAACGTTAATATTTACAAATCTCATAAAAGGTAATAAATACATTTAATGCATATTTGTAACTTCTTCAAAGTTACATTTCTGAACTGGTAGAAGTTATTATTAAAAATACGCTGTTGCTGAATGTCGGCCGGTAAAAACTGAGATTTTCGCCGGCCGGTGGAATCATTACGGTTGTTGTTACTTGTCCGCCGACAAAGGAAGTATCTTTCTATTAACAAAATTCTGTGAAATATAACAAATGCAATTCTAAAGAAACAAATTGATAAAATAGAAAACTATAAACACTTCATTACACAGGCTTATATAGTTTTTTCTCTAAATGTAATATTTTTGTTTAGTATATACACTTATACATTTATTTTCTGAGAATTTCTGCATATAGTATCTAAGATGCAATGGAACAATGTCGACAACGATAGTACACAGAAATGTCGGTAAAACGATATCTCACATGTCTCGTGCGGCACTGATCGTGTTTAAATAGTGAAATCTGCAAATCCTACTAGTTTCTTTATTCCGCTAACTTTTATGAGTTACTGACATAATAGCCTAACTGCAATTTTAGATGCTAACGCAGAAGCATGTGCATCATTAATCAAGACAGATAATAATGGATCTAGTTTTCCAAGCAGTGTGTAATGAGTCCCAAAAGGAATCTAAGGTAACATATATTGCAATACTGGTCAATTATATATAGTCTTTTGCTTTAGTTTTTTAACATAATCAAGAAATTACGAAAGTGGGGAAAATGTTTATCAAACGGTTTCTTTTACGCAATACTATTAAAGCAAGTAAAATTAATCTAAATTCCTTTTAGTTTGCTATATACATTATAAAGCATTATCATAATCATGAAGATTATCGACTCCGATATTTTGTGTGTAAGTATGTATGTCTGGAGATATGATTGAATCCTAATGGCTTTAGTAAATTTTTTTGTAGATACGTCCAGCAAAAGAAGTTTTTCACCACAACTATTCAGAACACATCCCAAGTAAATAAATCATTCTGGAATCACATACCTCCGTGTTCAAAACACTATCGACATAATTAGTTTCACTCTTAGATAGTATAGCAAAACTTTCTACACAAACCGTCATTAATTAGAAGCATCGCTTAAGCAATGTCCGCTTTATGTATATTTATACAATGTCCAAAATACCAAATATAGGGTGGTAGTGTCATCCAGGAAATTGTTAAGGCTGTACTGTGTTTTGAAAATTAAGATTTCTAGAGAATTATCCAGATCTAAATTACCGTAAAAAATGGACTTCCGAAATACACCACAAATCAATTCGTATGTACCAAAATGCTACCACGTATTGAGGCCATTTTACGAGCAACATAATCTTCATATTGGATAAGGAAAGGTACCTTACTCTAGCCAATTTTAAAATGAAGAAGGTCTTTATACCTTCCTATAATAACGAAGATTGTCGGAGTAACGTAAAATAAAAGAAAAAGCCAAATTTTCCGAAGTTTTAGTTTAGTGCGTGATTTCCACTGGATGTTTTTCCAGACTTTAAGGGGTAAAGCTCTACGTAGTCAATGCTGAGCTGCACGTATATGTTCGTCGATTCGCTGTAGGTTCAAGACTGCTAGATTATATAAATTTCATTGTTATGATTCGAATTAGGTATATAATATTCAAGCCAAACTTAGTTTTTCGTCTCTATGCTAGAAAATCTCAAAACTCACTTCATCAGCACATGGTTTGCACCCAAAAATGAGAATCGGTCTAATTTACTGCTGCGGGCTTATTCCGAAGCAGATTTTTAGCCATTTCTTTTTTCTAGAAAAGTATATGGAGGAAAACGAGAACCAAAAATAGGAAAAGCTGCAGCGTAGGTTGATCTAGAAATGAAGCAGAAACAGTTCAAGACCTAATCCGAGTTGTTCGTATAAAATGAGGCTTTGTTCCCATTTCATTTAGGATGCTAATTATATTTAAAAATGTATTAAAGTAATTTGTGCCAAAATTTTAGCGACATCAAATATATAATATAAGAAGCTATATTCACAGAGTAAAAATTAAGGCGATCCAAAATTGATATACATTAGAGCGTATTATGTGGTGTGCTTATGAAAAATGTTGTTGTACGGCTTAGTATGCAACACAAATCCTTCGTGTGCCCAAGTAAGCTACAACAAGTGGATGTATGACATTGTAAGACATAATTTCTTGATTGCCTTAATATCTGTTCAAGTATAAAGATTACAAATATTACGTATCATATTCCTACGATTGATCAATATCGGCCATATATATTGTTTTGTTCTAGGGATCATTTAACAATGCTTATCACGCTCGATCCTTCGTCAGCTCTTTATTTAGTAAAAGGTATATATTACGTAGAGTACTGATTTTGTTTATTTTTTTTTGCAGAGCCGACTGAATCCCGTAAAATTTCAATTATCGCCTGATAAAAGGTACCTTCTGTTAGCTCAAAATGTACAAAAATTGTTTAGACATTCATATCTTGCTCAGTACATAGTATACGACATACAATCAGGGTAAGTAAGTATATTTGTACGCTTATTATTTTTAATTTGTAAAATATATCTGTGCTTACCTAAATAAAAAATGTATGTACATATATGTAATATAATTATATTACATAAAGTTTCTCTTTAATATTTGCAACCAATTTATTTTTCTTTAGTTTTAATATGATTTAAAAAAAATCTTTTAATACGTCAAGGTTCAAATCAAATAAATATAAATAAAGGACTTAAAGATTTCACATTTAGGAAATACTTTATTATTCAATTTTAAGCATAAATCGAAAAGCATTTCCCTATTCTATCCACCATTAACATCAGCCAGAAATGAGTTAATAAATTAGGTTTGTCGTCTGAAGATAATAGAAATCGTTATCAGAAATTTGCAACACATATCTTACTCTTTCTATTTATGTATCATATTATTCTTTGTCTAATAATTATTTTAAATAAAAATAAAAATAAAAATAAAACTCTTGAAAACTTTCCACACTTTTTATTTAGTCTTTGCGACATATGTTTCGGTATTTTTTCATACCATTCTATAGCTGAACTTAATGGTCAGTTCATTCTTTGTCTATATCAACTGAGAAAAATGGTAGAGTGCGTGAGTATGTTATCATCGTCACAACAGCTGTAGTCAAACGCAAACTGTAGCGATACCCTTTGTTTATTTTCGGTACAAAACATCATTTCGGCTTATGAATAGTTAATTCCCCGGAAACAGAAGCTGCTTTTATGCGGAACTGATCACAACGAACCGATGTAATTTTATTTAAATATTTGTATATCCACATATTTATTTATGAAAATTGATTAGAAATGATATTATAGGTAATCCCACTATCTTATTATATAGAGGTTATAGGATTCATTATTTCATATCTGACTTTAAAACGCACGTGCAAAACACTACGCAAATACCACATTTCATTCTGAACATAACAATATTGGGTTTGATATTAGTTATCCACACTTGGTTGAAATAAACACGTAAGTGTCCGTAATAAGTGGCCCGCACGTTTTGAGATGTTAGTCATAACTCAGACGTGTTTCTTTCGCGGAATCTCTTCTGCCTCTTCTTACTTCCACCTAAAGTACTGTAAAAATTCCTTGCACCAGTGGAAGACTATACAAGATGCAAAAGCTAGTTGCCAGTATAATATGATTTTTGAACTTAGAACCTTCATGCAGAAAGGGGTTAATCTAATATAAAATTTAAACTTTGCTTTTAGTTTATCTTTTTAGACATAAACTTTATACTCGTTTCAAACATATCAGATACTTAACACACAGATACTTAAGAGGTGTTACTACAAGCATTCATAGATCTAAAAAAATTGAAAAATATTCTTGACAATTGAGTTTTACTACTGTGGTGATGTGTTCTTGGCTGTCTGATTAGAATATTTATTGTCAATATTTATAGTGCATAATATAGATTATACGTAGGTAACTCAAATTTTTATATTTAGTAATTATTTTTGACTTACATTTTTTATTTCTAAAATTTCAATATTCTGGGCAGTTTGTGAAAATACATAATTATTACCGTACTAATTTACCAAAATTCTAACATAAAAATGTGCTTTTACTTAAAATATATTTCTATGTTTTTTTTGCATATATTAATTAAGTGCTTGATTGTAACTTTATGGTGGTATCATAATTAACTGCAAACCCTACACATAAAAAATGAAAAGGTTACTGATATTTGGCCGAACGGACCATTTAATTCCAATCCATTTCACTTGATATTTCTCGATGAAATGTAGTTCCTGCAATTGAGTTATGTCACCTATTCTGTTTTAGTCACATGTTGGCTGTTATATTAAGAAGTAAAATTTGTTATTTTTACCCTACTTCAAGCCCACAGACTGACTAAGCACATCTGTTGATAGTAATTAATAGTTCTTAGTAAATAAGGATTTTTATCGGCATAGTAGGTATACAACATCCGCCAGATAACATTTCTCGCTTATTATAAAATATACAGATTTGGTTAAATTAAACGAATTATTCATAAGGACTAGTGAAATTATTCGATATATTCCAAATTCCAAATTTTCATATAATTCAAGATTTATGGCAAGGAAAGAAACATGTCAATTTTTTTTCTTTACAATAACTTTTTTGTTTTAGTAGACACATAACTTTATTTGCATGATCTTGAAGTAGGTACTTATGCAGAATTTAAATACTGACTTTTGTAGTTTTAACCCTTAAATTAAATTTTTCTTATAGAACTTCAAGTCGGCTTTGAAAGAATTGAATGTGCTTTTCATCCTCTTTTATAATATATTGCTATGACTCTTGTAAATTAATAATTAGGAAAAATTATTAAAATTCTTTATTCTCAAATTCAAAAAGAATCAAGCATATATCCCAGAACTAGACCTTATGCTAGTACAGGATTTTATAATTTCTGCAAAAAAGTGGGTTAGGCAATTTCGCACTTCTTTAGCTCAGTTTAGGGATATTCTAATTATACTTTCTCTCAAGGGCAGAAAATAGAAAATATTCTTTCTCCAAAGTTGATGCTCTTAAGTTCTCTCCAGGTCAGATAAAGTAAATAAAATACAGAAATATCTTATAACATAGTTTATTAAACTTACTAAACAAAAGTAAACAGGTGTATATACAAATAAAGAAAAGTAAAAATTAATATTCAAAAGAAAGCATTGCATGTTATGATAAATAAAAAAAAATTCTAATACAGTAATTACGATAATGATAATAATATGAAACAAATTAAAAACATTCTACCAAACACACTTGTATTATGTCTATTTACAAATAATTATACTAATGCAATCAACAAGTCAAAATTTTATCAAATGTCGTGACTTATACTGGAAAAAAAATAAATATAATAAATCCAATGGTTATGATGATATACACATTAGAACATGGACTCTGTTTTGACTATAATACTGCCCAGCGCCTTTTCTCGCTCCCAAACAGTATCTCCAAAACAAATTCACGTAAGTTGATCTATCAGGGTTCCGTGCTACGAGTTCGTCTTTAGACTCGTTCGACACACCCCTAACGTACACAACAGCGTGTTCAGCTCTAATGTTATATATTTATAAAAAAAACTTACGTGATTAAATCATGCTTCAAATTATTGACTTTGCTTTGATATTAGTACTGCCCAGCGCCTTTTCTCGCTCCCAAACAGTACCACTAAAACAAATTCGTGTCTTTAGGTTTAATCAAGGCTCCATACTATGAGTTAATTAATTACTTAACTCATTGTACACATCCCTGACCAATTCCCCAACACGTCAAACCTCAATGCACAAGCACACACAAAAGAAATATAAATTATGAATATATATATATATATATATATATATATATTCATTAAATAATAAAAAAAATTACAAGTTCAAATTTATTGAAATTATTCTTGATACAGACACCTATGTTTAGTATTTAGAGCGGTTTTCACCTGTTGTCTAAAAACTGCCTTCTAATTATGACATCCCTCCCTTATATTAACAATATTTTTAACAAAAAACTTGGTCATGCTCTGTACCGACTATCATCCCACTTCTTAAAATGCATGTTTATATTGCTGCCCCTTGTGGTCAAGTTATACATTATTCACTTGAAAATGTAAACAAATATCTATTTAAATGTTGACGTCTTTACGTCAATTATAATGTTCAAAATTTTATATAAATATTAATGTGACAAATAGTAAATTATTGCCCTGTCATTTACAACACGGTGAGTACCTAATACTTATTATGCTATTTCCAATATAACCTAAACGTTTACTGCCATACTTTAATATTAATTTACCTACATAAAATTTATCATAACATACTCACATCATCTTATTTGCATTTATGGAATTTTACAGTAATCTTAATTTAATAAATAATTATATATACAAGGGAGATATTTTGATTTTGTTCATGACCTTTACAAAATAAATAAAATAGTATTTAATTCAAATTTAATCTACAAGTGATCTGGAGAAAACTTATTTACAACTTAATTCTAAATTCAAGATCACTGCAATATGTGCTATCTATTTTTTAAAACTACAAAAATAAATGAAAAATATATTTTATTAAACACTCTAAGAATATATATGAAATCACAATCGAATTTAATGTCACTTAAAATTTATTCTGTCCAGAATATTTTTGCATCAAATATGGCTCCTTTAACTAATACCAAAAGAAATTATATGTTGAGTTTCGTTATCCTTGGTCATAAAACAATGTAGAAGCTGAACGGGTACTTGAGTCTGTATTCTGAAAGAGGGTATAGGCTCGTACATAAAAAAATTTAATTAAATTAAATAATATGTGGTTCGTTTTCCAAACCTACTAGAATTCCGACATTCATTAATGAAGATGTAGCATTATATGTATTAAAATCTGTTGCTATCCTTCAACACCTGTTAGAGAAGATGAACATAACACCGGTATTTCGAAAACTACAGCATAAAGTATTTTAAAGCGTCACAAGTACCACGTAACAATATTCTGCAGGAACTTGGAGATGGAGACCAAGAGAAAAGATTACAATTTTGCCAATGGTATGTTACCCAATCTGAGAATAATAATAATTTTCCTGTTACGATTTTATTGTCTGACGAAAGTAGATATACAAATAATGGTATCTTCAATAGACACAATGTTCACTTTTGAGACAGAAAATCCCTTACGTTGCGCGTTGTTAAGGAAAGTCGGCATCAAGTGAGATTTGGTTTTACAGTCTGGTGTGGGGTTTTAGGCGCAATGTTATTGGGACCATATTTTAAAAAAAAAAAATATTAAATAGTGTAAGGTATTTTAATTTGCTAGAAACTGATTTAGAAAATAGACATGATGATTTACCATTGATTGAGAATATTATCTGTTTCCAACAAGATGGCGCGCTACTCCATAATTCAAACTTACGCAACGATTATCTTAATAATCGTTTCTAAATTTGTGGATTGGCAATCGAGGACCGATTTTATGCTAACATAGATCTCCATAATTATCACCATTGGAATTTTTTGTTCGGGGATGCGCAAAAGATCGGCTGTATGTGCAAACATTTGATAATACCGAAGATTTCCTTGAAGCTGTTTTGCAGCATTAAAATGCAAAAATTATTTTTGCTTATTATTGTTATCTACTATTTGCCCTTTTCACATATATCGCGGCCTACTTATTGTTATAGTGTTTAATAAAATACATTTTTATTGTTTTTTTTTTGTTGTGTTTGAATATAGAGAGCACATATGCTGTATTATTGTAAAGAGTATAAAAAACATGTACAAGTTTTTCAACGCCGACTTGATGTTCCATAAGAAAAATATGAGTTAAAACTAAAAATGGAACGTGCAAAGAAAATCCTTTCGGTATTTAAGTTCCGCATAGAAATACATCAAAAAAGAGCAAATAAAAATTATGTGTCTACTAAAACAAAAAAGTTATTACAAGAAAAGGAAATTTGACTTGCTATAAGGCCTGATATACACGGTGGCCAGAAAAATGCGGACAAACGCCAGGTAGAACGATTCTTTGTTCAATTCTGAGGCGATAATCTTAATCCAAAAAAGTTATACGGTCCTTCCTTACGGCATACGAGACCATCAAACATTAAGTTGTACGGATAAAATTTAGCAAAATTCGTCATATTTATCTATGTAAAATCATTGTGGTGAAATTTAGAAATGGAATTATCTCAAATGCATTGATGTAACTAATCGATTAATACCAATGGTTTACAAAAAAAAAAAAAAAAAAAAAAAAGCACTGTACTACTTTTTTCAATTAAGATTGTGAACTCAGAATTAAACAAAGATTTGGCCTGCGTGGCGTTTGTCCGCATTTTTCTGGCCACCGTGTATATAGAAAGTTGGAAATTGGAGAATTTTGCATAATTTCGCAGTCCTCAGGAATAATTTATCTAATTTAACCAAACCTAGATCGTTTGTAATAAGCGAAATCCCCATGCTGGAAATGTTATCTGTGACACATTGTATAAGGTTTTAAAAACTGTTCCTACTTTGAAATAGATAAATGTTCTTTACGTACACACTAAGAGATAAAAAATAAATTTTGAACAACTGGCCTTTCTATCTAGTGTGTGTATTGGCCCAATCTGCATGATGTAAGATTTTTATGTAAGATTTTTTTCAGAAACCTTTATCCTGTAATTATTATATGGATATGCTATATAATTTAGACAAGTTATTGAAATAGTGTTAAGTCACAGGTTAGAATGATCGAAGATTGAACATCTGAAACTAATAGATCAATCAATTTACCATCTCAACTAACAGTGAATGCACAGTAGTGGCAAATACTAATAAACAATTATACAAAATGAAAAACTTATGCGAAGTTAACTTCAATGCACTGTTTTTAAATTCCCTTCTTCATCTCCATGTTTGAGTAACCTATAAACTAAAAATATATTAGGGGAATAGGTTGTTTTTCAAAAACTTATAATTATCTTTTTGTATTCACCGCCTATAAAGTAAAATTTCACGCATGCATCGCTCGACCAGCAAAGAGTACTTCCCGTTCGACACAACTGTAAAAATTGCTAAAAACACTGGCTCCTTGGTACAAAAACCTTATAGTAATAAAATTTAGTGTATAAAATACTATTTCCCTCGACTTTCTTTACTAAAAGTTAGGAAAGTAGGAGTAATTGCTAAAAAAAATTAAAACAATTTTGTTGCCGCCATCTATTTGGCGATTTCGCAAGTAACATTCAAATTGTAATCAAACCCAAAAAGCGGTGAATTTACTATAAATATAAGATTAAATACGTCATGTGTCAGAATATAATAACTTAATTTAATGGAAATGTGAGTAATAGGTACGTACATGAAATGCTTAAATTAAATAGATAATCTATTTGAGGTTAGGTATAATACTGGTCACGCTAGTCAGCAATATTCTTAATTTAATGTTCGTATAAAAAATATTGTACAAACCACTTGCGTGAAAACGTCTTCCGCATTCGCGCAATTAAAAGCACTCGCTTCTTTCAGTCGCTCGTGCTTATAAAATACGCCATGCGGGAACACAAATTTCCCGCACTTGGTTCGTAAATAACTATTTTATTCTGCTGTATTAACATATTTCTTAAAGACAAATAATAATAATAATGGATGTGACAATTTAAAACATTCACAACCGCATACGACTTCCTTATATAAAGATTCATTTTTGTAAAAAACTCTACTATTATATTTCAAAGAAGAAACATTATATTGACTTATTTGTCGTCAGCAAACTTCACAAACTTATTCACATTGCCTTCCGCACATCTTCTAACTATGGAATCTTGCTTTATAAAAATTATAATAAATATTTAAATCTAAATAGACATCATAACCATATTTTCCAAAAAGATCTCATATATCTGGAAATAGTGTAATATTTACCACTTTTAAATTTATTTGAGTAACCACGGAAAGTTTATTACTGTAACATATATCTTTTTCATAAAAGCTAAAAAAACTACCCCATTTCTCTATCATGTCTAATATTTACAATATTACAAAAAATTATTTTACAGCAGGTATTAATTAAAAACAATATTAATAGTGATAGTTATTCAAAGTTATTATTATAAATTACTAGAGTAATATGAGTTTATTCTAATTTCACCAACTTATTACATTTTACCTATTGTACATCTTATCAGAGTATATCTTGGTTAATTTCCATTCCCAAGTAGCAAATTTGCTTTTAGAAATGCATTGTATATAAGCATACGCTTTTTAATAACAATTTTCTGACCAAAATAGGCACAAAATCTTATAATTTTATCATACAGTTAACGCAGTTGGCAACGTTAATATTGCAGTTTTGTTGTTACGATGATATCCTGTCAACATGTATACATTTTTTCCTAGCTGATTATAACACCTCTATAAAGTAATAAAAAGCTTTGTTAAGGCTGTCATTGTGGGTTTTATAAAACATTTACAAATTAATTTTGTGTTGTCATCTGACTCCAATGAGAACTATGATTATTGACCTGACAATAAGAGATGACTGTATCTCCATCTTAGAAACCACAATTACATAAGTGATTTTCTTTTATCTAGAATTATCGGAGGCAATTTCGAAGTACATACCAAGGTGACTAAAAAAATTATCTTAGATATCTCGAAAAATACAACACGTTTTCGTGCATTGTAATTTTGCCACAATTTAAGAAACAATTATAAAATTTACATAATTTTAAATAATATTTTTGAAGTTTTATAACTTTAAACTAACTGAAGCTTAAATATTTTTGGCGCAGATACTCTTCCTGTAAGTATGCATTCATTCTTTTTTATTATTATTATTTTCAACACTCTTTGATTAACTCTAATATGGATCAGTTTACTTCATAGATTTGGAATGTAAAATGGCTGCGCAGATTATAAAACAGTTCAAACATACAAGAAAGTGTAAAAAAACTTTAATGATCTAATAGTATAAAATAGAAAAAAACAACAATATGTTAATAATCTACCACACGTATTCGTACCCAAGAAAAAAACAAGAAAATGGGTGTGCTTAAAACCACGCGGCAGAAGTGAAAACTTCATAAAGGCGAGGTTAATAATACGAAATCCAACTTTTTTTTTCGTTCTATATTACATTAGGGTCATCCTGCATCGACGAATTCAGTTGCTGAGATTTAGTGTGCTTCTTTTGACGATATTTTGTTTTAATTTGTTATCGATTTGATTTTCTTCATCCATCCTGTGTAACAAAAAAGAATTAAATGCTTATAAATTCGTGTACCGGGGTCTACATATTTTAATTTCTAATACGAAAGTAGAAAGAGGAAAAGAGCGCGACGAAATAAACTAAAGATAAACATAAGCGAGGCTGCCACACTCGACAAACGTTTGCTATGAAATGTAAGGCGTGGGGGTCCTCCGCCACTGCGTTGCTCTCCCACCACTGTTAGCAAGCAGGCATCGCTGCATATCATAAGGTCATCTTCTGCATATGATAAAAGTGCAAACCGAAATTAAAATTTGACGACTATGGTATAATGAGCAATTAAAGCAATGCTCTATTCTCAACGTTTCTGTTTTGCATTGGTATACAAATTATAGTAAATGCGTGTGGACGATATTTAACACCCGGAATATACTGATCAGTTTCCGAGTCATCCATATCATGTTAATAAAACTGCTAAAACTTACCTGAGCGCGAAATATTATATTATATTATTATAGAGATAATGTCTCATACACACACAACAAATTTTTTGGTTAACCGTCCGCGAAGTTACCAATTAGCGAACGCAACACAGTCCGCGAAATACAATTTCGCGGCCGTTGCTATGGCAGCTGCCGCGAAATATAATCGCGTGCGTGTACGGACAACTTTAAAGGGTTCCTCGACGCATGTATATATATACAGGGTGTACGACTTAAAGCTCCCAGGTCGAATATCTCCGAAACGGATAAAGATATTTGAATTTTGTAAAAAGTAGTTACTAAAGAATGTGATCGACTCTAGTTGGCTCTCACAATTGTGTTTTATTATGTGAATATATAGATGGCGCTGCGACGAAAAGAATTTTTTTGATCGCCATAATCTTCATTTGTTCTTTATTTCAAAGGGTATTAAAATTAATGTGAATTTTATTATTTGTGTTAGTTTCTAAAATTTAACGCTTTCATAGATATTCGTGTTTAAAGAAAGTAAGAGTAATTTCAATTTTTGTCTTTATTTTGTTTAAATATTTAAACTGATCAAATATAAGTAACGAAGATGTTCAAAATTGTTGCGTTCTTGATTGTTACATAACGTATAGCACCTTATTAGTTCTCTTCCGTATTAAAAATATGGTTTTACACATAAATGAAGACAAACTGAGTATGGTTTTAATTTATGGAGAATCCCGTAGAAATGCAACTGAAGTAGTGCGATTATACGCTCGACGCTTTCCAAACAGGCCTTTAGCAGATCACTGAACATTTATAAGTTTGTGTGCAAATCTCAAAAATTACGGTAGCTTCAAAAAAGAAAAACAATTAAGGATTTTAAAAGAAAATAAATACTTTCCGTATAAAGTTCATTTAGTGCACCACATAACAATAGGAGATAATCAATGCAGACTCGATTTTCTAGCAGAATTTTCTGTAATGTTAACGGAAAACAATAACTTTATAAATCAGGTCATGTGGAGTGACGAATGTCACAACAATGGTACCTTAATTAAGCATAATGCTCATTATTGATCAGAAGATAATCCTAGGTGGATAAGGCAAACAAGAAATCAAACGGTTTTTGACGTTAACGTTTGGTGAGGAATTTTAAATTGATATATCATAGGCCCCCACTTTTATCATGAAACATTAACTGGTGTGCGCTACTTACAATTTCTGCTAAATGAGTTACCACTACTTTTGGAATATACACCAATAGAGCAGAGAAATAATATGTGGTTACATCAAGACGGGGCACCTTCTCATAATGCCAACATAGTTACTGACTACCTTAATTAAACGTTACCACGTCGTTGGATTGGTACTAATGGCGTCCTCAGGTTACCGGCTCGTTCGCCGGATCTAACCCTCTTAGATTCTTTCTGGCGGGGTTACTTAAAAGCTGAAGTTTTCAAAGAACCCATAACAGATATAATACCTTTATAATAAAATTATGCAAGTGTTTAAAAAATTAGTAGAAATACATTGTTAAATGTGTGCGGAAGAGAATTAATAAGGCGATATACATTATGTAGCAATCAAGAAGCTAATAATTTTGAACACCTTTGCTAGTTATACTTGATCCGTTTAAATATTTAAACGAAATAAAGCCAAGACTTGAAATTACTCTTATTTTCTTTAAACACGAATATCTATGAAACCGTTACATTTTGGAAACTAACACAAATAATAAAATTCACATTAATTTTAGTACTCTTTCAAATAAAAGACAAATGAAGATTATGGCGATCAACAAAATTCTTTTCATCGCAGCGCTATCTCTATATTTACATAATAAAACACAATTGTGAGAGCAAACTAGAGTCACTCACATTCTTTAGTAACTGCTTTCCACAAAAATCAAATATCTTTATCCGTTTCCGAGATATTTGTCCTGGGAGTTTTAAGTGGTTCACCCTGTATATTTGCTTATATTTAAAAACTGTGTGTGTGTTGTTCCAAATCTTGAGTTTTCAGGATTTGTACAAAAAAAACAGTTTTTTATTTTAATACTGGCACCTACTGACTCTGCAATTTGCAAACTCTTAACATAATATATAAACCTCCCATAAAAATTTTGTTAACTTGAAAAGGACCTTAAAATGCAATTAAAGTACCCAAAGTTGGGCGACATAATGAACAGGAACCTCTATATCTAAATTAATATATTTAATGTAAAAAAATGTAACGTTAAATTTGAAAAATAAAAATGTAAATAAATTGAATAATTGCCAGCTCAGCTCAAATCGGATTTCCTCAGGGCGATTCGGATTACTAGAAATTATTAATTAAAAAGGTTCGTAAACATTGATTGGTTTTAATAAAAAGAAAAATACCATTTTAAACTTTAAATAATACTTATATTCAAAATCAATTTATATGTATTTTTAACAGATAAAGAAAAATCTCATAAAAACAACAAAAGAAACAAAATACATTAAAAGACAATTTCAATACACTTTGACAAATATTAAATTGATACAAATATTTATGTAGATTCTTTGTTATATTAAAACGTAAACAATAAAGGCAACAATTTACTACGTACACTACATACACTATTTATGTATGGTTATATACATATACGACTATGCCGAAACATATTAAGTTGCATTATACTTTATAGTACGGAGACGATGTATATTTAACATTCACATTTATTCAGTTCGTCTCTCTTTGAAATTTATTTTGCAATATTTAATGCTTTATTATAAAAAATACATTCATCTTACAATAATCATTTATTATTTTAAACAATACCTTATTTTAAAATCTTCTTTTTCTGACTTCTTTCTTCCTTCTTCGAGCGCTGTTTATCCTCAGCGAAATCTTCTTTGTTCTACGTTGTCTTCAACGGAATTTCCTTTGTGGTCACAATCCAGACGTGACGAATCTGCTTACTCTGCCATAAGGAGCACAATATTTTTATTACGACAATACAACACTTTGCACATTTAATACTTATGTGGAACTTTAAACACAATTTTATTACTTTTTACAAATAACCGCAATTCTTATGACCGAGGCCGACTATCCCAGTAGTATTATTGTTTGAGTTCGCCTTTCGATACAACGTTACGGACGAGAGTTCGATGCCACTGTTTCTACTAATTGCCATCTACAAGAACAATTTGAGAATAAGGAAATTAAGTAATTAATGAACATTGAAAAATATATAGTTTCCACTACTAAAATACTACTACATGAAATGCACTAAATGAATGTATTAACCATTGATTTTCTGTACCTTCATTTAATTAATATTTTGCTATTTTGTATAGCAAGCACAAATTTGTATGGTTTAGATAACAGTTATAATAAATGTCAAAAGGTAATTAATACAAAAGTCAACTGTTATATGAATATAGCGAAGTCCAAGTTGCTATCTAATTGAAATCATTATGGCCACGTGTAGCTACGCGTTACTAAATGTTCCTATACAATATACTTACTGAATAACTTCTAATATCTCTATTCTAAAATAACGTGAATATTAATTCAATCGACTTTGGGTTATATACTTACATGTTAGAAATAAACATGTCTTGAGATATTTTGTTTCTATTATAAGCGTTTTTTTCGTAAAAAATTGTAAAATGTAGAAGTACTAGTAAACTAGACGGTATTAAATTATTTAAATTATGTAGTGTGCTGCGTTTTCCATTTCAAGTAGATTTAAATTAACTTTCAAAAATAAAAAAATAGGAAATGAATACAGGAAATAATTAAAAGGACCCCAATCTTTAGTTACTGAAACTCATTGTTCGCAATTAATTATAACACAACTGATATAGATGTTTTCACAATTCCTGGCTATATAACACAATATACAACATAAAAATTCATTAACGAACATAGTGACTTATTATTACTGCAACTTCAAAATGTACTGTCCTAGCATTGTTTTAATGTACTACTATTCAACTGTTAATGATGCTTTATCTGAGAATAGATTAGAATAATAATATGTAGATAAAGTTGTACCCACACAGAGGTACACAAAAATTATTTTCCACCATTTTATTTTTAATACGTTCACAATTTGTTCTTGTTTTATCATCATGTACAAATCTTTACAATGCATTTGTATGTTATGAAACTATTGTAAGTCTGCAATTTTCTGCATTACTTATAAATGATGAGATACAACTAGTTACGTTGTAGTATCGATTGTTCTCAGTGGAAAATGTTTTGCAGAATAAACTCATATTGCTTTTAAGACCAAGGTAAAAGGGACAACATATTCAATAACTAATACTAATACTTTTGTAAACTTTTATTAATGCTTTGGCTTTCAGACTAACAGGTAGTTGACTAAATTTCTTCAGCTATTTACAATCATTGGAGGAATAATAAAGATACTCAAATATTACCAGAGAACTCAATATGTTTTTAAAAATCGGAAATAGTCAGTGTTGCATTTTAAGAGTTTACGTAGCTACGCATATATATGCTGCCGTCATATCAGAATTCATTATTTTCTATTGTTTTTACTACACAAAAACTATTAGTTACTTATATAATATAGTACAGCAATAAACTAGACATTACGAACAGTTAAGCGTGTTGAAAAACTAATAATTCGGCGAATCTGTTGAACTCGACAACATTCTGTTCAAACTATTCTGGTCGTTATGCTTTGCACATTTAAGTCGTTCTGTTCGTTCAAGCCGAGCTAGTTCTAGTGTGGACCCACCATATGAATGCATTATGTTACAGGAACTTCAGTTTTGGAAAACTGATATCTTTCCATATTTGTGCAATAAAAGCGTGGAAGAAAATTTCCAAATTTTGTGGTTAGGAAGGAAATTGTAGTAATTCTCTTCGTAATCTTTTAAACTAGTGCGATTAGCGTTAGCGTTAATTATTAATTCAAGGTTAGCAGCTGATACATTTGATACAAGGCAAAAGTTCGCTTAACACAATTTTGATAATAAATCACTTTGTCAATAATGCAATAGTGAAAGATGTGATCAAAAAACCTGCAAATTCAAACTATCTCATCTGCATTATTCTGCTCCTCCATAGTAAAAACGTGTTTAACATAGTGTATTCATGAACGTTGTAGCAAAAATTGAGATTGGTACTTTTAGAACGTAGTCAAATTCTTCTAGGACAAATTTGTCAATTTATAGTTTTCTTGAATATCCTTACATCAGTATTTCTACAGATGTTCTTGCACGTTTCAATAAACCCCTATTTTCATTTGAAATATTTGAGATGAATCTCATCCAGTATGTTTTATAACTTGATGGTTAAGTCCCAATAACTGGCTTGATTGTTTCAACATGCAGTTACTTACAGATTTTTCATAATAACGTAAAAAACAGCATTATTTGTATATATTTGTATATTTGACAGTGGCGGCTCGGGGTGGATCACATAGGGAGTGCATAATTTCAAAATTAAAAAGTATAATACAAGAACGCTTACCCAATCTTTATAAGTTTCACCGACATACTGTTCCAGACAGGTACTGTTCATTGTACAGTTTGTTTTGAGGGAATCGTAAATATAACACTACAGTTTGATTACATCTGACGATAAACGAAGTCCATTTTGCGTGTCTTTGACTTGCAGAACAGTTCTATCACTTTTTCATTAAAATTTGGGAAATCATTTATAAATTCTTTTTCACAAGATAACATAGTAAGGGCATTTAATCTGCCTTCTTTCATTGTATTTCTCAGGAAAGTTTTTATTCTCTTCAGCCGTGAAAACTGGCGTTCCGCTTCAGACGTTGTCACTGGGATTGTAATGACAATTTTTAAAAGCTTAACAACTTCATTAAAGGTGTCGCTTAATCCATCCAGCAGAAGGCCTAGCACACCTACAGCACTGACTTCTATATTTTGCCTAAATTCTTCTCTAGAATATAGAACACTTAATTCAGTTCGTAGTCTGCTATCATTGAGGCATGGATAAAAATTTACTGCTACTTTAAGGCAATCTTCCGGAATTTTGAGTTTGGGTTTGTGGGTGGCCGTCCTTAGTGCTGTTTTTTCTAAGTTATCCATAAAAAGGTTTGCTATTACTGGTGATAGCAAATATTAAGGACAGCCAAACCACCAAAGAAGAACCTATCACATGAAGAATTCCGGGCATTGAAACAACTAAGGGAAAACGAAAACATTATTATTCTACCAGCCGATAAAGGAAATGCAACTGTGGTAATGAACGACGCCAAAATAAGAACCCTCTTGGAGGATCCAGCATACCAACCAATCTCCACGGATCCAACAACATACCTGGAGAAAACAACCAAAACTAAAATCAAGGAGAGTCCCATCGACAAGGAAATCCAAACAGCCCTCATTCCAAGGGAGAAGTCATCAAGATGCCCCAAATTCTACGGCTTACCTAAAGTCCACAAGGAAGGTGCACCCCTAAGACCCATAGTCAGCTCCATTGGATCACCTGTTCAACAATTGGCTAGATACCCAGCCCAACTACTACAACCTCATGTCGAAGAAGCCGAATCTTACGTCAAGAACGCAAGCCACTTCATCGATCTATTGAGACAAGAAAAAGTAGAACCAGAATGGTTATTAGTAAGCTTCGACGTAGTATCACTGTTTACCAATATACCAGTCGCCGAAGCTCTAGAGACCATCGAACGAATATACCAACCCCCAGTGCACATAATGAACTTGATGAAACACTGTCTGACAAACACATACTTTATCTACGAATATCAGCGCTATAGACAAATAGAAGGCGCCCCAATGGGTTCTCCGCTATCACCAGTAATAGCAAACCTTTTTATGGATAACTTAGAAAAAACAGCACTAGAGACGGCCACCCACAAACCCTAACTCTGGCTACGCTACGTCGATGACACTTTCGTGATCTGGACACATGGAAAGGATCACCTCGACATCTTGCTGGACAATTTAAACAAAACCCATTCAAAAGTAAAATTTACGATGGAAATAGAATCGAACAACGAATTACCATTCCTCGACGTTTTGGTCAAGAAGAAAGAATACAGACAGATATCTGAACGCTCAGTCTCACCGCCACCCAGCTCAGTTACAATCAGTAGTGAAAACCCTAGTGACAAGATCGCAGAGATTAGCAGACGAAGATAACATCACCCAAGAAATGGACAAACTCGACAAGGCACTCCAGCAGAATGGTTTCAGTGAATCTGTTATCAAAAGAGCATCCAAGCCGAAACCAACAACACCACAAGAGGAAAAAGAAACACCAACTGCCAAAACCTACTTACCCTATGTTAAAGGCACTACAGATAATATATCCAAAATCCTACGAAAACACAACATTGAAACAACATTCAAAGCAGACAGAAAAATCAGTACAGTCCTTCGAAACCCTAACACAAAAATACCTTTAGAAAACCAAGGAGTTTATGATATTCCGTGTCTCAACTGTGAAAAAACTTACATTGGACAAATGAACAGAAGGGTAAACGCAAGAAGAGACGAACACAAAAATTCAGTAAGAAAAGACGACAAAACTTCATCTCTGGCTCAACATGTAAAAGAAACATCCCACACGATAGACTTCAGTAACACCAAGCTATTAGCGAACATCGAATTTTGAAAAGAGGAGAACTGTTTAAAAGAAATTATGTTTGCTAATATTAAGTGCCCTGTATACCGAAATCTAGTTTTTATTTCAAGCAAAATAATATCGCACACTTCAATAGTTTCCCTCCGTCTTTGGCTACCATCAGTTACTCTTCGTCGCGTTGATGGTCGAGGAGTCAGTTCTGAGTCATTTTGTTTAACCAACTGATTATCTGTGTCAGCGATTTCGGTTCGAATTTTTCCAATAGCGCGTTCAAAATTATCTAAATTATTCTTGATTTTTAATGCATCTGTCTTGACATTTTGTAATTGATTAAAGAATATGTCCACATGTGGCATAATTTTATGAAAGAAAGTTAACCAATAGATAAAATTTTCCTCCTCTAAAATTCGCAAATTGGCACCAGCTTTATGAATGGTAGTTTGTAAACTAGCTTCTCCCTCGATTTGTTCTAGAGCTTCAATTATTTCTTCTCGGTGCTCATATATTGTATTCACTGTCCTGGAATTGAAGTTCCATCTTATTTTTGAAGAACGAGGTAAGCTTTTTCTCTGAAGGAATTCTTTCAATCTTGCAGCTCGTTGTGGTGAAGTGGAGAAAAAAGTACATAATCCCGTCAGATTGGCAAAAAAAATTCTGCAATTACTACTACTCGATGTAGCATGTGACATAATAAAATTTGTCTGATGTGCGTAACAATGTACAAAATTGGCCCTTGGATACTGGTCTTGGACATGTCTTTGCACGCCGTTAATAGCACCACTCATGACTGTTTCCCCATCTCTGTGCAATCAGTTTTTCTGGGTTATCAACAAGCAAACTAATTTCGTTAAGGATGGAGGCAGAAAAAGAATTAGCATCATGACCACTAGGCAGAAGAAATTTCCAAAATCTTTCGACCGGTCTCGCGTTCACAATATATCTTAAAACAACCACCAACTGAAACTGATTGGACACATCTGTGGTTTCATCAGCTATCACAGATATGAAGTCGGTTGCTTTAATTTTACTGGAAACTTGTTCATGATACACGTTCAACATTGCATCAAGCAGCTCATTCTGTATCGTTTTTGATAATCCCTTAAAAACCGGTGCTGCTTCAATGTGATCTCTGAGCGATTTATCCAATTCTCCCGTAAAATTTATCAATTCCCGAAAAATACCATTGGTATTCGACGTTTGCCGTTCATCATGACCCCGAAGTGCCAGCTCAAACGCGCCACAAGAGCTAATGCAATTTATTATTAAATTTAACACATGCCTATTTTTTGTTACCTGTTCATTGTGTTGTTGAACTCCTTTTCTATATAATGAATCTAAAACATCCTGAATGTTATTTTTCCCAACATTCTTAGACTAAATATATTTTTCAAATGCCCTTCGGAATTTTCATGTTTCGTAATTTTAGCACTAAGATGAATTAAGTCTTTTATTCCGTTCTTTGACCAAGACGGTTCACCACCAAACAAACGACACGGAAAACAAAACAAAGTATTTTTAATTTCACACTCACAAATCCAGTCATTTTTCTGATAAATATTCATTTTGAATTTTCTTATAACGTCTTTACCTTTAACAGATTGTTTATTTTCTAAACATAATTGAGGCATCGGCCGTTTAAGATTTTTTATTGCGATTTTTTCATCATACGTTAACCGTGAAAACGTGTTATTCTGTAACGCAGAGACGAAATTCATCTTACAACAGCGGTGAGCAGACTGGGGATCTTGCTCACACGCTATCTATTATACGATATGGAAGTAGAACAAAATACAGTTCTCCCCACCTTCAATGTAATGTTAATGCCTTAACGGAGCAACGGTTGGGCTTTGCTCATGGGTATGTTTCTCTCGGTGGAAGGGGTCTTTACATCCGTGCGCTGTTAGTCGTCATTATATCTGTGACGACGATCGGTGCATGTAGGTTGTTACGCGCGCCGCACACGCCACGTTCCTGTTCAATAACTATGAATACGTAATAAATAAATACTTTCACAAAATTCCAGGGGGTGCAATTGCTTACTTGCTATCATTAAAGAGCCGCCACTGATATTTGATGAATTGCTTACGTACAACAGCAACATTTCAAAGAGATACGTTGATTTTTTGAATTTAATACTACGTATATATTTCTTTTATAGAATACCGTTAGATATATACTTTATATTAATCAATATGATACTTTAGAATAAAAATCAGTACACAATTCACTTTTATTTCATGTATTCATTATAGGAATGAATTTCCAGTAAGACCCATGCCCGAGATAGATGATCACCCTTATTTATTATTAGCAATGTGGGCTCCAAGAGGACACAGTCTCGTAATGGTACAGGATTACGATATCTACTACAGAACATCGCCCATGTCACACATAGGATACCGAATAACGAAAACAGCTGTTCCAGGAGTTGTTAGCCACGGTGTTCCGGATTGGTTGTACGAAGGTAATCGCAATTTAGTCTATTCAATGCGGCGCGTGATAAGAACATTGTGGTAAAGTAATTGTGTCAGTGTATAATTTTGCCAGAATTATAGATGGAATATACAGGATAATTTGAAACGCTAGTGGTTTAATTTAAAGATAATTGTTGCGCATAATTATTGTAATACGGTTTGTTCTTGTTATTTTAATTGCATTGATATAGGAAGTCTATTTGCAATAGATACGTCATAATATATGCATTATAACACTCATATATAGTGTTTATATCTAATATAAAAGTATTATTTTAAATTATTATTGGTCAATCAATACAGAATGACAATTAGCAAAGTTGCTGAAAAATTTCAGGAGTATTTGATAGCATTTTCAGATTTATCTTTTCAATTCAAATTTTTAGGTCATAGTATATAGTAATTTTTACGTAGAATTTAGTAATCTTAATTAAAAGTTCAAGGTGTCCTTGGGAATCACGATATAACATGAACTTATGTTTTTTTAAATCGCAATAACAATTGGCCATGATTGATGTTGGGTTTGGTGTAAATATCTTTTTTAAATGTTTATTATAGCGGAAGTAATTCAATTACTATACTACTTGAGGAAGTAATGATCTAGTGGGCTTGGAAGAACTATTTAATTGCAGAAAAAGTAAAAGAGAAAATACGATAAACGACTGTAGATGATAATGATATTAGATAAAAATACTACCCATAAATAGCAACGAAACTGAATTTAAATAAATATACAATATCTGAAGATCTTACCGACCAGAACACGATATCTCCATTAACAATCTAGTTAAGGAAATAAACAACTACAGTTCTCAAAAAAGTTGAATATCCAGATAGCTTACTATACTAGACTGATGTGGTTTTCTCTATAAAATATCCTTGGAAAAATATATTTAAACAGAAAAAAATACAATTTTTTGTTTTTTTTTGCGGGTAATAGAAATAACACTAACAATCACGAAATATAATATCAACGCTCTATACAAGGAAGCCAAAAGCTCAAAGTCTTTCTGAGTGAGAAAATGATTTGAAAAAGTATATGAATATCTTTCAGAACTGTTGTTAATTGCAGTGGTTATCGATGCACACTTCTTTGTAGGCCAGATCATCATATATTACGCCAGTAACTTATCTGTCATTGTACTTAACACATGTAATATTTAATACAATTATTATTTTAGTCATCTATTTTTCTTATGAAAGATTTTTACCCTGAAACGGGATTCAAAGTAACAACATAACAGATGCTATACCAATTCATTCACAAGCCCATTATTGACCGAATCTTTTACTTTAACTTTTTATTGTTGTTTGTTTTACACCCGCTTTGAAACTTAATTGGGCAAGCAGACCTCAAATCATATCCGCGTGCTTTAGTAACAGTGTTCAATTAGAGAATTTACATATTTTAGAATAAGTTAAAGATAGTCAGTCTTCAAAAAGTAATAAGTTAATTTTCCAGTGCGGTCTCTTACGTATGATCTGTCTAATTTTGCAAGAGTTTTGACAGTTTGCAAAATATTCTTTTATAGCAGCGCTGATATTACATGAAGACAATTCCTTCTATCGAGTTAATTTTTTAGGTTTTCTTAAAGAAGAAGTCACGTGGGGCTGAATTAGAGATGTCGGATTGTTATTTTATGCAGTTCTATTATTATGATTCCGTGTTTGTAAAAGTATGTATTATTTTGATGAAGGGACACAGCTGAATGTTGCCATTTTCGCCAATTCTGTCGCACCCTTTCTTTTACACGGTTCAATCCTACAACACAGTTGCGTCATATGCTAGATTGCTTTTACATTGTCCATATATTCAAGTAGGATACTTACAAGGTAGGCGCCATAAATTCTCCGCCTGATATACAAAAAATAAACTTGGAACAATATAAGAATTTTTATTTTTCAATGTAATCTCCTCTAACTTATATACATTTATTACAACGATTAATCAATAATTCAATACTCTTGTAAAAATAATCTGACGTTTTTCCGTCAAAATGTTCTATAACAGCTGCTTGTAACTCACTGTCGCCCTTGAAACTACGTCCCCTATCGTCTTTTACTAAATTAGAAAACAAAAAAAAAACGATTGCAGCTTGTGAAATGGCGGGAGTATGGACGGGAGCACTGTCGTGCAATAATCGCACACGTTTTGTCAATTTTCCACGACGTTTTGTACGAATACTATCCCTTAATTTATGCAATAAAACGCGTAATATAATATCTGCTGTTCACACTTGTATTGCGCTCTTTAAAGTCAATTAGCAAAATGCCCTCACAATCCCAGAATATTATGGCCATCACTTTTTTCGTTAATTGAACGACTTTCACCTTTCTGGGATGAGGTTCATCAGGTCGCCATCATTTCATGGACTCTATTTTCAATAGAAGATCGTAAAATAGAACCATTGTTTCATCTCATGTGACAATGGATTCCAAAATCGGTTTTGGGTCATCTCCACACATGTTTAAAAGCGACAGCGCACATTCGACTCGATGTTCATGTTGGAGAGCAGAAAGAAGTCGCGGTACCCAAATGGTCATGAAGAATTCGGCTAACGCTTGTTTCAGAAATGTTTGTTATCACTGCTAATTCCTTCACTTTCAAACGGCTATCTTCTAACACTAAATGTTCAATAATTGAAATTTGTTGAGGCCTTATCACTTCAATTGGTCGACCCGAACGATCAGCATCTTCTAGGGATTCTTGTCCCAAACGGAAACATTTTGCAGTTGAATACGAAGGAGATGAATCACCGTAAGCGCCGTCTAAACGTTGTTTAATGTGATAAAGTTTATGCCCTTCTTTTGTTAAAAATTTAATGAACGCGCGATACTCAATTTTCGTTACTTCAGACATTTTCGTGCTCTAGTCACGTTGGTTGTCTGATTACTAGAAACTACTAGACTTCGAACCGTCATATTTATAGTGTACACCTCGCGTATGTGCATGCATGACGTGACGGAGTTTGAACACGTTTGAACCTGTATAAGCCTGTCAGGTCAAGAATTTGTGGCGCCTACCTCGTATTTAGGAGTCCCGATAAAGCCAAAAGGGGCCTCTAATTCGTCGACTGTTTTTTGAACTCAGTCCTAGGTTTTAGATCGCCAAACACTCCCGATATTCAAAAGTACACAAACCTATCTTTGAAATATGTTTTCACATGCGTTTCCGGTCTGCTGGTAATTCCGGCACTCGTTGTGGACTTAGTTTCCTTATATGCAACTCAGTTGTCACCAATTTATGCAAAGAAAATACAATGAATTTTATCATCCATATCCGCTGCGTTACGGTTACCTCAACTGAATGCCTTGGCCGCGCTTCGTACTTAACACTCGTTGGATAATATTGAAGGTTATTGACATAGCAATAAACAGTCCTTAGCGATTGTGCTTTGCACTGCTTCTCTTTTATCAGCAATTTTTATAGAAAAAAATGCAATGCTTATTTTAAATAAATTAACAAAGGACACGCTTTAGTAATGAACTTTTTAAGTGAATTGTCATATCATATCATATAAATTTTCGTTGATGTGATATGATATGACAATATGGTACCATGTATCACAGTGCAATAACTATTTGTGTGTTTGTCATGATATCAAGTCCAATGAATGTAGTAACTAATGCATATCGCCATTACTTGCCTCAAGTTGATTTGGAAAGCGCTGCTTTTTCAAATTCACTGTTGCTTGCGTCGTATCAGCTGTGGCAACATCTGCTTAAATAAAATACTATTGTATTATTTTTATCACTTATTTACTGCCTGAGTTAATTAAAAAAAAAAAAGTGGAATTCTAAAATGGATACAGACATTTTCACGTACGAAAACTGGGGCGGCCTGCAGAGGTTTCTCCTGCGTTATTTTGGAATTTGCATCATAACTATTTGTTTGCTTATTCACAAGTACACGCAAATGGAGATGTGCTTCATCAGATGTAACTAAACTTACAACAGAATTCTCATTACTTTAGACGAAATGTAAAATCTCTCACATTTAATTTTGTATAGAAATGTGTGAAAATTTTATTAGGGGAGAGTGGGGCATGTTGTTTCAATCCTAACACTTTATTTTTTCTAATCGAACATTAGTATCGGATAAAAAAGTGAATTTGTATAATATATAATATGGACAGTTTATGCAAACATAGTAGTCTTCATTATTACCACATGACACATGCGCCCATCTTTTGCAAACCGTACACTGAATCCAATATTCATTTTTGGATTCAGAAAAAGCCATTAAACATACTACGCACAACTCATCACCTTCATCTGATTCTTCAGAATCTGACGATAAATAAGCTTTCATAACTTTGCATTTCTCACCTTTTCCTTTTTTCTCAAATTTTACATTGTAATTTCCCGTTAAATTTCTGATAATTTTCTTTCCTTTTTGTTTTCTGTTTTGTCTTGCATAGGCCTCAGCGTTTATTGGTGTGTCAGTTAGGACAACAGATTTACGTTGTCTGCGGTTTACTCTTACTTCTCTAGGTCCAGCTTTCGGAAACGGTTTCAACTGCTGTGGTGTCACATGGAAAGTGGGGTTGATGTACAGAATCTTTGAAAGCAGAAGTGCAAGGCAGAGGAGATGGTGGTGATTGGTCTACTGTGCAGGAAATATTTCCTCAATTTTCATCTCAACATTTTCGAAAGCCTCAGTGTTTTCAACATCTCTGTTGGTAACCTCTGATGGTAAGAATTCCTCATTTTGAAATATCTCACTATTATACGGCCAGATACCTGTTACTACGAATCCCTTTTGGATGTTTTCTGATGTAGCGGCATGTGGTAGAGCTTCTTTTAATACAGTTGCAATATCGTAAATAGTCATCGGGATTCCTGGATGCAATTTAAGCCACCCATCTGCGAATGTACCATAGTGCGTTTAGAGAGGACCATATACAGTCCTGTCTAAGGGTTGAAGCCGATGAGAGGTATGTGGTTGAAAACTCAGCAGCACTATACCATTAGCCTTTCAGTAATTCAGCACTTCAATAGATAGGTGTCGAGCACAAGTAATACTGGCTTGTCTCTAGTACATCGAGTGAATGCAGCAAAGTGTTTAATAAATTGTACTAAAATTTCAGCTGTCATCCAACCAGACGATGAAGCCGCTCCTACACGACCATAAGGTGCATTTGCTATAATTAGCTGGTTAAAGTGTTTTCTGGGGAATATTAACAAGGGCCGCACAGTATTACCATTTGCACTTACTGCCAAAGCCATAGTTACTAATTGCCCCCGTTCTTCCGAAGTTATTGGCTCACTTGGTTTGTTCCCTTTTTGGCAATAATTTTTGATGGTTTTTGAAGTAGAGTAAGCCCCGTTTCATCCACATTGTACACATCATTGACTTTAAACTTGTACTTGTCGTAAACGGAACCAAAGTTGTTAAAAAACAAACCCACGTTGTGGCGATTAAATGCTGTTGCTCTGGAAAGGCTTATTGTAGCTTCTGGTGTTAGAACCGACAAATTTGGATGGCTCTTGAGGAACCCTAATAACCAGTCATTCGATGCCATTTTACTATTCTTCCATGCGTCCTTAACTTTAATGTTATTGGCAACAGCCAAATCGTACCCAAGCTTTCGTAGGTCCTTTGTTGTCAGACCATAATATAATTTTGCAGCTTGTTCAGCGTAGTTCGATAGTTCGATTTCTTGTTCCTCTGATAAAATTTTAGAAGGTGCAGCATAGCCCATATATAGGTACTCTGTTACCATCAGGATGTTGATTTTTCTTTTTAAGATATTGATTCAACGTCATAAAATTAATTTCAAATCGACTTGTGGCTTCCCGAATGGATATATTTTTTTTGACATTTCTCTAGCAGCGTTTTCAAAAACTACGATGGGCGTGTTTCCTCTGTCAGTCTTCATCTTGTATGTCCTCACCATATTAACTAGAACAACAAAAGAAAAACATTGAAACTGATAGCTGAATTAGTTTACATTGACGATGTTGTTTCAGTAACAGCATGGCGGAATTAATTAATTAAATTAAGGTAATTAGTAAAATAATGTTGAATTTTTCTGTGAATATCTTTATTAAACCTAAAACTAAATAGTGGAAGTTTGAGAAAAGCAGAAAGGTTTATCAACCTATACCGCTATAAAAATGATTACTTGCCGTCTAGTAGATATAAAGTAATTTCTGCACAAGCCATTAACATACTTCACATGGGTCAAAATAATGTTTGCTACTGTGTTGGTTTGTCTCCTAGCTAGAAATATAAAACTTCACGAATAAGTTGCATTTGACTACTGATCCTACCTGTGCCGGCTAGAGGGAGCTTCAATGACAAATGTGAAAATCATTTGTAGTGTAACAACTTGCCCCTGTAACAATTTACCCCACTCTCCCGTACAATTTTTTTTTAACGAGCGACTGGATATTGCTACTTGTTTGTGCTACTTCTACAAGATGTACTGCTTGTTCTGCAATAATTTCGTTTATCTACTGAATTTTTGACTTAGCAGTAAGATTTACTCAAATTCAAACCGTATTAGTAGCAGTCACGTAACTGTTACTGGTAGTAGGTCCTGTATGGTCTCATAACTTCTTAGTGGCTCTTAACGTATTTGGAACCACACCGTTACTAAATAAGATTACTTTAAAGTTATTGGAACTTTAAAGTAGAAAACGATAGTGGCCATAACCATGTCGTGTTAATGAAGTGTGATTTTAGAGTTAGCACTCCTTGAAAGTTACGCTCAAAGTTTTTGCTACGTTATCGGAACATGTATTAGTTACTTCAAAGTTACGGAACTGTTTAGTAATATTGACAGTAATTTCGGCGTTCTTGCTACTCGCAGGTGTTACTTACAGGTAATTTTCACTTTCCGTATAAAGTCAGAGTAACTACATAGTAGCAGTTACTTTAAAAAAAATTACTACAAGGGAAGTTCCACTTCATCGACTTTAACAACAAAGGCAGTCACCAATAAATATCGCTCGTGTCTGTGAAATTAAACTGTGTTCGAATTCATGGCCTCTGAAAAGCAAATTCATTGCAACAGAAAGCCTTATAGACATTCGTCGACATTTTATCGAAAACTGAGGCTTCAGCTGAACGTGCTTAGTTGTACTGGCGACATTTTCTTATATTATGGCCACAGGAAAAATATAACTATTGCAAAAGCATCAGTGTCATCAGTTCAAACGACTAACGGTGGACTAGCCTGCCAAGCAGAACCAGAAGTAAGTGGATGTGAAGTCGGAAATAATAACTATATGACGTTGACGAAGACTATAAAGACGAAAATGCTATTAGCTTACAAATTTACTTTTTGCAACAGCTTAGAGAATGGTCTTGATTGCATAGATTAATCCACAGTTCAATCAATTATCTACTGCCTAGGTTAAGGCCGATTTTAGGTTAAGTTCCTCGTGGAACTTTGAAGTGGCACCGGGAACCTTACAGTTGTGTGCTACCTCAAGGCAATCTTAACGAACCCGAATAATTATTCCCCATTTTGGTCCCAGGCACGTAACAGGACCGTTGTCACTACGTTCCGGCGACTGGTGGCGAAAACATCAAAGCTCCTGTGATTGTCGCCGTTACATTCCTACGAATAAAAATGTTGCTAGGGATACTAAATATATTATATTTCTTACTCCATACAATCCCGGGTGTTGCTAAAGCTTATAGCATTTCAGGCTCTCTGTGTTTACCGATTGTTTTCCAAATACAAAACTGAAATATTAGTATGGCGCTCAATGCTGAGTATTTATATGTTAAAATTTATTAACTGTTACATCTATAAACAAATTTAATATACTGAATAGTTGAATGTATTTTGTGCTATGCTGCAAACTGCGTTATTTAAATATCCTTTGCTTCCAAAAATTTCAACATTTAAAGAAAATAATGTGCTATACGAATATATTATTATTATAATATTTTATATTCTAAAGTATTTCTTTGTCTGTCCACAGAGGAAATACTGGGTACAAATATCGCCATTTGGATGTCGATTGATGGTCAACTAATGGTGTTTGCATCTTTTAATGACACCCTTGTCGAGGAACTACGATTTCCCTGGTACGGATCTGCTGCGGAAGGCAGACTGTACCCGGACATCCGTTCTTTGAGATATCCGAAGCCAGGGACACGGAATCCCCAAGTGAAGTTGACTGTAGCTGATTTGGCTGATCCTTCGAATATAAGGATGCGTGAAGTGAAGCCGCCTTCTTCTCTTAACGGCATGTAAGCGAGATAATCTCTAACTTCTCTTCCAAGGCAATTTAACAAATTAACTAATTAGCGGCGGTCCGGGTGTCGAAGGCTGACAACGGACTGCGGCCTTAATTACCTAAGTCAATACGTTTGAATTGAAAACTAAACGCGCACAGTTAACGAAATTTTGAATTAATTACATGAGCAATATTGATCCCTTAAACATTACTAACAGTAAACAAATAACAATTAATATGAGGCAGCAACTAATTTCAGACAGTTTCTTAACAAATCCCTAATAATTGCGCTAATAGTCAACATATGTAATTATGTTTACGTTCTATAGAAGCCGAACTGCATTTATCGAATAATTTCCTTATTGTCTCCAATAATAATAGTAATTGTAATTTTGAAAAATCTGTGCAAATTAAACAATAGAGAAAATCAACTGATTCGCATGTGTAAATTATGTACTTCTATAAACCGGTATGTTTGTACAAGGTAGGTGCCATAAATTCTCGGCCTGATAAACAAAAAAGAAACTTGGAATAATATAAGAACTTTTATTTTTCAATGTAATCTCTCGTAACTTCTATACATTTATTACAACGATTAATTAATAATTTGATACCCTTGTAAAAATGCATGCAACTTACTGTCGTCCTAAAAACTACGTCCCCTAAGGTCTTTTTTTTAAATTAGAAAACAGAAAAACAAGGAGCCATATCCGGACTATACGATAGATGTTCCAATTCTTGAAAGCCGAATTCGCGGATGGCAGCTTCTGAAATGGCGGCAGTATGGACGGGAGCGTTGCCATGCAATAATCGCACACCTTTTGTTAATTTTTCACGACATTTTGCACGAATACTGTCCCTTAATTTATGTAATGAAGACGCACAATATATGCCGTGCCGTTCACACTTATATTGTACTCTTTAAAGTCAATTAGCAAGCTGCCCGCACAATCCCAGAATATTGTGGCCATCACCTTCTTCGTTGATTGAACGACTTTCGCCTTTCTGGGACGAGGTTTATCTGGTCGCCGCCATTCCATGGACTCCCTTTTCGATAGATGATCGTAGAACCATTCTTTCATCCCCTGTGACAATGGACTCCAAATTGGTTTGGGGTCGTCTCCATACATGTTTAAAATCGACTGCGCACATTCGACTCGATGTTTACGTTGGAGAGCAGAAAGAAATCGCGGTACCCATCTAGCACTCATTTTATTCATACCCAAATGGTCATGGAGAATTCGACGAACACTTATTTCGGAAATGTTTGTTATCACTGCTAATTCCTTCACTTTCAAACGGCGATATTCTAGCACTAAATGTTCAATAATTGAAATCTGTTGCGGCGTTATCTCTTCAATTTGTCGACCCGACCGATCAGCATCTTCCAGGGATTCTTGTCCCAAGCCGAAACACTTTGCCCACAGTTGAATACGAAGGAGATGAATCACCGTAAACGCCATATAAACGTTGTTTAATGTGATAAGGTGTATGCCCTTCTTTTGTTAAAAATTTAATTACCGCGTGGAACTCAATTTTCGTTACTTCAGATATTTTCGTGCGCTAGTTACGTTGGTCGTTTGGTTACTAAAAACTACTAGGCTTAGAACCGTCATATTTATCGTGTACACCTCGCGTATGTGGATGCATGACGTGACGGAGTTTGAAAACGTTTGAACCTGTATAAGCCTGTCAGGCCGAGTATTTATGGCGCCTACCTCGTACGGAAATAACTGCTTCAATGTAATAGATATGAAGATAAAATACTTAATTTTTAAAAGGTACATATTTTGTTCTAATTTACTTACCAAAAAAAAAACGCATCCTATCGTACACTCATAAGGAATATGATCTAATTCAAATAATGTCGGCTTTTTCTAATACACATTTGTTTCTGAGTATTCTGATGCATAATTCTAAATTTATTCCTGCTTTCCCTTTAAAGCTTATAATTTTATCAAGCAAGGCAATTGTTTTTTCGTCTCTTTAGAGTTTGCAAAAATATGTGTCGCTCTCAAGAGACATCACTGCTGGATAATTACCTGCTCCTTTTGCATTTTATCAAATATTGCACCGCTATCTATAAAGTCATTTATTTGTGCATTTCTAACACCACACCCGCATAGATTTTTCTTAAATATATTATCCATAATATGTTGAAAAAAATAAGCCGAAGGATTCGGAATGATAAGAGGATGCTGTGATACCAATGTATACAGGCCCCATTTTCTATCACGTATATGGTAAATTATGAAATATTAAAGTATTGAAGGTACAGGACCAGTTAAATTGGCAGAGTTGCTCAGAAATTTATGTAGTAGTTGATAACATAACAAGTTTGTATCTTCGAAACCACTGATGATAGAACAAAACTAAAAATAGCTCCTGATAATAATTTTGACGTAGAATTTAATACTCTTTATTGAAAATTCATGATGCCTGGGTTAACAAGATAAAACATTTTATATATTTTTTTGAATGCCAAATACATTTAGCCATGACATTATTAAACTCAAATATCATGTAAGGTTTGGTATGGTTACCTCTTTCCTTTCTTACAGGTAATCTTCGAAAGTATTGAGATGTTGAATATTTGCGACCGCAAGATTTTTGAATCTCTTTCACTGCTGCCCTTTTCGTCTTCCTTTTTCTCTTCCTCCCTCCCTGCCTCCCTCCCTCCCTGCCTGTTCATCTGTCAACAAAAACTGTTACAGTAGCCGCCCGATTATCCGGAACCGCATTATCCGAAATTCGGATTATCCGAAACGAAGTTGAAAATCGTTTTCGCCGTATTACCCGGAATAGATTTTAACTTGCCGCCGCATTATCCGAAATTGCACGTGTTTCTTTCTTATTCTTTCTTAGAAATAATAAAAACTTGTTTTGTTTGGATCTTCGAGTCGCCTAGTCTAGATTTTGCCAGTAGCCAGTATCAACTTATAATTCTATAGAGCTATACGTTAGTTAAAAATGAATAAAGTGGGAAAGCGTAAAAGAAAAGTAGTCACAATTGCCCAGAAACTCGAAGCAATTAAGCGTCTTGATAAAGGGGACTTGTTAAAGAATGTTGCATCAGATTATGGCGTAGGAGTAAGCACTGTAGCAGAATGGCGGAAAAATCGTGATAAAATAGAGCAATGCAGTAGTGTTCTAGCGTCTCCAAATGTTAAACGCAAAAGCATGAAATCTGGCGAATACAACAAAATTGATGAGGTATTGTATCTCTGGTTCACCCAGCAACGTGAAAAAGGAATTCCGCTGTCAGGTCCAATTTTGCAAGAAAAGGCAATGAGTATTAGCGAAGATCTTCCAGTGCTCGAAGCACCAGACACTTTTACTGCGAGTGATGGTTGGCTGGGAAGGTGGAAGAAAAGGCATGGTATAAGAAATTTGAAAATTTGTGGTGAAAAACTATCAGCTGATATGTCAGCTGTAGACAGTTTTAAAGAAAATTTCAAAAAAATAGTTGAAGAAAATGGTTATGTTGAAGATCAGATTTACAATTGTGATGAAACTGGCCTCAATTACAAGATGTTACCCAGCAGTACTTTGGCTTCAAGAACTGAAGCGGCTGCACCTGGTTACAAAAAAAGTAAGGAACGTGTGACAATTTTAGCTTGTGCCAATTATTCAGGCAGACATAAACTTCCTTTAATGATGATCGGCAAATCTGCCAAACCAAGAGCATTCAAACATGTAACTCCTAATGCTCTACCAGTTTACTATAAGAACCAAAAAAGTGCCTGGATGGATGCCGTTTTATTTAAAAATTGGTTTTTTGAGCAGTTTGTGCCAAAAACTGAATTTTTTTTAAAGAAAAACAGACTTCCAAGAAAAGCTTTGTTATTGCTTGACAATGCACCTTCTCACCCGGACGTCAATGAGTTGAAAAGTGGGGACATAAAAGTTATGTATCTGCCACCAAATGTCACTGCGATTCTTCAACCCATGGACCAGGGAGTTTTAGAAAATCTAAAGCGCAATTATCGTCGAGGTCTTCTGCAAGAAATATTACAGCAAGTAGAGGACAATAACAGTCTTGTAAGTTGTCTGAGTAAAATTAATTTAAAAAACGTTGCATACTGGATTGCGAATGCATGGAACAACGTTAAAAGCATTACGCTTCAAAAATCTTGGTCAAAAATTATTGAACAAGACGAGAATAGTAATAACGAAAGACCTGTTGAAGATCAGCCCGCTGAAGAAAATTTATATGAAATCATTAGAAAAATTGAAGGGTGTGAAAATGTGACAGAAGAAGAAGTTGAAAACTGGGTTACTAGTGACGAGCTGGAAGAAGAATTAACAAACAATGAGCTTATTGAAATTCTAGATAGCCAGCAAGAAAAGAGAAAAGAACTGGATGAAAATTTAGAGGAAATGGAAGACGAAGTTCCCAGAATTTCCCACAGCGAAGGAATGAAGGCACTTGAAAAATCTCTTGCATATGTGGAACAACAGCCCAATGCAACCGCAAGTGATGTTTTGCTGATTAAAAGATGGAGAGATATTGCGGCCAGAAACAGAGGCAGTATAAAACAAACGCGTATTGATTCATTTTTCAAATAGCTACATACTTAATACATAATAATAATATGTTCCTCATATATCTAGGTTCTTAATAAAGAAATTCTAACAATTCTGTCGTTAATTTACTTTAATATGATCAACTCAGAAATAAAATATATAACCTCCATATTATCCGAAATTTCAGTTATCCGAAATGACCTGGGTCCACATTATTTCGGATAATCGGGCGGCTACTGTATATACATTTAATGCAGATTTAAAGTGAAATTTACCACAGGCGCTATCACAATAATAACTCATGGTTCTCAAAATATCTGTAATTAAAATAAAGCTGTTTGTGGGTGTTTGGGCGTTAATTATTATTATTTAGACATTTTATCCCACAAGATTTGCAAACAATGGAGAAAGTAGATTTCCTAAAACACCCGAATCCTATTTTCGGATACTAGATTGATATTGGTTTTTGTCGCTCCTCCGTGCATATCGAATCTCTCCTAACTTTATATTCTTTACTGCTATTATGAATTCCATGTTTCCATAATTTTTGAACTCATCCTCAATATTAGCTCTTACTATAGGTTAAAAGCATTAGAAAAAAATAGTTTTCGTTATCTTGCAACATTGATGTTATAAAGTTGAAAGATCTAGACAGTATCATTTACTTCTATCTACAGTAACACTTCCACGTAATTCTAACAATTATTCTCTGCTTTTTCTCCACAGGGAATACTACTTCACAGCCGTATCGTGGATTAGCTTAACTGAAGTGTCCGTTGTATGGCTAAATCGACCGCAAAATTTATCCTTAGTCTCCGTGTGCAAAACACCGATGTGGCATTGTCAAGAGGTAAGTAACAAAATCTCAACATAATAAATGTTCCAAAAAACACAAAACCTCCTGCTTTCATGTATTTTAATGAAGAGTTATATGGACTTTTGTAATTTCAAATTATATTGTCTGATTTACTTTTAAACACACGATTCTTTATAAACAAATGTTTTGTATACGTATAATAATTTTAATTGAAAAGAACTATTATTATTATTTATTATTAATATTAGGAACACAAATTTCATAATGGAATGCATTCTGCTATTTAAATATTTGAGATATTCAAATGAGGCTGGGTAAAGATTTATTTAATTCATAAACACTTTTCTTCTATGTTGCAAGTTTCTTGTGAAAATATAATACGAGGGACACTGCTACAGTTCGCGGAATCGAGTACTCCTTGCATTGCCAGCGTTCTACAATTATTGTCATATTCGTTAAATTTGACGTTTTTCAGCTTTAATTCAGTTGACAGTTCGCTTTCAAACCAGCAGTTTCGTTTCAATAAAATTAACAAAGCAATAATTGTGTGAAAAATGTAAATTTCGAATCGTGATTTTCGATACGGTTTAACAGCACACCAATGTGTGGAAAAACTTAATTCGTTATTTGGGGATGAAGCACCATCCAAGACTATGGTTTACAAATGGTTCGCAGAATTTAAGCGTGGAAGACTAACGTTTGATAACGGTCTTCATGAAGGTCGTCCATGCACCTCTGTTGTGAAGAACATCGATGCTGTTCGTGAAATGATTTTAAATGATCGGCATGTGACATATAGGAGATAGAGGCATCCTTAGGCATTGCGGCGAAACAAATACCTACGATTTTACACGATCAGTTATATATATCAGAAAGCTTTGTAGTCGATGGATCCCACAGAATCTCAAAGACGCGCGCACACAGCACGACAAACTGTCGAGTTTTTGACCAGTCACAACATCAAATTAATGACCCATTGTTCATATTCTCCCGATTTATCGGCAAATGACTTCTTCTTATTCCGACACATCAAAAATAAAATGCATGGCAAGCGTTTCTCATGGCCTGAAGAGACATTTAAGTCACTTATTTTGGAGGTACCTCGTTCAGAGTGGAAAAAGTGTTTTGAAGATTGGTTCCTTGGAGTGCAAAAGTGTATAGATGTGAAAGGGGAATATTTTGAGAAGCAATAAAGCGGTTTATAAAAGTTCATGCGTGTTTTATTTTATATTTTCTGCGAATTTTAGCAGTGGTCCTCGTATTAAAATTTTTTTGTGTTGTGTGAAACCGATTTATACAGAGAGATCGTAAATGATTTACCGTGCTTCATAGTCGTGGTGTAATTACCGCATATATCATTAATTTAATACAAAGTTCGACATTGCATATAGGTAACATTACGTATTTAGAAATATTATAACGTATGTTCAAAATGAGATCCTTCTTTTGTAGACACACATTTATACGCGTTTTGAGAAAATTGAAAACATTTTGAATCATTTCTTCTGCTATACTGTTAACGGCATTTGTAATAGCATCTTGTAGTTCTGGTAATGTATGTAGTGGAGTCTTAAAGACAGTGTTCTTTAAATACTCAAATAGGAAAAAATCCAGAGGAGTCAAATCTGGTGATCTAGGAGGCCATCTATTTCTGCTAACCAGTCGGTTATTATTAAAATATCTTTGGAAGAATTCAATTGTAGTATGTGCAGTGTGAGCGGTAGCACCATCCTGCTGAAAATAGCCAAATTGTCTTTCATTGTCATCAAGATGTCTAATAAATGGTTCTAAAAGAAGTGTTCTATATCGTTCTGCATTTATTGTATCATGGAAGAAAATTGGCCCTATTATTCGTCTTCGTGATATTATGTAGAATTTCAAAATTACTATTAAATTTGTAGTTATTTTCCAACAGATGACATGCATAATTTGACTCCAATTTAAGTCAAATTATGCATGTCACCTGTTGGAAAATAACCACAAACTTAATAGTAATTTTGAAATTTTACATTCAGAAACAAAACGCTTCCGATTAAACTTACTAGAGTCTCTTGAAATAAACAAACTTAAAAATTCAGACATATTACTCAATGAACAATCAGATCTTAATAATTTACCTCTTTGGAATATGTATTGTGAAAATCCAAACCCACAATCAATAAATACCTATAACAAACCTTAAAATCATAAACCATGTAAAAGCTATTGTTAGAAAACACTTTTAACATAAAATAGATAATAAAAAGTCATTAAAGTAAATACAGAAATTCCCCACAGTATCCTAGACATTGTAAGATGTGAACACCTGATTTTGGGAAAATATATACCTAATTTAGAAGTAATTGAATATCCGAAGAAGCAACAGTGTTAGCGAAACATGTCATATACTTTCTAATAAGTTGTTTTAATATACTGGATTTGTTGTAAATTGTGTTTTACTCAGTCTACTATTATTAATTACCATTAGAGTAATGAATATGTAATAACCAATGTCAAGAACAAATAGTAAATATTCAAATATATATATATATATATATACCTGAAAGAGAACATATATATATATATATATATATATATATATATATATATATAATATTCGAGGTTTAACTGAAAAATTAAATAAAAGTTTAGCTCCATACAATGTAAAGGTAGCTCACAGAAACCATAATAATATAAAACATCTGTTTACTAAAACCAAAAACAAAGTACCAATTACGCAAGAAACACATGTTGTATATAAGGTTCCTTGTGCAAATTGTAATGGTGTTTACATTGGCCAAACACAACAACATTTAGCAGAAAGATTAAAGGGTCATAAATATGCTAACAATGTTACATCATTAAAAAAACATTGTAACACCACGGAACATGGTTTTAATTTTGATAAAACAAGTATTTTAAGCAAAGCACAAAATACCAAAGTGCGAAACGTGTTAGAAATGATCCACATAAAAAAGGAGGAACATGCTGTGAATGATCGAACAGAGATCAAGGGACTCTCTGACATTTATTTTGGAATTATTTGATTAGATTGTAAATGTACTAAATTGGAAACAGCTTATTTTTGGTGTAACCCTTGTATTTACGAATAAATACTCTGTGTATGCATTATTTTTGTCTGTTTTTCTTGCATTATGTTTTTAACAACAAATGCAGATGTTAGAGTTTCTCATTTCAAGGTTTGACACAGAAATAACATTGACCAATTGATAAAAATAGAATTTTTAGTATATACTAATTTTAAATTAAAATGCATTACCACCAAGAAAATAGAAAACACAACGGAAAATAAAAATGTAGAAGTAAAAAAAAGAAATAATACAAAAGATGATTATTAATAGAGAAATAAACAAAAATAAATGTAAGTAGATTTAATGTATATTTTCATCGTTCATACAATTGTTTTTATATGTTATATGTATAGTTTGTCTTTATAAACTTATGTGTACAGAGTGTTTATACAAATCAATTTTAAACAAAGTTAAATTAATAATAACTCTATAGATCTAATTTTAATTATATGTAAAGCTTATCTTTTTTCTATAAAATTACAGAGGTCTGAAGAAAACATAAATAAATGTTGAAACGTCACAATCAATTATAGTTTTATTCACATATGCCGCTATTCCCAAGAAAAACATATATTATATTATATATATATATATATATATATTTAATAACAATAAATGTGATTGTACAATCGGAAATTGCTCTTTCTCTAATTACATCAAAATATTTACCAAGGTAAATTTCATATTATGTGCATACAGAAACAAAAAAAAAAGCAAACTCATAAAATTAATAATAATTTCTTTGTAATAATAACCTTTTGCCTTTAATTTTCTGTCATCCAGCTTTGCAATTATTGGAAAAGATGATTAAATATAATTACACTTTACTTTGTTGACTGAAAGTCAGTCCATAATTATGTGTAGATATATTGATGTCCAGAATTATTTAATAAAATAATAAATAACTTCCTTTTTAGATAAAACACGTGTATTGACTTAATATACATACAAGATGACATACGCCTGCCTTTCTTCTTTTCTTATTGTTATGTTCATGCATATATAAAAATCACAGCATTGACAAGATTTAGTCTGACCAATCAATCATGTTTTAAACTTAAATTTTAGTTTTACTCACGTTTTTGCACTACAGTATATATGTAGTCTAACTAGTACTTAATACAGTAATGTTTGTTTAATGTTCTACCGTAATGTTATATAGTAGCTTTCACAGAATATAAAGTTTCATTTAGTGCAGTGGTTTATAAAACTCATTGTAATTTAAACGCAGAAACAGCATCGTCTAATTATCTATTAATAACTGAACAGAACTATAATATATTTACATTCAAAAATCACAAATTATATAATTCATTATTGAATAATAAATGTACTTACGACATACACCTGCTTACTTTCTCAATTGTATGAATAGATTTAGTCAAATGGCGTTACCTATTTTTACTCATATCTACTATCTAAATTTCAATTGGTACTCGGCTGCTATAAAAATTGCCTATAAGGTACTTTTTTAAGAGGTGTAGAACTTTACAATGATATAAAACTAATAAAAGCAATGGTAATACACAAAGGTTTTGGCTTTATTGCAAAGATAATTTTATGCCAACAGTGTTTAAGAGGTCTTACGCAGAGGTGCCGACTAACTGCCGTCAGGTAGGACGTACGGGGGTGGCACCATATGCGCTAATGTATACTCTGGACTTTACAAGGTTTTGTTAAAACAATAGTACCGCTTTTATTTACGAAATATCAAAACGAAATTTAAAACACAAATAAACGATGCTTAATGCATGCTCGACTGGAATTAGTTTTTAAAATAAAGATCCTGAAACTGTTATTATGTTGTAAATTTTGCCAACTTTGAGAGTGAAATGTAGGAGTAAATAATTTGAATTATAAGAAAGTACTCCCAACGAAGCCTTAATTAATTCTTTGTATTCAATTTAATGCAAAAACATAATAAGAAAAACAAAAACGTCTGCTGTTTGTTTTATTTTAACGAACACCTTACATCGGCGGAATTTACATTAGCGCATAGTATTTCAGGGATTGCTATTAGAAGAATAAACGGACTGGATGTAGTTGAAGAACCCGCTAACAATAGGCAATGGGATATTTAAGACATCACTCAGTTGTTCTTAACCCTATGTGGGACAAGAATTGTTTCGGATCACTCTTTATCGACGCTTGTATAGCTTTAACAAAATTATCGAAGATGATTGAATTTAGGTTAATCGTCGAGCAAAGCTCCCAGAATTTAATTAAATTGCTTTTGTTTTTATAATTAAGATATTTACGACGAAAGTCACTGATATGCTGACTACTATACCATGTAATAATTTCGTCTGGTACGAATTCATTTAAGCGGCCATAAACCACTAAATAATATATATCACAGGCGGCATTGATATTACTGAAACAATATAAAAAGGTCCAATCGGTATGGAAAAGATATATGAGAGATAGCTTTTGTAAAGATGTATTTTTTTTTAATTTTCTTATGGCTGGGGATTTAATTCCCATTCTTAGTATTTTACATGAATAATTTTGCAAATGAATGTTATATAAGCTAACAAGAAAATATATTCAATTCAAAATATGTGAATACATGTTTAAGGAATGATTCATATAAGAAGTTTATCTTTTAAAGTGGAACGTCCACGAAGTACTACTATTATACATGACTGAAATATTTGTATTTAAATAACTCTGTATACTTATCGATACCATACACAATACACCCCTGATATGCGGGCTGCTGCTAAAAATGTTTTCATATTCGCGTTTAATTTGAAACATAGTGTACATACATATCTACGTGCATAAAATAAAATATCTTTTTTAAAATAAACAATACAAAGCAACTTAAAATTCAAAAGTTTGTTACTCTTAGCAGAGCACGTACACTAATTCAACTTGTTGAAATAACTTGATATGTTCTTTTGCTTGAGACTTGATGAGCGTTTCCGTGCTGCATGATCTCGAAGACGTTTCATCAGCAGCAATTCCGCAGGTGATGTGTAATCTTGCTGCTCTATGTACAGCATTAGGTTATCAAACATATCGGTGGCGGCGGTATGGTTCATTGTCATCAGAGTCGTCAGATTCGGTTTGTCGAACAAGCTGCCACAATGTCAACTTCCGTTAAAGTGAAACGAGCTATTTCATCACCTTGAATCCATTGTGACACATCTTCAAGTTGAGTCTCTGGTTCTTTATCTAATGCTTGTAACAGTTCTAAAATGTTTTCATCGTTTCCTGGTTCATCAAATTCCTCAATGGTCTCGTTTGTGTTGAAAACGGAAAAGGTACGGCAGGTCAAATTTCTTTCCATTTTTTGTTTAGAGCAATATGTCTAGCTTCGTTCCATGCAGCAGCCGTCATATAAATCATACATAAATGACATCTTTAATTGTATTATTATTATTATTGATAATAAATGACTTCTCTAATTGTAACATTTCTTGAAGTGGCAATGATCTTCCTTGCTTCTTCTTCATCATTTGTGTCAATGATTTTACTCAGAAGCTTCCTCTTATATCGTCACTTAATCGTCTCATTGTTGCTTGATCCATGAGTTGGATCAACGAGGTAATATTGTCAACTATAAGAACGGCTGTCAAGGCCAAAGCTTCCTTTACCAAGAAGTTTTCACAGATGGTACAAAGTGTTGAAGAAAGCAATCTTTAAAAAGTACAGATGATACCCACGCCGACTTTTGCGATGTGTAATGCAGGGGTAATGAAGTGGGTTTGACATTTTTAAGCGCTTTCGGGTTTGCCGATTTTCTGATCAACACCAGCCGTAATTTATATGTACCACTAGCAATGCTACACAACAGTAACCTTACTCATTCTTTGTTTATTTTGTGGCCCCTAGCTGCTACATCGAATTTAGATGCCAATGTTTTTTTGTGGCAATACCTTATAATTTAGGCCTGTCTCACCGGCGTTATAAATTTGTGCCGCCGTCAACTTTTCCTTGCTATCATTTTCTCAAATTAACGTTGCATGAGAGATTCTCCCCAGTCACTAAAAGTTGTCGCATCCCGTGACGATTCTTCCATCTAGCAAGTCAGCCTATATTGGCGGTAAAATTGGGACACCCTCCAATTTTGTATTTAAGCTCAGGCGCTGAAGCTGATACGTTGGCGCAGGTGTTTACAAATAATACGTTCACAAATAAAAGTATACAAGTAATACCTGCAAGTTAAAAGAAATTCCCCGAATCTTGATTCGGAAATTCGGTTAATCGCGATTCGGATAATCGGGACTCTAGTGTTCACGTTATGTTTAAAGTAATAAAAAATATTATAATTTTAAAATAAATCATTTTTACCAAACTGTCTTTTTGAATAAAAGTTTGGTAAAAATGATTTATTTTATAATTATAAAAAACTTTGGGATGGATGATAATTGCTACGAAAATTTTTGAAAAAATTATATTTTGTGCGTTTTATCATGGACAATATCTGTGCCAAGTTGGATATACTTATGTTCATTTGACAAAATGTTATAAATATTGTGGTATAATGCACTGAAGTTAGATTTTTTTCCCAAGAATATGGATATTAGTTGCCGAGGCGAAAGTCTAGGCAAATAGCCACTATCAGTGATGAAAAATAACTTTACTGCAAAGTTGCACATTAAATTTTATCTGAAACGTTGGTAATAAGGCAAAACAAATCTCTATTTTACTTTTGAATATTAATTGTGAAGATACAATTACTATAACGTTCCGATGTCAGCTGTCAACTAGTGCGACTTATGCAAGCCAACATACACCAAAATCGTACAATAATGATTTACTTTACTGCCGATTCCAGATAAATACCTACATGTGTTTCCTATTTATATTTTTCAAAAAAATTTTGTTACTTTTCTTGAAAGTTTTGAAGGGGGAGATATTTCGCCGAAATAACTGTCACCCAAGTACCTACCCTTGTCAGTCAACTTTATGGCTCTACTTTGTCTACATAATCTGGGCGTCTAAGCTAGTAAACAAATTGCAGGGTATTTATGTGATTTTTACAAGCTTCTCGCAATTATAATGAACTTAGAGTATATTATTCACGTAATTGTTTATATTTAAAATGTGATAAAACCCGTAGAGTCCAGTACGTATGCAATATAAAAAAACTACAATATTTTGCATGACTCAGGAGGAGAACACGGGTCATTAACATATAATTTTATTTAGGGATTGGAAAACCAATATTATAGTTCAACTAATATGCATTGTATTACTTGTCAAAAACCTCACTTACTCACTAACAGCAAACACTGTTACATTGGCTACTGACAATAGTCATTCTTTATTATATAAACATTTTTTTGTTTCGTATTGTCTTCTAGGAAAAAAGAAATTTAAACTTATAGCCACAACAGGTACTTAGAATATTTTTATTTATTTCCATCATTTGATCCCGTAGTCTAGTATTAACATTCGCACCCTATTGACTTGCACTCTCACAATCAGTATTTCGTATACACCTTGTGAAATTTAAAACGAAAAAAACTACGATTCAACATATAATCCGATTTATTCCGTTTTCCAGACACAAAGGGTCTCCGGAGATGGAAAAGGTTGGGTAGACATGGGCGACAGTCCATTGTTCGGTACAGACAGTTCCAACTACATTACCGTTGCTCCGGTTAGAGACGGTACTGCTGGATACTTTAGGCATGCTATATCCGTTAATATACCCAAGAGACGAGTCCTGCCACTAACACATGGTAAATTTGAAGTCTCCAGGATATTGGCCTGGGATCACTCGAACGACGTTATGTAAGTGAAAGAAAAACAATTCGCAGACAATATTTCCTTGTGCGCTCGGCTTTATTGACGATTCCTTCAAGTATTCTGCATCCTTTTTTAACGTAGAAGATCCTTATATAAAATTCATGTATGTATGTCCGCATTCTCCTGCCAACACATTTTCAATTTGACTATCGTATAGTATTGATTAAATTTAAATTTTTATGTAGGTACAGTGCTATTTTTTTATTGTGCAATATATACCTATATTAACACAATTCAAAAAGTACATATTGAAATACCATCTACGCAGTCATTAAAACTTTTATATACATATTATTTCACAGTATAAATTAATAAAGCCAAGACATGTAGCTTAACAGCGAAAATCTTTGACACTAAACATGGAGTGATGTAAAAAAATTAGAAGAATGGAATCGCTTATAATAAACATCAAAGTAGGAAGCCTCAATGTAAAGCCAGTACAAATAGGTGCATGCTTCTTTGCTGCCACTACCTTTCTTACAAAAAACGCTAAATAACCAGCAATAAATTGAAGGTAGCACGAACTGTTAGCTCTGTAGGCGCTTCTATTCGTCCTAATCTTGTGCAAATTTTCCGTAATGCAATCGTAAATGAGCGCCCATTTTCATAAAACAGAAACAAAGAATTCGTTGTTCAACAACCTTATTAATATTCCAAAGCTACGATGGCGCCTCAGTAATGAGTGGTAAAAACAACGGTGTTCAGACAAAAATTAAAGATATTTACAAAAAAAAAATGCAAATTATATTCACTGTTACGCGCACCAGTCAAATCTGATAGTTGAACGGGCTGCCTCACATAACAAACACGTGAAAGTTTTCTTTTGCAATCTTGATGGTTTTTCTACTTTTTTTTTGCAAGATCCCCAAACCGTACTGCTATACTGGATGAGGCTGTGAAAAATCGACTTCCGCGGGCTGCAGCAACCAGATAGAACTTTAAATCAAGATGTGTTGTGAGTGTCTTCAGATATAAAAAAGATCTTATCACATGTCTGACGCGGATCATAGATGATGAATTTAATGACCAGTCGACAATAAGGAAAGCTGTAGGCTTGAAAAACATTTTAAATGATTATGATTTCAATTATTGGTTATATTTTTTTAATAAAATCATGCCGCATTGCGAAATTCTCTACAACCAATTACAACATCGTCAAATTGACAGTATTAAAATATAGTCTTCTGTGTCATCATTTAAATTGTCAATTCAGCATGTGAAGAACTCAACTGATTACGATTATTACAATGAAAATAGTGATAACGTTGAAAAAGAAGAGGAACATTTCCAACAACGGAACAGAAGACTCCATTATGAAGACAAACACAAAATGGTTGCTAAAGAAGTGTGCGACATTATTATTAACAAGATTGATGACCATTTTTTTCAACCACACTTATTTTCAACATATCAAAATTCTTTGCCTGAAACTGAATTCCAGGTGGCCAGACTTTTAATTTGGAATTAATTGCTTTTAAGCATGAATTGGTAGTTTTGTATAATAGACCAGATTTTGGAACTGCTTCATCTGCTCTAACATTACTGCAATGTTTCTATGAAAATAATTTAACAACTACATTTGCCAAATCTGTGAAGCTATTGAAAATAATTTGCACCGTACCAATGACAACAGCTGAAAGTGAACGGTGTTTTTCTATTTTGAAGGGAATAAACACATTTTCTAAAAATACCATGCAGAAAAGCAGACTATATGCTTTAGCAATGTATTCCATTGAAAAACAATTACTGACATCAACACATATCTTGTGCTGAACGTAGTCATGCCAAGATGATAATGTAGAATTTTAAAATTGATGGTATCAGATACTTCAGTCATTACTGCGAGTCTTATCATATTTACCTGAGCATCTTCTATTATTCATTTTTCGACTCTTTTGACAAATTCTAGAACGATAACTTAAATAGAACGTCTTACTTAAAACGATTGCGCCACTTAAAAATAATAGTTTTAGTATAGTATGAACAACAAAAATGCAATAATATATAAGGTGTTCTATTTAAAAAAAAAACTAATACCACGGGCAGACAGCAAGTTATGGAACACTCTGTATAATACAAAATAATTTCAAAATGTGCTCCTCTAGATGGCTATCTTAGCAAGAAAATCGCTTCGAAATATCTTTTCTCATAACGAGCTGCCTTCCCCGAGAAGCTGTATATATCTATATCTGTATTTAATAATATCATCAGCAACGACTTTAGCTTTAATTTTTAAAATGTTGGGATATCTGTCTGATATAACAATACTGGTATTATCCGCTACATAATTAACCTGTCACAAGATATGTGTTCCGATAGGTAAATCGTTCGTCGGTGTAAGTTAAAAAGTTTAATATCACCCCTGGAGTTTCTCGATGCGAGACAGTCTGTACGTGGTAGTGTAATTTAACACATTTTATTACTTGATAAGCGTATACTTAAACATAATAATCAGTACTAATGACGACAACATTTAAAACTAAAGTTAATTCTTGGATAACAGTGTATATATACAGCATGTGTAAAATCATATTGGGGATAGGACATATGTATACTATGCATACCGGCAACAATGCGCAGGTCGTGTCATTAGTAAAGTACGATTATAGATAGCATTTCTGTTGCTTACAGTCAGTCGACAGATGAACACGTATTTATCTAAGCATGCATCACACGCTTCGTAAATACATATTTACCAAATAAGAATTCAAAATACTTCTGCGAGTTTTATTATATTGCGTATACAACGCAATTATGGATGATTATAAAACTGTTCTGGAACGGTATTATGAAAACGAAAACAAATACTTCGTAATTTATAATTCAAAAATGAATTTGAATCATTGCATATTTTTTATTTACTTAGTAAATTTATGGAATAATTTACTAAGAATTAATGTTTAACTAGAATTTGTGCATTAATTTTCCTACTGCGTTGTATACGCAATATAATAAAACTCGCAGAAGTATTTTGAATTCTTATTTGGTAAATATGTATTTACGAAGCGTGTGATGCTTAGATAAATACATGTTCATCCGTCCGCTGACTCTAAGCAACTGAAATGCTACCTGTAATCGTACTTTACTACTGGCACGGCCTGCACATTGTTGCCGGTATGCATAGTATGTGTATGTTTCCAAAATTGTTTTAAATGATTGATTTATAGACTTACCTTCTCTGATTGTGAGAGATGAAAATTTGAAAGGTTCAAGGTGACGCAGCTTGGATTCTTTTGTTATTTCACATTGCAATATTTAGACCAAGATGACTAATTTTTAGGAAATTAAAAAAAATATCTTATACCGACATATAAGTTGATATAAACTTATGTATTCAGAATGAGAATGAGTCTACACTTTTTGTAGTTAGAGTATACAAATCTCATATTATTGTTTCATATTGCAGCTATTTCCTGGGCATACCCGAAGGAAAACCTGGACAGCAACATCTATATAGGGTAACATCAGTTCCGCCAAGGGCAGGAGCGGTCTTGCAACCACCAGTTTGTTTAACATGTGTTGCTGAACCAACTCCAACAACTGCGCCGTTTTACTTATATGAACATGAGTTTATTTTAAGAAATCGTCCAAAATCCGATGACTGGATAGAAGATGAAGAGGACGAATATACAACTCCGCTTCCCCGGCGCAAAAGAAAAAAAACGAAAGATGTACAAATAGAACCACCTTGTTTATATCATAATGCAATATTTAGTCCTGCATCTGCTACTTATTATGTACTAGAATGCCTTGGACCGGGCATTCCTAGTAGTAGTCTATACAGAGCATCTATTCCCATCCCGAAATTAATTTTGGTTATGCAAAATAATTCCTTGTTGAGAGAGCGAGTAGATAAGATGGCCATGCCTCAAATAAAAACATTTCCAGTTCGAATATCTGGAGGATACCAAGCGCACGTACGTCTACATTTACCACCGGGATTAAGAGAAGAAGAAATCACAAGATATCCCTTAGTAGTTCAAGTGTATGGTGGCCCTGGTAGTCAGCTGGTAACCGAACGTTGGAGAGTTGATTGGAATACTTTCTTAACCAGCAATAAAGATCTTATTATCGCACAAATCGATGGAAGGGGATCAGGTGGTCAAGGACATCAAGTGTTACACAAAGTTTATTACAAACTTGGGTCCGTTGAAGTGGCCGACCAGCTTGAAGTAACCGAGTAAATTATATTTCTTTTAGAACCATATGAATCACGTTTTTTCTTAATTTATATTTTCAGATATTTGAAAGACACTTTACATTACATAGATAAGAGACGGGTTGCTGTTTGGGGATGGAGCTATGGTGGGTTTGTGGCTGCATTAGCGCTTGCAAGTCCTAGAAATGTTTTTCATTGTGCCATTGCAGTTGCTCCAGTAACAAATTGGAAACTATATGGTAAGTAATTTGCTGACCATAAATAAGAGTTATAAAATTGCAATTTCTTATTCAACTTGAAAATTTGCGTTATGTATATTAAAATAATCTTCATTCCAGATTCAGCGTATACAGAAAGATATATGGGTTTTCCAAATGTAACTGATAACTACAAAGGTTACGATGAAGCTGACGTTAGTAAAAAGGCAGAACTTTTAAAGGACAAAATGTTTTATTTAGTACACGGAACTGCAGACGATAATGTTCACTTGCAGCAATCTATGGCCTTAGTAAAAGCATTATCAGAAGCTGGAACATTATTCAGGCAACAGGTATTTATTATGAACAAATAAAATATAATTCATTTGTATGCGGCTATACGTAATTTAAAAGCGCAACATGGTTATATACGAAAACCTAAACAAATTGCAAATAACCTTTTTGTTCATCTTATCTACAGTGCTTTTTCTACAAATAGGGATGAGGCAGACATATATGTGATCAATCGGGTTTAGAAGTCAGAGGCACATTGCAGAACTAGGCTTAAATGAATAATATCATTCGGAATAGGGTACAGAAATAGTGATGATATCACTATTACTGTGCCCAACTTCAAATGATGATGATAATAATTAATCATTACGAGTGGTGATAGATATCGGCAGTTAGAGATACATTGCAGGATTAGACATAAGTAAATAATGTAATTCGTAATTGGGTACAATAACAGTGATACCATTACTTTTACTGTGCTGAATTTTGAATTGCATTATCATTTTAAGTCCAGTCCTGCAATATACCCCCGACTGCCGATCCTTGTGATTAATCAGTTGAAATCTAGGTAACCAATCATGAGAATATTGCCTACTGTCTTCTGAATAATGTGAAGCTTTGTTTGTAGTTTTCAGACTGTGCATGTGCCTCCAATTTGATCAGTCGACTTGAGAAATAGCCTGAAGCGACGGCTGTAATTGTCCTCCGACGAACTGTAGCATCTCATAGGAAGTTTAGTAAATAAAAATTTCACAGATATTTGGTTGGGAAATTAACCCTAATTCACAACCATTAACCTACATCTGCTACAAAATATTGAAGTAACCCTAATTTACGCAGTCTTAATTTATATGAATTTTATTTGAAATGAAAACTAGTATACTCTAACAGTGTCAGTCAATAACATGCTAAGTAGTGGTTAATGGAAACACAGAAGATTAGGGGACGGATGCTCAGATATCAGCACACTATTTGATGTCGACACGATATCAAATTTACAACCTTTTAGCGATTTTCATAGACGTACCATTGACATTTGGACCTGTACGTCGAGAATGATTATACCGTGTGGACACACGAAAACCTAATATTGAATTGTTTCTGGTGTTTTTAAAAACAAAAACTTGAAAGTTTTGGGTGGAAGTTTAGGATATGGGGGGACAATAATCAATGTCTTTCATATCACTCTGTCAAGTCACCCACTGCTGCGTGTCACCCCCACTCCAAGATTTTAAATGACACCCTTTTATTTTTTTGTTGATTTTTGAGAGAATACGATTTTATTGATATTTCTATGCGAAAAAAGTTGAAAGAATATTGTCGACCTAAATGAAAATGTTCACATAACACATTTTTCTACAATGAATTTCAACGACTTCGTACGTTGTGTAAATTTCTAGAAGATATTGACAGAGCCATTATTACTAATCCTAGACATGTTTTTAAGTATGTGCATTCCAAGTCAGATTCTACAAGAATTCCCAATACCATGTATCACAATGATCAATTGTTGATGCTTTTGCTGATATATTTTTTACTTTTGTTTTACTTTTGACATTTCTCCAGTTAACAATGTGCCGTTTACTTTATTCCCTGTGAACATAGATGAGGTAGTCTCTATCATGGCTACCTTTCTTTGCAATAATACTGCAGATGATGATCAAATTCCTAATTTTATTTTAAAGAATACACACTGTGCTTTGGCTGCGCCATTAACATCTCTTATAAACTTGTCTATTAGAACCTCTACTTTTTCTGATTTGTGGAAATTTGCAAGAATTAGTCCGTGCTTCAAGAAGGGAGATAAATCAAATATGAGAAACTACAGACCCATATTATTTTATCAAGTTTTGCCAAGGTATATGAAAATGTAATTTATTCATGCCTATATAGCAATACGAAGTCTTATATTTCTGAATACCAACACGAATTTGTTCATGGCTGATGTACTGTCACAAATCTTGTGACTATTACAGAATATATAAGCAGGGAGCTTGACATGCGTGGTCAAATTGATGTTGTGTACACATATTTCAGTAGCGCATTCGATACCATAGGCCATGGGTTATTGATACAAAGACTCTCGTCGTTTGGTTTCAGTCCCTCCTTATTAAATTTACTGCTATCTCACTTATGTAACAGGCATAATTATATGTTTTACAATGGTTTTAAATCTAGTAGATTTTATCCCACATCTGATGTTCCTCAGGGATCAAAATTGGTCCCAATATCTTTTGTATTATTTATTAATGATATAATTGAGTCATTGAATTGTCCAGTTCTTGCATATGCGTACGACCTGAAAATATACTGAAGTATTAACACTCTCGAGGGTACAGAACATCTACAGCAAAATTTGAATGTTGTAACTAATTGGTGTTTAGAATATAAACTCCGACTCAATGTTGATAAATGTTTCTTTGTGCCTATACGAGGCATATTTAAGTACAATAATGATTATATATTTAACAGTCTAACAGCGACAGATAAGCTATTACGATTAACAAAAGGTACATCTGTATAATATTTTGTACAAAATATATCTATTTGTATTTTCTTTAATGTATGTTACGTATTCTGTAATATACAATAATTACTATTTTTTGGATTTTCATTTTTTGATTCCCTATGCGTGTATTTTCATTTTATATATGAATTCATTGGTATTTACGAAGATCATTCAGTGATTAACATGTTGCAATTTGAATATGAATTGTTCATGTTATTGTATAACTTTTGTAATGTTCAATGAATCTGTATATTATACTCAAAGGTATACTACTATATACTTAATTCTAGATTTGTATTTTCGCGCGGTTTTGTGACGAAAGAGTCATAGTTCATATTACAACCGCTGCGCGCTCTCAAGGGTTCCATTAAAAGTATTAAGAGTGGCGTATCTTCTTAATTTCTATATCTTTGGTATATAGGCAAATCTTATTATCTTATATACGAATGATAGACATAGACAGTTTTAATTAAGGGATTGGTTTTATTTTAATATACATTTTTAAACCCCATAACAATTCCCCCAACTCATTCGATCCCGTATAGTAAGAGTTATATTAATGCATTTCTTTAAATTTTGTCTATTACAGATATATCCAGATGAAAGCCACGGTTTGGGTGGGGTGAAGAAACATTTATATCGAAGCATGGGTCAATTCCTAGATGACTGTTTCAGAAAACAGGTTCCACCTGAATTCAAGACAGGTTTACGAAATGACGTAGAATAACATAGTATTTCAGCTGAAGAAAGTTGCCTAAAATGTGATTTTCACATACTATCCTCATAACCATTTTATTTTTCCTTATGTTGCAATTAACTTCTTTAGTACACTTCACTTGAATAAGACATCTTATTACGTACATAAAATAATATCCATTGCATATGACAAAATGATAACATCCTCAAAATGGATGCTAGTGATGTAAGTGCCAAATTTTGTCGTATAAAATCATCATGATTAGAGGTAAACTGAAAAGCAATTCTGATTAAACGATAAAGATTAGGTAGTTTAAAATTAGTAGAACTTGGATGTTTTCTTAATTTCAAATATCAAATATATGTTGTTTTTAAAAGAATGTGTTCTTGAAATCAATAGAAGAACAAAAAAAAACGAAAGCATACAAATGTATTATCTTGCAAAACAAATTGGTCTATTGCTATATATACATTATATTGAATATATTTGCTTAGATTGCAGTTTTCTACGTCTAAACCAGTAATAGATACATATATTATGTATTATCGCTGACGACAAATACAAATTTATGTATACCTACATACGTACAAAAACCAAAACAAAGGAATGTCATATAAGTTTCTCTTTTTATCACTTCCATATCATTTTATTCCGTTTTATTTATCACGTACAACATACATAGATGAAACTTAGTGCTTGCTTTTGCTGATACTTAAGACATATTTAATACCCTAGATATAGAAATTACATGATGTTAATGGTAAACCTAAGATTAATTAGTTTAATCAGGACATTTTACCCTCTATCTCTGTAAAATTATGTAAAGCAAGTCGTCCTACACATTAAGAAGTGTACTGTAGGTATTATTTACAATACATTATTTATTATTTAAATAAAACAACAAGCAAAAATCGTAGGATTCAGTAGTATATTAAAGGAGTATGTAAAAGCTCAGCCGATGAATAAATAGTTAATCTGAATTAAAAATAAATCAGCTGAGTAAACTACCAAGTTACTGAAAGCGTGGAGCCTTATATAAAAATAAGAAATCGTGAAATTTGAGCTTTAAGTAACGAGGCGGTAGATTATAAGATAATGTAATATATTAAAATTTCTGTCCATTATTAACTATCTTAAAGACAATTTAATATAGTTTAACGATATAGAGTAAATAGAATGAAAGAGTATTATCTAGCAACCTATTTCAAAAATGCATGGAAAATATGAATGAAATTAATAACGTATAAAGCTGGTTTAGTGTAGAAAATTTCCAATATTTCAGGAAGGCTACTACTTGATTTAGATATATTATGAAATAGATGTCCTACATATACGTATTTGATGAAGTGAGTTCAGCCGCTGAATGAATACTATTAAAGTAAAATATCTATGGTCAAATGCCAAGGCCAAGCTAGAGAATACTGAAGTAAAATTATGCAAGACCGTGACTAAGAGTTGTTAGGATTAATAACAAGTAATATGTACTTTTCAGGTCTATGGAATTGGCAACATAATATAACACAATGGTAATGTGCGTAACACTTTAATAAACGCAAATTACACAATGTATTATCACACGAAAGCTGCTCGTTTCTGTTCATCGAGTTTTAACTTCTCAAATAATTCTACAAGTAACTTGCCAGACAGATTCTGAACTGCTGACTCTTGAAACAACCGTCGAAATCAGCGTTAAATCTGAAGCTCTTCCAACTGGGAAACCAATAATTATATTGTGCCTACGATCATGGGTTTACATTTTGGATTCCACAGTACAAAAACATATCGTTTAGCACCGTTTGAGCATTTCGCTAAGAAATTTCCTTTCTTCAAAAGGTAAAACATTGTTTGCTAGCTGGATGAGGTTTCTAATCTTCAGCCTACTTTTTAAAAAGCTTCTATTTATCATTTCCTGTCATCATATACACTTTTAAAACGTACCTCTTGATGCAATTAGTGTTTTAATTAAGATATGATTAATATGAAATTAGCTACACGGAGATGTACGTAGATTCTGACTACCGTGTTTACAGGCTCCAGGTAAAGAGCAAAATATTAGTAAAACGATGTAGGTGATTTTTATGTGTTATATTTAGTCAGTGATTCAAAATCGGAAATAATTATAATTCGACATATAATAATTTTAAAAATATATTTTTGTAACATAATACATAATACAAATATACACTACAATTCCAAGACAAAAGAGTAGCCATGGAAATAAGAAAATAGAAAATATGATGATTTTGAGAAGGGAACAGTACAAAAGGCGTGAAACTCACCAGAATCTAAAGAAAACGAAGGGAAAAAGAAGGGCACTTAGAGTCGAATTTATAGTCGGATCTTATACGTAAAATTAAGACGAGCTTTATAAAGGTGACCTTAAATATAAGACCAACTGATATAATCGTCAATTCATGGTTCATATTTAAGACAGTTTTACTTGTAAGGTGATTTTATAAGGATATACAATAAGTTTGTATATATTCGGCTTTGATTCGAAAAGAAAGTCTCCTACTTCCGACTGTAGCGCTTTGTTCTGAGATGAACAAAGATGGCAAGTATATATTGATCCCAATCTTCCTACGTACTCTGCCAAATGTCACATATAATCCTAAGAGTGTGATAGATATGCAGATTTTTCTTTCAAATAATTAAAAGTATAGTTGCAGTTAATTATTTATTGTCATATAAGTACAACTATTCATATTATGTAGGTTTACTGAAAATATAATATTTTATAAATATTCATCTGATTTTCAACAAGGTTTAGGTACGCATATGTCAATAAAAGTAGTTAAGTTCATTCAAAATACACTAACGGAAGAGGAAAAATTATTAAACAGAATTAATCCTACATATTTTAACATTACTTCCTTAGTGGGTGTTGTTACTTGCACGAGGAAGACAAAATTCAGTCATTAATTCCACTCAAATACAGAATATATAAAAGACCGCAAAATGATTAGTATAATATGGAAGAACATCAGAAAATGATTAAATATACATTTGTGGACAAAATTAAGGGACCATCAAATAAATTTGAAATAACATTTCTAATTTACAAGTTATTTTTAATAGGCTTTTAAAATGTCATAAACTGACGTTTATTAAACACAATTCAAATAGTGTGCCATGAAACAATTAACAATAGCATGACATTCGCTGCTATGAAACGAAATGTCAACAAAAAGGTCTAATTGTTGACAGCTTTTTAAGTCAATAAAGCGTTTTTTTTGTTTCGATACTTAGTGAAGTTGTTTGCATTAAGTTAATTAAATATGCCTAGACGCCATTGCAGACCAGAAGAAGTATTCCAAATGATTATTCTTCTTCGTGGAGGATATTCACAAAGAGAAGTTGCTGGAATTCTAAATACACACAAATCTGTGGTACACAGGGCTGCAGCACGGTTCAGTTGCACTGGTAGTTTTAAAAGAAGACGCGGACAAGGTGCTAAAAGAAAAACAACACGCAGAGAAGATCGCTGTATGGAACTTCAAAGTTTAAGAAAACGGTTTGTGACATCTCGTGAGTTAAAAAGTGATCTTCGATTAGCCACTGGAAAAGAAATTTCTACCAAAACAATAAGAAAAAGACTGAAAGAAGTCAATTTGTCTGCTAGAAAACCAGCAACCGGTCCAATTCTCACAACTACGCACAAAATAAATAGCTTAAACTTTTGTCGAAATCATTAAGGTTGGGACGAGGGTCAGTGGAACTGCGTTTTGTTTTCGAACGAGTCCAGATTCTTCCTAAACGGGAATGATCGCCGTGTTAGTATCATACGAAGACCAGGTGAGCGATTTGCACCATGTAACATTCGAGAATTTGATAAATTTGGTTGGTGGTCTGTAATGGTTTGGGCTGGCATACAATATAATGGTCGTAGAGAATTGGTTTTGATGCGAAATAGGTCGCTAACAGCAAGGAGATATGCAGACGAAACTATTGTACCCCATGTTCAACCATTTGCCGAAAATTTCGGCAATTGATTCATTTTTAGGCAAGACAAATGACAAAGCTCATCCATCTAACATTGTCACAGTTTTGTTGAGATATGCAAATATCCAATGTTTGGGGTGGCCTGCCAAAAGCCCTGATCTCAATCCTATTGACCATATCTGGGATCACTTGGGCAACAAAATTAAAAACGCACCGAGACCGCCAGTAACATTTGATGAGCTCTCTAACATGCTTGTTCAAGAATGGGAACAAATACCTAAAGAAAGGATTCGAAACTTAATCTCAAGCATGCCAAAAAGATTAGCAGCGTGTATTGCTGCAAGAGGAGGGCATACACGCTATTAATAATGATATTATGGATAACTTATTACAAATTAGGATTTAAGTTCATGACAAGACCCAATGTCATTTTAGTTTAATTTTTGGCTTTTTTCTTTTTTGCCATAAAAGTAAATGTTGTTAATTTAAATAGCCGTTAAATCAGCTAAACTCTAAGGAAACACATGAATTTATATATTTATTCGTTTCAATAAATTTCGTTATCTTGTTTCATTTTTATTTTGAATTTTACTGGTGGTCCCTTAATTTTGGCCAGAAGTGTATTAAATTTTAAAAATGTAGAAATGATAAATTAGACATTCAACTGATTTTAGCGTCATCTCGCGTGGGCATACTTACTAGAACTAAATACCATGCTTAGTTATTACCCAATCATAACTTGAAAACAAATATCTATTTCACTTGGCATTCTAGTTCGAAGTGTAATTATCTATGTCTAGTTTCCCAATAACAAATGTCAAATTCTACGAAAATAGTAATGATATATCTCAATAATGTCACCTAATGGTTGTTGGTAAAATTAATAGGGCTGCCCTCAGTAAAGTAAACTATATAAATAATATTCCTTTTTCTGTTTTTCCAAAGGTATAACTAAACATAACAACCACTGTGCATGTCTCTACTTACATACAATTAATCTTCACCTAGGATAATGCTTCTTTCATACTGTTCGATTGATTTGTCATGGTTGTTACAGTAAATTTTCAATATACCCGCTCTGAAACATTATTACTCAAATAACATTAAACTTCAAAACAAGCAACTGCTACCCAGTAAATAAAAAAACTAAAAAAACTACCTAATCTAGCAACAATGAGGGTGAATTTATAACCAAATGTATAGGTACATACATCGAGCTAGGAACTTACTGACTGCTAGTAAAGTGCAACTAACGTTTATGTAATGTATTGACATCTGTGAAGATTTTAATAAATTTTCATAATTTTATAGGGACCTACTTACCTTACTCATTTTTATTGAAGAACATTTAGAAGTAGTACAGTTAAAATCGAGTAGTAATTTTCAATAATAATATATAGCAATAGCACAATTACGTTTCTCAAAGAATATTTGGCTTTTATTGCCTTTTTCACTGAAAAACACCTTTTTTTGGATTTTTCGGTGATTTCTTTATTGAACATCAGTATTTAAATTAGAATTAACCTGGAGTTGCTTGCATATGTCTTCTAGTGATAATTAATTTTATTGATTATATTAAATATTATAGAAAAGCAAAAAGTATGTTGAAAATACAGTAACAAAAAGAAGGAAATACGTGAAGAAAATTTAATATCGACATAGCAATGAATCATCAATATTTGTAATTAGATTGTGAATATTAGGTAATAATATATTAGATTATAAACAAGACCAAATATTTGAACATAATTTGGTAGTAAGTAGATAGGTAGACTGTCATACATTTTAATCGCGTGTTCCACATACACACACATTTGTTTCTTCAATTCACTAACAGTCACTCAGACGATAAGAGCATTAACGAAAGATACGTACTTGCTTCTGATTTAGAACTTATGTATTCACTTTATTCTTATTATAATTAGTGATTGATGATAACTAGCAAGTTTACTGCCGATACGGTTGTAGTAATGTTGCAAAATTTTTCAAATTGATGTGTTCAGTTTCGATTTCGTTATCATTTTGATGTTGAATTTAAAACGGGTCCAACTAAATGTTGTTTGATACATTTTCCTAGTATTACAAAAATTTCAAAAATCGGAACTTAATGTACACAGAATGACGCTGTTGGCCATTTCTCATTCAAAAAGCGGGCCGGGCTTTTTGGGCGTGAAAAACTATTATCATAAATAAAACTTCTTGAAATTTATAAATGAAATACTAGAAAAATTGTATTATTGTTAAAAGAAGTGATAAATAATATTGTTATAACGAAATGCTTTTAATAGTAATTATTTTCCTTATAATTTACAAAATAATTGTTAATAATTATATGTAAAATCGGATTGTCTTATATTCATCAATTAATTGCAAGGAGAATAATTACAAATAAGTATTTACAATCGATTAAACACTGATTTGCTAACTGTTATAATGAATGTGGTTATCTCATGGGTATTTTATTTATATTACTTGCTATGAAGCATGAATTAAAAATTTTGGTCAAAGCATTATAGGTCAGTTAAATCTTACATGTACATACATACATATTTGAATAAACACACTAAAAGTTGCCTTCATATAATTGCTACAAATTAAAAATCAATACTTTCTACTTCATGTTTCTGTCACACCTATACCACGAGAACCTTAATAGATTGTGATATTCTTCTTGTCCTATATAGTTCTTAATAATGCTGTTTCTCAATAAAAAATATTAATAATTATAAATACCAAAGTATTAATATCTAAGTGATTTAATTGAAATATTTTTCATACATCGCTTTTCATAAGATGTCCAAGTACTTCCAGTACTTATATTATTATTTCAGTAGATAACTATTATAATACCAAAAAAACTTGGGCAATATTGTACATAAAACATACGTTAGTTAGTTCATTTCATCGAAGTTGCGTTACATTTCTCTTTTAATAGCATAACCATACATTTATTATAGACTATAATAAAAGAGTGATTTGAATTTTATTGTTTTATTTACACCTATCACAATTGTAAATACAACAGTCATAAAAAACATTATATTATTCAGAGACTATGTTATACAAATAACTGCGATCAAAAATTGTCCAAAGTATTACTATTTAATTAATTATTCGTCTAATTTTCTGATAATGTAATAAATTCTGAATTGCAAATCAAATTGTAAAATTGCCTAACTAAAAAGCAACTTGATTTCTAAAATATAAACAAATGAGTGAACTAGGCCTTATAATTAATATTGGACAAGTTTTATGCAGTTATATGTGTTCCTTGTCCTTATATTTAAGTATCAATTTTTAGTTAATATATGTAAATTACTTATTGTACGGCAATGGCATGTTGTCACGAATCCATGTTGTATACTTTTTAACATCCGTATAAACACTTGGTACACCAGGCGATCCACACTGGTCAGATCCAAATGAAAGAATTCCAACCTAAATAAAAGTTGGGATTTATTATATATATTGTACATACATTATAAATCTTGTTTATCTTTTACAGTCTAGATTGTAATAGTAACATATTCAAATAATAAATTTCTTGAAAGAACAAGAAAAAGAAAAGGTCAGTATTATAACAGAGGATAGTATGACGTCAATAAATGAAGACCGTACATACATGTAAATCAGCCTCCTCCTTTTCTTCTGTCATATAATATATGTATATTATATGTCACATAATGATTATGAATTAGTTAACTATCAGATATATCAATACAATCATGCCTTAACATTTAACACCTGAAGTTTATTTTTTTCTTCACACTATATTTTATTTTTGCCCGAATCGTTGATTGTTCTTATACTGTTTCCTTTTATCTTTATTTATTTTTCTTAATTTGCTTTTATTTTATATACCTATTCTGTATTTGCAAAATGATTCCATATTTTTCCAAGTGAAAGAAAAACTGCTGTACATGCTAGTATCCTTTTTATGTCATCTAGGTATTTATTATAGCAAACTAATGGCGAAATTCTATCATTCCTCAAATTTGCTTTTCGTATATATGTTATCGGTTAATTCGGTTTGATTCCTTCCTTATAAATTTGATTTGGATAGTATTTATTTACTTTAGTCGCTCCATTTTCAAAATATCTTTTATTTGGACATACACATTTTAATTTTTACCAGTTGTCTTGTCTATTGTTTGTATCATGATTCAGTTCATTGGAATTACAAATATTTAGCACTGGAGATAATTGGTATCACTTCCTGATCCTGTTTTTTATATTAACTTTGTCAGTATGGGGTTTTTATTACTATTCTATATTCTCCATAGTATAACAAATTTCGACTTTGACAAAAAATATTTAAAGAATATTGAGAAGTTACAGAATTTCTAAAATTGCAGTCGCTTGCTTTACAAGAAGACTACCAGTAAAGTAGGGTGTAAACAAATATATGATTACAAAAAATTTCAATCAGAAAAAAGAAAAAAGTTATATTTCCAAACACAATAAATAACGTCATTTACTTAAATACTTAATGTGAACCGCATTTATGAATTCTTGAATTTGTAACAATTATTTTACCTAAAATAAAAAAATTCTTTAATGGCAAAATTTTTAAAAATGTAGTAATTTGAGTCGAATGAATAGATGCAGGTTCACAAGTAATTACAAATGAAGAGTAGATATCTCCAAACAAACTAAAAGTACATAAAAACGGAAAGAAAATCGTAAAGCAGGAAGCTGTAAAATCTTAACTATTCAGCATTAAGGCAATACAAACTAGAAAAAGAAAGAAATGAGAATAAAACAAAACAACCAGAGTTATTATAACAGACCAAGAAAAGAGAAATGTGAAAAACTCTAGAGAGGAAAGGGCTGATGCATAGGATAATATGACCACAAAGAATTATATACAAATTACAGAGATACTAGCAAACTCCAAAGAAAAGTGGAATTAGAATGTCTGCTCACCATAAATATATTCGTATCATAAACAATGCTGATGAAGATGATTAACAAGTTACAGTTCATGTTTTAGGATTCATCAACGACAAAAATTTGTATAAAGAGAAGACAACTAAAAGTTTATATACACATTCGCTTTAATAACAGGCGTTGTACAAAGCAAGTTGCTTAAATTGATGAAAATAAAGTCTTCTCTGCTTTGTTATTTTGCCCTAATTATTCAATTAATATTTTTGGAGGAGGTACATTGCAAACTGTTTTTAGTTGATATATGAAAAATGAAACATTAGACGCGGGCCTATTTTGAGGCATACCTCTGGATTAAATGATTCTTATAACGCTAGACTTAACGAGAGAGCATTCTCGGTAAAACGTTAACTTACATGGGGCAGTTTACGTCCACCAATATCTGGTTATTTCGTGCTTTTTTATTTGCTATATATTTTGTATTTTATTCTTGATAATCATAAATTACAAACTTTCTATGTTACACTACAATTTATTTTGTATTAAATACCTTCAATACTATTATTCTGCTTACTTATGTAAACGCTGGAAGTAGGTGTATTTAGGTTAACAATTGAAGAACTCTTTTTTTTTAGCTGTTTTGTATTTCATTTACTATTTTGGATTAAAATGCTCTCGCAACCAACATACGCCACTGAATTAAAATGGCATCAAATATGAGATGTTGCGGAACTTTACCTGTCAAGTGATATAACCTACAAAATCCATTTCAGGACTGTCATAAATAATAATATTCATACATCTTCTGACATTTGCCATAATTACCTTTTAATTTTCAGTATAAGTATCATCTAAACAATTTAAATTTGTCAAGTATGCTTGCCTACTAAACTTTATAGCTAAATATATGGGTGTAGAAAAGTAATATTTAATAGCTCTATTTATAGTACCTATATAATTTGTAACTGGCTTTCATGTAATAGTATTTTATGAGCGGAAGGTATATATCCTAATATTTCAGGATAAATAAATATACTTACTAGACACTGTGTGTCAGCCAACTAGAATAAATTCGAAAATAAATAAATGGGAGTGTGTTCGAAAAAACGCTCGAACACGTCGATTGGTATTTTTTTCAACAGAAACTTTTCATACATGGTGTGTCATGCAACAATGGACAATACCAAATTTCTTATTTTAAATACAGCACCCTATATATTATTTAATTTTTGGATTCTTCAGAAAATTCTAGACATATTCCATGTACAATTTCCTATATCTATCTTCAACTTTTTCGGAAATATTAAATTTTTCAGATTTATTGCAAAAATTAACATTAAAGAAAGAAAATTATTTGATTACACTCAAAAACTAATAAATAATCAGTTTATTTCTCGATAATGTATAAAAGCAAAAAAAAACCATTAATGTCAATGTGGGATATGCTCGCCGTGAACATCTTGGCAACATCCTAATCTTCAATAGAGATTTCTTCTAATATTACTTAACATCTCAGAGGTGACCGATCTACTCGCAAGCGTTATTCGTCTTCTTAAGTCAGCTAAGTCGAAGGGTTTAGTATTGTATACAATGCTTTTGACATATCCCCATAAAAAGAAGTCTAATGACGTCAGATCAGGGGATTGCGTTGGCCATTCAATCGATTCTCGCCTCCCTATCCATTGATTTGGAAATATTCGGTACTGGTGCTCTATCTTGCTGAAACCTTACCATATTCGCTGGAACTTGTGGGTTTGTTGGACCAGGATATAAGTTTGTCAAAGATGGCACGACATTATTTTGGAGTAGTGCTAAATAATTATCGCCATTCAATTTGCCATCAATGAAAAAGGGACCTATGATATGATCTCTAACAATTCCTGCTCAAACTTTACAGGATATTGCGTATGTTCTTCTCTCAACCAGTGAGGATTTTCACTCGACCAATAGCGGCCAAATTGTGACGATTAGCATGACCGTGAAGCGTAAAGGTGTACTCATCAGAAAACAAGTCAAGTCTAATTGGATCACATTGTTATCTAACATTGCCATCATTTGTTCGCAAAAATAGGTTCTCCTATCAAAATCGTCTTCTATGAGCTCCTGAGTTGGTATCATTTTATAGGGATGCATTTTCTTTTCTTTTAATGTTCGAATAATCGATGGATGTCATGGAACATCGAACATTGTGGCTGCTTGTCGATTAGAAGTATGTGGGTTTTCCTTAAACTCAAGTATAATATCAAATTTGTTATCATCACTCATTGCACTGGCAGCTGCTTTTTTACATTATCAAGAAATTAACAAATTACTTATTAGTTTTTGAGTGTGTTGTGGCGAATTTCTATAAACAAATAATTTTCTTTCTTCAATGTTAATTTTTATAATAAATCTGAAAACACTTAATATTTCTGAAACAGTGGAAGATAGGTATAAGAAAATGTACATGAAATATGTCTAGAATTTTCTGAAGAATCAAAAATTTGAATAATATACAGGGTGTTGTATTTAAAATAAAAAAAGTTAGTATTGGCCACTGTTAGATGACACACCATGTATAAAAAGTTTCTGTTGAAAAAAATACACAACAAAAATACTAATCGCCGTGTCCGAGCGATTTTTCGAACACACCCCCATTTATTAATTATCGAATTTACTCCATTTGGCTGATACACAATGTATATCTTAGTGAATGTGTTATACAAACACGTAAATTGTGAATCAAGTTTATGTCCCTTCACCTTTTGTGATTGCAATGGAATTGTGTATTAAATATTGGTACCAAAGAGCGAGAGTGAATCAAATCTTTTACATCAATAATATTATATTGGAAATTATATAATATCAATATGAAGACTTACAAAAATTAATAATAAATCATTGGTGTTATTATGATAAACTTCGAATAGGTGAATTAAAATTTTTAGAAATGTGAATCCACATATGATTAATATATATAAATTTCTATTGGCTGAAGAAGCTAAAGTATCTGCAAAGTTAATTAACTACATTGAGTGATTTATACTATCTTAGAAACCAATTTTTTCGTTTACATATTGGAAATTAATAATAATATTGTGGTGTTCTCATCGTGTTAAATAGATTGACTAGAACCTACTCACGGTAGGTAGGCTGTGCCTGTTTTCAACCTTCCTATGCTTCTTCAGATGTGGATGTCCAGAACTCTTTCCAGCGATTTGATGGCCTTCCCTGATTCCTTTTTCCGAGAGGGTTATTTAGCTGATCCCTTTTTTGCAAGCTTGTTATCGTGCGTTTTGTTTAGGTGTTTATTCCAATATTTTCTTCGGTGTCTTATCCATCGCTCCTCGATATTATGTTCCTCGAGCAAACCAAGATTCGAGATACCTTCATTGTTTGTCTTCGATCTTCACAGTTTTAATTTCCGGAGTTTGTTATACAGGCTTCCAAGTATTTAAACTGACTTACTTGTTCGATACACTTCTGGCTGACCTTTAATTTGCACCTTACCGGTTATTTGGATGTTTTCCAGGCACTTGGTTTTGTCAGTATTAATAGTAATATTTAGATGCTTCGCTGTTTGATTAAATGAGTGAAGAAATCTCTGCAGATTATCTTCCGAGTGTCATCCGCGTAGCAGACCGCATTGAAGTAGGTATTGCCAATTGTATAGCCTGTTGTTTTAGGTACTTTTCCAGCTGTTTTATCCATGACCATGTTGAATATAAACGGGCTAAGTTAGTTACCTTGCCTTATTCCAGTACGCACCTGTATTTCTTCAGTTAGTTTGTTATTAACTTTTATCATCGTCCTGGATTGGCTGTTAAGGTCGTAGGCTAACTTTTTCAATTTCTAGGATACTTCTTTTTCTCGCATTATTTCCGCAATGTCTTTAGGCGAACTCGGCCGAAGGCCTTTTTCATATCGAAAAAACACGTGAATGGGGATTTGTTAAATTCTCTAGATTTTTCGTCTATTTGCTTGATGATGAAGATTGCGTCTATTGTGAATCTATGTTTCGAAAGTCCTTCCTGTTGCGTTCTTCGCGGATTTGTACAATTTTGTACTTTCTTCTAGGTTTGTTTTGGTGATTGGTTTGAGCAATGCTATTCTGCGATAATTGGCTGGAGTTGTTTTTTGTCCTTTTTTAAATATTGGAATTGTTATGCCGCTTTTCCAATCATTTGGTATTTTGTGTTCAGTTATGATGTTCCTGAGGTGTTTAAAATTTCTTCCTCTAACTTTTTTCCTCCTTATTTTAGCATTTCATTTGTTATCTCATCGGATCCTGGATTTTTCCGATTTTTGAGGCGTGTTAAGGTTTTTTTTATCATTGCTCGTGTTAGTTCTATATTTGCGTTTTGTCCTTCGCCTTCTATAATGAATAGGTGTTCATTTTCCTCCTTGTCTTTTTACAGGTTTCCGAAGTATGCTTGCCACTCTCCCGCGCTAATTTTGTTTGTCTGAGTGATGTTATTAACTTCCATTCTGTTTCTTCTTAACAGTCCCCAAATCTTCCTCTGGTTAGCATACATGTCTTCTCCATCTGTTTTCTAAATTATTCCCAGTAACCTTCCATTATTTCTCTTAATATTGTGTTTGCCCCGTTTTAATATATTTTGTATCGTGCCCAGTTTTCATGGTTCTTGTTTCGCAGGTACTTGATATATGCTTTTTTTCCGTTAAGTTAATTCCTTTATTTCTGGTGTGAATCACGGTGTTTTATGTATTTTCTTGAGATTCACTTGTCTTCTTCCCACCGCTTGGTTAGCTGCATTAATGATAGTGTCTCTCAGGGTGTTCCATTAGGTATCTACGCTGTCATCTATATTAATCTGGTTCTGCTTTATTTTTTCCGTTAATTTGTCTTTGTAAGGCTGTTTTACACTCTCTTCTTCTAGGGACTCAATATTGAGCTTGTATATGTATTTTGGCGGAGGTTTTATTCTCATTTTACAGAGGACTAATTTGTGGTCACTGCCCACGTTAGCTGCATTAACTGTTCTAACATCTAGTATCGTCTGAGGTGTGATCGCTCTGTTAGTGATGATATAGTCTATGACAAATTGTTGTTCCCTTGTATTTTGCCACGTGTGTTTGTATATCATGTCGTGATCAAAGAAATTGTTATCAATTCCCATTTTGTTTGATGCGCAGAACGTTTTTAACAGATCTCCATTGTTGTTTGGGTTATACCTTCTAACGGTTCATTTCTAGCATTCGGGTCTCCCATAATCACAAATTTTCCTGTGTTTTGATCTTGTCAATAACTGTAATTTATCGTGAAAGTGTTCTCTGGCTTCTTGTTGTATGCTTATATCGGGCGCGTACACGCTTATGAAGTGGATGTTATCGTCGTGGATCTTTATTGTAACATGGGTAGTATTCTGTCGCTGACGTACTGCTCTATCACGTATCTGAGCAAGATGATGAATATGCGCTTCCAACCCAAAAGTCAAGAATACAATGTGAAAGGACTAAAACCCCAAAATTAGAATCGACAAACGAAAAGTAACTTGTACGATTAGAAAGCTTCAAGGATGTCATAGAAATTTCCATAAATAAATTTTATCTTGCTAATATTTAAATATAATGATTAAAGTAAAATTATTTTGTTTCTTACAGATAATTCAAACATATAGGAAATCTTCACAAACACTTTTTCAATTGTAGCAAATATGTTAGCAAATAAAATTTAAATTCCACCTGAATATATTATTGCTACTATCGCAGTCGGGTGGATTTTACAATACGTAATAGAAGATGTAGTTGGATTTATTATTGATCTAATACATCCAGTTTCAAATTAATATATACTCCTGGGAAGGTTTGGAGACAAAAAAATACGTATTCATATAAAGATTACCTGGTAAAATGTCGTGCCCTGCCTTATTAAAAGCGGAGCACCTCCAAACCCACTACATGCATCTCTTCCGGCTTCACCACCAGCACACAGCTGTTCATCTGTAATAGGTAAGGTGTTTCCATAAACTTTGGAACATTGTTGCAAGTTTACTATTGGCACTCGTATAGATTGTTGTTGAGGAGAGGCTTCTGCAAAACAAGTAATATCATTTTCCAATTTCATTTATAATAAAATATGCAATTATAGCAATGCTTTATCGACTTTATAATCTAGTCTGTTTGTAGAAAGGTAATTCAAACATTTAACATGAAGTTTCACAATTCTTTGATTTCGGGCTCCAAAGATAGCATACGTGGAGAATACTTATCTTCACAATTATAAGTAAAGAAGAATACTTCATTTTTTGTTTATGAAGGTGAACAATATTATACTCTGTATGTAGGTATACTTTTTTAATTTTTACATCCACTAATTTTATTTGAAAGAAATTTAGTCTGAATGTGAAGCATATCCGCAACCTAATAATTCAACGCTTGCGGGTATGAATGAAGCATCAAGCTTATCAGTGAATACTATCAAATTTTATACGATATTAACATCAAAAACAATGTTTACTCCAAGTTAAAGAGATTATTTATCACCTTTCCCAAGTGTTAGCATGGAAACCAAGGCACAACATTTTGAGTAATGTCCTAATTTTCCTTTTGTTGCTTGCTTTGTAAATAGTATTAGAGGTATGTGGAGTAAAAAAGCTCTATGGCTTTTTTAAATAAAATAACCAATATTTTAAACACGAGTTTTTTTTTTAATTTAGTTTAATTTTTCCTACGCATCAATTTAATGTGTTTTTAAAAATATTTTATATTGGACACTATGTTAAATATGAAATGCCTATTGAAGTAATTGTACATACGTTGCCTTAACAAAAGATAAAATGCAATAAGCTATGTAAAACACTATGGTAAAGAGTTTCACTCATTACTGTACTTTGTAACTTTTTCTCATTATTATTTTTTACTGTTTCTATTTTTTAATCAACTGGAATTATTTTCAAGGATGAGAGACATTTCAAAATTTAAATAAGATGGACCACCCAAATGTTTATAGCATATCCATATCAAAGAAAGTGTGATTATCTTTAAAAATCTTTTGTGAAAATTAAAAGCTATTTATGTAGTATTTATATCTCTGTCTCTTTGCTTCTTATAATCGTAGTCGTTCATAATTCTTTGGTTTTGTAATATAGTAGCTTGAAGATCCACTTACTTTTTTTTTTATTAAAATCACAAATGTAGTAGCTTTTCTGTCGCTCAGTTATTAGCCTAATTTATAATAATCATATTGTTGAGGTGATAAGTATATAATAAAAAATACCTATTTGACCGGCCGCTTTTCCCCAGCCGACTAAAACACCATTGTTGGCGAGAAGTGACCAAGTTTCCGGTAAACATATTGGTTGAGCCGTAACTGAAATGAAAACAAAACCATATGTGATTAGAAAGCATTATAATATTTTATGTGTGATGAATCGATTTGAATAAAAAAGTTCCGTGAACGTTTCCCATGAACAAATTTTAGCTATTATATCTGTAAATACATATGTGTAAATTGCTTTTCTAATTAATTACGACTCACAGATAATAATAACTTTCCTGTTCCAACAATAATATTATTTATATGTACATTAATATATTTTCGTATCTACTTTAAATTACAAATATACGTAATATACAAAACTAATAAAAGAACTAGATCTAGCCATCTCAAATAAACCTTGAAACAAATTTCTTGATAGTTTTGTTTTATTAATTGGACGGAAGTTTATAAAAACTATTGGAAACATTCATAATACGTGACTTTGAAGTAGATAAATAAGAAGTCATAAACGTCGGTTTTATGCAAAGCAGTATTAAATATTGGGCCTTTCCTTATACGCATTTGATACATTACCTGAAATATTAGAATTACTATGACGTACTAATATTATATAATGTTTGCCAACTATAAATTTGCTATTCTTATGCACGTATAATTTTAAAATTAAAATAATATCAAACGTCGCCGACATTAATTTTCGTAGATGAAAGATAAAAATGACCAAGTTATATTAGTGCACAAAATAAATAGATGTACAAAAATACTTTTCAGAATCAACAAAGACTGAACTAAATCATTCGTGTTTCTATTTTATTTCCATAACTGTTCAAAATATTTTTGAAAGAAGACAATCTTTAAGCATTCATATATGTGTATTATGTTATAGTTTTTCAGATGTATAGGCGTATGTTAAAGTCTACACAATACAAACATTTAATAGATAGCAAATTTTCAATTATCTCTTCTTCTTCTTCTTTTCTTATCCTAGCCCAATAGCTGTCGGTTTTTTGAAGTGTCGTTTTTCTTACTTCAATTTCATACCTTTCTGTCAAGTGCTAATCTCTTCATGTTATTACTGCCTTTCATTATCGTTTTCGTATTTTCACGATTTTGTTTATCCACTACTGTCTCCTATATCTCTTCATAAATTTCATGACTGCATGTAAATATTTCTGTAATCTACTTGTTTACATAGGTACTTAATCAATTATTGCAAAAACGAATCTATTATCTCAAACGCCTTGTTTAATATTTTAATTTTGGAAAATTGTGGATTTTTATTTGAAAAATTACCAGTTAATATTAAATCTCATTTGGTTTAATCTCTAAAACTTCGAATAATACTTATTCAAAGGCATAAAATAACAAAAAATTGTATGTGGTGAAGTTACGTCCGTCATTCGTTTATACATCTTTGTTGTCCATTTATTTATTTTTATCACACTGTTGTGATAGAAATAAATAAATGGACGCTTCTATAAGCGTGTACGAAAACTTCTTTAAACACGTGGACACTCTTTATGTAATAGTATCAGTACCCCAGAAAATATAATAAACTTAAAAAAACCACTGACATTTAATATATGTAATAATATGATATTGATTATTAGGGAAAGTCAGGGAAAAAGGTTTTTTTTGAAGTTATTTGTTAGTGAAATCCATTTGTTTACGTGTTTGTGTACGTTTGCTTGTTTGTGTCCTCCAAGCCTTGTTGAAGTTTTCCATAACTATTTAAATCTGTGTTATGTTTGTTTAGAAGTGTCCTTGTTTTAATTTTTAAGTTTGGGACTTACAGGAAACAGCAGAGAGAACCATTTTTTATGAATTTGATTATTTGGGAAAGTCAGGAAGAATCGCTTTTATAAAGTTGTTTTTCAGTGAAATTCATTTGTATACGTATTTGTGTATGTTTGTCTGTGCCGTCCATGTCTTATTGGAGTTTTCCATAACTATTTAAATCTGTTTTACGTTTGTTCAGAAATGTCCTTGATTGAATTTTAAGTTGTGGACTTACAGGAAAAATCAGGGAAAACGTTTTTTATGAATTTGATTATTAGGGAATGTCAGGGAGAATCATTATCTATAAATATTGTTTGTTAGTGAAATCCATTTGTATACGGTGTATGTTTATCTGTGTTGTTTACGTCTCGTTGGACTTTTTATAACTACTTAAATTTTAGACAGCAACCCCGGCGACACCGGAGGTTTGACAGTTTGACAATAACATATTTTAACCACTGAAATGTATTAAAATTCGTTCGCATTTCTTATCTTAAAACTTCTAAGTAATTATGTAGCACGATTAAATTTGATATTATGTAGTATATAAAGGAACACAGCAAATTAATCGGAATCTGAATCACAAGTGGTACCAGTGTTATCACATAAATGTATAATTAATTCAGCAACATCGTCTTCGTCAAATTCCACTTCTCTATCTCCCACCACTTTTGTATTTCATATTCGGTATGATTAATAGTACTTTCCCACACTTCTTGTTTAACTGTACTCAATGCTTCCTTCCACAATAAAATGCACTTGTCTTTTCCATATCCATCTCGTCCAATATGACGACTGCTAGAATTTTTCGTTATTCCCCATACATTTTCAATTGGATTGAAAATGCAATGGTAAATATCAAAACTTTATTATTATACTGTTCAGGAATTTTATCTCCTACATATGTTTTCCTTGGCTTATTTTCTGATACGAGATGTAATAACTGCTTTTTGTACATATCTTCTTCATAAGCAACATTATTTGTTAATAACCATTGGTTAATATCTGCTTTAATCTAATTAGAGTTAGGTACTTTATTTTCTAATATAGATTGGTAGCTCGCATTGTCCTTTATAATCATAGATGTTTTTTTCAAGTTTGGTATTAACTGAATTTCAAACCAGGAAAGAAATTTGTATTGATTTATATTTCGGAGATAATCAGTGTCTTTCATTTTAGACGAAATTAACAAAGAAGCTCCTGGAATGAAGCCATTTTTGTTACTTGCATGGAGAATAATATAACGAGTCCCATGTATTTATAATTTCACACTTTTCTTATTACCATCCTACAACGATCTGCATATGCTACCATTTTGAAAGACACATGTTTCATCCAAATAAACAAATTCGAATTCTTCGGATCTCATATTTCTTACATATGCTTCTAATAAAGTAAATCTTGAAAATACGATGTGAGGTAATTCCATAGGACCTGTTCTAGGACTATCTTTCAGCTATCGAAAACCAATTTTCTTTAATATAATATTTAATAATGTTAAACCACCATTAACAATGTCTCTTTCTTTAAGTCCTACTAATATAGAACGTTGAATTACGTGCTGCTTTTTTGATACATCTACTTCACTATAGTTTTAGCAATTTCCGTAACTGAATTTTTTCGGGGCCTCTTTTTTTTAGGGCTTAGCACTGGTTGCGCATTCTCCATGCCCAATTGGATTTACAGTCACCATACTAATATCTAATGCTTCACTAACTCTCTACAAAAACATTATTAATATTCTTATTACATCTTATATATAATTAATATATACCACATTAATAGCATTGATTGGTATCAATGGTCTCCCATTATTTCGTTCTTTTGTAATACAGCCAATTACTGATGCATCTTGCCTTGTTTACATAAAGCTTTCAGCATTTTAATGCTAAATTGAAAACAGGTAAATAATTAACAAAAATGACAATATACGAAAATACAATAAAACTATTTATAAACTGTTAAAACAACTATGTAATGTGCTTCTATTAAGTTAAACAATCCGATAATTACTAACACCTATAATATTAACAAAGTAGTTCAGTAAAAACAGAAATGTAGGTTACTACTAGTTATTATTATTCATATAAATTTTAAGTTGTAAGGTTATCATGGATCGTCATAAATACGTAATTGCTTACGTGCATTAACTGACTCGTCGGTTTTACTATACACAGCATTTGTCAAAATTTAGGCCGAAGGTATTATCACTTTCACTTTAAGTGAAAAACCTTTATGAATCTTTATGAAGTATACATTCTGTCTAAATTTAATAAGCATTGAGAATTGAACTTAGAAAAACGTTTGTGTTGGAGGATTTTAACATTTTAATCTCCTCTTAAGAAGAAATAGTTTTTTTCTAAATATCTTTCAAATTGTGTATATCGTACGAATATATCAGTATTTATCAATTATATAATTTAGAATAATTTTTATACGAACAGAATTTAAAATTCAAACCTAAGTATCTTATTGTGTTACAAAATTATTTGGAATAATTGTTAAATTAGTTACGTATAATACTAATTTTATTCTTATCAAAACACAAGGTTCGTATTATATTGATTTATCTCGCCTCGCTCGCTACAAATCTCAATAATCTCATCCTAGGTTCTTGTCTTTGTCTATGTACTCATGTAGTTCCAATTACGCATCTGTTTCCTAACATATAAATATATACTTAAATTTACTGTTCTTAGTTTAGCCTAGCTAAATGTACATTCCATGCATGACTAACTATCGTGAATGCTTATGTGAGGAAATTATAAAAATTTACAAACTTGGTCTTAAAAGAAACTATTTTTGAAAGTATGAACAAAAATTTAACTATTAGCATCCACTAAATTGCAAGTATCTTCCAATTGCTTTTAACTACTATACAATGTGCAGATTGAAAAAGAAATACTGCATTTATACACTAAATAAACAAATGTTTCTTATGTGTGTATTGCTTCATCATTTATTGTTAAACTTAGTTTATATGGGATGTATTGAACGACGTTCAAACTTATATTTCTTCCCCCAAGAAAAGAAGTAAATTGGCATGGACATCAGATTGCCTATTTCCACGTATGTACATTTCTAATTTTGAAAAGAAATGCATTCAAATGTTGTTTCAAGTTATTATTACAAATTGTCGTCATCATAAATGTACTAGGACTACATAACTTGCAAGATATTCGCAAAAGACTATTTCGACATAAAAGCAATGTATGATTCTTTGTTTGTATGTTGAAAATTGTTTTCACAAAAATTATTTCATACTGACTTCTGAATACTTTATTGACTTTATACATTTGAATAACGCTAACAGTTGACTACTCGTACTTCCAGTTTTCCGATTTGTCTCAAAAACTAAACACCTTTTCCAATTAAGATTACAAGTTCTGGTTTAGAATACGGTGACCTATGGTGACCTAAAGACACACAGACAATCACCATATGAAAATCACTTCATCAGAATCAAAAGAACACATATTAGTGGATTATCGAGATCACACCTTTTCATGATCCCAATATTTTATTATACTACTTTTATGAAAGTGAAATTTAGAAAACAGTTCATTTAAAATTGTATGTGTTTCAAATTAAGTTCAGTGTTTCAGGGAGCATAATTTGTAGGGTTCTTATCAATTAGAAAAATCAAATGTATACTGATAGAAAGATAATTGGAATTGTATAAAATGTATTATATAACTAGTGTTCCAGGAAGTTTCTAAACTAGTTTAGGACATTATTCGTTTGTAACATATTGTAACGAAACCAGCAGACGTCCGGGCGACAACAAAAGAAAGGCAAATATTCGGTACGACTGGTAAACATCGTAAAGCAATAAATCATCCATTTGCGTTGTACTGCAAAGAGACAGAATGTCTGTCGAATGTTCTACAAACATCGGGAGGGAGATGGAGTTTACGCGAATGCTTCCAGATGTTTCGTATGTCCGAAATAAGAAGAGTCGTCGCGCGGAACAGACTAAAGTAAAAATAAATATAAGAAATAAGTAAACAGTTCCTTAAGTGGTAGTCGAAGAGTAGACATAAATATTTCCGTGTTATATAAATAGAAGTGATATAAATATTACAGACATATAAATAGTACTGGTAAATAAATACCCATGTTAATTTAAATCGTAGTAGTTTAAGTGTGATACATTAGTTTTATATTTTTATATTGTAATTAATTTTACGTGTATGAATATACAGACTGTTATTAAATAAATAAATTGCACGAGTTGTTTATTGCGAACTCGAAAACGTTACAATATTTATTAATTTTTCTTCTATTTCTAGTTCCGTTTCCTTTACTTTCCCTTACAATAGAGGTATTGTTCAAGTTGTAGAAAAGTTACGTTTATATTTATTTCAAAATGGATTACAGTTGGACATTTTTATTTATTTATGAATACAATTCATTTTATTTTCATAATTAATATAATAATACATTCTCAATATTTAATTTCCGTGTTTTACTAAAAATTTGTACTATACATTACTGTATAGACTGGCCTTTATATTCACATATTTATCAACGCTTGACGACTTAATGAAGCATGTGGAATATAACATACAATGAGTATCCGGTCCTTTTACTTTCTGATACTTAGCATAATATTTGTGATACATGCGATCATGAAATTAATTGACATCGAAATGTTAGCAGATCCCCACGTTCCGTGGTTCCCAGATTACGTACAATTAGTTTTTGCCTGTGTGGCTGTAGGTATTCGTGTCAACATGTGTATCTGGCTGGAGGCAGAATTGCATCTAAACGATTGCATCGACTATTACTGTATTGCAACCTTTATTTTATTTCAACATTTATTGTAATTTGCGGGGGCTGAATTAATTTGGTAATTTGGTAATCGCAATCAATAAATAATGTAATACTTTTTCAAATTTCGAACGGAAAATAACACTTTTACAATTATTCTGCACAATATAGATACATTTAAAACTTAATATGGAACAAAGTTTGTATATAATAATGCACTTCATTCGAACCGAAAGTAACGAAGGACAACTATTGTCAATATCCCCAAAATTATTTAATTTGATTAAATTGATGTAGACTACAAATGTGTTCTAAACTTAATTTAGCGCAAACTGTAATTTTTACTTTCTTATACGTAGCATAAGGAAGTATTGTGTTGATGAAAATTTTCCACCTCGAGATTTTTGCAATGTCCACGTTAAAACTTCCCGGATAACGAAAAAGTGGTATTTGAAAAATGTCTGCGTTTATGTGTGTGAGTGTCAGTGTGTGTGTGTGAGCACGATAGCGGTCAAACGGCTATAAATATCAATTCCAGAGTATAATCTCCCTCTTGAGATCTGATTAGGTTTTCAGTAAAATTGGTAGAGCGGAAGTAGGGGTTTACTTCAGAGAAAAAATCGAATTTTGCCAATATTTCGTCAAGTACTAATTTTAAATACATTTATAAATAATTGAAATGTACTTAAAATTATATTTGAGAAGAATTTTATCAAGAAAGTCCTTTTACTCTTATCTAAAATCAGTTTTTGCGAATATCTCGCATGTCTTCTAGGCAAATACATTATGACTATAAAAGTATTTAAAGCTTGATTTTCAATAATTTTTGTATGAAAAAAATTTCAAAATTCGGACTGGAAATAATACTTTTACTCTTGTCGAATAGCGATTTTTTGCAAATAGCTCGTAAAGAATGCGTATTATATGGATTTATCAAGAGTACTAAAGAAGTTTCAAATTTCGGACACTTTTACTCTTATCGCGTAGAACTTTCAGGAAATATCTCTCTATGCATTTTATAGAGATTTATTAAGATAACAGAAGTAAGTATATAGAATAGGATTTTGAATAATTTTGGGTAATAAAATTCTTCAATTTCAGACCTGAAGTAAACACTTACTCACAGTTTTATTTTGTTTTCTAAAGGGATATATTAAGAGTACGAAAGTATTTAGAGCGGAAATTTGAATTTATGTAGAGAAAAAATTTGAATATTTGGACCGAACGTATCACTTTAACACTTATCTTATAACACTTTTTCTCTTATCGAATAGCAGTTTTTTGCAAATATGTCGCAAATTATGTGTTATTGCGAACACTAGCACTGTTTGACGATGATAATTTATTATGTCAAAGGCGTAATGTTCAATGAGTTCGCCACCCACGGGTTGTAAGGCCGTATAGACTGTATTTGTTAGCTGATCGGCGACAGTTAGTTGGATTAAAAATACACAAACTCACTAAACTTCGTATATTTGTGTAGATAACTCAATCAAAATGGTAAATGCATAAGTTTTTAATTATTAAAATAAACAAAGTATCACCCTAATAATGTTAGAAATAAATGGCGCATTACACACTGTACTGTTAATTTGTTATTACAGAAAATGCGGAGCCCTTCTTGAAGCTTAGAGGTATTTTAAGGAACTGACTTCAAATTTATTTTTCTTACAAGAAGAGTCCGCATGATATTTTAACGGAGGTTTCTAAGAAGTTAAACAAAGATATACAATTTCTTGCTAGCCAATTTCATTACACTATAGAAAACGAATATTGATTTATGGCCACAAAGCGAAGCGTACACTAAAATTCTTAGTTTCGGTGGAGTACCATTAAGTAATAAAATAAGATACAATAAAGAAAAAGTTGAGTGTATCTCGGGAATAATTTACAATGTCTAACAAATAGCAGATGTGGTACATGCAATTCCAGAAAAGGGTCCGGTTCGAAGATTAACGTAAGTATTATATACAGAGTGTATAATAACAAAAAAGTGATTTAAAGTTTGCTCGGGAGTAAACATACAGCCCGCCTTGAAAAGGTCTAGCTTTCAAAGTTCTTGATAATATGCTCGTAAAACTGCATATACTTGGAAAACTTAAACTAAAATTTGTACTACACTAAGTTACGAAATAAATTAATAATATAGTCAATAAAAAAAGCTCGCACTTATGATACACTAATTGCAGAGGTAACACACATATTTTTGTTACTGGCTTCTTGATGATATTGTTTTTCACCTTTACACTTACTGCCCTAATTATTCCATCAGACCTAGGATGCGTTTCATGAATTCTACCAACAGGCCAGCACATCGGAGGAGAGTTATCCTCTTTGACAATTACAAGCTGTCCTGAAGTTACAGAAATTTTGCCTTGAGTGTTCCATTTCGAACGTTGTTGAAGGTTGTTTAAGTACTCCTTGTAACAACGTTTCCAAAAATGTTGCTTCAATCTTTCGATGTGTCTCCACTGCGACAGACGATTTTCCGGCACTTGTAATAAATTAACATCTGGGAGCGATGTGATGTTATCTCCAATCAAAAAATGACTAGGAGTGAGGAAAGTATAGTCATTAGGGTCATCGGATAGTGGAATCAAAGGACGAGAGTTAAGGATGGCATCGAATTGAACAAGGAAGGTGTGCAATTGTTCATGTGTAAATACAGAAGTACCCATTACTCTTCGTAGATGGTGTTTCATTGATTTCACGGCGGCTTCCCATAAGCCTCCAAAGTGAGGACTCCTAGGCGGGATGAAATGCCATGTAATTTTATCCTCCGAAAATGTTTTGGAGAATAAGTCAGCCGCCCGTTGAGAAATACATTCTCTATACATAAGTTTAAGCTCATTGTTAGCTCCTGCAAAATTAGTGGCGTTATCGGAATATAAATGTTGCACCTTTCCTCGCCGTGAGATAAACCTCCTAAATGCGTTCAAAAAGGCCTCAGAGGATAAATCATTGACTATTTCAATGTGAACAGCCTTTGTAGATAGGCATACAAAGATTGCAACGTATACCTTGTAGGTTTTCTTACCGCGTCCCATGCATTCGCGAATTTGAAATGGTCCGCAGAAATCTACGCCACTATTGATGAAAGGACGGCCCTAACACGTTCTAGTAGAAGGAAGATCGCCCATGATGTAATTGTCGGAACGAGGACTTGCCTTGAAACAGGTTACGCATTTCTTTAAAATTTGCTTTGTTGTACTGCGTAGATTAAGTGGCCAAGAGCTGCAACGAATCGCTGCAATAGTGCCCTGTAATCCAGCGTGAAGCTGTTTCTTGTGATAATATTGTATTACTAATCTGCTGAATTCATGATTAGCAGGAAGTAACATTGGATGCTTTTGATCGTATGGTAAATTTGCATGTTGTAATCGTCCACCAACTCTAATAATTCCCTCGGCATCCAGAAAAGGATTTAAAGTAATTAATTTACTTTTCGCATTAACCGTTCCTGACCGACTTAAGTTAAAATGATCGACAGAAAAATGCCGCATTTGCAATATTTGCACAAGTTTTTTGGTGGCACTATCTAACTCGTGAGTTGTCAGATTGCCCGCATGTTTTGATGCTTTATTACTATTTATGCGTGATCTTGTATTATTAATAAATCTCAAGCAATAACTTGTGACACGAATAAGTGTGGTTAAGGAAGAAAATTTTGTGAATGTGATTACGTTACTAACTACATGACACGAGGTAATAGTTTTTTCTTTTAAAGTTTGCTCGGGAGTAAACATTATGCATTTTATACAGAATTATTAAGACTATAAAAGTGTTTAGGTTTTAATACGGAGTAATTTTTATATAAAAAAATCATAATTCAGACCGGAAGTCACATTACTCCTCGCAGGTTTATTACGGGGATAAAAGTATTTGAAACTAAATTAGGGACAAATTTACATAGAAAATTCGGTAAGCATATAAGTAGATGGAAGTTGTATGGTGCTCTCACAAATTTATCTCCTCTAAAAAATATATCACGACCCATGCACGGTGACAATGGCTTTAATGCGTATGTGTAAATAGAAAAAAAACTATTTTTAAAACTGAGAATACTTCCTCTTTAGAAATAATCAAAAAAATGCATTTACTTACCTGTGTAGTTTATATTCTGCTTCAATATCAAAAGAGCAATATTATTCCTATATGTTTCTTTTTGATAATTGGGATGAACTACTACGTGACTAATGCCAATATCTTTAGCAGGTAAACCACAAAATTCATCTCCACAATCTATATCAGAAGTTGTTAGCCATTCTCCGACTCTTACAGTAAATCTAAAATTAATAAAGTTACTAAACGTTTATTAAAAAATTTCTATATTAAGCGATATATGAAACAATAAAACTGCAAAACAAGTACGATATATTCAATAAATTCAAGTTAAATACCTATATTTGAAAAAAAAAATAATACCCCATATTCTTGCAATAAATTTCTGTAATAATTAAGTAGTTAATCAAATTTAAGAATCATAAATCAAAGGGTTTTCTCACATTATTTTCTTCTAATATACAGACAGTAAGTTTATCCGTATGTAGTTGATGTACTCACATTTTTACATCACTGACTTTTGTTGAATGGTCGTAGGTCAGTTGCTGTTGACTATTGTAACTCATTTACATTATTAATTGGCCTTAAATATGACAGTGGTTAAAATCAAGGAGGAGTTATTTGAGCATTTAGCAAAATAGTGTTCCGTAAGACTCTATTCGGCTGTATTAGGCTATCATTAGGTGGACAGTGCAAAAAGTTTGTGATGTGCATTGCGAGAATCTTATTACACGTAATCGCCGCCTATGAAATTAAAATAATATCGCCTGAATGATGAACGCATGCTGAGAGTAGTATGGCGATTACAATAATATAAACAGGCAAATTAACTTACGAGCTATGGCTCATAATGATCAGTTTTAAGATTAATTTGTATGTTCTTTTATTTAGTAGATTTATTTAATGAATCAATAAATCAAAAAGTATATTATCAACATAATTATATTTAATTTATTTATTAGACGAATTAATTTACGTTACCCTAGCAAGTACCTGATGCAAGAATTGTAACAATCAAACGGTCGAAAATCGAACGGTAGACGATGATAAAACGCCCCTATCAAACGGTCAAGATAAACCAGTCACAATGAACATCATCAAGAACATGGGGATGATTGCTCTCACTGTATCCATTTGTTCTATCATGTCAAATTTCAAAAGTTCTTATGATTATGTCGATATACGCTAGTGCCTCATTGCGTTAAGTAACTCTACTAATTAGGAGAACATCTCAGATTGTTGCGGTAAAATTTCATTCAAAAACTGAAGGATTTTGTTAAAACTTGATCCAAACGATGTAAAAAAATACCCAATCAAATGTTTCAACTCCGGTGTTATCTCTACAATAACAAAATGACTTTTATTTCCCTCAATATATTATTTCAAAAAATGATGAATCTACTATCGTAATTCAGGTTAGAAACGTTTGCTCTTCTCGAAAATGAGAATAATACTGTAACCATGCTTGCAAACTAAAGATGCATTCAGATTTTCCGAAGCTATTCTTGTATTTATATTTAGATTTTCTAGGACCCTTTGCAAAATGTCTTTCTTTTCCATGAGTAATTACTGATTCAGACCCTCTGGCATCATTTTTAACAATATTAAATGATCCACCAGTCATCGATGTAAGAAGTTAACTAATCCAATAATCGTGTATTATTAGGCCCGGCGTATAAACTTCAAAAGCGGTTCGACTTTTCTGAATTTCTATAAAACGGAATTTTCATAAAAATATAAAATTGTTGTTAATGAAAAATAATAAAAAATTGCTTTGAAACACTTAATTAACAAGCTTATGACAATTAGAAATTTCTTGCTCCTTTTGAAAAATGCTATAGGTACGTAGATCAAATACGCGATATTTGGTTTGAATATCTTCAATAGAATTTGTGAGCAAATGCATAACACAAAACAATGCATAATAGGAAAGAGAAGAATGATAATGTACAGTAAACATTGAAAAACTTGCTTACTCAAGTAAATAAATATAATACAAATTTATTTAATCAAGGATACTTACAGTTTAAAATTATTGGCCTTAGCTAAAGCGCAGTGAGCAGCAGTTAGAATAACTTTATTGTCAATTATAGTTCCCGTACATGGATACTTAATTTCACCATTTAGCGTATCTGCAAATACATCAATGTATACAACTGATTAATTAATTAATAAACTCCTCACTTCTAAATCCAACTCTGGCAACCCAAGGATAAGCACCAATTCCTTCATAATGTTCTCCTTGGACAGCTGATTGACCGCATTTTGGATTATCACCGCCTCCTGCTTGATTGAATGTAGGTAAGTCATTAGATTGTGGACAACATACTAAACCAGATCCTTGATAACCACAACCTAATTTTCCAATTCTAAATAATAAAATATATGAATTACCAAAGTATGTAAAATCTATCGCCAAGATACGTCACATATTTTGTGTAATGGGATCAATATATAATTAAAAATTTAGAATACAAGGAAAACCAAACAATTACCTCAATTTCGCTTAGTTTTAGACGCACAGGTGATAGTAACTCTGTTAAATCTTAAGGTAAATATAAGAAAAGTAGAAATTTAACGAATAAAAATGAGTAGATGAGAATAGATACTCACACAATGCAAATAGAGCGATAAAACTTTTTATCGAGATTAAATTTTTAAATGCAAACGTAATACCAGCATTACATTTATATCAATCAAGAAAACGTAATTTTTAGAAATATGTTGATCAACCTCCATTGTACACTTTTGTAGACAAAATTGCCCAAAAACCTTCAATTGGAGGAGCTTTCGGTATGTTAAGGGTATTCTCATTCCTTGATACCAGTGATGTGTTACAAACGTTTATCGAATATTAAATTTCTCTGGAAAATTCAGAGGAAATTGAATCCAGCCAAAACGCTATATTATTTGGTGCATAATTTCCCTCAATGATATATACTACATTCGGCAAACAATTTTCAATATACCTTCGACTGTTAAAGGCTTCACTCCTTACTCTTCCCACGTAAGGCCTAGAATACGTCCAGTTGCAATCGCGCGCAAAGACACTTTGTGGGCTTTATATGTTATTTGGACAGCCTTCGATATTATTAATCTAAAAACCATAACCTCCGTTAATTTCAGAATTTACAACAGTAAAGTACTTTCTCACAACCAGAACGATGATTCCGTTGCTCTCAAAATGCATTCGCTTTACATTTAGTATTCGGGCCAATTAATTTGCCATGTATTTCGGGCATATTTCTCTTATGATAAGTTTGATCATTTCTCCACAATTCTCTAGAAATGGTACTTTTGGGAAGACCATCCTCCGTGACAATTTCCTGACTAACACTCACAACCTATTTTTGATAATCTTGATTAATTGGTTTATTCTAGCCTAAGTCAAAACTCCCAATTTCGACAGGTTCACAAATAACCGCATAGGCTTACTAAGATATTTTGATTTTCGACTATATGCATTATTTTCATCTTTGGGCATTCGCCTAATTCAATTATAAATGCTTTATTCAAGTTCTAATTTGGAAAACATATTAGTGTAGTCAGTAGCTAAAGTTGAACTGCCAATAAAACAAAATAAATAAAATAAAAGTCTGGTATTTGAAGAACTTTTGTTTCGAAAGCCATTCTGATATTTTCTATTATTTTTGCGCCATTGAATTTTATGAAGAAACTTTAGGAACATACGTTATGATGATAAAAGTATTAACAACCATTCGCAGAACAAACATTTATTCTTGACTGCATATTTGTTCAAATGTTCAGTAATTGATTTTTGTTATATTTTGGTATTTGTGTAATTATATTATGTTGTGCTAATAAATTTCATTACTATAATTATTGCTTTTGTGTAATTTCTTACACGACTACAGAAGTAGTATTTTCCCATTTTATTTATTTTATTTATAATTATTTTATTCAGTACAGGAGTACTATACCGGGTCTAATATTTATCAAACATTTTCGTCATGTTTTTTGAAAATTACAATTATGATAGCATTCTCTATCTTGCATCCCTCCGGAAGTTTTATATTAAATATCTCATCAGTAATAAATATTCCCGTAATCAAGGTCCGTGCGCGATCCCTGAGGAAAACCCCTGGTTACCTTTCTAGTAACTGCCACACCAGTTTCTTCAATTATAGCTCTTCTTTTTTAAAATATGACTCCATAGTCATAGCTCGATTCCTTAGGCAATTCTTCCGCTTTAATTGATCAAAAATTTGTGGCCATCAAGAATAATTAAAAGCTCGACTAATATCAAACATACTGCGGAATAATATCCATTAACAATAGCTGCTTGCACGTACTCAACCGCAGCCTATATGACATCCACCATAAATGTACCCCTACGAAAATCATACTGGTTAGCACTCATTAATCTCATAAATATATGTGGTACCCCACACGACCTATAACAACCCATCAAGTGTTTTCCTAGTTACCGGTAAAACGCAAATTGGTCAGAAACTCTTTCCATTAGTAATATCATTTTTCCCAGGTTTAGGTATAACCTTAACCAGCTCTTTCTTTCAACAACTAGGAAAAACACCTAACTTTAAACAGACGTTAAAAAGCGCACCAGTTTAACACCATAAGTTCTTAACGTAATATCAGCCGTGATACAATCCACCCCAAGAACCTTATTAACATTTGTTGATGTAAAAGGCTCTGGATTCATTAAACATCGCATGCTCCCTGTCCTGGTCATCTATGGGGGAAAATGTTTCTAACAAAAATTTTGCTCACTCAGATGCATCTCTCATATAAATAGTATCACCAAGTCAATGTAACAACAACATTAACATTTGGTTTCTCTTTCTTGCCGTCAGAGTTGGGGTCAAAATATTAGTTTACAAAATAAATATCACTTTATGATCATGGTTACGTGCAATCATATCATTGCCAATATGATAAAATAGCATTAATATGTAATTTCCAATTCATACCGATAATTTTCGAAGTCACTGCTAGAAAACCCTTTAAACTACGCTTATGGGATTCTAATATCAAATTTTACAGTTAATAGCAAAATGTAAAAATCGCTAAAATGCAATTTGCGGCGGCGTAGATCGATTACAGCACATATTATGTAACACCTTGCGTCTATTGCTAATTGGCTTTTGAATAAGCTGACTTGCCTATAATAATATATTCAATAGCAATAAATAACATAGGTAAAAAATTAGTTACCATTGAAAGCGTCTGTATTAGGGTATTGCTTTATCAGTTTTTTCGTTCTAATTTCACAGAAATTCCAATTCCCTTTCTTCATTTTGTTCGGAGTTTTCTTAAAATCTACTATAAATGAAGGATTGTACTGTATGGACTCTTTGCTCAAAATGCTAAGGAAATCATATACTTAAAAGCAGTACTGTCAAAGTAACCAGCAAATATTCTGTAGTGTTAAGGTCTATTATCTCGGGTTGAATTCTATGTCCAAAATACTCGTTGCTGTAATTTTTTAGCAATACCGCACACTATAGCACATAGACTCACGTCATGGTAAGTTTCTTTATAAATATCTCTAGTTGCCACTAATTAATTTGAATATTTGTCTAATACACTTTTTATGTAATAAAAGTAGACGTCCAACATCCATACTCTTTCCCAAAAAAGAACTATGCAATGCGCCAAATGAGAATCCACATATTTACCTAATAGGCGTACAGCGCTGCCTGGCATATTTACTGTTTCGCATATTACCTTCAAAGCATAGCAGAAACTCCCTCAACCGAATGAGTTAGAATTAAATGAGTGACTACCAATCCAATACGTCATCTACGATGAATATGAAAAACGTCATGTCTTCAGATAGAGTAAGTATGTAATCATTATGGTTAACAATAAAATCTTTAGACAGTTTATTGGAGAACATTACAATATTAGACTTGCCCACATTAAGCTTGAGATTAAACCCTACTAACCACTGTAACCTTGTACTTCAGATAGTGCTTTATGGGCAGTAGCTGTTAAATTATAAACTCTATTTTAATATTTCATTTTACTTTTTCATATATTTAAGTATCAATATAATTATAACAATAATAATTAATTTAAATAGTAAATGATAAGATATTTAAGAGCTTTATCAATTTAGTCATATTTAGGGACTCCTCTAAAAGGATATATTATACAAATAATTTTATATTGAAAACTAGAAATAGTTGTAATGTCAATCTCATCGAAAGTAGAAGGAAGTCATGAAAATTAATTTCATGGTATATCAAACTTTGCTTTCTCATGTCGGCCATAATAATTTATTATTCAACACAATAATACACAGATTTTAATGAATATTGTTGTACATAACCTTATCATATATTTTTATAATATAATATATAAGATGGTATATATCTTATATCTATAACGTATTTAAAATAACTAAAAATGTGGGATAATTGTTTTTTTGTTTTGAGCTTTCGTTCCATCATGCTTAAGTGGTAGAAAATTTTAGGTGTTTCTCTTCCTCAATTATCGTCAATATTTCTACATGTCTTCACATGATATGAATTCTTAACGAAACCCGAAAACATTTCCTGATATTGTGTCAGGTACTAGCGTGCACAGACTACGTAAAATGCGTATTATCTAGACATTAATGGTTTGCACACCAAAGCGTTCACTACTCCACACCATTAATTCTTCGTTTCTTACTTACATCTGAACGCAAAATATTTTACTAAAAATTGCCTGGAAATTAGCTCTATTAATATAAAACGCGCAAACTGTCAAAAGCAACCATTTTAATGCATAACTATAGAAAATATAGAGCAGCATTCTTAATCGAAGAACTTTAATAATACAAATAAATAACAAAAACACTTACCTATTGCTAAACACACATTCATTATTTAAAACTTCATTTAATATTGGACAGTTAGATATGGGCACACATTCAGAATTTGGAGGACAAAAAGCACTACCTCCACGCAAGGGCCGCCCATTATATCCGCTATTAGTATCCCACGAAGAACGTACTTGCTCTGTAATTATGAAAATATGACTTCAGATTAAATTAGTCTAGAATAATTATTTCTATGTTAAAATTATTATTAACTGAAACAATTACAATTCAGTATCAAAATTATTTTTCCAAGAATTATTCTATTTACTTTAAATTTAGGATGTGCGAATAAATGTTATTTAAAAGGCTAAACTACTAAAAATTTGTAATCTTGCAAGACATAATTGCCAATTAATTTTATTATTTTTCATAAACATATAAGGCGGAAATTAATATATAATATATAGGTACACATAAATGCTAAATTAGAAATAATATTCTTTGATTAAGTACTAAGATTGTCATCAAGGTCGTACTCTTTCATCCATTTCAAACATAATATATGTAATTTTAGTTCAAATATACACATAATAGACAATTTAAATATATATGTGGTTTTAAATAAGTATTTCTAGATAATTACTTGTGCGGGCTTGCATATCATACTTTAATTGTTATTTTATTATAGGTTGATAGGTGATCTTTCATTATGAAGTTAGAATAAATAATTTATCGTCTTTCTTTAATTTTTTGACCTACCCATTTCACATTTATTATGCATAATTTATGTATTGCAATGTTAGATTTTATTCTACTACAATAATGAAAGAGATAGAAAGGATTACTAAAAAGTTGAGATTTTTTAGTTGTATTTTCTCAGCTGTCAGCTTAGGTAAACAAATCCAGATCATTTGTATTCGTATCAAATTCTATACAGCGTGATTTGCATTTTAGCAATGTTTATACTTTACAATTCCTATCTCAGTTTGTGTTTAAATTAATCGTCCAATTTGATATTAGAAACCCAAAAGCGCAATTTAAAAAGGTTTTTATCAGTTGTTTAGAAAATAATTGACAAAAAATTAATGAGAGCTGGCTGGATGAATGTGCAAAATAGGTCTGTTCTTCACGCGTTTAATATAGTAAGCTTTCTTACTTGGCCACAAAATTGGTTATACGTAGATAGGATGTACACAATTTAAGTGTTCTTCTTACTCCTCTTCATGGTTCCCCTATACACGTAAGGTCCTTCAGTTTCAACATGTGCAAAACGATCAATTTTTTACCTCTACTTATTTACATTTATCCTAATTCAGGAAGAGGATGCGTAAACATTTAGTAATACATGTAATGTACGTTTGTATAAATTCATGTAGGTACGTTTGTATGAATTTTTCTGTTATCCAATATATCTAGTTCTTTCTTGTTACTAAAATAAGTTGTTCGGGGTATCTATTCGTTATTTATTGTTTAACGTTGTTTACTTGACTCTCATGCAGTTAGAATTTATTTTTCTTCTTTGATATTCATATATTGGATCTAGGGGAAGATCAATACTTCTTACTGACCTAGATGCATGATGGCGATAAAATCCTAATTTCAGAGTTTCAGAAAAAAATTTTTTCAAAAATTATTATATTCAATTTCCCAAATTCCTAATGGTTCTTGAAATATCGGAGTTTGAAGCTGAGGTAAATTACTAGCGGGTTTAGGAGAAAATGTGGTTTATTTTAAGAAAAGCGTAATGACACTGCAATTGTTAAAGCTTCTCTATTCATTTTTGTCGGTTCTTGAAGTACCGGATTTTGAAGTTCGCAGGTCGTATAGATACAAACTAAAACAAATTTGATTGTCAGTTTGAATTTATGCGAAGAGACAATGCTGCAAAAGTTCTTGAGGTTGTTGAAAAGGACCCTGGTGTTAGTACGAGAAGAATTTTAGTACTTACTGGACAAACTAGGACGGTTGTGCAAGACACTTAGCGAGAAAACGTGCTGCATCCCTTTCGTTACCAACCGCTGCAAGAACTTCTCCCCACGGATCTTCCCCAAAGAGTTCGTCTTTGTGAATGATGGAGCAATCACCATAGGATACTCTTTCAATGACCCTTTTTTGTAACGACGCCACATTTACCAGAGATGGAATCAACAATTTCCACAACGAACATGTGTGGGAAATCGGAAACCCTCATGCTGTTCGAGAAACCCATTTCCAAAGAAGATTATCGGTAAACGTTTGGTTTGGAATAATTAATATGAAGTTATCGGGCCACATATCTCCGACAGAAATTTGAACAGCAAAATGTACCGGGATTTTTTGGAGAACGACTAACCACTACTACTTGAGGTTATTCCTCTTCAAAGCAGGAGAAAGATATTTTTTTACATGATGGTACTCCGGCCCATTATGGAAGAGGTGTCACTAATTTCCTCAATGAACAGTATCAAATCAATGGTGGTCCCATTGCTTGCCCACCGCGATTTCCGAATTTCAACCCACTAGATTTTTTCATGTGTGAACATGTGAAGACACTTACCTATTCAAAGGGTAGGCCTAATAAAAGAAACCGGCTCATCCATAAGATTTATGCAGCGTTTTATGAATTGAAGAACAATATGGAGAATTACAACTGAGAACGAAACCTCTGATAGAAGATTGAGTTATGCATTGCACAAGGCGGTGGTCACATTGAGCAGCTTTACTAAATGCACTGTCATTACGCCTTTCTTAAAATAAATCACATTTTTTTCTAAATCCTGTAGTAATTTACTTCAGCTTCAAACTCGTATACATTGAGTGCTACGTTTTAGAAACGATGAAGTCCTGCTTTATAAGTAGAATTAATGAAAAGATGGTTGTAGAAAATATTAAAGAGTTAGTAAATAATAATTACAACCGTCATGTTTAGACATGCTGCAATTTCTTTATATACACTGTTCTGATGAAGACAATAAAGTGTCGAAACGTTAACTCTTCAATTATTACTTACCACCAATAATAATATATAAAAAAAAAGCCGCATTCCAAGAACAAAAAGAGAAAATATACAAAATAACGGCTAAGAAAAAACCGAAAGAAGGGAAGATATTATTTTCACTTCTACATAATATAATATATATATATACATATATATATATATAGAAGAAATTCAAATTACTGTTTTAAAAATGGTAAATATATATTACGTTTATTATGTAAAAGTAGAGTAATATTAAAATGACATAAAGACAAAATGATTAGTATTAGATATTAAATGTCACTGCGAACATTCGCCATGATAACATAACTGTCTCCATCTCATAGTCTTTATTTAATACATAAATAAATATTAAACGTATTAAAAATAGAATGGTTAGTACTAAGTTTTATGTAGGTGCAATTGTTTCTACACATTCCACTCTACTCTGAGATAAAGCATTAGTAATAGGTAAGGAGTTCTATGCCGAGAAAGTCTTAGTAAATGAGTGCAATGCTTTCAGCTCATTGAAAGTGCACAAGAGATCATTTTCATGTTGCATTCATATTGTATATTGTCGCAAGACTAATTTAATGATTTATAATATATTAATAATTACACTGACTCTACTTAATTCACTTTGTATGACTTAATAATTACGCTTGGCCTACCGTTTACGAGTTAGCTTAAAAAGACGTTTGTATAAGGATAAGAAATTATACAAAGAACAACATTTAAAAACTAAATATATTTAACAAACAATTAATTTGTTGTAATTAAGTGAACATTTGATTGGTTATTAAAAAATAACTTCATAAGAACATAATAACATGAACAAGCTTAAGGGCAAGAGGCAGAGTGATTTAACAATCTGACAAAATAAATTTACTTTTTAATGATTGACATAATATAAAATGTTTGCACTGCAGTTGGTAGGGTTGCTATTGCTCTCCAATGTAAATATATGTACTTATATACAAAGTGATCCATTGGCACACAAAAAATTTAGTTTTTTAAATTTAGTTCCCATACGTTCAAATTTAGATTTCTCATTAAAATAGAATTGTTTTTTGTTAACAATAATAAATCGCTAAAGTTAATTGTTTACAAATTACTTATGATAAAAATTAGAATGTCCAATTTACAAATGCGTTTTCAATTCATACTTCAAGAGTGCCATCACAGAAAACATTTGGTATGGCGTACACACAAGGAATGCCAGATGCCCTATATATAGATTTTACTTTAATAAATACTACGTGTTTGCGATAGTTTTGTGCAATAGTTCTTTCAAACGCATGGTAAGTATTTTCATTAACAAAATATTTTTTAAAAACTCATGTTTTAGTTTTATATTCATCAGCCTTTTATTTTGTGGTAAAACGAGAATAAGTAATATTTATTATACATTTCAGGTAGCTATAATGAGCCTTGAAATTAAATTATTTGTCATTTACAAATCTGTGGCCTTTGTCCTGATATGAAAGAGGAACAGCTGTTTAGTATTTAATTAAAAGTATATACGATGTAAAATACAATTAAGCAGCAAGTGCTTTGAAATTATTCTTATTAAATAAGGTTTTTGCGCCCTTATAGGCTTTCGAAAATATCGTGTTAGTTGGTTTTAACTTCCTTCAACAAAAATCAAACATTAAGTAACATAAAATGTCTTTATGGAAATATTTATTGTTTTATTTATAGTTCAATATTACACTAATGTCATTGTATTGTCTATCCAATATTTCCTTGCCACTCTCAATAAGAATTTTATATGTACGCATCGAATCGGTACTCCCTAGTCAAATATCATACTGAATTAGTGAGAAAGACTCGTGAAGCTTTTGAATTTGCCCTAAAGATGATAATTTGTCAAATAATTGGTTACATACTATGCACAAACACGATTCTACAACATTCTGTGATAGATAACCGGAATAAATTTACTTTAATTGTATCGTATTGACGTTTGCATTTCCGTTGAAATAAACACCTGTAGTGATAATCATTTCGCTCCTGTTGTAAAATATTCTTTACGTTAATTTAATAAGGAGAACAGACTATTCCACTTTTAATTAGATAATAGAGGTAAGTATATACTACGGATACGGAAATAGTAATTATGTAAAGTTTAAAATCAAAAAACCATTAACATTATTCTAATAGTATAACCAAATAATAGAAAAAATTTCAAGAAACACATCTTAAATCTAGTGTAATGCAATTAAGGGACCAATTCAATATTTATCAGCACCATCTATACAGATATAAAGTCAAAGATTTCTACTCAAATGCAGATATAAGTTAATATACCTGTCCTACTATAATTGAATACACAATAAAATTAAGCTGGGACTAGAAGAATCAAGTCAATATGTGCCCAGACCCGTCAAAGGCAGACCAAAAGGGCCAAATCAGAATTATATAATAAATGCTCGTTTAAAGCTAAAATAAGAATCAATCAAACTACCAAGTACATATTAGAATTAATTTTTATTATAACATTAGCAGAACACTATTTAAAATGTAAAATAATAACAATTCTAAAGTTTACAAAACAAGAGAACAGTGTTCAATGAACACTTAAATAATAACAATACAATATTACTTACTAATCTTATGTTTCATTATTACATTGTGGTTTACTAAATTCTTAGTCAAGAATATAAGTAAAACTATTGCCTCAAACTGACAATTTTCTAAGGCATGCTTGTGAGCAGTGTGATATTATAAACGGTAAATTCAAGATATTGTCCTATTATTTTTAGTGCAAACAATTTCAAAATGAAGAGCTCAAAGTAGCTATATCGGTGATGTATTTTCAAACTTAACTTAATCGCACACATAATCACAGTGCTCATTCCAAACATAATTTAAAAATCGATCATAGTTTTTGTATGCTCGAGCTGAAATGGAGACAAAGAAAAATCCTCCCCCAACTGCTAAACTTAAAAGGTGCATTATTTTTGTATATTTTGAAATGTATCCAATCAAATATATGTGAAACTCTTTCTTTTTTTAATGTGCCTTCAGAAAGAAATGCTAAATATAGATTATCATGTTTGTTATTTTAATATATCAAAAATTCGCCCTTTCCTCTGACCCTTCAGCATTGACCTGATAGGAAATTTGCAATGACAGATTCGTTGCTGAAATATTAGGTGCTATTTCAATTTAGAGAAATAGTTACAGTATAAGCTTAAATGTTCCTCAATAACAATCTATCATTATCAAAGAAAATAGTTTCCCCTACATTTTAATACACACATTCTACTTAAGATAGTCTTTCTAGTGAAGTAATTTGTCAAACGTGTTTGCTTTTCTTTAATAAGTTAGTCATTCAAATTACTACTAATCAGAATGATTGCACATTTATATAAAAAAATCTATTACCTATTAATAAACAGGTACAACCTTCACAATTTCCCGTGTATACACCAACAAAACTGTTCAGTTTTGATGATACAATTTTTTAAACCACGTTTATTTTCAAATAATTTTATGCAAATATACTATAAATAAGCACATATAAATTAGCATTAATACACAAGAAACCCAATAAAGTACTTTCTACATTATGATTAGATAAATCAAGCATATTATAGCAACATGAAGATTTAAAAATATAAAGTACAATTAAAGGCATATATTGGCTTTATTCAGTTCTGAAATAAGTACATTTAATTACAATTTTAGAATTGAAACAATAAAGATGAATTTATTTATTTTGTGAATTTTGGTTATATTTGTTACGTACTAGAACGTCGAACTTACCACTCTCGCAAGGTTGAGAATAGTACACAGCTAGCAACACGATGATTGAAAACATCCTAGTAGTTGATTTCGATTGAACTACCTGTACCTACGCTCGCTATATTTTGATCGGAACGCAAAACTACTACTGAATTTAGCAGTGATATGATCGTCGGAAAATATGGTCTGACCTTCCATTAAAATATTATACATGTGTGACATGACATGCCCAATTGAATAAAAATATCCCCACTAGATGAATATAAACATGTACATATGGATTTACAATCCTTATAATTAAAGATATTATTTACATACACTTATAGGTACATAAATAAATGCCATAGTGAATTATTTGTTATTTGTATTGCACGATCCCTATCAGAATTAGTATTGTAATTCATGAAAAATTTCTCAAAAATAGGAATCCAATGTTTTCTAAGAAACTCTATTAATAATTCTGGTAACTCTCTGCAATTAATTACTACTCCAATGTGAAGGAATAGCACATGATTTTAATATATCTTTTATTAATTTGAATTTGTAGACACGAAGACGACCAAATCTCAAGAAATTATTGAGACATTTTCAGAACCAATTTAATAGCAGTTTGTATAGCCGAACTTTGATGAGCAGAATTAAAAATAAAGTTCCTACTATCGAGAAACAAAGCGATTTTGAGCAAGATTATTTATCAGCAATGAGTAATTCTAATTACATTATAATTATAGATTAATATACAGGTTCGTCCTGTTTTTATCGTGCATGCCAGTTAAAATGCATGTAATGAAACGAACGTTGTTGCCAATATGTACATATGTGGGCGACAAAAGTAGTGGGGAAGTCAGACGACAAGCCGGTGCCGATACGATCATTACGACCATAAGATTCCAATATAGTGGCATGTGTGAATTTGTAAGGGTTGTTATCTTCATTTTTAGCTATTATTCCCATTCGTAATATTTTTAAAAAAGTATCTTAAGTTAACATTATAAGAATTCCTTGAGATTTATTATTTTTATGATTGAATTTAATTTGGTTTTCATTCCCAGTTATATTTTATATTATTTGATTTTGGCTTGTTTTTCTAGTTTTTATTAAATATGTTCGTTTATACAAACGAGGAAAGAATACAAATTATTAAGTGGTACTACTCTGGTAGTACTGCTCAAGAGGTAGTAGGGCGATTTTTTTTTCTTTCCAAAATAGACCTGTGCCTACAATACGAACAATAATGAGTATTGTTTATAAGTTTGAATCTACTGGGTGTGTGCAAAATTGTCGAAAATGTTTAAATAGGGAACCTAGAATGCGCATATTGAATGAAGGAAGAGAAGAACGGGAAATTTTAGTATGTAGCGCGGTTGAACATAATGAACCATGCTCATCGCGCCAAATTGCCGAACAAGTCAATATACCCGCGAGAACTGTAAGAAAAATTTTGAATAGGCAAGGATACCGTAGCTTCAAAATTCAAAAACGTCAAGAAATATTTCCTCACGATGAATCAAAATGCGTAGCATTTTGCAAAGAGGTAATGGATAAAGTCATTGCGGATAACAATTTTATTGCAAATATTTTGTTTACGGACGAATCATCTTTTTATTTACATGGACGTCATAATTCAATGGCTACAAGATATTGGTCTAAAGCAAACTCTCATCTCTATCTACCTTTGCGTACTCAGTATCCTCAAAAATTGAACGTTTGGGCCGGCATTTTGGGGAATCACATCATTGGTCCTTTTCTTATTCACGGCACCTTAACAGCAGCTAAATATTTACAAGTGCTACAAAATGAAATTATACCTGCTGTTCGTGCCCTTGATGTGACTTTTGACGATATTTGGTTTCAGCAGGATAACTGTCCTGCCCATACTGCCCGTCTGATTCAAATATTTTTAAGGGAAACATTTCATGAACGTTTAATATGTTCCGGAGGTACAATTGCTTGGCCACCTCGATCCCCCGACCTAACGCCCCTGGATTTCTTTTTTTTGGGGTTATGTAAAAGAAACCCTGTATAGTCATCAACACAATCGAGCACTTAATATTGGGGAACTACAACAGAAAATTGTTGATTGTGCAAATACTATAACTCCCGAAATGTTTTCGAATGTACGAAATAATTTTTATCAGAGACTTGCATACTGTCAGGAGCAAAGAAGTGGATTATTTGAACATTTAATTAAATAACAAATTTTAATTTCGTTTTTCAAGAATTCTGTTTATTTCGGAAGCATATTTTAATTTCCTTTTTTTAGAATTATTTTTTTATTTTATCGTACTTATCCTGTTTCCCCATAAACTATATTTATTGATTTTTTACATTTTGTTTTCCAAGAATTTCCTTTATTTTTTAATTTTTTTGTTTTGAAATTTATTGCCTTTAAAAGAATATTTTTATTCCTCCTACTTATTATTTTGGTAGTGTTATACATTTACTGTTCTTTAGAGCTTACATTTGATGACTACGTATAAGATTTTAGAAATAAGTATGTCTTTCTTGCGGTCGTAGTTAATAATATTGTACATGTGCGTAGTTGTATAGTATATCACTACTACGGAATACATTCATATTCTTTTGTCAATTCTCAAACAAGAGTAGATACTGCAAAATTAAAGTACGTTGTCTATCACATCTGCTACGGCAAACCACTAATCTAAATCTCATCGTTACACACACATGCAGCTTATGACATTCGCTGAAGGTCTACTTGTCGGCTCTCGTATGTATATTTGTTAGGCCGGTACGGTTTGGCAACTCCTTTCGGGTTATACACGGGAAACCGCATGAACGTTAAAAACAGGCCGAACCTGTATGTATGTATATACCGTGTGGCCGCCGTTCATAGCGCGATGCATGTATTAGTAACTACTGGTCGAATAGAAATGGGCGTGCCAACTTGAATTGCCACACCGACAGCGGGCGTATAAGTTACACGTATAAATGTATTCGTAGGCAAATCAAGTGAAAAGCAGTGTAATAGGTATTGCGTTCCCGTTGTCAGTAATTATTTGTAGTTGTTTGAAGCGTCAGATAATCACTGATAATATGTCATTGAAGTAACTCATCACAGCTTCATAAACAACATAAAAGAGCAAAAATAAATAATAAATAACTCCTAGACTTTAAAATAAAAAAAAAATTCTTAACTAAAATAATATTTTTCAACAAATATTATAATCTAAAAACTCAACTATAATAAAATAAAATTTCTCAGTTCTCAACACAACCATATCCGTTTCACCATGGAAGTCAAGACTAAAGGTTAACTTCCTTCTTTGATTTACTGGTATGCCGTCAGTCCGATGGCATACTAGGACACTCCGTATACAGTAAACCCATACACACTTACAAACACCACACGATCATTTAAATTCTAAATTATAGCAGGCGGGATTTTTTTTATTAGGTTGTCCAGAATGTCAATTATTGATTAATTAACATTTTGAAACGTCACTTTGACAATTCAAATTGTAAATTAGTACTTATATAGCAACTTAATTTAAATTTCACAGCCTGCTCTAATTTAGAATTTAAATGATCGCGCGGTATCTCACTGACCAGTCCCAGCACTGCCCTTCTCAAAAACAATCTGTCATCAACTTCTTAGTAAACAGAGCAGTTGGTCTGCCTGAGCCTGATGCTCTACCCAGAAACTTTCACATATAACAAAAACCTTACTCGAAAACAACTACTCCAAAAAAAACATAGACACTCAGATCCCACAGCCAACATCCACGCCTACTAACATAGACTGTGCTACACACGCTTACTTACCTTATATACATGGTGTAACCGATCAGATCGGCAAAATCCTCGACAAACACTACATCAAAACTATCTTCAAAAGCCATTTCAAATTATCTGATTTCCCTTCGTCTATTAAAGACAAAAAACCGCTTGAATCCTCCAGTGTGTACCGGGTTCCATGTTCGTGCTGCAGTGTATAGGTACATCGGCGAGACCAAACGTTGGGTCAGCACTCGTGTCTCAGAGTATGAGCGCTGCGTCCGGTTGTTGCGTGCGGTCGTGGTTGCACTGGCCGAGCACCGATTGGAAACCGAGCCCCAAATCCAGTTCAACTATACTAAAATTCTCTCCAAAGATTCAATTATTACAGCCGCAAAATTCGTGAATTCATAGAAATCCATACTAACAACTTGAACAGAGACGAAGGTTACTATCTCCATCACACTTGGAAATCTATCATACAAACTCAACTCAACCATAACAAACACGCTCCGCTGAACCTGAACCCTAAGCGCAATATAAACCACCCTCCTGCCAACGACAACCGTGGAAGCCTACGATTTAGATTAACCTTCCGCTATTTGTATATCAAATATATTTGTCAAATAGAATTAGATTGATTCAATTTTGACAATTAGAAGCGAATTCAAGCAAAGGCATAAACTTTAAATTGGCAAATTCACTAAAACTAATGCTCATCAGTAAATCGTTATATTACCATATTGTAATGTAAGTATAGCGGGGTGTTTATTGAGGAAATATAATATGTATTCTGACGGAATATTAACAATATTTAAAACAAGTAAGTATGCAATAGGTATTCTAAACGGATCCACATCGAGGGCGTCTTTACTTAAAGAGTGCAATAGCATTGACATAAACCTCTAATGTTGATATCTATGCAATGAAATACGTTTAACCATCAAGTAGTCCTTTGTTCTACTCAAAATTCTATTCATGTAATGGCATTGTAATTAAATCACGTCTGTTTTATGTATCTATTATAATCACTGAATCATGACTTAATAATGAGATATCTCATGGAAAGTAATTTTTGATTACTAATAATAGTCATATATTTTGGAATCGATTAAATTTATAATAATAATCAAAAAGTAAATGTGTGTAATGCTATAAAGCTGTAATAACTTGAAAAACATTATGAATCTGTAAATTTCAAAAAAATATATTTAAGAACTCGAAAAGAAAAATTAGAAGGCATATAACTATTTAATGTATGTAAATGCCATTACGTTAATTATAACAAAAAAAATTGTTGAATAAACATTAATTTTACATTCTAATATAATAAATAAATGCTTTTAATGAATATAAATAAATAATATAATACTAAATGTGTTATTAGACCGCTTTTAAAAAAAATACAAATTTCAGCTTGTTTTACTTTACGAATATAGGTATGTAGCAAAACAACGCTTGAATTACTAATTCGTAATGTGCAGTATTTCATTCATTCTGCATTGCAGATATATTTCTTTGGTATAGTTGCATTTGTTTGAATTTGTAAACTCGGAAACCGTTTCAACCATCATCATGTCCACCTTTATGTTTGATTATCTTGGTAATAAGGCTTGAAACGTATATAATCGATTTTATTAATTTTAGAGTATAGAATCAAATTGACTCACCGTCTTTGAGTAATGGCTAATATGTAGGTACTCATGGGGTAAACGTTATTAAATTAGTTTTAAATACAGCTAAAACAAAAATACTTCAAAAAATGCAATAATTATTTTAGCTATTAATATGATTTGAAGGATGATGATTTATCGTACTTGAATTTAGTCAATAGTTATTTAATACCTGTCTGCGAACTTCTAGGGAAGAAACTCTTCAGTGCTCACTGAATCTGTTAATGAAATATTCCTTCCCTAGTAAGGCTTATCCTATTAATTAAAAATAAACTCAGGGATGCCACTAACTATATACTATGATACTCTGTCCAAAATTCAATACAAATTAATAAAATCTATTCATATTTTAATATACTTCACTGACATGCAATTAACCAATATAGAAAATCTGAAAATTTTATTCACATTCTATTCTATTCTATTCTTAAATATTTAGTAAAATTTGAATAGCTTAGGTTTTTGAACTGTTTTAAAAACGGTAATACATTACATTACAACTATTTGGCAAACTACTCGAGTGATCTTAACATTTTATATTAAATTTGAGATTAAGTGATAACACGTATTTTTAAATGTTGGACCAGGTTAAGGAGCCCCATTATTTAATAAAATGTCATTAACATCTAAAACCAAATTGAACAAATAGAATAAATCTTAATTAACAGATATACTTCTAAAAGACAACAAAAAGCTTTTGAATTCTTATACTATTAAAAGAAGAATATGCGAGGTAAGCATGCTCTTGGATATTCTTTTTCGACTTCTGAAAACTAATCGTGGTTATTATACATAATTTTAATTTTGAGCTATTTCTTTAAGTAAGAATAAACAAGTGGTCCTCGTATTGTCCCTACAGAGATTCTTCTGTTCTACAGAAGTGACGGTCTTCTACACCTGACTGCTTCTTGACAAATGTAGGTAAGTATTTTATATACGTAATTGTAGGTAATACGATTAACTTTTTAAAAATTCAACTTTTAACATTCCCTCAGCACCTTATTTACCTAATTCCAACATCTTACTTCTTTTCTTCGTGTCTTAGATGATTCTTGTTTTCATTCATAGCGTACTTATTATAACAATTATATTTATGTTATCATAGAAATATTTAAATATACATCTACATTGACTGAGTCCAGTGGCGGTTGGTGAGCACGCCCCGACGGGTCAGCCACGCAGTCAAACCCGACTCGCCTATTATCGGCGATACACTTCCAGTTACAGATGTCGAGCATATCAACAACAAACGAACCCACCAAATCGTACTCACAGTATATAGCTATGTAATAGAAACAGTAGTTTCAGTAGAGGGAAATAATTGTCCTCCGTAAAAGCGAAGCGTGCGTGACTGCGCAGTAGTCAGCCATCAGCTGTTGAGTCGTGGCGGGATTATTTTGAGTTGTACGTATAATGTATTACATTTTAAATGCGTGTGTAATATGTACTTAATAAAAAGAAAGGGTTATCCTCTTTTTTGTATTATTGATATAGTTTTTTCATTACTTTAAAAATAGATTAACATAATTTTCTCATTAACGATTTGGTTCCGACGCCACTGGTTTATTCCTGAATAGAAGAATTGGTTGCGCGGGCGTGAATGCGCAGTGCCATTTTGGTACACAAACATCAAAGGTGCCGACGGCGACTGAAACTACTGTGTCTATACAGCTCTATACTGTAGTGTACTCACCAGCTGCCACATTGATTATGTTGCCTTAGCGATTTATGTCAAGAAAACTACCTTATTCTAAATCTAAAATTTTTATATAGCGCATATAGATACTGCATTGCCAGTACTGTTGTAGGCATATTTCGAGAAAATCATCTTACAGTTTACGCAATTTATATTTATGAAATTTTAATATTTCATTTTAAAAATCGATCAGTGTTTAAAAACAATTACCTTCACACAGTTACCAATACGTAACAGTTTCAATTAGTGCTATCGGAAACATCGTCTTGCATTTACAGAAATAATATAATGTATACAACATTAAATTTTTACAAGTTGCCAATTGATATTAAGACACTCACTAATGCAAATATTTTTCATAGAATGCTATTCAATTTACTAGGTAATTTAGTTTGTTGTTGTTGTGGGTTTTCATATTACTACATTCTGAACACGATGTACTTGCATATTCTTGTATATTATTGTAGATGTATAGGTATGTGACTAATCTTATGTCTCTGGTATATTTGAGTTTTGCTTGTATAAAATGTACATACCGATAGAACCACCGGCCATCTGCCTATGGGGAATTGTATGCAGTACACATTTATATGTACATATATGTATCTAGTCCTACCGTTTATCAGAAGCGTTGTCTATGCCGACGCTAGGGATCGACAGTCAACCGCGTCAGTCGTGTCTTGACTGCGGTGGAGTATACTCATAGTTGGTCGAACTTGCAAAAATACGCAAATTCTTGCTGTCTGCATCTTTAGGGTTTAGAATTATTTAGAGCTCAGTATTTTTTTCTGTTTTTTTACCGATATTCATTTACGTATTTACTATGCCGTTAGTTTATAGTAAAGAAGAAAAAATAAATATTATTAAAAGGTATTACTCATCTCAAGGAGGTACGCAAGAAGTGATTGGTCGTTTTGTTTTTTCGTTTCCTGATCGTCCAGTTCCCTGCCGTCGGACGATACTAGATATCATACATCGTTTTGAAAAGTCGGGCTGCATTAATGGATGTTCAAAATGCTATCAGAGTAATTTCCATCCTATTTCGGAGGAAAGAATAGAGAAGGAAGTCAGTGTATGCGCCTTTGTAGAATCAAGTGAGCCCTGCTCTAGCCGCCAAATTTCTGAACAATTAGGTATTCCAAAAACCACAGTTAGGCGTATATTACACAAAAAGAAATATAAGGTTAGAAAAAATCAAGAAATATTCCCAGATGACCAGTTTAGACGTCTCGAATTTTGTGAGGCTATTAGAGAAAAATGTGATAATGATGATAATTTTACACGAAATATTTTGTTCACTGACGAATCAACATTTTCCCTTCACAAACGCCATAATCCATCTGCCGTTCGCTACTGGTCTCAGAAAAACAAACATTTGAGCAGGGATGTCAACACTCAATATCCACAGAAAGTAAATGTCTGGGCAGGAATCTTAGGGGATCACATCATAGGGCCATTTTTCCTAAACGGAACATTAAATGCGCAGTCATATTTACAATTACTGCAAAATCATATTGTTCCTGCAGTGCGTGACCTTGCTGTAAACTTTAATGATATTTGGTTTCAACAAGATGGCTGCCCAGCTCATAATGCCAGAATAGTACAAGAATGTCTTTCATTGCATTTTCCACATACCATTAGCACTAGAGGTAATATTTCTTGGCCGCCTAGATCCCCTGACTTAACGCCATGTGATTTTTTCCTTTGGGGATATTTGAATGAAACCATTTATGTACACCAGAATGAAAGACCCCGCACATTAGATGATTTACGAATGCGAATTACACAACTCTGTAATAGTATTTCACCTGTAACTCTCTCTAATGTACGTAGAGAATTTTACAACAGACTGGGCTACTGTGAGGCAAACAATGGAGGCTTGTTTGAAAGAGATATTTATTAGCCTCTAGAATTCTATTTTATTTTCTCTAGAATTTTTTTTGTTTGACATCAATTATTACTTTTTGAACGTTTTTTAATTTCTCCATGTTGCTTCCTTTTTAGAATTATTTTTCTTATTTTCTCTTGGTTTAGTAATTTGCAATTTAATTTTATTTAACTAGGTACATTCAGAATCACTAGTTACTACTTCTTTGGAATCTCAAACCTTCGTTTTCATTACAAATCTACTACTAATATTTCTACAACACGAAACATTATGCCGATGATTGATTCTTACAAATATCTTCGAAATGAAATGGCAATATCTGTGTCATATTTAAAGATTAAATATGCTTTATCGACGGATGTGTATTTATTTCTTTTTACGCCACAAATTATTATTGCCGGTACGTAGATATATACGTAGGCGTATATAAATGTGTACTGCATACAATTCCCTATAGGCAGATGGCCGGTGGTTCTATCTGTATACCAGGTGTTCGCGCGAAGGTGCTCACTATTGCTATCTTCGTTAATATCAAACGTACGAAGTCGGTTAAATTAGCAAACTAATAGTATTTTTTCCTCTGATTTCAACGCTGAAACCAGAAAAACAATTGCGCATCTGGTTTACGAGTTATTTATAAAAATAATGTTTTTATAAATGGAACACCCTGTATATTTTTACATCTTTGATAACTACACCAAGTTTCTAGCAACAAATGTCATTATGACTTTTCCTCTAAGTTGAAAAATAAAGATCCAGAAGCTTTTATTACTACTATTATGATTTACGCATTCAACATTAAAAATAGCAGGCCTCGAAAAATGGTAAGTATTTATTTTGACTGACAGTAATAATTTGTAACGTCACTTCGGCATTAACATTAATAAAATGAATTTTTCTCATTTGGAAAAGGTTGATATGCTCGAAGTTTATTATGTTTGTCAAAAAAATTGCCTTAGAGCGCTAGAACTGTATGAACAGAAATTTCCTAATAGAAGAGTACCGCACAGAACCATATATAAACGGTTGCATCGTCAGTTAAGAAACAACGAAAGTACTTTTAAGCCGAAGAGAACAAAGCGATTTGTTTGTGACGAAGAGACAGAAACTAACGTATTAGCCTATTTTGAAATAAATCCAGGTAAATCAATAAGAAATTTATCAAATGAGATAAATGTGTCTCTAGCAAGCATACAAAAAAATTTAAAAAAGCACAAATACCACCCATACAAGTACAACTTAAGCCAAACCCTATTACCAGGAGATCTACGACGCCGGTTAGAATTCTGCCAACTGTATGTGCATTACTGCAGAGAGAATCCTAATAATTTTAAAAATATTTTATGGAGCGATGAAGCCAACTTCTCAAATAATGGAATGTTTAACAGAAAAAATAATCATTTTTGGAGTCGACAAAATCCATTAGCCGTAAGGACAACAAACAATCAAGAAAGATTTAGTCTTAATGTTTGGTGTGGAATGATAGCATCTCGAATTGTAGGACCACATTTCTATCGTGGAACTCTAACTGCTGAAGTATATTTAAATTTTCTTATGCAAATTTTAACAGATTTCACGGAAAATGTTAATTTGGCGGATTTACCCAACATCTGCTTTCAACAAGATGGGGCTCCTCCCCACAATAGTCACATTGTTTCGAATTCTTTGATCAATATGTTTGGAGACAACTGGATAGGCACTCATGGACCGATACCTTGGCCTCCTAGGTCTCCCGACTTAACGCCATTAGATTTTTATTTATGGGGTTATGTAAAAAGTAAGGTGTATGCTACCTCTAGCAGAGACATTTTAGAATTACAAAATAAAATATTTGACGTAATTACGAATATTGATGGTCGCACGCTTCTAAAAGCTATCCGAAGCATGAAGAAGCGTGCTGAAAAATGTATAGAGGTAAATGCAGTTTTTATCATTATTGTTTGGTTAAGCTTTTGTTATTGTTTTTTTTTTTTTGTATTACTTGATAATTGTCATTCAATAAATTACATTAGGTGCTTGCTGTGTTGTTTAAAAATTGTTGTCTCTAGAGTCTTCATTTTTCAACTTAGAGGAAAAGTCATAATGACATTTGTTGCTAGAAATTTGGTGTAGTTATCAAAGATGTAAAAATATACAGGGTGTTCCATTTATAAAAACATTATTTTTATAAATAACTCGTAAACCAGATACGCAATTGTTTTTCTGTTTTCAGCGTTGTAATCAGAGGAAAAATACTATTAGTTTGCTAATTTAACCGACTTCGTACGTTTGATATTAACGAAGATAGCAATAGTGAGCACCTTCGCGCGAACACCTGGTATATTATGCGATAAATAAGTTATTATTATTTATAGTTATATTATATATAATGAATTATTCAGATGTCTATTTCAATAATAAAATATATAAGAAACTTAATAATAATTATGTTTATATCTATAAAGTAAGGACTACACCAAATTGCCTGACTTCCTTTTATAAATAATAGAGTTCGCTTTCATCTGATTGAAAATCGAATAGATTTTAAGGTACATATCCAGAACAACAATTCATTATGCACTTCTAATATACTGACATCCAGAAATGTACTAATTAAAATAAAAAGAAATGAAAGTAACCTATAATTACCACGGAGTTCAACATAAATATAACTAAAATAATTGGAAAACTAAAGCGAATGACATTTATTCTTGCTCAGGATTTATCAGAATTTCAAATACCAGTCTGCATTAATCAGAGTTGTGACAACTTTTCTGAAAAGGTTCTTGAATTACTAGTTCTCAAGGATCAAACAATGAACTAACAGTTCTTAGAATTTTTAGTTCCAGAAGTGTATGTTTCGAACTGCTTTTCTTTTCAAATAGGATGCGCCTAGAACTGTGGGGTCCGAGAAAATCTGTTATTATGTCCAGCTTTCTTATAGTAGTCTAGTAGTTTTAATCTAACTTTCCCTTTCTATGTTAACATAGGGAAACAGAAAAAACGTTAACAATAACTTGTATCTTCCTAGGAATATTAACATATGATGCTTGTCTCTTGCTTTCAATTACCTCTTTGATGAACATTGAACATTCATTTCTTCACGTGTCGGCATCTTGTTTGTGAGAAACACTGAGATCCAATGTGTTCATAGTTACGTAGGTTTTGTAGGTATATAATAATGCAATATTTATAAATCAACTATAAAAAAGGTTTTTCTCTCTATAGATAGAGGTTATCCCATGAACAAGAAAAGGAATGTGAATACATGGCCTTTGAATAAATGTCTCATTATTTTATTTGCAGGCAGCTTGTCAGTCATGAGCGAGGATACACGGGTAGTTCCATTCAATAACATGACCGGAAGTCTGATATGAAAGCTTCGTTCGTCGAACAAATCTGTCCAACAAAACCGCAGTGTGTGGGCCCCTTTAAACCTTTTAGTAAACCCTGCTATGCATAGTATGATAACTGACTTTATTACATAAGTACAAAAAGCTGGTAAACTTCAGGCGTCGTAAACATTTCATTTAGTTCCTCACTTCTACAATAAATAATAAAACAATACCTTTTTCGTATAACCTTTTTCTACATTATATAATAATATGTGATTAATGCATTATTTATATTTATAATCTAGTATAAATAATTAAATTATTAAGTACTAAGTTCATAAATATATAATTCAGTTTCATGATTGTAGTAATCTATATTTATTACTATTTATTGACAGTCACGGCAATATGTTAATATACAAAGCTGTTTAAATAAATAATAAAGCGGAAATAAAATTTCAAAATCAATTTTCTAGATTAATTTACTTTTTATTACATGGAATTTTTGTAAAATTTTCTTTATATATTTATAAAACTGAAATAGACATTAATGCATATATATTAATTTTTTCGTTAAGTCCCTGTTTTATCGAGCTTGTGAGACTTGAACATATACTTCAGTGATGTAATTAGGATTTAAATGTTTAGGAGAAAAGGGATCAAATTTTGCAGTGTGACCTACTGCTATATATAACAATTACGAGTTTCAGAATATATTATTTATTTTCTAAAATACAATGGGAATTCTTATATACATGTACTCAATATCACTGAATTTTATTATAATTATATTGAAATTTGCTTACTTGAAACATCAACAATCGTAAATCATTTGAATATATGTAACATTTGTTCTACAATTCCATATAATTACGATCCAATTTTCAAACGTGGATATATAATATAATGTTACTGTTGATAAATAATTATTTTCTCTAAATTACAAAAGTTAACAATCAATACAACGATATTTATTGATCAGCTATCACAGAAGAAATTGACTACAAATTTGGATGACAGAAATATATTTTTCTAGCAAAAAAGTCATTCTAATAATTGATTCCAATAATTTTATATCACATTCCCAATGCTACCATTTCACAAACAATTATATATATAAAATTGTAGAATTGTCAAGTTATAAGTTGAAAATGGTTCATAATAGTAATTATGTATAATATCTATAGATCCAGTGTATCTTAAAGTAAGTGATATGTAAAATACTAACACATACTGAGGAACTAATAGTACATGGAAGGCAATGTTAACAGCACCTATACAAAGATTTTAATTTTCTATTTCGTTAAATAAATTTTTACAAGCAAATCTATAAAACGTAGTTGTGTAAAATCTAGAAACACTGGATTAAAAAGTTGATTCAACATAGTTTTACTATTTGTAATTTGCACAGGATGCCACTGGCTTAGTTTTTTTTTTACCTCCGAGGTATTCATTGAAAACTTTTTAGATCAAATTGAAATCCCCTGTTTGCCAATCGCTATTTAAATAAGTATTCTACAACCCCTACAAATCGAAAACGATTATTTGAGTTAAAGTTAATAACATCTGTTCGATTATTATTCACTATTAAATTACAATTAACCCCAACCAATTTCATCAATTCTGAGATGTAAGACTTGTAGAGTATGCTGTAACGATTCAATACGTGCAATCTTTTTTCCGGTAACTGTATGGGCATGCGAGATATTGTGAGGGACATTTGTATTGAATTCCCCATAAGAAAATTGGGTAGCGACTCGCTTTAGTCTGGCGAATATTGCCAACATGAGCATATTCGAATATATGAATTGCATAGACAAATATTTACTGCGGAAGACATTTTGAACATATCAACCTTATTACGTAAGATCGATTCAGCTGCTGCATATGGGCTGTTTGTTTGGGCCATTGATAGAATAACAACAAAGATGAATAAATGTAATTTCTTATATGGTATATTAATGAAGACAGGAAAAAAATGAAAGAACAAGAAGAATAAAGAAAAAACGTTCAATCATGCAATCATAATCTATTCGTTAGAAACCGAGAAAAGCGTAAATAGAAATTTGTTATTCCTTGTCTCTTGGGGAATGTTCCAGTCGATGAAATTTCATTTCAGGGAATTTTCCGTTTGGAAAATTTCCCGCAGAAAAATCCTCCAGTTCAGAAAGTTTCCAGTCTTCCTAGAACCAAATGCTAAAACTAGTGTCATCATTTATTCTTTCATTGAGAACTGAAGTATCACCGTCATCTTTAATGTAGCCGATTAATGGTAATAATAATTATAATAATAATAACAATAATGTGGTGAAATTTGTGCGAGTACTTTAACACCTCTGTACATTATGGCACACAACAGAAAAACTAATAATCACAAAGAAAGACCAAGTTTAAAAATTCTGTTTCTAGTCTAAGGGGCAAACTTGACTAATCAGTTTTATCTTTTCTAAATTTTCAGTTTTTATATGACAATAAAACATATAACATTCATCTACATTAGCTATGCATTGATAATTGCGAAACTGAAGTAACAGTAAACCTTTTACTGCAGAATTTCTAGACTTTTTCAATTCACATAACTCCAGTCCACACACGTTCAATGATGTACAGAAAGAACGAATATACATTTATATATGAAGTTTACATTCACCTAAGAAAGAATTTGGTAAGTTGTTCAAGCTTGACCATCATATGATTTGCGTATAGTAAAATACTAATATTATACACCTATAATAAATGTTTTGAACAGTACCATTCATTAAATAATAAGTTTTACGACATTTAAATGCAATGTGCTCCAATTAATTTGCGACTATTGTTTAATTCCTTCTCGTATTTACGACACTGATTAGGCTTGCAAACTTGTAGTGTTTTTTTCCGGAAATTATGATTATGTAATCGGAAAAGCAATTGGATGTATTTTTGAAATTTTTTCAAATATTTTTATATATATTCATATATAAATAGAGTTATTCAGAAAGGGAATTTAATTATAATATATAGGTAGGTACCTTAATTTGACTGAAAAGTATTAAATAACTAATTTTATAAAATATACTTGCTAAATCAAAAAATTTTGTGTAACTATACTATGTTTTTACTTCCATTATTTAATATATTACGCGCTAAAAATATAGGTGCCGTCAAAACAGAATGTAATGTTTGACATTTAGTTTTGACTGGTTCGAAATTTGTTTCTTTCACTGTAAAAATATTATCAGAACAACATATTACAAATCTGACTTTTGCTAGTTGTCCACAGAATTACAAATAGGATATATCCAAAAAATAGTTAGCAATTGTGCTTTCTTGAACAAACTTACCTTTATGACGGCTATTTGTTAATAATTAAGTCGTTCTTCAGTCTGTTAAATAAAACAGAACTCATTATGTTCAAATGTCCGTTGTTATTTGTATTATTTGTTGCATTTTCTGTAAACCATTTTTTTTATAAACTGAAACCTGAGCCTAAACGGTTGTTTTGAGGTACTATATCGGTCTCATAATTTCATGGATAATTCTGATAATTTCGACAACATTGGAACATAAAATGAATAGAACTAGTATAGTATAGTAGAATCTTCTTAGCAATCATGATTTCCCAACTACGATCTACAGACGATAATTCAATGACATTGACCGGACGAATTTCAGAACAAAAAAATTAAACTAATTAATTAAGGATAATATATATAATATAAAGGACAAATAGCCTCTGTAACTACTATTACACGACAGTTAGTTACAAATTGAACATTATAATAGAGTAATTAAATATTACTCACAAAACGTCTATGAATATTCCTCGGAATATTCTTACTTACAATGATCCTAAAATGGATTTTGAAGGTTATATTACTAAAGATTTTGCAATATTTCAAATTTGTCGCCATTTTAATTTATTGGTGCATGTCTGTTGCGAAATCGATTCTACCATATGTCAGAAGATACCATTAAATAATACTTATACTGTATAAGCTAAATGTCTTACTCATATAAGTATGTAATTAACCGAGTCAGATAGAAACTGCTTCCAAAGATATATTGTTTCAGAGGAATTAATATTTCGACTATCAAAATGGGGTTTCAAATGAAACTTACAAAATTATTCTAAAACTATTAGCAATTATATTAATTATATCGACTGTGCATATTTTGTGGTCGTTTTTAATACAATGTCTTTACAATATTGTATTTCCAAATTTTAGGTCAAATTCAAATTTTGTTTTATTTAGATTTTTTCTTAATTTCCAATTTCGCCCTGACAATACACATTATTCCATTTACAAAACAAAAGTTAGAATAAGATTAGTGCAACGAGAGAAATGTAACAACATGTATTATTGAACATTATTTTGAAATATGAAGAATATATTTTTGTATAACTTTTCTGATAATTTATTTAACAACTGAACGATGAAGAAATTAGTCTTACGAGGGTCATCTGTATACAGATGATCTACGTTTTATAGAAATTATTATTGCTTTGCTTTTAACGAACTGTTCCAGGAGATCAAGAAAGTCAAATTTGAAGCTGATTTTATATAATTGCCTTAGATATTGAATTTCAAATTCAACAGTGACTTACAAACTAATAGTTGCATTTCATCTCATTTTGGAATAAATAGGAACAATATTAAATACGAAATGTTTAGGAATTATTTATATTTAGGGTTTTTTCCATTAATTGATAATTAATAAAACATTTACGTCAGATTTACGTAATGTGCTGGTAATCTAAATCTATAAATGTCACTCGAAGTAATGACAATGGAAAGCAATTTTGGAAATAGAATTTTTAAGTTTTTGGTACAACTTTTATTTTCAGAAGATTCCAGACTGCAGCTTTTCAACTGAATCTCTATTTGGGAAAGCAGAAACATGGTTGATAGTTTAAAGAATCAATTATATAACCGTTATGAACTGGTACAATAAAAAGGATAATTCGAATAAAAAATAACAATGTTCTTAAGTAATTGCTGCGGTAATATGAACATATTGAGTAGATATTGAATTACTAAATAAAACAAAATGGTATATTTTCGATATACGATTTCCACACGAAAAAATAAGTATGCAAATTATAAATATATTTAATATATTTTTGGCGTTTCTACCGAGAGAGGTGCCGATTTGGCCAACATAATAAATTAATTACATCTTCGTTTCTTCGTATTCCTTGCGAGACTGATTACTAACAAAACTAACTACCATTCTCAAATATTTTGTTTCAATATGCCACATTTGTCATATCGGGAATGTGCAACATTTAGGCCGGGCGCAACTTGAGACGCAGCTTGATGAGGTGAGGTGAGGTGACTCACCGTGAGATTCTGTGAAACGAACGGGCGCTCTGAAACTGAGTCACCTCACCCTGCGTGCGAACATGTGGTTCTCTTATTTGTTTCACAGAATCTTAAATGTTTCATAACGTATCCATAATAAAATTTAAAATAAACAATAATTACGCTATTCTCGTTAATCAGATGATTATATAAAAGTTTGTAAAGAGCTTCCACTGTTTACAGAAAGCTTTCGGCATTATATTCAAAGGACGCAAATAGATAATAAACAGAAAATAAACACGCAAATTTGACAGGTAAAATATACACAACACACAGCTTTTTGACAGATATGATTTATCTGACAACACCGAATTGAACTATTAGTCTAATGAAAATATATCAGAGAGAAATTTAATATTTAAACGGAAATTATGTGTTTATTTGCCATAAATGCATAAATTACGATCGATGTATATATTTTCTATCTAACCAATGAAATAAAAGCCCTCAAATATAATTTCACAAAATAACTTTTTTAGTTTCACTAGTACAGTTATGACAACATGTACATGTCATCAATGACGTGCAATTGAATATAACGCGCCTCTTCTATGTTTTCTTTGTGTTTATTTTTATATTCCTTTTGGATAGCTCCTCCTTCCTTATTGGTATGTTTTTCTTGAGGTTTTTTTTCTCAGTCCACATAACATTAAATGGTCGACAAAGCACAAGCGGAAAGTGTAATTGGATTCGTTTGTATCCTGCAAATGTTTTACTTGTTTTAGCTTTAGTGGTTTTGATTAAGTCGCTTACTATTATTATGACGAGCAAAGCAATAAAAACTCCACCTGTTTCTGCCCAGTTATCTCTGATTTTGAATTCAGCTGACCACATATTGTTTTTTCTGACATAATTAGTGTTGTCTTCCTACAGATTTTTTGTTGATGTTCCTGGATGCCACTTTCTTCTAATCTGTCCCACGCTATATTCTTTGATATACGGTCGAAGACTTTTCCAAGATATATAATTGCCACATATACTGATTGACTTTTATCCCTTGTTTTCTCTGTTATTTGATTGTGAATATGTGATCCTATACACTTCTGATTTTCTCGAACTAAGTCTGGGTTTCTTCTAGTTGCCCTTCTAGGACTGTTCTGTTGTCTCCAGGGCACTTTCATATCTCTTGGATACTCTAATTCGTAAGGCAATTTCCCTGTAATTTGAACAATCTTTTGTATCGCCCTTCTTATAAATAGGGACTATTGCTTCAGTTTTTCAATCCTTTGGAATTGGTTTTTAAACTAATGAAAAATTTCACTTATATTTCTTTGTCTTGTTTTTCTAAATGGTTAACATTTCCGTAATTATATTATATCACCGCTGACTTTCTTCTCTGATATTCCTAATTATTTCTTAAAAATTTTCTACGGATATCAATTCCCTTTCTTCGCCATTCTAGTCTTCCTCACGCTTTTAACTTGTTTTTCTATCCATTTCTCTTGGCCAATAAAGATTCTTTATTATTATTATTATTAACTATTAAATAAGAGTAATAAAAAGGAGGAATTGGTAGCCAGAAGTTTTTTTTTGTACATGTAAACTTTGAGAACAGCTGCCTACAATCACCAAATGAAATTGTATTTTTATACAGGAGTACTGTGTCAGTTTTAAAGTGTCATTCCAATATGAAGTTTCAGTTTGCCAATGTTGCTTTATTAGTATTATTATTATTATGGGTATTGATGTTCTGAACATTGCGCCACGCCATAAATAAATACTTTATGATATCGAGAGTTTGATAGACATGTTGGATTTAGTTGTGCGATCACTTTTATTATTAACCATGTTGTATATTCAGTAGAATAATATAAAAAAAAATTAAGGATTATTTTGTATAAAATCTCTGTGACGGAAGAAGAATTCTAATATTTGAACTAGAGATCAAAATTCAAAGTTAAAATAAATGTACACTTAGTTGCACCGGTCCAATCTCTAACACTCAGGCTTATTGTGAAGGTCAAGAAGTATTGACTATATAAGAGACAGAAAATAAACATAATATATTTGAATGGTTCCATTGATTCACTATGCACATACATAAAAGCAATATACTGTTTCTAATATTCATTGGGTTAATACATACAACATTTTCAACAAGACTAAACTAATAAACTTTAGTTATGGAACAAAGAAGTAGTGAGTAAACAGATGATTCTTTCGACGTGAAGTACTAGAAAAAAATCACAAAAAAAATAAATAGGGAATTGGTGAACATCAGGTATAAAGTAATAAATATAAATTAAGTCATAAATGTATGTAAGTTCTAATAAATATTTTTAGTACGTTTAGGAGTATTTTAATGAATCAGTGTTAGTGTCTTCATCGTTTTGTTAGTGTCATATTTAATATCGCCTGGTTCTATTTATATATCCCAACTAACGAAGGTAAAAACGTTAAAAGAACTACTCCGGAAAAAGTGCGCGCGATAAGTTTGTTCGACAAGGGATTGTCTGCAAGATCTGTTGCTCGAGAATTAAATGTTAGCCATACATCTATAAATAAATTGTTGCGTAAATGGATCGTTGAGAATACAATTCGAAGGTAACCAGGATCGGCTAGATGAATAGCTACCACAGATGAAGAGGACAGAATTTTATCACAATATGTCCGGGAGCATGAATTTGGCAGCTTCCGTTCGGCTGTTACCGAAAGTGTTATTCCTGCTAGTACGATTACTGCACTAAGAATACTGATCTCTACCAGCTTACAAAATTATACTGCGGCGGTGAAACCTTCACTAATGGAAAGACATCGGCATGATAGGTTAATATTTGTGCAAACCTACCACCGCATGGATAGATATTTTTGACGGTCAGTAATATTCTCCGACGAATCAACTTTTCAATCATCTTCCTACAGAAGGACAACGGTTAATCGTGAGAGAGAACGAAGATATGATCAAGATATACGTATTAATGAACGTTCGATTAGTGGCCGGTTTTCTGTAGGCGCCTGGGAATGGATGTCTTTTGATGGGCCAGGGGTTATATGGAAAACAGACGGTCATTTAAACAGTACGCAGTATAGGGATATACTACTAATGTCATGTTGCCTAGTGTTACTGTACTGCGTGGCAACTTCCTGTTTCAACAAGATAACTGACTGACACATAAATCGAGAGTAGTTCAGCAGTGGATCAAAACTGCAAATATTGAAATTTTACCCTGGCCCCTAAAAGTTCATATTTATTTTCTCTCTGGGTAATTATGAAAAAGAGAATCTCTGATAATGTATACAACAATTCAAATCCAGAAATTTGTCGGCAGCATTCTGTCTCGTTTAGCAGATGTAATAGAAAATAACGAAGGGTGACATGACACACTATTAATTAGTTTATATATTTTAAACTTTAAATTTATTACTTCTTTACATACTTTTTCTTTACTTTTTATTATCTTCTGTTTCGTTATATATTTCTTTTGTCTAAATATATTATCTCTTTTCCCAATACTTGCCAAAAATATGAAATATCCTACATATGCAAAAATATAGGCAAAACAGTAAATCAAGAAAAGGAAATTCTTTTATACATGTGTATATCAATCTTAACAATAGAAATTCATATAAAACTAAACATGTAAAACACAATATCCACATTATTCAATATATGTGGAAGTATTATTTCTGATAATTAGAGATTGGTACGAATTTAAACAGACTGATTTTTTTGTGGGAACCTTTTTTTTTTGAAAGTAAGTGTATCATACGACTTTTATATTAACTAACGATAGAGTTTGAAAGAAAGAGCAGTTAGTTGAATTTCTTTAACAGCACGCAGGCAAGCAAGTCAATCTACCAACAATTCAAAATTTAATACAGTTTACAACGCAATAAGAGAAATAAATCTTAATGATAAAATAAACGTAACTACAGCAAAATATATTCTAGTGTAATTCTGCAAAAGTATTCAACAAAACAAATTATGTGTAGCTGCATGCAATGCATTTTTCTTTAATTATCACTATTCTATTCTTCAATGATCAAATTTTCGATATATATTATCATTCTCCACAAATTATTTTTGAGAATCCCTGCAATACTGTAGAATTGGTGTCGAATGTTCCGAATCCCATTGATGATCTGCAGAGAAGTATGTATACATTATACTACTGCTTCTCTATATCTTTGTTCAAATATTGAAAGTACATACTAAGAATATTAGTAGCAAAAAATAAAGAATAATGTCCGTTTTCCCACAAATGCTGCGTTTAAATATTAACTCTAGAATATAGCAAAATTGGAACATTTAGAAGACGGATAACTAACGTTTATTTCATGCAAACCATAAAAAACTTTTACAAAATTCCAATATCCCATAATTATCAGAAAGTGAAAAAAATATTCAGAAACCTAAAGAAAATCAAGTAAATTCACGAGATAATGGCTCCACAATAAAATTTTTCTATTTCAAATGGCAAGCAGGATAGGATTACTACGCAGAAAATAGTTTTCGAAGGAGCGATAATACACAAAAATATTCTATAATAACGGATGACTTTCAAAGAACATATTTGCTCATCCTATTACTACGAGGGTTTTTTTCGGGTAATTTTTCTATGACTCGAACATTATATACATATTAAATAGTGTAGAATAAATATTAATTATCACTATTACAAATGAGGACATTTACTTACTTGTGTTATAGACAAGTCTAATATAAAGATATACTTATGAAGGGAGTTTTACAGGGCGCTTTAATCGAGCCTGAGCTTCCCAAGCAGCCAATTTCCTGAAGTTTTTAAAACGAGTTTTTTATAGTATTTTTCTACTTTGCGATAACATAAATAAAAATGAACAGAAAAAATGTTACTAGTATATAAAGAAATATGCATGCGCAAGGTAGAAGAAACTAAATTAGAGCCATTAAGAACAGACCGACTTAAGTATATAAACTTTATGCAATAAATATCTAAGTACCTAGTACAAAAATGGAATGTAAGAAGGACATATACATATAAAACTAATTAGTTATGAAATTCAGAAGTTGTAACACAATTTAGGTAACAAGAAATATAATACATACTAGTAATAAATATAATTTAAGTGTGTACAACACCTATGTACAAATTACTCAAGTATCAATTAATATGATGTAAACTATAAAATGCAATAAAATACTCTATATTTATGGAGCAATGCACCAAGGCTGTAAATTTAATAGTGGTAACATTATAAGTACAAGGTTAGAATAACCAATTTTTTATACGAATTGGGTTGATTTTAATGTACAATCGCGGCAAGAATAAACGATGCCCCTAACGATGCGTTGCCTTTTCGAGTAAGTACACCGAGAAAAATTGGTCGACTTTAGTTATTTCTAGATAAGGAAAATAAGAGATATTACCTAACAACATAGACATAAATAAAATAATATACAAGAAATTTGAATGAATAGCTAATTCTTTCCGATCGAGGTGAACGCAAACATTTCTTCATAGATATAAAAGCAATTCTACTAAAATACATATAACATGTAAAGATGTCGAATTTTACCCACACCTTTTGTTTTTTATGTCAATAATATTTTATAAATTATTATAAGCGTTATAAAAATTAACTGAAATTGATTTTAAATGGCATCAAACTATGCATGGCACACTATCCGAAAGGTAATTCTATGAGAAATTCATACATTGATATCGCATTTTCATTCAAGTAAAGAGTAGTTTGGTGGAGATAAAAAAAGTATCAGATTTTTTTAAAATTATTATTATGCACTATTTATCTAGTTTATAACGAATTAATAATAGCAATGGTAGAAAGCAAAATGAAATTTAATTTTAAAAATTTTGAAAGTTTTGCCACTTACTTGGCTATTAGAAGCAAACAAAAAGGAACGCACTTTTTGTCTAAAGTGGAGAGTGTAATTTTATATTTGAAAGAAACAAGACGGGCTTCATTCATAATGTGAGAGCAAGTCAAGTTTATAATGAGTTATACTGATTTTATGTATCAAGATGGGTAATTATGACTGATCAGATAATTTATTCATTCATTCATTAGAGTGCAATGGAGATTGTTGATATTTTTCAAATTCGACAAATTTAAGGGAGTAAAGTAGGGATTTGATTACACCTATAAAATTTTATAGTAAAACGTAAAATTAACTATTTTAAATAAAATAGTTGATGGTATAATCAAGACTATTCTAAATTAAAATTGACATAATTTGGTAAGAAATGACTTTCAAAGAATTAGAAATAATTAGATTGTAGTTAATCCAAAACGAGAAATTAAGTAGAAGCCTAATGATCTAAGTAGAGCAGTATTAAAAATACAGTGTGGAAATAAAGTAATGGGTAAAGGCATTAACTTCGTTAACATTCATTTGTTGAAAAAAATTTCGAGGGGTATAGCGATTTTAACTAAGGGGAATATTTTCATCGCATTTTCAGTTTCGTGCGTCATTTGTTTTTCATATTATGACGTCACCGATATTTTTTTTTAAATGACAACTTATATTTTTTTTTATTGATTTCGATAGTACTTTTAATTCCCTATCCAACGATATGAAACTTTTAAACCATTTGAAAATACTTCCTTATACTACGTATAAGAAAGTAAAAATAAAGTTCAAATTTTAAAAATTCATTACATTGGTAAAATGAATTTAGCTACCGATGCATAAAACAAAAAAGATTAATTACGGCTGTCAGAAAAAATTAATTTGCCAGTCTCACAATAAAGTAAGTGTTATTCCTTTTTCTGACCAAGTTCTTCCAGGAAGATTGATAAGAAGAAGAGGTCCAATGGAATAGGGGTCTTCTGATCTATCGCCATTCGACTTATTTCTATGAGGGTACTTAAAAAGTAAAGAACCACAGAATTCGACATGAAATTGGACTAATATCAGCTCAAATTATTCAGAATGTAAGAAATGAGTTTTATATCTTCTTGGGTATTGTCAGAAGGTATCAGGGTCGTTATTTTGAACACTTAGTGTAAATGTAATTTAAAAAGTGTTATTTGTGTGCTTATTTTTGTGTTTAATGTTTTTGTTAGTTTTTGTTTCTGGTTAATCAATTTAGTTTTAATATAATTATTAATTTTGAATGGAGAAGATAGTAAAGTAATAGTTCGATTATTCAATATTTTCATAATTTTATAATAAAAACGAATCTTTCGATCAAATTTATGTGACTAGATTTGTTTAATACATTTTTAATATTTCAATTTTAAGACTCTTTTTCTCAATTTTTTCAAATGTAGTATATTAAAAGTTTTATACCGTTGGATAGGGAATTGAAAGTACTATCGTAATCAATTAAAAAAATTATAGGTTGTCATTTAAAAAAAAGTCGGTTACTTTATTTCCACAATGTATATAACTGTACAAGATATTAAAATTGTTTATGTCTAATTATAGCGAGATAATCCACATTGCATCCAACATAACAACGCATATTGTTTAGTGTAACAACTAGCTTTAGTTGGTTTGCATGTGTGTCACTAGCGGGTATTTCCAGGGTCTTTATATTCCCTCATCGAATAGTTTGGAAAATTAACAACACAGCAAAAAATGGAGGTCAGATTGAAATTGTAATATATTTTTATAATTTTCAGTTAAATGCTTATATTTGCGCTAGTATGCTTGTTTTCCAATTAATCTTATCCGTTATAGTATTATCTGTCATCCATTCTCACCGTATTACAAATTTTATGAAACAGTATGCATTATTCCTAATTAACATTTATTTCATTGCTTGTGTGTTGGTGTTTACCGTTGATTTCCTTGCGTAAAAGCATCGTCTAAGTGTTTGTAGGATCTACTTAATAGGTAATAATGTCTTTATATCCTTTTGTGTTTAAAAATTATAGTGTTATTACAATATGACCAGAACAAGAGTGCATTGAAACTAGAAGAATTGTTGGTAAGAGTCTTTGTATGGTAGAAATTGTGCGCTAGCGTTTTGAAGAGAGTGGTATGATAACCAGAAGACCAGTGTCCAGTCGAAAATAGGCAGGACCGAAAGAGATAACCATTTCTTGTTGTCCGTGAGCGGAATGGAACATTTATGCTGCGGGATTGTCTCGTAGGAATATTACAAGATTGGCTTTTGTCCAAAATCATCTTGCATGGAATAATGAAAACTAGCGCTAAGGTAGGTACTGTCTTAAGAGGAGTTGTGATGGTGCCTCACTTAGACTGACTGCGACAAATATGAGAAAGACCTGGAGAAAGATAGGCTGTAGTTTGTATTGGCGGTAAGTCTACTATGGTTTAAGAGGAAATCTCTACACAAACAAGCAGTGTTGTAGTCTTCATATAAAATAACGCATTGGCAGTTCATAGGTATATTACGGAAACTCATGCAAGATAGTACTAGACCTCACATGTATCCAGAGTTGTCGTAGTACCCTGATAATGTGGGAATTAGATGACTAGATATAAGCCCCATTGAACATTTTTGGAATGTCTTGCGACGATATATCCGAATGCATACACCACCAAAGACTGCTCATGAACTGAAAGAGTTGCTGTTGCAGGAGTGGAGTTACATCCATCCCATGATTCTCAACATAATTGAAAGCATGCCGCGTCAACTTCAAATACTAAGGAAAGAAGTGGAAATACCTATTATTAGAGATAAATTTTTTCATTATTTTATTTTCATATCGGTTCTGACTCTGTATTGAAGATTAAATTTAGCATACGAAATATGGAACAATGATTTACAATTTATGAATATCTGTGTTTAGCTGAAGGTTCTAAAAATATGTCAAAATAACCTAAATCTTTTGCTTGATAGTGTATATTGAAGACATTTGATAAGATATTTCAATAAAATCGTTTTAATACCTATGTTGCCACTATTATATTTATCATCCTCGTATTTAATATGCCCCTAATGGCTAGATTTTATCAAGAATAAACATGCACCTATGATAGAATTACACAATGTTCCCTTTCGCATTTTATAGTGTTAATAAATACCTCAAGAAATACTCGTATATACATAAGAAAAATATACAAATTATATGTTAGACAATAGCTATTCCTCCGCTATATTACTCTACCTATACAGTGAAAAAGTACAAAAACATAGATTACTGATCATGTAAAATTTGTAAATAAATATAAATCTATTTCTTATTAACAAACTAAAATGGTATTTTTCACTAGCAAAATATTTTACTGTTCCAATTAATGTTCATCATATTAATTATAATAAAAATTATGATATAATTTGGAAATGTATGTACAAATATGTGGAATATATGTATATATATTTATATATATATATATATATATATATAAATAATACTACATTTGTTTATCTAACTATTAAAATGCCATACTTATCTTAATTCACTTAAAATTATTTGGAAAACTTAATAAACAAAATAAAATCCAGTTTATAAGAAGACGATATTAAGATAAGCATTGCCTTAAATTAAGAAATTGTACTAATTATACATAAAAAATTTACTATATTTTAAGCTTAAATCTTTTCTAACATTTGCAATTTAAGCACTTCCGGTATTTCTATATCTTCTAGAGAAATTACAGATGGATTGAATGGAAAACGAACTGGGTACATGTGTTGAATATCCATTAATAGATTCTGAAACAACAAATATTTAGCATATAAATCAAATTTTCACTTTATTAAAAATAAGCACATTGCCTGATTTTTGTTGTTATAGCAGTTACTTCAATTAACATAAGATTTTCAAATACATGTCACATACAGGATCCGGACACAAAGCGTGATCAGAGGCAAGCTTATTTGAAAGCTACTCAAATATTTCAATACTGAATACTGTTCCTCAATACAGAGGGCACGTTTTAAAAATATTTTATTTTGTAAAAGCTGTTTCAGAAGACAGTTTTCTGTTTTTTTTTTATTATGTTATTGGAACAGCCTGTATATTCATATCAAAAAGGGTTCATTCTAGAGAGCTGATTACTTCCATTTCCTGTTATATACGTCCAAACCAGACAGTTTCTGTGTAAGTATTTTATTTGAGAAATTAATTCATTTTTGTAAACCATTCTGCATAAAATAAACAAAAGTTTTTAAAACAATATAGCATAAAATTTTCAGTTATTATGGACTTTCGTTGCTGTACAATTAAATGCTCAAATCATACAGGCTGGTACATAGTATACTACATACGTAGTATAAGGAAGTATTGTGGTGATGAAAATTTTCGACGTTGAGATTTTTGCAATGTCCAGGTTTTGAAGTCCCCTGACACCGAAAAAGCGGTTTTTAAAAAATGTCTGAATATCTCTCCCTCTCTCTCTCTCTCGCTCTCGCTCTCGCTCTCGCTCTCGCTCTCTCTCGCTCTCGCTCTCGCTCTCGCTCTCGCTCTCTCTCTCGCTCTCGCTCTCGCTCTCGCTCTCTCTCTCGCTCTCGCTCTCTCTCGCTCTCTCTCTCTCTCTCTCGCTCTCGCTCTCGCTCTCGCTCTCGCCCTCGCCCTCGCTCTCGCTCTCGCTCTCTCTCTCGCTCTCTCTCTCTCTCTCTCTCTCTCTCGCTCTCTCTCTCTCTCTCTCTCGCTCTCTCTCTCTCTCTCTCTCTCTCTCTCTCTGTGTGTGTGTGTGTGTGTGAAAGTAGGTTTTTTACTCTTATCAAAAATCAAATGAAATATTTCGCAAGTCATGCTTTTTAGACAGGTACGCTACGAATATAAAAGTATTTAGAAGTTAATTTTCAATATCTTTTGTATAAAAAAATTTCAAAATTCGGACCGGAAGTATCGCTTTTACTCTTATCGAATAGCGATTTTTTGCCAATATGTCGTAAATTATGCATTCTATAAATATTTGTCATCAGTACAAAAGTATTTAGAGTTGGTTTTGAAATATTTTTTGTATAGATAAAAGTTCAAAATTCGGACCGGAAGTAACACTTTTACTCTTAGCGAGTATCACTTTCGAATATCTCGCAAAGTATGCATTTTATAGAGATTTATTAAGAGAATAGAAGTACTTATAATAATTTTTATGTAAAAAAATTTTAAAACTATAATTGGAAACGCTCATACGTATAAGAAAGTCGTGTGGTGGCCATTAGAGACGATTTTGGTCTGATATTAAGAGGCCGATAGCGTGGTTTTGCTTATAAACAAACATTATTTGAAGAAGCAAATTTTATTTACCTTAATTTTTAGATAATATGTAAAGCATTTAAAATATTCTCCTATGTTTATAACAACCTTTTAGATGTTTTAATGACATATCACATGTACAAATGCCGTGCGTTATGTAACATTAATGTAAATACGTAATATTTACCTGTTGGTCTTGGCTTTGACTGTCGGACCTTTCCTGTAATTGAGCTTGCACTTTTCTAATAAAAGAAACAGGAACGCGTTGCTCAAATTCATCTACTGGAGTATATAGATTCAAAATTTTGCAGATTTGCAAAGGTCTTAAGACGCTGCACATTTCACATACACTAATAACATCTTCATCGGTTTTTCTCGCTTGTAATAAATGCGAAGCTTGTATTATGGGTTCTAGTGTGGTATGAATAGATTGTTCCTAAGGAAGTTTAATTAGTCAAGGTAGAAAAAAGCGCTAAAAAATAAACTTACATCCAAGTTCTTTTCACGTGTCCACATTTCAAATTGCGAAAGGTTATGTCTTATTTGGAAGCCTTTGGACCAATGACACAGCTCTTTTCTGAGTAACAAATTATTCAAGCTTAATGCACACATAAAATAGAATATTTGCTTAAATATTTGAGATATGACTTCTGGATCTACACCGTAGAATGTTAAAATCTAAAAATAATAATAGTTAATTGAAAAAGAAACGAAGAAACTACTTGTGATATGAAATAAAACCTTATGATGATTTGTAAGTTCTTGCAGTAATGCTGTCGTGGGTTTTTGATTACCACCAATTGGACTGCTTATATCTCTAGCTGAAACACTTGCTCTTCTACTAAATCCAGCTGGCTTATTTCCACCTGTTACTCCTCTGATTTCTTCGTGTTCAAGTATGGCTGGGACAACAAGAGGATGGACTTTCTCTTCCAAATTCCGAATTGCAACTGCAAATCATTAAAATTGCATACAACAGAAAGAATCTCTTAATATTTTAAGTACCTTGATATATCCACACTGCAATATCTGATAGTACTTGCCTATATTCAGACAAATCGAAATTTCTGAGACACTGTTCATTTTGCTTTTGGGTGTTTTTCTTTTGAAAAGCAACATCACCACTGTACTGTTTCATGCAGTGTAACAACCTGAAAGTAAGTAAAATAATGATGTAACACTTTATACTTATACAGCACGTGTCAATTTTCATTAGCCATAGGCGATTAATTCATGCAATACGTGACAACATGGCACCCCACCTTTCCTCTTCAATGCGAGCGCGACCGATACAAGCTCAAGTTAGCAGTAGCTGTTGGACTATTGACTAGGGTGTTTGTACTGCGCTCAGAAATAATATTTACGCATTTTCAAGGATTTTTCTTTTTCCTTTCAGTAAATGCAGAGAATTATTAAGCTGCGTGCACGCTGCATGTCACAAACAAAAGCGTAATTCTAATAAAATTAAAAATAAGGTAAATAAAAAAGGATTCTGAAAATAATAATAAACTACTAGATCGCGGCGGCCATTTGATGATGACGGCTTTTATTGCAGACTAGATCGCAAATCGCAACGTGTTCGCAGCTAAACATTTAATGTAGAAGTGGGAAGATCGGAGAAAGTCGTTGTGATGTCGATTGTTGTCGGGATTGGTGACGGATAGTAGGGGTGACACACGTTGCCACATATTATTTGTATACGTATAAATCGCATGTAAACATTGAATCCATATACCTAATGAAAATTGACACATACGGTATATAAAGATATATAAGAATGATTAAAATGGAGAGTCAAGTTGAAAGGTTTGCAATGTTTTGTTTAACAGCGGTGAAACGTATCTAAAGAAAGTAGAACTACGTAATAATGTCTATATTCATTTCAGGGTTTAAATGTCGGATTTGCTAATATAATCTGAAATTTAGTATAGTGGGATGATAGAACTTTTATGAAAGATAGATTAAATACAACATTGAGTTAAATCTGTGATTTAATTTATTGTACCTCCTGATACTTGCAAATTCAATACAAATACAGTATAAATATAAAAAATATTTTATAATTACCGCCAAAAGAAAAGAATCCTGAATTACGAAAGAGCACATTCATTTATACAGTAGAGCACATTGTCAAACAGAAGAAACTCAAAAATCTACATACCGCATATGTCAATTTTCATTAACCATAGGCGGTCAATCCATACAATACGTGGCAACGTGGTATCCCTACTTTCCTTTCCAATACCAGCGACGCGACAACCGATACATGCTCGCAAATACAAGTTAGCAGTAACCATTGGACCACCGACTCATATTTACTAATATTTACGAGTTGCAAGGGTTTGTTTTTCTTTTTCCTTTCAGTAAATGCAGAGAATTATTAAGCTGCGTTCACGCTGCATCACACAAACAAAAGCGTCATTCTAATAAAATTAAAAAATAACCATAATAAAATAAATAAAAAAGGATTTCTCCCTGGACAGCAAGACATTGCCCTAGGCGGTCGTAGAAATTTACTCTTACGTTTTCTAACATGTGAGCAGTTACTAAATTAGCAGCCTCAATTATTTTTTCTCTCAAGGTAACTATGTTTTCTACTCTACCAGCTTCATGCGTATAAACAATATTTTTTAAATATCCCCACAAAAAAAAAATCATTTGGAGAGAGATTAGTAGATCGCGGAGGCCATTTGATGTTTCCCGTTCCAGTAATAAGACGGCCAGGGACCGCAACATGTTCCCACCTAAACATTGAATGTAAAATCTGGGTCGGTATCGGAGAATATCGTTGTGATGTCGGTTGTTGTCGGCATTGATGACGGACAGTAGGGGTACCACGTTGCCACGTATTAAATTCATACGTCAAGGTATGGATATTTCCATTATTCTTGTTGAATTCTCGGCTTTAAAAGCAAGACCTGTTATTTTTATTATCACTAATATTGCATGATTATGGGAGTTTTGATTGTTATAATAATATATACAAGTAGAAGGTTATTTACATCACAAACTACGTATTTATTAATCTCTGTCCTCTCATAGTTAGGTAAGAAAATTACGACGTTTATGATAGATAACTGAATCTATATTTCAATTAACAAAACCAAGCAATTTAATGTACAGTATTAAATTAATGACGGATAAAAATTATTTGAAACATAAAAATTTTGCACTTCAAACTCGTCATTTTGTAAATCAAGTGCAAGATTGTAATAATATAGCATCAAATATCTTCAAATTAACTTTTAATATTGCAAAGAAGTATGAAACTAATTGTTCTTAAAAAAATTTAAATTTTCGAATTAAATATATAAATATACAAAATGTGTCATTACGCCTTGATTTTTTAAACTAAAACTATAGAACAGTGCAGTTCTAAGCGTAAATAAAATTTGGGTGTGGCAGGACTGAAAGTTAAATGAAAAATCACAAGACAGGAGGAATTTGATTTGGAAGGTACGAATTTGATTAGAAAAGTTATTCTCTATCAATAAGGTTTGTTCTTGTAGTTAAACTTATGGGAATGTGTGAATTTACCTTAATGTATTAGAGAGCCATAGCGTAACAGATTCAAAGTCTTCCCGCCGTTTTTTAACCACTTTCTTAACGCAATTAGTAAAGTTTGATAGCAACGCCTTCACTTTATCTTCGTCATTTATAAAATCAGTGTGTCTAATACACATAAATACCACATAGGCAGGAAGTCCAGGCAAAAGTGTCACTGCAGTTCTGGGTTTTAAATCTGCGAAAATAGTGTAACATAAAATAAAACATAATGGGAAGTTCAACTTATTTCTTTATAAATGTTTGGAATAATATTACATACCAATAACTAGCTGTCTCATAAATACAGCCTCATCTCCATCTTTAAATGAAAACATTCCCAAGTAATCTCTTTCTTTTTTTCGTATATTGGGGAGAGCTCTTCCAATTTTATGAAAAACTTCGTCTGGTTTATTCAAATCAATTGTTTCATCAATATCTACGCCAGCATCTTTCAATTTTTTCATTAATATTTTAATTTGGCGTTTTAATTTTCTAACAGTTTCTGCGGCTGAATCACATTTGTCTTGTAATTCGAGATTCTCTTTCGTTAACCTAGTGATTTCGTGCTGCATATAAGCTTCGCTTTTACTTTGAGGTGTAACCTGAAGATTATCGGCCAAAAGTCGTTGCTGTCGTTCGTTGTCTTCCCGTAATTTATCAATTTCCATTTTATATTCCTTTTCATGTGCCTTGTATTTCGCCATTTCGTCTTGCAATTCTAGTTCCAGCTGTTTATTAATAGTCTTTTGAGTTTCATAAGCCAGCGCCAATTCACCATCTTCGTTGATATATTCGCCTGAAATCACATCATCCAACATAAGAAAACAAACACACATCAATTAAAAAACATAATAATCGTAATAATAATAACAATAATAGGTCAGATGTTAGATAAGTTCAAGTCACACAAGCGCCATCACCATCAAACAACATTGTCACCATAAAAAAGTGTTTCAGACAAAATTGCAAAATTAGGTGTCTAATATAATATAATTCAAACTAACCAGTTTGTTTGGAATTATGCTATAATGAAAACATAACAAAAATTAATCAATGAGGACCATGTCGAAATATATTGTAATGATTTAGAGATTGATTTCATTGTTTTTGATAGAATATCGAGCTAGCACGCATCTATTATTGCCCAGCATTTATGGTTTAAGATTCTGATTAATTGCTAATTTTCTTATTATCGAAGGTAACTGTATTTTTCCATGAATTGAACATTGAAAATTTGCATAATATGATTAGACCAAAACTGCTACTACGTAGATATTTGTAGATTTCCACGTTTTGGAGGTTCTCCAATACGTAACATTTTTATTCTAAACTGCTAAAGTATTTGACATACGGTATTCTTTACTTAAGCATATAATTTTAGACGCAAGAGCTGCTAGGTTTCGAGCCATATCGGTACCTCCGAAATAGTGTAAATCATATTTTGAGATAGTTGTTCATATTTATAAAAATCTATAAATAAAAAAATTAAAAATATAGACTAGAAATGTTACTTCTGCACTCTAAGGGAAAAAGTTTTCTGCAATAATCTCGTAAATTAAGAGCACAGCAGTACGAGGTAGGCGGCATATATTCTCGGTTTGATATACAAAAAAGAAACTTGGAACAATATAAGAATTTTTATTTTTCAGTGTAATCTCCCCTAACTTCTATACATTTACTACACCGATTAATTAATAATTCGATACCCTTGTTTTTCCGTCAAAATGTTCTATAACATCTGCTTGCAACTCACTGTCGTCCTTAAAACTACGTCCCCTAAGTTATTTTTTTAAATTAGAAAACAACAAAAATCAGAAGGAGCCATATCCAGACTATACGGTGGATGTTCCAATTCTTGAAAGCCGCATTCGCGGATAGCAGCTTGTGAAATGGCGGTAGTATGGACGGGAGCATTGTCGTGCAATAATCGCACACCTTTTGTCGATTTTCCACGACGTTTTGCACGAATACTGTCCCTTAATTTATGCAATAAAGACGCATAATATGTGCCATGCACACTTGTATTGCGCTCTTTAAAGTCAATTAGCAAAATGCCCTCACAATCCCAGAATATTGTGGCCATCACCTTTTTCGTTGATTGAACGACTTTCGCCTTTCTGGGACGAGGTTTACCAGGTCGCCTCCATTCCATGGACTCCGTTTTTAATAGAGGAACGTAAAACAGAACCATTGTGTCATCCCCTGTGACAATTGACTCCAAAATCGGTTTTGGGTCGTCTCCACACATGTTTAAAAACGACTGCGCACATTCGACTCGACGTTCAACGTTGGAGAGCAGAAAGGAGTCGCGGTACCCATCTAGCACTAATTTTATTCATACCCAAACGGTCATAGAGAATTCGGCGAACACATGTTTCGGAAATGCCAGTTATCACTGCTAATTCCTTCACTCCAGGGATTTTTGTACCAAACGGAAACATTTTCCCCACTCACTTTTTTACAGCTGAATACGAAGGAGTTGAATAACCGTAAACGTTGTTTAATGTGATAAGGCGTATGCCCTTCTTTTGTTAAAAATTTAATGACCGCGCGGTACTCAATTTTCGTTAATTCAGACATTTTCGTGCGCTAGTCACGTTGGTTGGCTGGTTACTAAAAGCTACTAGACTTCAAACCGTCATATTTTTAGTGTACACCTCGCGAAGATACAAGCATAAACGGAGACTATCAGGTAATTCGTTATTCGTGTGATGTGTCACTTCATTTAAACGGAGTATATTCCGTTTTAAAACCAAATTTACCATAGTAAAATTTCACAGAATTTTTATATAACTATACGCAACACAAAAACAGATGGCGCAATGCAGCTTTTGCAATTTTTACAAACGTAACGCAAAAGATAAATAGCTCAGTGCGCATGTCGCTGTTTGTACACATTGCTAAGTCAGTTGTCGCCTAATGTTCACTCTGACAGAATTTCTCCTGTGTTCTAGAGGCAACAGTGCCTGCGAGAAGGGTAGAATGGCAATATATTCAAGCCAGCATTTTTCAGGTTTATTTCACTTTCCCATACATGTTTGACAACTTTTTGATATAAAGTTAAATCCGACCTCTCGGCATGGTGACTGCACCAAGTGTGGAAGTTGGCAATACTAGCCACTAGTGACACTTGTCTTCTAGAAATCGCTGGTGATGCTTCGTTGTCTTCTGGTAACACTCCGATGACTTTTCAACCTGTTTGTGTGAGTTTGAATAGCTGGAAATCACTACCATTGACAACATAGTCCTTTATCAAATGGGAGCCTAGGTTAACGGGTAATTTTCTACTGACGAAATGAAATCTCTGTTCAATTATTTGTTTATCGATGTCCCTCGCCGACAAAAAAATGTAATAAAACATACTACTATTAAGAACAGTTTCATCTCACGACATCAAAGCTACCGCTCGGTTATTTACTTATTTCACCTCACACGTTTTGTATTCTAGATCTATAAATATTCCCGCAAAATCCGTTAAACATGAGTACCTACTATTAGAATTAGCGTTGCTCCTTTATAAGAATTAAAATTATTTTTAAATATTTTTTTAAGTATATTTTGAAAAAACATCGCATGCACGAAGACGAACTTTGCCTGCGTACACACTTTCTCATAGAAAAATTTCTTTTCCTTTTGTAACAGTAGTAGGGCAATAAAATCTTTTTTTCCAACCATCTAGGACGAGATATGCCTTACAAACATTAGTTTTAGATACTATATTTACGTACGTTCGTCAATATAGAATATTTCTACTTCGTTTACCGCGCTTTTCTCTCATTGGTCAAGACAGTCTCTTGTCCGATTGATTCTTCTTTACTAGCTCTCCCACATCCATCATTACTTAGTGCTCACTACTCTCACTAGCGTGGACCGTTGATAAGTAACCATGCCGACTTTACATAATAAGTGTTTCTCCTTAATCAATCATTGTTCACTCTATAAAGACCTGTGATTATTTAAATACCAGCCTGTAACAATTTCACAACCAACCTAATAGCAAGTGCAACAATTTGGCGACCAACCTGGTAGCAAGCGCAACAGTAGGTACATATATTATTTTCATATTTACTAGATTAAATTATGCACTAAGTTATACTTGTAAGTTTAAATTCATTTCCTTCCATATGCCTGTTTAAAGAATTTTTCCTTTCTGGTAAATATACGTTTTAATTATATAATCAATCTTTATTGTACTACTGGTTGTACTATGCTTTGTTTGTAAATATATAGCTAGTATGGATGCATTATTGCTGATCTAGCCGATAATTATTTTTTTTTTCTAGATAAATACAATGCTTATCAAATGCGGAAAAATATAATTGCCATTTTTAATAAAATATTTAAAAATTAATCAGAATCTTCATTAGATGGTAGGTAGTAATGTAAGCCTCCTAGTTAGAAGATCCAACTAAAAGCAACGATACAAATGCTTATCTCTAAACGATGATAGATTCTAACTTTGTTTTCATAAACTTAATATTTCAATAATTTTAGATCTGTTTATATTATTGTGTATTAGACACAAAAAAGACGAAACATGATTGTTAATTGAAAATTATACCCTTCTCAATTGCAAAATTTCGTTATCTATAAGACTCGAACTTACGCCTCAAAGTCTGTCACGTCGTATCATTCATTGTTAACGTATTAAATTGTATTAAACAACAGATGTTAGATATGCTACCCACATGGTTGCGCGATTTTATTTAATGTTATGATTGGTTACTTTGCAGTATTTTATGAAGAAATTCAAAGTGGTGCAATTTTAGTTGTGTAAAGGTGGTTAGCTCATTTATTACTCATTCAATTCTTAATTACTTAAATTAGTAATTTAATCAGAATTGAAGTATTTAATACAAATTATTATAACCTGTTCTCGATCGAGAGCCAACTAATGTCTTCATATTATTAGTTTGTTCTGCAAGTACGCTCTTTAATTGAACAATCTCTTCACTTCTTCTTTCTAATTCATCATGTAACATCTTGTTTTGCTCTTGAAGTTTTTGACGTCCGCTGCCTTCTTCAATACCATCTTGTAATTCATATAGATGTGTTTTTAGGGTGGAAATATATAATTCCAATTCAGATATTCGTTGTGAATCCTTGATTGCATTATCTGCTCTTTCAGTTCTAGGAGAGGTGTCCAGATCATCCAGTCTTTTCTGAAGGCGATCTTTCTCCCGTTCAGTTTCTGATAACTTATGTTGTAACTTGAGTACAAGACCAATATCAAGTTTTTCTTCTTCTCTCTTACTGATATCTGATGCGCTTGTTAGAGTTTGCGCACTTTCAGGCACACTTACACCATTTTGCCAATCAATGCTCTCTAGCTTTGTATGTTGTGAACTAGACGTAGTTGATCGTACTGAACCATAACCATGATCTTCCGGCAAATCATTATTTGTGATAATACTGTCAGCTATTGAAGATATACTACTAACATCACTTGAATTGCGCACATGAAGGGATTGTTTATTTTGATCTTTAAATTGTTGTTCCAAATCTTCGCAATGTTGCTCTAGGCAATGATATTCTTGCAATAATTTTTGATAAGCATGCCTGTCACTGTCCTGCTCATTTAATATTAATAGTTTCTCATGTTCAATCCTCGCCTGCATATTTTCATCTCTTCCTTCCTCGTAATTCTTTACAATTTCATTAATGTTCGCCAATTCTGCTCTTAGTTTCGATATTTCTTCGCTAAACATGTTTCCTTGTTCTTTGGCATCTTGCTTAAGTTTGTCATGCTCGTTAACAAGATCTATTTTTTCATCTCTTTCATTCTTAAGCGATAACTCCAATTGCTCTATTTTCGAATCTTTTTGAGCTAAGAGATTATTCAAATTTTTAATCTCTACTTCTAGTGCTTTAAAAGTAACTAACTTATTTCTGCAAAACAATAGAACATTAATAGCATTTGTTTCTTTAAAGATAAATATAATACCTTACCGTAAATCTATAACTTCTGTTTCTTTTTTCTTCAGCTCGTTATTATGTTTATTAACTTCATCGATTCTTTGTTGCAAACTAATAATTTTATTTTCAAGTCCTTTGTTAAGTGATTTAACGTATTCAATTGATCTAGCTTCAATCTTAAGTTTTTTGTACAATCTTCTTGCCATAAAGCGTCGAATAGCCGCCTGACAAATAACTATTTTCCGTCTTTGCTCTCGATACCATATCCTAGCCAACCATCCTTTTACATGTTTCTGTATTACAATTGCCTGGAAGAATTACAAATATTAAGTATCTACATACTTGTTGTTATGGATATACATACCTTGGCATTATATAGAAGTTTAATATATCGAATTCTCGCTAGATAACCTCTAGCATACCTTTGAATTCCTTCAACGCAGTATTTAAGCCTTCTATATTGCGTCTTCTTAACCCAACCTCGTATGTATCTCTGCAAAGTAGTTGCAGCTTTGTTTCTTCGTAAATTATTAGCACGTCTAAAAATATTTAATTAATGTTTGGTTGAAAATTCTAAAATAAATTACCTTCTGGCCAAGTAACCCCTAGCATATCTTTGAATATTATAAATAGCATTTTTCATACGGAAGTACTTCTTTCGACATACATAAGCCCTGATCGTACTTTGCATGATAATACAACACTTCATTAGTTTATCAGCTCTTAATTTTTCCAAATAAGCCACTTGGCCAGCTCTGAAAAATATTTTTGTTTTTCCGAATTGATAATGGTCGGAATTTTTAATATGCTGTTGTAAAATATTTGCACACGTAAGTCGCATGTTATCTTTTCTGATATCCTTAAATTTGCAGAGTACTCTGTATCGATAAAAGAAATCAACGTACGACCATCTGCTAGGAAAACCAGCAGCGGAAATTCTAATGGTTTCTAATACACCACAAGCTCTTAATTGTTGAACAGCTCTTTGTGGATTATATTCAAACGCAGATTTGGTATCGTTTGGTTTTATACATCGTACGTAATGCGGAGTAGTTGCATTTAAAGTAGTCATTAGCATATTCAAAGAATCCCTAAACTGAGATCCGACAGATTTTTTGTGGCTTTTCTGAATGGCTAGCGTAGGTTTTGCAGACACAATTTTAAGTTTAGTTCCACCAGGAACAGTTAATTTTGAATGATCATCACAAAATAATTTTCGAACCATATTATTTCTACTACTCTTTAATACTGAAATCTGTTCCTCTATTACAGTATCTCTGTTTTTCTCTAAAAATCCGTTACTCTCATATTGAACCTTGTCAGCGAAATGTTCAATGACAAATGCTGACGTGCCAAATCGAGCTTTTCCAAAGTGGGAGTACTTCATGCATTTTGAATACAATTTCTCAGTCCATGAACGATCTGAACCTCTTGGCATCTAAAATAAAGGACACATATAGATCATTATGTCTTTTATTGGGATACATTAATTTTAGAGCTTGATCATGGAATTTTACTATAAAACCTTATTCGTGCTGTTTTACAATGAAATTACTACAGCCACAACTAACCCGATAAACCCGCCCATAACTAGTCTCAAAACTTCGAACTAACTGAATTTTATCTATTCCTTCTCTATTCTAAATGTTTTGGCAATTAAAATAATTTCAAGAGATTTTCACTGCTTGTAGTTAGTTGTTGTCAAAGACATTCGAAAGCACTTATACAAGTACTTTCGATATTGCAAAATAAAAATATTGCTTTATTTATTATATGGCTTTTAAAACACGTAAGTAAAACTGTCTCAATATGTTTCCTGAATGTTTCAAGTTGGATCTTGGATATTCATCATACAGACATGCCGATGTTAGTAAATTCGCAACTTATATGTCTTCTTTAATTTTTTTTCTATCACCAGACTCTACATATTTACTTTACAAAGAAACATTATTGTATAACCATATGATTATGCATACTTAAGTTAATAATTTTACCAATACATATAATGAAATACAATTAATAACCCGTAATTTTAAATTCATATTCTGTTGAAGTTGTTTAAAACTTTGTTGTTGCTATAAATAGAATGATAATATGTTGCTCAATTTACGCACTTTTTGTGTCCAATCATGACCATAGATGTTACTTAGAATAACCCAAGAATGTTGCGTAATAGGCGCTGTTATTCTTTCATCTTCTCTGAGTTGTCAATCTAAGTAATTCCTAGAGAATCTCAAAAAGCAGTAGTCATAACATATTTAATGTCATAACTTAGTCATCAGATAAATATGAATGCTCATTCACATTTTTATGTCATAGTCCGTTGGCATAATCTTTGATTCGAAACTGGTACAATATGCAATATATCGATAGAATTAAGATTATATATGTAAGTATTACATTGTGTTACTAATGAATAAATGCTTACATTTTGTTATGTAGGTAATATTCGTATGTGTGTGTAAAGTTCCTACTTTTATCACTTAATTCATGCATTGGACATATTGCGTCATCTATGGCTCATTTACCATTTTCAAACTTCAGCGTAAATTATAAGATTATCAGCTTCTTTTGAGTATTGTGGTTGCTGATATAGCATATTTTGGATATGTAATCCGTTCTTCGTTTTGGGACACCTACACGTAGCAATATTAGCGGGTAGCATTAATACATACCGAGGTCGTCATATTTTAATTTCTGATAGGAAAGTAGTAAGTGGAAAAGAGCGCGACGAATTAAACAAAAGATAGACATAAGCGAGGCTGCCACACTGGACATTTGTAAGGCGTGGGGGTCCCCCGCCACTCCGTTGCTCTCCCTCCACTGTTAGCAAGCAGGCATCGCTGCATTGATAAGATCATCTTCTGCATATGATAGAAGTGCAAACCGAAATTAAAATTTGACGCTTACGGTATATAGGTAAAGACAATCTGTGTTATATGCAGCTTGCACATTATCTTTCAAATCTCCTATCTTCCATTATGTTCTTTTAATGCTTTTCTGGTAAGATAAAAATTATCGCGTCATACAATGGGATTTAGCTATTTTGTACTCTGTCAGAAAGCAATCGACTTATGGAGTAGGCATATCCGAAATTCACGAATCCAAGTGCATTAGGTTGGATTGAAACTTATCAAATATTATTTATATGTGGGATTTATTCAATGTTAATTAGGCATTATTTCTGGATTTTTATTAAATACTCATTACGCAATCAATTTATGAAATTGTAGTTCCGCATTTATTTTAGTTAGAATTACTTAAATGCACATTTAATATATTATTTTTTCCTATTCAAATTTCATGTAATTTATCTTTGAGTTGGATTATTTAAGCTTACGTATTTTGTAATGTTTTGTTTGTAAATTCTGACTAGGCTCTGTAAAAGATAAAGTGAATCCTGTTTGATTTTACATTCCTTACAGTTTTGATTATTTATTTTTGTAACGAAAGTCAACGAATCAGTTTAGGGAACGTTCAGAATTAATTTTGTGGAATTTCAAGCAAACATATTAGAGATATTGTATATTCATTTGTCAAGGTACGATGCTTTTGTTTTAATTTACGATTTATCAATAAGTGACAAGTCGTTCTTCGGCTGTAATTTTAGATTATTCGTTTTATAAATGTTATTGCGCTCATGATTTGTTTAAATAATGTAGTATTCTTTAATAGTTTAGGAATACTGTTGAACGTTTTCAGATTGACAAATTTATTTTACTTTTAAGCATTGTTTTGTTGTTCTAATGTTTGTATTACTTCGACTCATGTATATAATATTTTTATTTTGCAATCTTTGCATTTGTATATCAAATAGAAGTCTCAATAGAATCCCTTTCCAAATAATTTATTAATTTCATTATACGAGTGGATTAAATTAAATGTTTCCATGTAAAATTAATTCCTGGAGCCGCGATTTCTCACATTACAATTTATGGTTTCACTTTTACGCTAGACTTGTGCGTAGGCCAGTTGTTTTCGATATAGGCTGACAGGAATTGGCAGTTGATTTCTTATATTTCTCTTCTCATAATTTCATGTGTCTATCATTGTCGTTGATGAAATAAATTGCACGTATGTGTTTTACTAGCACTAATTATTACTTTAATTTTCCTTACAGTTGAAAAGAAACATAAGAGGGACCGATAAATCATAAAAGTGAGGTGATGTCCAATCTCCAGTTAGATACTTTGCAAATGAATCTCAAAGGACCAGTAATTTAATTATTGTTAAAAATGCTTTGATTTATGGGTTTTCAAATTTTTGAGAAGTTGATATATCAATATTTTTTTATAATGTAACTCATAGTAATGTACTAATAGAATATCTATTTAAAAGCAAAACTCTGTGAATACATAATCAGTGTCTATATCTGAGAACTATACAATGAGTCATATTTGATCACTGTCTAATTTCATGTATTCCTAGAGATGGTTATGCTTAGCATATTTTCCTGTGGCAGCAAATTGCAGTTTTCTATAAATAAGACAGATTTCCTATAAAAGTTAATAATATAATAGAGAATTAAAAGTGGTATACAAGCATGAACCCCTGAAGTTGGGAGCAGTAAAAAGGACATTTAACAGTACAATATTATAGCAATAATAATTAATTATAAATACAAACTATACATTTATGGACTCTAATACTTAAAAACCTGTGATTTGCTTATTATATTTATTATTATTGCTTACAGTTTTATATTTACAGCTCCAACATCCTTTTCGGCGCTCTCGTTTTGTCACAATGTGCCGTTTTTACCTCTTATATACAATTATAAAATTTTTAATAATATAAAATCCTTACCCTACATTCTTCATCTAATAAATCCAAAACACCTAGCTTTGTCTCTATTAAATCTATACATGGTTGATTATCGTAGAAGTCAATCATCTTCCACTCAATTTCTTCCCTTATATATTCTTCTTGTTCTAACTTAAACACATGTAAATTAAACTGCTGTTGTAATTTTTCATTCGCGTAATTTATGCAAAATTGTTCGAACGAATTAGTTTCGAATGTTTCAAAACCATATATATCTAGGACACCTATAAACTTATATTTTGGTGTGCCTGATTCTAAAGCCTTATTAATTACTGAAACAACCCAATCAAACAACTGGGAATAGATGTGTTTTGCCAAAGCGTCACGTGAAGTTATTGCTTGTTCTACTGACATAGGAATCAAGAAGACTTCCCTGTTGGAAACCATTTTCTTCGTACACAGCCACCGGGCAAGGTCTTTCATATCTATGTCGAGCAGATTGGCTAAAATTCTTAAAGTAGAATCCATATTCTACAAGAAAATAAAATATATTTGGAGTCACAAAGAATTATTTGAGATTACTTACGTTTATTGTACAACCTTCTTGGTTTTGTTCATTTTCCTGTTCAATTATTGTCTCAACAAAGTTTACATTGCCCAAGTGCAAAATAGCAGCAATTATTTTAAATAATTCCTGTTGTTCGGTTTCAGAAAAACCTAACATGGTGAGTGCGTTTACAGTTTCGTTATATGAATTAAGATCTCCCATATCGTCGTAACTTTTTCCTTGATTTAAATAGTGATATTTACTGCCATCATCTACAGAAGAATAATAATTCATTGTTATTAATTTTAGCCATATAATACACACCTAGTTGTAGGTAAGGATGGAAGTCTTTTGCCGCACATAATTGATAAAAAATGTGATAGTTTCTTTCATCTGGAGCTTGGAAAACTACTCTGGATTTTTCTAGCAAATACGTTCTCATAGATGCTCCACTTATATGGAAGAGTTTGTTTAATTGTAATTCGATAAATTTCCCAAATCTAGAACTATTGTCATTCCGTGTTGTTTTGGCATTACCTATTGCCTGGAATAAAAAAAGGAGAATATGATAATAGCAATCAATTTATCAAATAAGCAAAGAACCATACAAGTCAAAATAAGCTGTATTGCAAGTGTACATTTATATTTACAGATTGCAAATAAAGGATGAAATAGATGCTCCTAAACAAGGAGAATGCGATGATTTTATGAAATTAAGAACTAAATTACACGAGCCATGTGTCTGGTTAAAGAATCAAATAATTCATTAAATATCTCATATGGTGCAATTGGTAACTCATGTTAAATATAAATTACATGAAAATTAATTCTAAACAAAAATTCCTATCACGCTTAAAGATTGATGCTCTTATCTTCCTAGTAGACAAAAACTAGTTAATAGATATACAAATAATGCCAATAGATGAAGCACAAGATCTATGACTCTGCACTCTTCTTTACCGGCCACTATATCCCTAAAGAGCATCTTAGAATACATCAGAAGAAAAGTTGTTCATAGCGTGCGCAAAATTATATGACCAACCATCGTGGAGGAACTACCAAAAACGATAAAGAGATTAATAGAAACAAATTTGTTTGAACTGATAGACTGGGATACAACATTTTAATTTTCGACGTTTGGATACGTAGAAGGTGCATGTACATGTAGTATGTGATTTAAATATTTTTCAGGATTAATAAAGTAAATAATTTTCAATGGCAGAAAACTCCGACGAGAGCCGATACTGGTATAAAATTCTTTAAGTTGTATGCCACACAACTTTTTGGAAGTCAATATACGCTTTTCATACAATATTTTCATAATAATGCTGTTGTGTCACAATACCAGTTTTATATTCGTCAGCAACAAGGTCGTCAATACATTGTTCTACTTCTGCAATAACTTCCTCGTCTATCTTGAATTTAGTTCCGGAGCACAAAAGCTTGAGATTTAGGAATAAGTGAGAACCTGAAGAAGCTGGATCCGATGAATAGGGTGGTTGGGGCCCAACCTTAAATCGTAATTCATCCAGTTTTTCTCTAACAAGATGACTATTGCATACAGGTGCATTTTCATGATTTAATAGCACCCTTTCGAGCCATTACAAGTCTTTTGTAGGTTATGGCAACATTAACTTTATCCAGAAAGGTCGATACGTATATTTCGGGATTTACATTTAATAACGACATTTTTATGGTAAATTTTTCGCCTCTTCTTGGTAGCTCGATGAGCACATGTGTTTCAGGTAATGCCTATGTAATCAAGGCTTTAATTATTGAATGTTATTAATTTTTTGATGTTAAGGAAACGTTATAACTGCAGATTTATTCATAAATAATAATTGTTTTTTTATGGCTCACCCTGAATTGGTGTTCCTTTGTAATGTTGTTATTTTTCATGTCGTCTTTTGCAAAAATCTCATTGCCGCGCGAAAATGGTTAAAACCACGTAGAAGTTGATGGTTAGAAAAGGAAAGAGCAACATCTAACTTCCGTTTACTTTGTATAAGTCGTGAAACTTTCTGTTCTGAAATTTAATTCAAACAAATACTGGGATTTATCGTTCCGTAACTTACATTTTCGTTAGTTAGTAGAAGTTATAGTTTATGACTTTTGGAATTTCGATTATGAGGAAATTCAGTTGGATGGATTAGTGCTTCACAAATCGAAAAATACCTTATTGAAGTCCACTAATATCTAATAATATCTCCAGTTGATATCAGCCCTTGCGATGGTGATTCACCTACTTCACCATGATGCGAGTAAAGCCTACATTAAGAAAATAAAGGTCAGGTACTCGATACCTTAATTTATAATTACAAATCACAGACACCCGTTTGTCCAACCTTTGCATTATTCAAGTCACTGCGAGTCCATTCACTAAAGAGTCTGCTTTTGTTTAAATAGCTGTGTAGCGTTTTGATGTAAATTATTTTATGATTTTCCAGTATTCCAAATATGTAGTAAAATTAGGTTCAAATAGTTTCTTAAGTCTATTATTTATATATAACACCTTATTGTAATCATGTTCTAGTTAAATCACAATTCAAAGTATCCTAATACTTGCTGTTTACTTTCAGTTGTTATACTGTTAGTTACTTCGTATTCTCTTATGCAATGTTTGTCCCATCAGGACAACCGAATTTAATATTAGTAATTACGAGGGGAGGTCAAAATATTCGCGGAATGACGATGAAGGGGCGTGAAATAAAACACAAATTTAAATTTCCTTTTCGATGAATTCTCCCTTGACCCTAATGCAAAAAAGAATTTTTTGTCAAGGCCTGCAAAAAAGATGGAAACAGTCGATTTCACTTCTTCACTATTAGTAATTTTTTTTCCTCAAAGCTCTTTTTAATTTTGGAAATAAATAGTAGTCAGACGAGGACAAATCTGGACTATAAGGAGGGTGGGGCTTAGTGTTGCAAAGTCGGACCTGTGTAGAACATCCATCACAAAATGACTCTTGTGAACGGATGCATTATCGTGCGAAAGGAGAACACCTCGAGCCCATTTCCCCTTCTTTTTCTTTTAATGGCGTCTTTTAGTTTCTCTAATATTGTAGCGTAGTATTGCCCCGTTATACTGACACTCTCTTCCTTACAATCAATCATTAAAATACTTTCTGAATCCCAGAATACCGTAGCCATAATCTTTTCAGCCGATTCTGACACCTTGAGCTTCTTAGGCGGTGCCGTGCCTTTTTTGTGCCACTGATTATGCTATTTTTTAATCGTTGTTTTGCCAGGGCAAGAGTCCCCATTAACAGACGACATCTCTTCCATAATAGTCTGTGGCGTTTTTCCTTGCCTAGTAAGGAATTTAATGACGGCACGATACTCAATTTTGTTCATAGTGCATGTTACCTTCGCGATTTACTACTTTAACTGGTGATATCTCAAACGTCACTGAACCAATCGCACTGAGATTTGACATTTACAGTTGCATTGAGTCGCCGTCTAGTGTCAGGTGCACAAAACAAAAATCTCTTCTCTCCATCCCCTCCATTCCGCGAATATTTTGACCTCCCCTCGTATGTAGCACACTTGTTAGTTTTCTGTAATTCCCCGTTTCATTGTTCTGTAGCATTTCTAGTTTTAAATTCTACTAAGATTTTGATATCCTGGTCGCCGGTGATTTGATAGTATCGTATTGCTAAAATGGCTAATTAATCGACAATAATTTCATCTTTCCTTGTTTTAAACGATATTTTTTGTGAGGTTAAATATGCATACAAACAACAACGCTTGCGTGTTACATTATTTTTAGGGAGAAAAATATTGTGTTTCATTATTTTTCCATTGTTAAAGCCCGAGCGGGTATTAAATGGAAATAATAATAATAATAATAATAACTTTATTTTCTCCCTTAAAAAAAAATTGCAACATTACAGATAACAAAAGAGGATAGTAAATTATAGGTAGAAAACGTAAGGGGTAGTTCAGGTGCACAGAATACTATGAGCTCTGCTCTTCCACTAAACCCTTATATTTGTACCAATCAGTATTATATAACTACTGCGTGTGCCTAAAATCTAACCTAAACTAATAATTCTGTGCATCCCCAAAACACGATTGCCCAAATAAAATACAAGTAATAGAAATAATAGAAACATACAAGTAACAACATTAATACCATGTAAGTATGTGTTTTTGTGAGAGCACCGCAAGAAAAACAACAGTAATCCTACCAATAACAGCATTGAAAATTCAGTCACAAAAATATTTAACAAAAATATATAAATAAGCCCACTGTACATTACATTACAACACTACTGACTTGAAAAAAGAAGAGACCAAGCAGCACACCTGAACGCCGACGCACTCGCAGTTTTCATATATTCCGGTAGTGGATTATATAAGGAGAAAATCGTATATATACGCAAATGATCTAGTATAAAAGGCTGTTCTGTGAGCGGGAGGCCTTATCAGGTTCTTATCCTGACGTTTATATTGTGGATGTCACACCGAAATCTTATCTTGTTGTAGAGGTAGGAAGGACTATGATTACAAAGAATACTATGAAATAAGATTAAAGAGTGAAAAGCTACGCGGTTACGCATGTTAAGCCATCCCAACTCCGCCAACCTACACGAGATGCGGTCATATTTCCGAACAGAGAAAATATATCGCATGCAAGCATTTTGCACCCCCTGCATCCTGCGAGCGAGCATCCATACTATCCACATGTCTTTTCTTTCTATTATGACTGTTCAACTTCCTTTACCACGTCCTACTCCTCAATAGACAACTACCCGTTGCCGGACCAGTAGTCGCTGATTCTATTAAGGTGGCGCTAATTAAAATCTTAATTAATTAAGCATCCATAGAAGTGACCATGACAGTGAGTCTTTTGGGTCATTGTTATTTGTTGCTGATTTTAGTAACTAGTCATATTTAGTCGCACGTAGCTAGCCAACAGATTCACTTAAACATCATCGGATTTGGCCTTTTCCATTTGTTTGTTATTGCTATAGTAAGTACCAGCGCCGCGCCGCCACAGTTGTTCAGAACAGGAAAAAAATCGATTTTCAGAAAAAGTGAATTTTAACATGTATTTGTAGCAAATACCTTACTAAATAATTGAACTTTATGAAAAAAGATAGTACGTTTGATTACTGTAATAAAACGCATATAAATTTCAGAAAGGCTTTTAGTATCCATCAGCAAGTAGCTATAAGTTGATATTATGCATACATGATCTCTATAATATCTATTATTAACCTTATAAATTTCAGCTGCTTCTTTTTGCTCTTTTCTGAGAAAATGACATCTAAAGAAGTAATACACACGTCTTATGCGTGGTTATATAAGCTTCCCGCAAATCGTTTTACGTGATGCGCAGACAATTTTTTCCATAAATGTGTGAGCTTGGACCACTGTGGCACTGGGGCGCGTTACAGGACAGCATATGTTCTGAAAACCTCTTGGCTTTCTTTGGTGGAGCACTACCACGCTACCTCCATTGCTGAGATTATCAATTCGGTTCGACATACAGTAGTAGAACTAAGTTTCATCGACCATAAGAAAGCATTCCAAAAAATCTATTGGGTTGATGTTAAAGTGTTTCAAATAGTCGTTAGAAATTCAGGTTCTTTCACGTTTTTGATCTGCATCCAATAAACACTGCACCTACCTAGTGCTTAGGCATATCTAGTTCGACACGAAGTATGTGATGTACACATTCAGTGCCCACAACCTTGCCGATCTGCTCCTCTTTCACTCCTCGGTTACGCAACCCAATATCGTAAACTGTTTCGACCTTTTCTGGAATGATAACACGTTTTCATGAACCAAGACGTTTTCCATCGTCGAGACTCAAGTTGGCACGTTTATAGCGAACAACCCTGAAGCAATTTCTTGTCTTTGAAGAAGGATCGTTGCCCAATGTTTGCTGCATAATCGTCAAAACCTTAGTTGTGTTTATTATCTTAAATGCAAGTACTGAATTGCACCATAAATAGCGATTCTTTCCAAGCATATCTGCCAAACTGAATATTTGACGATATTCAAAATATAATATCGGCTTGTGAACGCATAACCTACTCGAAAGTAATACCAATTTTTTAACAAGCAAACACTTCCTCGAATCATCTTCGTAATTTATTCAGTCTGTTCTACGAATGTCGATATTCCCACACTTAAGTACTTAAGTTAAGATAGAAAAACATTAGTTTAAACCTTAACAATACATTCTTGAAATGAGGAAAACATGATATCAAGAACAGAAAATCAAAATGTCCATTTACGGAAATAATACGTTCAATAAAGTAGGCAGTGGCACAGATTTGAATGGCAGGAGTATACTTTCATCTATATACTTCAAATTTAATGAACATCCATAGACACTGATGAGTGATAAAAATCCGAAAATGAAAATTTATATAAGGCTGATACATATGCTATACATTATCAAATATATAGCTATAACTAAATGATGTAACTTTTAGTATAGTACAGGATGGATCAATGTAAATTGTTCACGTTTGTAAATAATGTAACAACGCTGTTTTTGTGGAAAGAAGAGATATTTTACAGTTAATTTTCAAAGATAGTAGTTCAGACTTTGATGCAGCTTCATAGTCTACATTAACTAACAGAAAAAACAAATAAGTAAGAAAAGTAATGTCCATATTAGAAAACAATAAATTTCACTCACCTCCATTACAGGGCTACTGGCAAGAACTTTCTTTTCTACCTGTGTTTCAGTTGCACTGCCACCTACCGTAGCGAAGTATCGCATTGCATATTTTGCAGAAACAGTTTTTCCAGCACCACTCTCACCAGATACAATAATGCTTTGATCCGTTTGCTCCCTTTCAAGTTGGGTATAGGCTTCTTCCGCCACAGCAAAAATATGTGGATCCAGGTCTCCCATCGCCTGACCTCTGTAAGCTTGTATTGTATCAATGCCTGCAATATAATAGCTACCATCATTTTCCAATAAAATTAAGATTTAATTAATTGGATATTTGCGTAAATATTGCATTCATATTTAAATTTTAGTTTAAGATGTAATATAATACACTTTTTCGCAAGAAATTTGGAGAGTTATTGTTTACAATCAAAAAGCAATCAGATAATAATATGACAAATGTTATACACATTAAGAAATGGAAGGTGATATGTTTGTAAAATATTAATATTCAATAAATTAGGAGCAAAATTTCAATTAAGTAGCTCAATCGTGCTGGTAGCCTATTACTACGGGTTTGGTAAATGTTGAAAAATAAATTATAATATAAGTGACTTATAATTGAAAGTATAATTAAAAAAAGCTAAATATGCTTGTTAATATAATATTATGTAATTTGGCAACGTGGCCATTGCCAATATATAGTAATCAGTTATTATCGTATACTAGTAACGAATACTTGCTATGCTTTGTTCTTTTTGATAGAAGATATTCTGTGCTTCGGATTTTATTTAAATAATTTAAATATTTACATTTTCAACTAATGCTCAAGAACTTTAATTCATTAATTTCTGATACAGGGTTTTAGGTTTAAATTTTGTCTATTATCGTTGTTTCTATTTACTGGGTTGGTTGATTTAAATTTGTGATAAAACAGTATGTTCTGCTGTAATGCTTTCTAGTACAAGATGTCACTAGGTGTGTTCAGTTGAAATAACAAACAACAAAACACACGTGTAGTTAAAATCAGTAGCTTTTATATGGATGTACTGTAGTTAATATTAAACAAATCAGATATGTACAATAACTTGTATTGAAATTTGTAAATAATTCTATTCTATTTTATATGTTTATAGATATGACAATGGAACATATAAATAACAAATTGAAAAAACAGAGGAAATAATGGATTTTACTAATGCAAGGTCAAGCATTGATATAATATTAATTAATAAGTTAAAATTAAAATTATTCTCTCTTTCCCAATGACTATCTTCAGAAGAATAAGCATGATTTTCACATAGACTTATACATAATTCCAAATCAAAAATATATAATTATACCATAATGTAATCTTTCTGAATAAATCTAGTTATCGGATTGTTAACATGAGAATGCTGCACTTTGACAAGATCTCCAACAACCTTTGAACTGGATTTGAAGTTAGTCTGTGTCTTTATCTCGAACAATTGCATGGGTTGTCTTGGCATGCAACAGATACGTGTTTTAAAGGATCATATACTGTTTTATTTTAGCTCAGGAATGTATCTGTGATAATAATAATAATAAGGTAGGAATAAATTTATTTTAGCCTTAAAGCATTGATGAACCTTATAAATCCGTAGTGAAATATTCGGCTTATTCCTTTTTATCACGCAGAAGCTATTTTATCGCAAATGTAAGGTTAAATATTATTGCAGTAATACAATTTTTAGTTGTCAACGAACTAGCTTTGCTGAAAATTATATTTTGGAGGACGAAAAAGAACAAGAATTATTTCAGAATTTGTTTGAATACACGTGCATGAAAGATCCGAATTTGAAAGAGGCTCTCAGTCATATACCACAAAATGCAACATATCGGTCACCTGATATTCAAAATCAAATAATTGAAGCAATGGTTCAAGCAGTACAAAGTTCCATTGTTGAAGATATTGAGGAATCTGATGTGAACTGGTTTACGCAAAAATATTGCAATAGCAATACGTTACGTTAAGGATGGAATCGTCAATGTGTCGTTGCTGACAGTTACAACTACTGGAAACCTTAATGCCGCCACTTTTACAGAATTAGCGTTAAATACCCTTACGGAAAATAACATTGACCTCTATCGTATGCTAAGCCAATGTTTCGATGGCGCAAGTGTAATGGGTGGAAAGGTTTCGGGAGTTGCGACGAAAATAGAAAATAAATTGGGCCGAAAAATTCCTTACGTCTACTGCTATAACTATCGCTTGCATTTAATAGTCATCAGGATTATCTCAGAAGTGACATTCATTCGTTTATTTTTTGATCAATGCGTCATGTTACATGAATTCTTTCACCATTGCAAAATAGCTGCCTTGTACACTTGGCGGTTACAAAAATTGTAAACGATAATTATTCATCGATTTTGAAGATTTTAGATGAAATTAAAAATGACCGATTTAACGATGACGACGTCGTCAAGAGTATCGGCATTAAAAAAGTCATGCTCAATTTGGAATTTCGAATGGCTATGGTTGTGGCCAAACAAATCTTATCCATGCTTCAACCTGCAGACGCAGCTTTACAAGCCCGAAGCACAGGATTGAAAGACGCCATAACAATCATAACGTGTGTCCATAACGAATTGAAGAAACTGAGATCAGATGAAATGCATCATCATATTTTGGCAGAAGCTAAGTCTATGACAAGCGACGATTCTGGAAATAGGACCCAGACCCAGAAGAGGCAAGTCAAAGAATCAAATCGGATGGATGACTACTTGTTATATGGCCCTTTCTGTTCCTCCGCGAAACAAAATATAGAAGACCAGGATGCTCAGCCATTTAAATCTGAGTATTTCGATACGTTGGACATACTAATTGACGAATTACAAAGAAAATTTTCGGACAATGACGATCTACGAAATTCATTAGCGAGTCTCGATCCGTTGGATGTAGACAAAATGGTACCGTTGCAAATTTAGGTATGTGTGAGAAAATTAAGCAAAATATGTTGCTGCTTGTAAAATATTTGTGTTATTTATTTATGTCCAATTCACAATTTCAACTGATTTTTCAAGTCTAACAATTCCATCAAGGGAAAAGGCACAGGATTGAAAGACTCCATAACAATCATAAAGTGCGTCCAAAATGAAGTGACGAAACTGAGATCAGATGAAATGTATCATCAAATTTTGGCGATTCTGAAAATAGGACCCAGACCCAGAAGAGGCAAGTCAAAGAATCAAATCGGATGGATGACTACTTGTTGTATGGCTCTTTCTGTTCCTCCGCGAAACAAAATATAGAAGACCAGGATGCTCAGCCATTTAAATCTGCGTATTTCGATACGTTGGACATACTAATTGACGAATTACAAAGAAGATTTTCGGACAATGACGATCTACGAAATTCATTAGCGAGCCTCGATCCGTTGGATGTAGACAAAATGGTACTGTTGAAAAAATTTGGTTTGTGTGAGAAAATTAAGCAAAACTATGTTGCTGCTTGTAAAATACTTGTGTTATTTATTTATGTCCAATTCACAATTTCATCTGATTTTTCAGGTCTAACAATTCCATCAAGGAAGAGGCTACTGTGGTCAAAGCTTATTTGAGTCGTCGCGAGGATACAATGGAAAAAATAATGCAAGTTTTGTACAGGCAGCGTGAGGCGTTTAAAGACATATATAAACTTTTTGCATCTGTAGCGACGATAGGATGTAGCACAGCTGTGTGCGAATCCACGTTTTCAACTCTGCAAGGCAATCAATAGGCCTTAGAGGCTGTCAGTGGGTCAGGAAAGAAAGGCAGGCATGGTATTTATGGTCTTTGAAAGGAAAAGAACCACGTCAGTTGATCTGAATGAAGTCCTTCGCATTTTTAGTAATATGGAGAATCGAAGAAAGACTTTTTATTATTATATTGAATATAATATGTTTAGAGAAATAATATACAAAATATAAATGAATTTTTTGCTCTTATCTACTCACTCTCACAAGTCAAGTACGACAAAAATTGATTGACCAAACCAGTTCATGTAGAATTTCTACTTCCGCCCTACGTGTAACCGCCGCTCACTGTTAAAAATGCCTGTAATATTTCATTATATATTCATTAATATTTACCTAATTTGTAATGGGATTAAAGAAAAGCACATAATATACTATGCGATAGGCAAATACATAGTAAATAACAAGTACTAATTGTGTATTATGAATTTTACAACGAAATGTTCTTTAAAATATAGTAAAAGTACATAACATGTTCTGCGACTTTTAAGTTAGAGCATGCGCATCAAAATTAGTCGCCATTAGTCTTGTTCATTCCTACCTAACTGTGGTGACAAAGAAATGGTGTCTGTGTTTTTTTGTTGTAGCTGTTGAAATAGGTAGGTTTATATACTACAACAATGCGGAATATGCAAATTTAACTGTGCTACACAAAGAAAATACGATTTAAATCAATATTTACATAGAAATTGGATTTTTTTTCTTTATATTGCACACGTGAGAATTGTAATGTGATATTTATAACATATATGAGATTTGAGCAACATTTATATAATAAAACAGTTTTTTAAAACATGTGAAAAAATTAAAAAGGCTCTTGAATAATAAATCAAAACGAATATTGGATGAAAATGGAAGCGATTCTACAAAAGAAATTTTAGAAGCCATTACAAAATATATTCAGGAGGACTTTGGTGTTATTTACAGATTTACAGAGGTATAATAGTTATTAGGTTTACATGATTTTATAAAAATAATATAAAATTTATTTGTAGAATCTGTCAGATGATGTCAGTGAGGCCAACCAGCTAGCTGCACCATATATTGTAATACAAAAAGGTAAATTTGTAGATATAGCTTTGTACGTAAAATGTCCTTAATTCGCTATTGTCAAAGCAATTACTATAGAATTATAGTTTGACTATAACCTTTTTTTCGGTTTAGATTTTTCTAAATATGGTTTTATATTTTATGCAGAACAAGAAGATATCCCGCCTATATACGGATTATCAACTAACTTGGATGCTTACGAAAATTTCGAAGATGCGTTCATGGTCTGTTTTCCGTTATATTTTATATTTATATATAAAATATATTATTATACAATTCCCCAAATCATGTAGTGCAACCCTAGAACTAATTCAAAGACTGGTACTCAAAATATACCCAGACAGATGATCAATATCAAAAAAAGTTAATCCTATTTGAAAGAAGGTTTTTAATGTTATGATTAAATAAAGAGATTTTTAATTTTAGTGGAATACTAATATTTTTATCTTTAAAACTATTTTATATATCATTATATGTATTGTACTTGCTGGAACTTAGTTTAGATTTTGTTTAGAATAACTTATTTATTCTTGTCGTTCAATGTTTACCAAAATTAAAAATAAAATATATTAATACTTTATAAAAATTATTTTTAGTTTATTATCCAACCAATCCTTAAATCTAATTACAGAAAAACATCTTACGTAATTTCTATAATTTACCAGTTAAAATTAGAATAACTATTTAGCATTCACACTGAAATCCCACTTGGAACTAATGTTGCATATACATAAATTTCATAGTTGCTATGACTTTGTAAATGTTATAACTGATGTCTTAAATGTTCTGGGTAAGCAAAATATCACGCATTTATATACAGTTGATACAATATACAAATATAATATATATATAAGTTGAAATAATTAAGAAATTTATGTGTTTTTAAATATTTAATCATTTTACCATGTAAAAGTACATATTTGAGGCAACAATTTTACTATGTAAATAATCATATTCCGTTATGAATCTTCACTGTGTGAATGTGCATACGTAATTATGTAATTACACAAAGAAGTTTACCTTCACAAATTATACAATTTTACAATGTAATTTTCAATAAGCGGGCATTGAAAGCGGTTTCAATTTACAATGTAAATTTCAGTAAGCAGTCATTGAAAGCAATTCCATAATATATCGGGTAAATTTAAAAATTCCATAACATAACGTTGGTCACAAAATTGCCAACGTTATGTTATGTAATATTTTCTCACAGTGAGCACCCTACCTTAAATTCAACTCTAGCTACGGCCTTGACCTAACCCCATTAACTTATTTACTGTTATAGTTAGTTGCTAATTATAAACAAACTAGCATTCTAGATCAAACTTAATATTTTTATAAAACTTTTAAAAATCATACTCAATATATAATTCCGTTTATTGTTAATATTTATGTTTCATAGCGTTCATTAACTCTAATTAATGATCATATTTATTTAATTTATTTATATGCACAAGATGTACTACGATAATTAAGAAACTATATTTTGATTTGTCAAATTCAGGGATTTACATAGTCTTTAATTGAATCTTCCAATTCAATAACATTTAAATGAGTGTAAAGTAGCTACAAAAATAAATTTAATGTTTAATTTTACCGTATTCATATCAAATGATTTATTACAATATTATAATAAAACCGTCAAGTAAAATGTTTGGGAATAATCTGTCATAGAGTAATTAAATTTATGCTGGAATAATATGTAAGCTTACGTACTAAGGGCCGGTTTTTCCAACTGCGATTAAAACGCCGGTTAGCGTAATCATTCATTAAAACACCGGTTAGTACAAATTTGCGTTTTTCCAACGCCGGTTCACTCTAATCGTTGATTAAGAACGTCGTTAATCGACCAAATTTTAACCGGCGAAAGAAATACCTGATAAAATATTAAACAGTGATTAGGACTATATACACATGCGCATAACCTAGAAGATTTGAATTTATGTTATTATTGACAGCTGTTGTTTTCATATGCATTTGTTTTACTGTATAAAAGTATTTTTTGAAATTAATTAATAATTATTTACATCAGTGATTTAGTAATTGTATTGAACAGTAAATGTAATGAATAGTATAATTAAAAAAAAAAAATAGCATAATATTAAATATGTGTAACTTTTAGCTTACTGCAGAAATTTAATTAATTAATAACTAGAAATAATTTTCTCTGATGAGGATGATACAGTTTTGGAAGTTTTTCTATTCTACTACAATTCACCTTAATTCGTGTGGATTCTAAGATCCTGTGGCAATTTAAGCCTTCATTTGGCTCATTCTTTTTTTGTAATTGCATTTAATAGCACCTTATGAAAACATCATTTTAGTCGAACATATTTCAGACTCACTTTAGATATGTCATGAACATATTAAACTATACTGAAAAATTACAAATGAAATTGAAAATATGGAAGAAATTCTAGAGAAGCTGGCAGGTTTATGTTGAAATTATATGCAGACACTTTAAATTCTTTTAGCTGAACTGGGTCTGGATGAATAATGTACATGCCTGTAAAGTTGACGTGCAGTTAAATTCTACACTAATAGTTATTACAGGCACTGTCAAGTTCACACCGATTCCTCCAGAACATAACATTTATTATGTTGAAATCGTGTAAACCAATTTGGAAGTCTTTCTCAATTAAACTTCTTTGATTAAAGGACTTAAAATTAGTTAGAATGTATTGTTGTTAATAAATCTTTCAGTAAAAATATCTGGCTTTATTCACCCCACAGGAATTTGGTGAAAGTTAAATCATCTCAGATATGCCAACGGAAAGTACAATATTTTATACCATTATAGTGTGAGTGATAATCCAACTTAAGACTCTAGATGTAGACTTTTCTTTTTCAGTAAATTGTTCCTAATTTTATGATTTTGTTACATGTCATATATTTTACATAATTTTGGTACTTAACTGTTAATTTCATATATGTATGTATATTGCATTAGTTTTTTCATTTTTACAAAATTTTTGTATTTTTCAATAGCAGTAAGTAATGAATAAATTTATTTCAGTTTTAAGTTTGTTGCACTTTGTTATTATTTCGAATAGAAATTTTAAATATGTGCTATGTACATAGAAATTCGCACATGCAAAATTCACAAAATAAGTACTTACACCTTATTTACTAAAATGAAATTTCTAATTATAAAGAATAAAGGCAAAAAGCACAAAGAAGAAATTCAAATATAGGAAATAGCGCCAATATTATTAGAACAAATATGCTAATTTAGATCAAATGTACGAGCATTTTTGTTACCAACCTTCTAAAATAAACTCTTAATCACTGATCAGATAACCGGCGTATTTCTTGGCATTGAAAAACGCCGGTTAGAGATAATCAACGATTAAGCGTAATCAATGATTAGTTAACCGGATACTTTAACCGGTGTTGGAAAAACCGGCCCTAAAAATTGAGTCTCAAAATAATCCGTTACAGCTCTGGTACAAACTCTGATATTTTCGTTCATATCTACACAGTATAATAATTGAATATTTAATATAAAAAAATATATCAGTTTAAAAAAATATTCATTTAAATTTTTATTTTTATTCACTTTAGTATTGAAATTAATAAATTTTATGTATGACTAATTATTTTATTCGTTAATATACAATATAATATTCCTTTGTTTATATAACTCATGAAATATATGTTTTGTTTACATATACGAGGTAGGCGCCATAAATTCTCGGCCTGACAGACTTATACAAGTTCAAACGTGTTCAAACTCCGTCACGTCATGCATGCATATCCGCGAAGTGTACACTAGAAACATGACGGTTCGAAGCCTAGTAGTTTTTAGTAACTAATCAACTAATATGACTATCGCACGAAAATATCTGCAGTAATGAAAATTGAGTACCGCGCGGTCATTAAATTTTTAACAAAAGAAGGGCATACACCTTATCATATTAAACAACGTTTAGACGGCGTTTACGGTGATTCATCTCCTTCGTATTCAACTGTAAAAAAGTGGGGAAAATGTTTCCGTTTAGAACAAGAATTCCTGGAAGATGCTGATCAGTCGGGTCGACCTATTGAAGTGATAACGCCTCCACAAATTTCAATTATTGAACATTTTGTGCTAGAAGATCGCCGTTTAAAAGTGAAGGAATTAGCAGTGATAACAAACATTTTCGAAGCAAGTATTCGCCGAATTCTCCATGACCATTCGGTTATGAATAAAATTAGTACTAGATGGGTACCGCGACTTCTTTCTGCTCTCCAACGTGAACGTCGAGTCGAATGTGCGCAGTCGTTTCTGAACATGTTTGGAGACGACCCAAAACCGATTTTGGAGTCCATTGTCACAGGGGATGAAACGACGGTTATGTTTTACGGTCCTCTATCGAAAAAGAAGTCCATGAAATGACGGCGACCTGATGAACCTCGTCCCAGAAAGGCGAAACTCGTTCAATCAACCAAAAAGGTGATGGTCACAATCTTCTGGGCTTGTGAGGGCATTTTGCTAATTGACTTTAAAGAGCGCAATACAAGTGTGAACGGCACATATTATGCGTCTTTATTGCATAAATTAAGGGACAATATTCGTGCAAAACGTCTTGAAAAATTGACAAAAGATGTGTGATTATTGCACGACAATGCTTCCGTCCATACTGCCGCCATTTCACAAGCTGGCATCCGCGAATGCGGCTTTCAAGAATTGCAACATCCACTGTATAGTCCGGATATGGCTCCTTGTGATTTTTTTTGTTTTCTAATTTAAAAAAAGAGCTTAGGGACGTAGTTTTAAGGACGACAGTGAGTTGCAAGCAGCTGTTATATAACATTTTGACGGAAAAACTTCAGATTGTTCTTACAAGGCTATCAAATTATTAATTAATCCTTGTAATAAATGTATGGAAGTTAGGGGAGATTACATTAAAACATAAAAATTCTTTTATTGTTCCAAGTTTCTTTTTTCTATATCAGGCCGAGAATTTATGTCACCTACCTCGTACTTAGAATGTTTCGATTTTATAACAATCTCATTATCAAAATTAAAGAAAAATATTTTTAAATATGCTAAACCTCCACATTACCTAGACATTCTCACATCAGAAGCAATATGTATAGTAAGATGGAGAAAATGTATGAAAAACTATGTCAGGACTTATAAGATCAAAAAATGTAAGTAAATATACAATATCATTTTTATTTAAAATTAATAAGCATCATAAAATTTCAATTCTATTCTAAACATAGCCTTAGAAGTTTTGTTATTCAAAATTAATTGATTTTATATTATCGTTTATGCAGGCAATATAAAATATATAAAATTAATTTCTTTTGAACCCTTCTTCTTTATTAATTTTAACTAAACATGGTATTATATATTTACTTACATTTCCTGATCATATTAGTCCTGAAATTATTTTTCATACACTTTCTTCATCTTTTAGTAATTATTTAATATCTCTAAAATAATTACAATAATATTTTAATAATTATCAACGTGATTTTGCATTATTGACTTTTACAATACATAATGCAATATTTTATTTAAAAAAAATTAAATTCAACTATATACCAACAATAACGAACAAAAAACATTTTAACAAATGAATATGGCATTTGCTTGATCGTACCTGCAAGTTTAGTGTTAAGAGAGCACATGAGAACTTCACCGGAAAGTCCTCTTTTTCTTCTTTTATATCTATAGACAGTTGAAAATCGCGCTTTTATCGAGCCGTCTGTATTTATTTATATCTGTGGGTACGCTTGTTCGAAGATTGGGCTGTCCTCACTACGAATTCTATCTTCCCATGTCCTCCAATCTGACAGATAATTAAACATCTTCATATTTATAAAAATCGATGTTGTCTTTCAAATATGATTTTTAAAATTTCATAAACATATTTTCCAGTACCTATGGTATATAATTATTACGCTTACAACTTACAGCGATGTATTTACATTCATTTGTTTGTTTTTCTTAATTTTACAACGCAAACAAAGATTGTGCTGATAAATTTTTGCACTGACATTCTTATTGGTTGCCATGTATCTTTTTTTTCCATTAGGTAGTTTAATTCTTATTTCTCTTTTATTCAAAGCTACAGGAAACAGCCGGTACAAATTCAACACTACTGGAATCTTTCTTTCATTTTTCTTCATCCATTATGCTGGAACGTCTTCCATTACATCTTGTTCTGGTTTGTATTCTTGGACTCAAAACCATGTAATATGTCTATTAAATACGGAAACCTATGATTTTTATATTAAAATAATAATATTATTTCCTTTACTATGTCGTTCGTATTTTTAAATAATATTTTCTTTCTTAATTCTATATATAAATTAAGAAAGATTTTTAAAACGATATGTACAAGAAACAAACAGAAACATTAAACCAATTCAAACTTAAGATTTACTAAATTAAAAAAAACAAAATTGGATTCTTAAAGTGTTATATTATATTCATGCACATAATATAAGTGCATTACCATAAATGATTCATTATTACAGGATTTTTTTCTTCCCACGCATATACATATATCTCCGGTATGTCGTTTAACAGCTTTAAGATGTTAACCCATTTGATATCTGAGAAGAATTATAGAAAATTCTGCATGTCAACTTTTCCTTTTATGCTAATTAAAGATTTTTTAAAAATATCATTTTCTTTTTATTATTATTCTGATCACATCTATCTTCAAATGTTGGAGCCCGCAACCAACATTACATTACTCCATTTTCTTTGCCTCGTAAATAATATTATTGAATTGTAATTATACCGCATGTGTCAATTTTCATTCATAGGCGATCAATGCATACAATACGTGGCAACGTGGTACCCCTACTTTCCTTTCCAATGCCAGCGCGACCGATACATGCTCGCAAATACAAGTTAGCAGTAACTATTGTACCACGGACTTGGGTGTTTGTAATGCGTCCAGAAATAATATTTACGATATGCAAGGATTTGTTTTTCTTTTTCATTTCAGTAATGCAGAGAATTATTAAGCTGCGTTCACGCTGCATGACACAAACAAAAGCGTAATTCTAATAAAATTGAAACATAACCATAATAAAATAAAAACCCTAATAAAGTAAATAAAAAAGGATTCTAAAAATAATAATAAACTACACAAAAGAAATTTACTCTTACGTTTTCTAACATGAGAGCAGTTACTGAATTAGCAGCCTCAATTATTTTTTCTCTCAAGGCAACTATGTTTTTTGCTCTACCAGCTTCATGGGTATAAACAATATTTTTGACATAGCCCCACAAAAAAAAACATTTGGAGAGAGATCAGGAGATCGCGGAGGCCATTTGATGTTTCCCGTTCCAGTAATAAGACGGCTTTTATTGCAGACCGCAACGTGATTGCAGCTAAACACTGAATGTAAAATCAGGTAGGGAGTAGTGGGAAGATCGGAGAAAATCGTTGTGATGTCGGCAGTTGCCGGCATTGGTGACGGACAGTAGGGGTACCACGTTGCCACGTATTAGATGCATACGTACAGATCGCACGTAAACATTGAATCCCTATACCTAATGATATTTGACACATGCGGTATATGTTACCCTAAAAAGCCGAAATCCGTTTTTACGCGTACTTACTAGTAAGAATGCGAAGTAACTACGAGCATTTATAATTTCGTGTTTTTACTAGGGAAAACACGAATTAAAATTTAAATTCGGCTATTTACTGCAGTTTTCCGTTAGAACCCGTTCTAACTACACGTACATATAACAGTAAGTAACCGAAATACATATCTCTTAAGAGCGGACATACTTCCATTGCTCACACCTCTATTTAATGGACAGTTTTTCAACATGATATGAAAATAACTTTTAACAAGCGGACATACTTATGAATTTATACCAAATAGTTTTATTTTTATAATAAAACACGATTGGTTTCAAGATTATTTAATACGTTCAGAAATAAATTGACTCATTTTTTATTAGATGAGCTACTCTTGTGACATTTTGAATTGCATAACACTTGTTTTTCTACACTTACACAAATAGTGAGACACTTTTTTGTGCACTTGCCCATGGAAAATCCTTGACTGGATCCTGATACAAACAAAGCCACATGTAGTAAAAATATTTGCTACATCAATGTCAACAAATTTTTGCTTACAAATATATAATTCTGATCTGGTGTACAGATGATTTATAACATCATTCTTAGCAGTGGCGGCTGCTGCAGGGAGGGCAACGGGGCACTGCCCCCCCCCCCCCCGTGACAAATTTCCCCGTGACAAATTTCTTCTAACAGATAAATTAATTATAAATACCTAATTTGTATGTAATTTTTCTGATTTCTTTGACGACAAATAATATGTTTTCGGAGGTAACAGTCCGTCTTTTCAGCGCCTTTAAAAATCGCAGTCTGACGTAGGCTCCGGGGCATCTCGCGCGACTGCCCCGTCTGTATTAGAAATCGAGCGATGAAACTGGCGCGGGTAGCGCGCGTATATATGTAGGCAGCGGGGCACTACTCTATGGTGCCGGGTCCGGGTGTCGGTCCAGTATGTAATATACAGCGGTGAGTGTATGTTGTAATTTCTATCGGTGCAAATGCAACTATGAATTGCGTTAGTAACATTAAGACAGAATTAAAAAATCTAGGTCTCCCTAGACTAGATTAATTGATTAAACTAGAAGATCACAATTTGAAAACTAATAAAACCGTGACGAGAAAATTCTACAGAAGCTCTTACAGTTATCAGACTGGTTGTGTGGGTGTAATGTGCAAAATGCTTTTTATCTATTTCGGTGCTATAAAGTTCACTTTACGACATCCGTTTTGGTTGCAAAAGTATTTCTTTATCGCACGCTAATTTTGTTGTTTTGACGCTGGTAACAAAAAAAAATGGAACCAAATTATATTTAAATATCAAAATGTAAGCCTTTAATGTAACAAACATGTGCAATAGAAGTTGTACAAAGAATAAAAAGCACACATGCTAACATTTTATTTACTAATTAACAATATAAATTGTTAAGCAAAGTTGGATGATAAGTTTTCTGATGCTACTATTGTAATTTACTTCCAAGGTTGAATAGTACAACTGTTATAAACGTTTGTTTTTGATAATATGTCGAGACTATGTTGGCGAAAGATTTTGTAAATTGTCTTCTGCTATTTTGCCAATCTCTGGGGGCGTGCAAAATAGAAAAAAACAAGTGAACGGTGTTTTTCTACTTTGAAGAGAATAAAAACATTTTCTAGAAATACCATGCGGGAAAGCAGACTATGTGCTTTAGGAATGTGTTCCATTGAAAAACAATTACTGGCATCAACACCAAACTTCAATAAATGAGTTATTAATCATTTTGCTGATCGTAAGGAACGGCGGAATGGATTTTATTTTCAAACAAGTTAATTAAATAGCATATTGAGTTTATTTCTTGTCTGTACTTAATATTTGATATTGACCACTCAGACCCCCGGTGCCCTCCCGTCCCAAAAAATCACGGGCCGCCACTGATCCTTAGTACCTAACTGGTACATGTTGTCATCGGTCTTTAATAAAACAAGAACTATAATATTTTTAAATGCGCATTTAGCTTTGTCAACCTCGGGAATAGGTATTGTGACGTTATCGCCGACATTAGCAGGAGGGTACATTTTATCACTGAAAAATTTCATCTTTTTAGCCTGTTAAATCAGGGACTAGCTTGCTTCAGATCGCGTTACTGTAATATTATGCTCAGTTTTACAATTCAAGCAGTAGTGTCGTCAAAGTTTGCATCTAAGGTAGCACTACATTTAAAGCATAATCTAGATTATATTACCTAGGCATTAGTTCAATTTTATTCTAAACATAGCCTTAGAAGTTTTGTTATTCAAAATTAATTGATAATATATCTTTTATATTATCGTTTATGCAGGTAATATAAAATATATAAAATTAATTTCTTTTGAAACCTTCTTCTTCATTAATTTTAACTAAACATGGTATTATATATTTACTTACATTTCCTGATCATATTAGTCCTGAAATTCTTTTTCATACACTTTCTTCATCTTTTAGTAATCATTTAATATCTCTAAAATAATTACAATAATATTTTAATAAAAAGCAGACTATGTGCTTTAGGAATGTGTTCCATTGAAAAACAATTACTGGCATCAACACCAAACTTCAATAAATGAGTTATTAATCATTTTGCCGATCGTAAGGAACGGCGGAATGGATTTTATTTTCAAACAAGTTAATTAAATAGCATATTGAGTTTATTTTTTGTCTGTACTTAATTTTTGATGTTGAACACTCAGACCCTCGGTGCCCTCCCGTCCCAAAAAATCACAGGCCGCCACTGATCCTTAGTACCTAACTGGTACATGTTGTCATCGGTCTTTAATAAAACAAGAACTATAATATTTTTGATGCACATTTAGCTTTGTCAACCTCGGGAATAGGTATTGTGACGTTATCGCCGACATTAGCAGGAGGGTACATTTTATCACTGAAAAATTTCACCTTTTTAGCCTGTTAAATTAGGGACTAGCTTGCTTCAGATCGCGTTACTGTAATATTATGCTCAGTTTTACAATTCAAGCAGTAGTCTCGTCAAAGTTTGAATCTAAGGTAGCACTACATTTAAAGGATAATCTAGATTATATTACCTAGCCATTAGTTCTCTTTTTTCATTTTAAATTCTATGTTTGAATATTCTCCATGAATTTCCGACATACTACTACTAATTTTGACGTCATCAATAATACTTTCCAAATCTTATTCCCCCTCTAAAGAAGAAATAACGTCAATAGGCAAAGACGATGTAGTTAAACCAACCCGAGACCCAACCCTAGGCTCGATGCCAAACATAGCCTTATATGGAGTTTGCTTTATGCCTCAATGAAACGCACGGATTTTCATAAATTTTACAAATGGTAGACCTTCTGACCATTTAACGGTGTTATTATGGGACATCTTGATTGGCTCGTTCAACTGAGCCATGGCTCTGACTGTCGCGTGGCTTATCGTGTACAATTTTAAGTTCTGCCCATAAAGACTTAAATCTGTTCGTAAGACAGTTGGCAAATTCTCGGCTATTATCATTATGTAATACACATGGCGCTCCGACCGTCAAAAATATTTCGTTTATTTTATAAGCTATTTCTTCTGCTCGTTTAGATGTTAAAGCTCTTAAAAAAATAAACTTGATTAGATGATCTTGATAAGCCATGATGAATTTATATTCTCCATCTGCTTGATTGATTTGCATATCAATAAGGTCTACAGTCAATGCCAAGTAGATCTTACTTGGCATCAGCAGTTTAACTCATTGTGCAAAATTGGTTCAGAAACTAATCCCTTCTTCTTCTTCTTAGATTTTTTTACTATTGCAGACTTCACACATTGACAGCAACCAATTAATAATTTTAGTAGTAATGTTGGCATATTTTCTCCTTGTTTTCATTCGAAGTCTATCGCGAACTCCATGTTCAATTGCTATATGAGCTACTTCGATTACCTCGAAAATGTCCTCAACTGGCAGGTAATATAATATTACATCACTCTAGGACTTTTCTACTATTTGCTAAACGCCGCCCATTTCTATTACGTCAGAACGGTTCGTGCGTCGTCGATATAGCGATGAAGTTTTCTTCGATGCCAGTTTAGCTCGTTTTATTTCCTGAAGTAATTCTTCAAATACCTCTCTATTTATTACACCGTATTTAGACAACTGGCATACACAGCGCATACACCATTCATCGACCCCTTCCTGCTCAGTAGTTACTGTTATGCGTGTAGTTAGAACGGGTTCTAACTGAAAGCTGCAGTAAATAGCCGAATTAAAATTTTAATTCGTCTTTCCTAGTAACAACGCGAAATTACAAATGCTCATAGTTACTTCGCATTCTTACTAGTAAGTACGCATAGAAACGTATTTCGGCTATTTATGGTAACATATATATATTTTAATAATAAATAAAATATAAATATTTATAACTAACTATAAAAAAATATTAGAATATATACTTTGTACTGTATATATTTTTTATTAAATTATTTTTTCGTTACTAAATTTAAATTCATATATTTACCTTTATATTGACAACATTTTTATTTTACAATATTTTTCTTTGGATTGCTCAATTTTCTAAATTGTTGGTATTATGTATCTGAATTAACTAAAAATTAAAAATAAATTAATGCTCATTAATGTTACGAAGGTAAATTGCTATTTTCATTATCATTTAACATAAGAAATTGGCTAAATTAGTAAAAAGTTAGTAGTGCTCAAAAAATAAATACCTAGCGTATTTTGGAGAAAATTTGGAATATATTTTCTAAATAGAATATCACAAGATTTTTCTAGAAAATGTAATTTCTAAGTATTACACTTTTTACACATTCTTCATGACTTGAACAAACTTTGAGATATATTCCTCTTGTTAAGTCAACCCTTCTTCGTTTAATATAATTCCAGCTTTAAAAAAAGGATAATGTTAGGGAAGTTGCAGACAATGAACAATTTGAATATTCTACAAAAATAAATAAATATTTTTCTATTTTTGAATAAATAAAGCTTTACATTCTTTAATATGTTTTTCATATAAACACTTTAAAATAATATTTTACCTAGATATTTTCATATAAATAGATCATGAGCCACTTTTTTTCTCTAAAATCAGTTTGAATCTGCTTATTTCACATAGTCAAGGTAACAAATTTAACAACAGAAATATCGCATGGCTCGTTTGTACACTCGCCCTTCAATTCGATAGGAAGAGAAATAGATTATATTTATTTGCTTTATAAAAAGTCTTCAATATAAAAGGACATCATTATGAAATTTATTATCAAAGATATTGCTATGTATGATCTTTAAATATTTATGTAAAAATCTGCCATTAACGACCTTTCTCTTCAACTTATTATATGCATTAAAGTAATTAGTAGTAGCATAATCGATCCTAATAGCTAAGTTATTGCTTCTAACTTAATTAGTTATAAGGAACATCGATTTAATGTAAGTGCTTCTCCCAATAAAGCACAGAATTTCGTTTTGAAGTTGTCACTACCATAACCTCCATTAGTCGCACATGTATGTGTTCTGGGGGTGTCATAACCGTGTACTATCATATTATATATTTATTATTATTAATATTATTTATTGTTATAAATAATATTAAAACTTAGTTATTTTAAATAAAATTATAATTTAATAATTTTACTCATGTAAAAGTTTTGGAATCAAAGTCACATAAGTGTTTAGGCACTTCCATTTGATTACATGACTTCGTTCCTCGACAAGCTCAATTAAAATTGTTTATTAATAGCATGAGTAAATTTATAAATTCCTTTTATCTCTGATCTCAGATTTTTAATTTAAATTTAATTATCGGCCTCTTCTGTTGTTTCTCATTTAGTTCTGTTAAAACATGTATCGATACATTAACATATACTAGTCTATTTTCTGTCAGAAGTAGAAAATCTAAATCTATTTATTGAATTGTAGATACGTATTCTAACTTTGTTTGTTGCACAAATGAAATATTCTCTTTATATTTTATATACAACGTTTCTTGTTTAATAAAATCCACATAAAGGGAAATGTAGTTATTTACTTCTCTGCAGGTTATAAGCCATTTTAAAATGTTGAAAGAGTATTCACACGCTATTCCATGAATATTTGAAAATGATCCAGTGAGATACGGATGAGATTAATACAATTTAGTTTTAAACCCTGACAAATCGACTGCTATGTTATTTGGATAATCGGAGCCGGTGAGATTCAGTCTGAACGATTGCAGTTGCAGATAGGCGGTGACCAATTACGGTGCTGATTGCGTTAAGAGCTTGGACCTATTTCTGAATAATACTTTCAGGTTTAGAAAACAAATCAATATTAATATACAAAGAACATACTCGAGCTTTAAGTTGCTCTACCCTCACAAGGGGTATCTGTCCGAAAGGACGAAAATCATGCTTTGCGACTCACTGGTCCTTTCGCAGTTTTCAAACTGTCTAACAGTGTATCGGCATTGTACGATATTGTTGCCCATAATAGAATACAGAGGCTCCAAATCTTTTGCCTTAGATACATCTTCGGCATTCTTAAGCACAAGCATGTTTAAAAAAATTGAAATTTTGTCCATGGTTAAATATGAAAAATCGCTTTGTGTCACCGGCGATTGGCGTGTATAGCTACGCGCACACTGCACCGACCGGTACGACTGACACGGGCGACCGGGATTTACCTAAAAGTCAAATGCATGTTTTTCTGTGGAGGCGCGCACACTACACTCCGACCGGTACGAACGGACGCCTCAATAGAGAAACATACATTTGACTTTTCGAAAAATCCCGGTCGCCCGTATCGGTTGTACCGGTCGGTGCAGTCTGCGCGTAGCTTATCACGGCATAATTGTACGGAAATCTCCCGTATTGGTCTCACATAATATGCTTTAGGATGGACATACATAATTGACATGTAAGGAATTAAGGTTTAATTACACCACATTTGCATAGGACAGCTTTTTACACGTTGTTTTTGATTTAATATTTATAAATGGTACAATACTTTCCTTCGCATGTGAGGAGTGGTTCAACCAGAACATTTAGATATAGACTGTTTGAATGCGTTTCCGAAAAGCAATCTCAATCGTCAGGGATTTCCAATGGAGTCACTTTAATTGCCATTGTTATATTCTTTAGAGCACAGAATTAGGTTACGATAATTATAGTCAATTTTACTTTAATTTCTTATTTGATCAAAGATGCAAGTGGGGGACTAGGCATGACAACTTGCCGTTACCCAGGCTTACACCTTGAGATTTCCCAAAAGCATTGTTAGTAATTTCTTCTACACAAACCGTTGGGAATTTATTATTTGTAGCCTTCAGGAAATAAAATTTATTATCATTATTTTTATTATTATTTATTTTTATATGACTATTTGGTGTCCTTGAATTTAACTGATTGTTGGTAGTGAACGAGTGAACTATATAGCCAGAGTAATTATTACAATTATTATAAACCAAAACCGGTAGTCTACATCGCTATGATTGCTAAAGGCAATAATAGTTAAGAATAGAATGATACTTATAAAATGAAGTTACTATGAGACTTTTCACTTAAGAGAATGGTTTCGAACTGTTATTGGAAAGAAATGTTTCGGAAACCTACAGCCTTATTCTTAGTCAACCTCACGTTATGTCTCTCTTGATCAGGAATTGCTACAAATAAGGTGATCTCACCAAGTGTGATTTTTTTTATTTTACTTGTTTACTAATGATAAAGTAAAAAGGCTCTTGTTTATTATTGACGTTTTTTCGTCTTAAATGATTTCCAAATTAGGTTTATAAGAATGCATGAAATCTAAATATCTTTTTAGGTTTTTTAAATTTTACAATAGTAGCTTGACGTTTGTTTTAAATATCCATTATAATATATTAGTAGTATATGTGTAGTTTAGAAATTTATGAATAGTGCTTCTTGTACGTTCACATAAGGCATAATTAAAGTAATTTATACTCTTAGCCATGAGATAGATCGTATATAATTTATTACACTCCGCAAAAAAATTATGGAATCACCTTATCTATGAAAAGTAAATCCATGCAGTAGTGGTTGTTTGTTTTGGGTTTATGATATTGTCATTCACTGAGTTCATGTTAATCTTCTCATTTCTTTCAAAAATTGTTAAGTTTGAAACTACAGTTTTTTCTTTTGCCCTCTTGCCTAGTTTGGTAAAGATGAATGACGGTCCCCCAATGGGCAATGCACGTAATTTGAGTCATGAAGGAATTGTCGAAGCCATTACGTTAATTAACGATGGTAGGAATCAAAGATACGCTGCTAGGGTGTTAGGTGTCCAACAATCGACAATTTCGAAACTGGTGCGCAGGTATAGAGAAACTGGAGAATATAACAAGAGACCAGGACAAGATAGGAAGCGGTTAACTACAGCCACAGACGATCGCATTTTACGACTTACAGCCTTGCGAATAAGGCATTGTACTGCAAGACAGATAAAAACGAGCTGTTTACCATTCGAAATGTAAATGTTACGTCTCACACGGTAAGGACCCGACTTAAAGAACAACGTATACGTTCAAGAATGTCGGCCAAAGGCCCCATACTCACTAGGGAACACCGAGTTCACAGACTACAATTTGCTAGAGATCATAAAAAATGGACCGATGAAGACTGGGTTAACATTCTGTTCACAGACGGGTCTAGGTATTGCCTCTTCTCATCAGATAGACGTCTGCCAGTATATAGACGAGATGGTGAGCGCTTCAGCCAGTGCAACTTCAGGAAAGCAACAAATTTCGGAGGTGGTTTGATTATGATATGGGGAGGTGCTAAGAGTTGGAGGTTATTCATAATGGCTGTATAACCGCAGATAGGATATTAGGATTATCTTAGAGCCACTTGTTGTTCCATTTGCACTTGACACATGCCTGAATTTCCATTGTACAAAATTACATAAATGAAGTTGGCATACGTGTTTTTGGAGTGGCCAGCTAGAAGCCCGGACATGAATTCAATAGAGCATGTCTGGGACCACATTGGATGGGCACAACGAAACAGATAAGTTCTACCAATAACGCTAGAAAAGCTAGAAGCACCGATCACTGACGAATGGAACCAAGTGGGTCAAGACTATGTCAGAGGACTTATTGAGTCTTTGCCTCGGTGGATGGCTGCCGTAATACGGGCCCGAGTTGGTGTTACTTGTTATGTTTATCAAGTTGCGGTGTTGATTTTTCCTTTACATTTTGTTTTATTTTTAATATGTTCATGTACTACTTAGTTAAAGAACATAAAATTATAGAAAAATAAAAAAATCCATAAATAAATATATGATTCCATATTTTTTTTGCACACGGAACGTTTATATAAAAATGTCATCTTGATGTAGTAACATGCTCAAGTAGAGTAACTTACTGATCGATATTTCCCAAAACACTGTGAGAAAATGTGGCAGTTGGTTAGTATGGGGGGGGATAGACAATAGTTTTGAATATCGCTGTAGTAACACACTATTAGTATCTATACTAAGTATTATTGGTAGCAGCATCGTTATTACTACACTGACAGTTACATTTTAGTATTTAGGATCAATGGCCGTCATTGATAGTATCTAACTTAATTCAAATATACCGGGTGTCCACACGAAAACTTTATATTGAATTATTTCTGGTGTTTTTGAAGACAAAAACTTGAAATTTTGGGTGGTTGTTCAGGATATAGGGGGACAATGAATAGTGTATTTCATACCGCCCCATCGGGTCACCCGCCGCCGCCGGCCACCCCCACTCCAATATTTTAAATGACACCCTGTATTTTTTTTTGGTGGTTTTGAAAGAACACAATTTTCTTGATATTCCTATGTGAAAAAACTAGTAACACACATTATGACATTTATGAGATATTTAAATTTAAAAGTTTCAGATATCAGGAATTATTAACTCCGAAAAATCATAAGTTAGTCATGGAAATACTTAAAACAAGATTTATTCACAACATTTTAGTTAAATTAAATGCTCAAATTGTTCACCGTTTACATTTAAACATAAATAAAGTCTATTTTCAAAAGCATTTCTAACATTTTCGAACACTTGTGGCGTTAAATTTCGACATTCCTCTGTTATTCTATTACGGAAATCAGCTATTGATTGTGGCGGTGTCTTATAAACAACAGACTTCAAATGTCCCCACAAAAAGAAATCTAGGGGAGTTAAATCGGGGGAGCGAGCTGGCCATTCAATAGAGCCCCTACGTCCAATCCAATGTCCTGGGAAAATATTATCCAAATAATTCCTAACGTCTAAACAGTAATGTGGCCCAGCCCCATCTTGTTGAAAATATAATTGCTCCTCCTCTATTTCATTCAAGTTTTCTTCTAGACACTGTATGATAAGAGGATGTATTAGCTCTTCCAAAAATTGTAAGTACTTAGGTCCATTTAAATTTTCCTGGAAGAATATCGGGCCAATTACTTGGTTATTAAGAATTCCAGCCCATACATTAATTTTTTGGGGATATTGTGTGTTGCCTTCTCGGAAAAAATGGGGTTTTACGTCGCTCCAATATCGACAGTTGTGTCTATTCACAAGACCATTTAAGTAAAAGCAACTTTCATCACTAAAGCAAATACTTCGCAAAACATTTCCATTTTGCCGAATCATATCTGTCATTATTTCACAAAATTCGACTCTTCTGTCGAAATCACCGTCACCCAACTCTTGGTGAAGTTGAATTTTATAAGGGTGCATTTTGTTTAATTTTAATATCTTATGGCAGGTTGATTTTGGCACTCCCGAAACTTCGGATAATTTTCTCAACATAAGCTCTGGGTCTAAATTAATATGCCCAAGAACTGCTAGTTGCATAGCTTCATTTAGTACACCACAATTATTCGTATTCCGTTTTTTATTATTTACAGATCCAGTTTGCAAAAATTTTTCTATTAGCGTTCTGACATAAGCAACAGATACGTTTCTGTTTGGATGGTTTTCATTGAATAACGTCGCCGCTTAGGAATAATTTTTGTTTGCAATCCCATACAAAATCACTATTTCAGTTCTCTCTTCAAGAGTATAAACCGTTTCAGCGAAAAAGCCGAAACTTTAAGAACAATTTTACAAGTATTAATATTAATGAAACACAAAAGTCACAATTTTGACAATTCTAATTTAAAGCAAACTATTTCCATGACTAACTTATGATTTTTCGGAGTTAATAATTTCTGATATCTGAAACTTTTAAATTTAAATATCTCATAAATGTCATAATGTGTGTTACTAGTTTTTTCACATAGGAATATCAAGAAAATTGTGTTCTTTCAAAACCACCAAAAAAAATACAGGGTGTCATTTAAAATATTGGAGTGGGGGTGGCCGGCGGCGGCGGGTGACCCGATGGGGCGGTATGAAATACACTATTCATTGTCTCCCTATATCCTGAACAACCACCCAAAATTTCAAGTTTTTGTCTTCAAAAACACCAGAAATAATTCAATATAAAGTTTTCGTGTGGACAACCGGTATAAATATGTTATATAAATAAAACCATATATATAATGCCGCGTTTAGAAAAGAAAAACTTCGGTCCAATATTGTGAAGTAGAAAACAACTTTCAAAATAGAAACTTTGATTTAACGCTTGCGTAGAGCAGACAATGTGACCAATTCCATTTCTCTTAGTTGGGATAAAACATTACACATTATCAAGATACAACACACGCAATACAGTAGTATTATATATATATGAATAAAACAATGTTTATAGAGATTAATAGTTTATGACATGATGAGGGTTATCGCAGTTGTCGTCGCATGTCAGATAACAGGCGATCGAAATTGATTAACATGATCTTATTGTCCTTTCGGCAGGCTTGACATCAGTATCTATTTCCACTTTTCTATGTGAAGTTAGCATTTTAGGGAAATCACTTGATTTTGTTGTCATTTCGAATTTATATTTGTTATTGGCGTTCGCTATCGTATTTACTATATTCATTATATATTATATACATTTGTCAAACTGCAGAGACATATTGTATATGCCCTCACTTCATTTACTTAAATTACGGAAGAGCAAATAGAATACTGTAATTGGTTTAATGAAAATTTGAAATACGACTGTGTAAATATTTACTTACTTACTTTAATCTTCACCTCTTGAACCCTTAGGGTATCGAGGCCCATCTTTCAGATGACTCCTCTCCTCCGAGCACTTTCCTCCATTTTTTCCTATCTAAAGCTGCGTTCGTTGCTTCCTTCCAAGTAAGTCCTTTAGAATTTAAAGTTCTAGCTACACTTTCGTTCCACGTTGCTTTCCTGCGAACCAGCCCAACTGATTATTTTCTATTGTTTCACTAACTGACCTCACTGATAAACGTCTTCTAATTTCTTCGTTTCTGATACAGTCCCTACGCGTCAAACCTTCTATTCTTCTGAGTACCCTCATTTCAAGTGCCTGTAATTTACTTTTAAGCTGCTCTGTAAGTATCCATGCCTCACTTCCGTACGTTAGAATGGGAACTATTACGGACTTATTAAAAACTCTCACTTTTGTTTTCTATGAAATCCCCTTTCTCTTGAAAATGAATTTTCCTAATGCGTAATAAGCCCTCGAAGCACTACTTATACAGCTGTTAATTTGGTACTCTAACCTGTCTTCACAGTTAATTTTTGATCCCAGGTATTTAAACAAATCCACTTGTTTTCACCTATTTCCATTGATATTGATATTTAATTCCATTTTAATTTTTGATACAATCATTACCTCCGTTTTATTAACATTCACATTCAATCCGATTTCCTTAAAAACTCTATTCCACTCGTTTATCAATTTCTGCAATCTGTCCTCATTTTCCGCCATTAACACCATGTCATCCGCATACATGAGTTCTCTTATTATCACTGGCTCTAATTTTCTTACTCCTCCTTGTACTCCTTTCAATTTATTTTCAACCCTGTATGATAATGTCGCTGGCTGAGTATGAGCGATCCTCGCGGCCATCATTCAGCGGTTTCGTTTTACAGCATTGTTCAATGTAGACGGCCGGTTTATCTATATAATAAGATCACGTTCCGGACGGATATCCACACATTAATATCCGACATAGAAATGTTATGGGATTGCCCCGACATCGGACTGCCGCTTTTGAACGTTGTTACTCTTACCGCATCGTCAAATTTTGGAACTCTACCTGGGTCGTTCGGGGGCATTACTTGTGGCGCTTTTAAAAAGAAATACAAAGAGTATTTGCAGGAGCCGCGGTGAGTGTCCCGCGATTTCCTTGATTTGCAGTGTTATTGCTCGTGTTTCAGATTGTTTTTTTCTTTTTCTTGTGTTTGCTTTTATTTATTATTATTATTATTTTTATTATCTATCGTTGAGGAGCATGTGCAGAATAACAGACGATCAAATTTCCTGGTCAATCTCAGCACATGCCTTTTAATCTTCTCTATGTATTTGTATGTCTTTCTCTTTTCTATATGTATACATACATATGGCTGCGTGTATTTATTAATATTATTGTTATTATTATTATGTATATGTGTGTTTGTATGTAGAAACATGTCATGGGAACATTAATAAATGCATTTATTATTATTATTATTATTATAATTCATCCATGACTATTGTAAATAATAAAGGACTAAGTATCCCACCCTGCCTTACTCCTTTATTGGTATGAAACTCCTGCGACGTGATATTACCAGTTATCACAACATTTCTGCATTTATTATAAAATGCTCTAATTGCATTTATTAAGTTTTGTTCTTCTTCTCTTTTCTGTAGTACGTCCTATATCATATCCCTGAGGACACTGTCAAAAGCTTTCTCCAGATCCACAAAGCACATACAGAGGCTTTTGTTGTACCTCAACGTCTTAGATGTTAGTTGACGCAAGCAGAATATCAGGTATTGAGTTCCTCTACCCGCTCTAAATCCATATTGATTGTCATTTCATCTATCTTTTCTCTCAATCTTCCTTCCAGGATTCTTTCATATATCTTTCCCACCTGACTCAACAATGATATACCCCTATAATTGTCGCATGTAATATTTAATATATCAATTTAACGTGATCTGTGAATTCTCAAAATTATCAACTCTGACCAGCACAGAATCCACATGTACTACATGAAACGTGTAGGTAAATGTGTAGATTACTACGACAAAATGCTGAATATTTTGTTCACTTTTTAACTTACTTGTCTAAGGACTTGACAGTGAAGAATCACAGCAAAAACTCTTGCAATACAAGAATATATTTGTAGGAGATGTGCATTTCACTCAGGAATTTTTCATAGCTGAGTGATGCGAATACGCTACTAGCCATCTCCGTGTTGGCTATTACATAGACTCTTTTTGTTTGTACATTTATAAAATAATATTTTAGTGATCGATTATGTAATACAGATGAATTAATGAATGCTACTTTACTAATTATAACAGAAATTATGAAATAGCAGACAAAAAATATATTTGATAATATAAAGAGGAGAATACATGCTTGTCCAGCTAACAGATACTTTTATCCAATATATTAGAATCCAGATAAATTAAATATAACTTTGCTACTTAACAAATGCAAAAGCAAAGGTAGAGCTTGGAAAGACTTAATATTAAAAAAAATTGAAAAAAAAATTAATTCATCTTTTATTTTAAAATAATAAATACCACAAAAGTTATAAAAATTTTAATGGAACAACATGTATATTACGGCATATTTTGATACTATAGGCTAAATGAAGCCCACTTACTGTTAATATTCCCTATCTTAAATTCTAGATCAAAATTTAAGAGACATCTCTGTCTTAATATTTGATCGAATTATTTTAAATTGTATTTATTGTTTACTCAAAACAATAGACTTTAAGATAAGTTAAAATTGACATCTAATAATTATACAGGCTGTTTAAAAACAAAATACTTTTTCTGACTATCATTAAAGACAAATAACGTTCTTATTTTGAACAGAACGTCTTGTATTTATTAATATTTAAATTCTAATTAAATTGTTTTTAAAACTGCATTAAAGTTTCCTATACTTATCTCTTATAGTTTTTTAGTAATTCAAGATTTTCAAGTTCAAACACTAATTTCTTGCAATTTATTTTTTAATTGGTTTTGTTTTACAATAATTATAAGGCAACATATCTAGGTAAATAATAAATACATACTTTATTAAACAAATAACAAACTTAAGTGGTAAAAGAAAACTATTGTTTTAACAACGCAAATATCTCAATTTTCAGCAAAATGTTGTTTAACACCTTTATCCACTTAGGTCTTCAATTCTCTCTTGAAAGGAAATATTTAGTGTTGTAGAACGAAACGCTATTCTTGTTCGTTATCACATTTCGTCGAGTACGATTAGTAGTTTATGATGAAAGATATATACCCACAAAAAAAATCAGACCACGGATCTGGTGACAATTGTGTGGACCGCCGTGTCCTATCCACGTATTGGGATATTGCCTATCCAATTCATTTCTAACGTTTACTTGAAAATGCGCTGGCGCACCGTCTAGTTATTACATCCTTTGACGAATATTGAGTGGTATATTTTCCAAAATTGCAGGCAAATTGTCTTTTAAAAATCGTTTATGTGATCATCAAAAAATAACGGACCTACCACTAGCGTTCCAATTATTCCACCCCACACATAGACACGTCTATGTTGCCTATTGAGAGTTCTAAAAAAATGGTGATTTTCGTCACTATAGTAATTAAAATTATGTATTAACTAATCCGTTATTGTGGAATGATGGCTCATCCGAAAAAAGTACAAAATCGAACACATTTTTATCGCCAGTAAACTTTTCTAGCACCCATAAACAAAATACGAGTCGTCGATCGTAATCTGCTTCCCAAAGTGCTTGGAATGATTGAATACGATACGGGAAAAAACTGTACTTTTTTATAATTCTTCCGACGCTCCGCCTACTTATTTCCGTGGTTTCACTTATTTTTTGCTGACTTGTATGCGAATTTTCTACATAGATTCGATAACAAAATTATTTTCTTCATTTACCGTAATTGGTCTTTGCTGTTCTAGTTTTTGATAACACACTTCCTGTTCTTCGGCAAACTTGCAATAAATTTTATAATAACCACCTGTCAGGATGTTGCCCTTTAGAATATTTTTCAGAATATACCCTAGATGCTAGCAAGCAATTTTCGTCACACTCCCTAATTACTAAAATCAGACCCACTTCTTCGCTTGAGAGTAGGTTCTCATTTTAAATAATAAAAATTATTTAAACAACATTGAACAGCGATCATCTCTTAACTAATATGTACTATCACTGTCAAATAATATATCTGTTTGAACTAATAATAACACCGTCAAAGGCTACTTTTGAAAAATAAATGGCAAGAAATTAGAGTTTGAAATTGAAAATGCTTAATTACTTAAAAACTATAATAGATAGGTATAGGAAACCCTGAGGCATTTTTAAAAACTATTAAAATCCTAATCTAAATATGGTAATAAATACAAGATGTTCTATTTAAAATAAGAAAGTTACTTGTCTTTGCCATTCTGGTTCTTGATAAAAATGTTACTCAAAACAAAAACTTTGCTTTTAAACACCCTGTATAATTTTTAGATATCAACTTAACTTATCTTAAAATCCAATGCTTTGAATAAACAATAAATTAAATTTAAAACAATTCGCTCAAATATGTAAGACAGAAATGACTTTTAAATTTTGATCTTATTTATACTTCTAATTAAATAATTAAGTTATGTTTATTTTGTTTTAATAACCTATACATTATAAGAATGAGTTTCAAATTATTGTTTTAATATTAATATACTATGTTTAATTATTATTTCTCTCTCTAGTAATTGTAAGTGTATTACTTCTAACTATGTACTTATTAATATACATATACGTACAGCTTGCTTAAAATCATATGACTGCTTATAACAATAACATAAGTTATATTTTCATGAAAGCTACGTATATGATAAGAATAACTGTACATACATATATGACAGTAAATACTAAATAAATAAATTACGTGCAAATAAGAATCAACGTGAGTGTGTTTATTCCCACAAAAGATTGAGCAAGCTTATTGGACAAGTTCAATAATTTTTGGAAGCTTTCAAATAAACCGCTTTTTATTGCTAAAGTAATTTGTACTCGCAGGCAATGTCGCTAAAGGTCTATATCATCAATTTTTACATTAGCTTGGCATTCTCTTACGACATATAATTATCTGTGGCGACATTCTCTTATAATATAATAAATATGAGAATTTAACTTTGTTTCCTTTATAGAAAATTGTTTATATTAACCTTAATAAGGAGATGAAGTTATTTCACATTTGAAATAAAAAGTACAAGTATGTAAGTATTTACGTAAATCTAAATAGTAATCGTAACTGCTTGGCTGTATAATGCATACATTTGATTAAGGTGGCCATCTAATAGAAAGAGAATTGTCACATTGCTCTGTCCTTTTCTAACCATTAGGCGTGTATTATGTGTTGCATACGTGACTGTATTTTAATTAGCCATCTGGTTGCCAGTAGCAGCGATATTATTTGTAAAACAAATTTATTGGATAAAAGATGCTACTACTAACGCAACGTATCTCTTAGATTGAACCAAATTATACAGAGACTGGCAGACCAGACCGTTGTTTTTTTGTGTATGAGACAAAAAACAGAGTTTTTGTCTCATACACGATTTAATAGAATATGTGTCTATTTTGAAATCATTGATATTTACTCTAAATTGTAAAAATGCAAATAACGTCCTTACAAGAATAATAGGAACATACTGTTACATATAATGTTTGTTTTGTAAATACAAATGTAGATCTATATCCTCTATCTATTTGATTTAGATAATAAACAGGTATTTTTTTAGTTATTATTGCATTTTTGAAAAAGGAATATATAGGGTGATTCAATTTTGACGGTCACCATGGGTATTTCGCGTATTATTTGGAATAAAGAGTAGGTTTGAGTTTGGCAAAGTTGGTAAATTTTGTATTTTGTTATGTAACTCGAGCATGTGCCAAGTCTTAGTTGGAAGAATTAGATTGGTGGAGAAGTAACACTTGAGCGCGAAATACATAGTTACCGAGTATGTTGTCAATGGTTAGTTTTTTAAAAATGTGTAATGGATATTTTTGAAAAAGAAATATATAGGGTGATTCAATTTTGACGGTCACCATGGGTATTTCGCGTATTATTTGGAATAAAGAGTAGGTTTGAGTTTGGCAAATTTGGTAAATTTTGTGTTTTGTTATGTAACTCGAGCATGTGCCAAGTCTTAGTTGGAAGAATTAGATTGGTAGATGAGAAGTAACACTTGAGCGCGAAATACATAGTTACCGAGTATGTTGTCAATGGTTAGTTTTTTCAAAATGTGTAATGGATACAAAAGTATTCAGAAGTAAGTTTGGAACAACTTTTGCATAAAAAAATCTAATTTCACAGAGGCAGTACATTTTTATTCTTACACATACTTTTATGGAAGTATTTATTCAAATTCTTTTTTTGGCCATTAATAATAAAAAGAACAGAACTCTTTGACTCAAGAAAACCCGTATGTAGTGAACCTGTTAGTGTAAGAAACACTAGGCCTATAATGTGTGTAAAAGTAAGAAAAAGAGAAACAATCAATATATTTCACATACCTACAACAGTCTAATTAAATAAGTTAAATATACATGTGTGCTCAGACAGTAGTCTTGGATATTATAAAATGCCTTCCTTGTCATCAAGTGTTTTATTAACTTCTGATACCGTATCAGCTATTAGAATGACCAATTCAATTGGAAAAAAATTTGAAACACCGCCCTGAAATTTATCCGACAGTGTGGATTTCGCACGTTAATAATAAATTATTAAATATAAGTAAAAACAAGATCTGAAGTATATTAAAAAAATTAAATTTCTTACATGCCTATGTAAGTAATTTTTATTAAAGAATTGAAGAAAATAGTTTAAAAATTTTGTATAGGTACCTAAATAACTTGCCTAATAATTAATACCAGTGATCGACCAGTGGCCGAAATTCGAGCTTAATTCATTAAATTTTTAAGTTTGAGTTTTTGAGGTTATTTTGTCAAAGAGTATACTTCTATAACCATTGCATATAATTTTTTTGAATTGTCTATTACGTCAGCTGCGAGCCTGTAGAAATACGTCGTTATGCATTAATTTTCGAGTTAATTAATTAAGGTTTTTGTAACACATATTATACATACATTTTAGCTTTCTGCACTCCTTCTCCATATGAACTGTAACTATGCCAAATCTCACACTAATCCTAGCGCGCAATATGCTTAAAAAGGGGTGCAAAGTTTTTTCGTCACGTATTAATATATAGACAGTTCTATTATTTATTCATTTTATTCATTTCAATTTTATTAGGATTTCACAAAAATGAAACAGTATGCTAGTTTTCATATAAAAACTAAAAGAATATATTTTGTCATATTAAGGTGGCTACCTGGCCAATTTCAATTACATTGCAAACATGCTGCTATCATATGGCACCAGAATCCGTTAGTAAGCAACAAAGCGATACCAAAAAAATTCCGGCATAATCTGCAAACTTATCTCCAGGGGACTGGGTGGTTATAACAACTGAAGTTTGTCCGAATAATATGAAAAAAATTGTTAAAAAACAGGAAGTTTTTGTACGAAAAATGTGCTACCTTATCTCGTAATTACTTCGAATATATACATAATTCTAAGATATTAGGTAGCTTAGCTTATGGAGAAAAAATGCTCTTTCTTTTGGTACTTGATCCAAAGCAATTAAGCGTATTTGCTTAGCTGCCTTTTGCATTTAATTGTCTCCACCCAGCATTCCGACTTAACAAGACATGTTTTAAGCAGAAAACCAGATTCCGTCTCTCACGACCTGGATAATTTAGAGGCCGCTAGTGTCCGACGATTATAATACTATAAAAATAACTCCTGTGATCCCACTATTTCTTCTGATTCAGTTTAATTAATTCTATAGGAAAAGGTAATCAAACAATTTCCAATTTTTACAATTTTTATTAAGGATACGCTAAGAAAAAAATAATGAAGAATCATCATTACATCTCTGACACTGTTCTTAGCGCAAGTGTATGTAAAAGCGTGGTTTGAGGCTCCACTTGCAATTCAATCACCATATCAAGACTTTTTATTTTTGAAATCGTTGTTTGATTACAAAAGCATCGATGTAAGAACTAGCGAGGCAGCCGTAAACAAGTTTTTCGATCACCTTTGGTATCCGTCGCCTGAACTAGTTGAATTTTCCTTTTTTGGCCCTGCAGTTCCCCTTTCAATTAAAACGAAGATGAGTGAAAAAGTTCTCATGTTTATAGACGAGGAAGACTAGGATTATAATGCAGAGGATACTCCTGTAAAACGTGTTACTGTAAAGATGAATGAAGTAAAAATGTGCCTTAAACTTTTTGAATACCTTCAAGATTAATTGCGATTTCTTAAGAGTTGAATCTACGTTTTGGTCTGCTGCAAAATTTACGTGCAGTAAATGACGTAGCCGAACGTGACATAAAGTTGATTACCGACTACTAATGTTTTGTCGAAAGATGAATTACAACAGCAATATATCCTACAAGTAGTTGGTCAATATCGAAAAGAATTTCCGGACGCATACAAATCGACTGTTAGCACAACTACTGAGCCGCAGCTAAAAGACTGCGAATTTGTTAAACGTTTTACTCATTAACTATTGCTATTCTAGAAAAAACTAAGGTATGTACTTTCTTACTTTGAATTTCAAATCCTATCCATTTATGTATAATAAGTTGCACTTTAATTCAACAGAAGAAAAAGCGAAAAAGTTGATTTTTTCCAGAAGCGACTTTAACCCCTCTGCGGAGCCCATTAATATTAATCAAATAAGTAGATATTTTATGTAGTATGTTTTTACATTTATAGGAAAAAATTAGGGGGTACCCGAAAGAAATCTCAAATTTGAAAAATAACGACCACCCTAATGTACGATATGTTGCAAATTAAAAGCAAATTTACGGAAATCAATTGCAAATTAAATGAAAATTAAATCCGAAAGTATTTTCAGATTTGCATTTAATTTGAAACACTCTGTATATAATCACCAAAACTTAAATATTTTTCGTAAAATATGGTTGAACAATACTTGAAATAATCTCTTGGCTGGATATTTTCGGTATATATATATTATTAAATAAGAATCCGAGACATTCTATTTTCGGCTTTTTGTAATTGAGGAGCAAATAATACAAAACGCACACAACAACTATTCAACGAATAGTATCATATCATTACAATTTTATTTTATTTGTAAATATGTGATTTTTTTTAGGGGTTACTCTTTTAATGGCAGACAGAAAGACATATACACGTAATTATATGACTGAGAAAGCCATATATAAGACGTACGTCGACCCTATATTTGCATTCAAGTTTTGCTACATTCAACTAGAGAGCGTGACGAATAATTTTAAAAATTAATATTATTGTTGGCAGCGCCCTCTGTTTAAGAATTACTGCACCCATCACCCTGATTATGATATATGGAATCTACTTTTCTCTTAAAATATGGCTTGTTTAATCGGAATGTTGGGTAAAAACAATTAAAAGCACAAGACAGCTATAAAATACGCTTAATTGCTTTATATCAAGCATCAAAAGAAAGAGAATTTATTTCTCCAGGGGCTAAGCTATCTAATATCTTGTAATTATTTATATATTCGAAGTAATTACGAAATAAAGTAGCAGATTTTTGATACAAAAACTCCCTGTTTTTTAAAAATTCTTTCCACATTAATCGAACAAATTTCAGTTATTAAAACTACCCAGTCCCCTAGAGATAAGTTTGCAGATTATGCCAGTATTTTTTTATATCATTTTGTTGCTTATTAACGGATTCTCATGCGATATGTTAGCAGCATGTTTGCAATGTAATTGAGATGGGCGAGATGGCCACCTTAATGTCTACTAACTAAGGCTGGTACACAAAAGAAAAAAACAACCTCTACGTGCCAGCTGCACATTTGATGAACGCTATGAAAATATCAAATTTATGTAATTACATTTGAAGATAAAAAATTTAAAATAGTAAACATTGTCACACACAATTCACTCAAGTGTTTTTAGAAGCGATCCCATCGTTTATCCCCACTTTACGGTATCTCTACCGGGTTTAGCGCAGACGCAAATCTATCAGAATCGGTCGGCTATTGAAGATTTGAATCCAACCGACAGACAGTTTTGCAATTGTGTAGAAAGAAATGCAGTACCTATTTGCAGTGTATATAACAGATGGGCAAGCGGAAATTGAATTATTATAAAAAATCAACAAAACAAAACATGCAAGTCGAATGAAAAATCAAAATATGAAATAAGTAATTTTTAGTCTACAATTTTATTTACATTATTTTGATATTTGTTAATTCAATTTAGTCTAACTAAGTACATAATACCATAATATTGCGACATAATAATAGCTCACGGTCATCCTTTAAAAATGACGTGAGAAAACAGGGGATAGAGATAGGACCGTGCAACGGGTGACGTTTCTCGAAATTGTGCAACGCCCTGTATAGGTTGCGCGTTCGGACCGATCGTCGCGTGAAGAGGAATGTCCGAGCTAATTACGGTTAAAATTTCGGCTTTATAACTCTGTCCGATGGCCGGATATTTACGGACAAATTTAAACGTTGTTTTTTAAGACGTTGCCCGATTTTCTGAAGGGATCTCCTTTTACACAAATGTATAACACGCATAGGGAAAAGTACGGTTAAAAAGCCCGCAGTTTCTGCTTTTCAACGCGCTCAAATCCATATTTTAAGGTCGAGGGACGCGTGAGCAATTAAAATAAACGTGTGACCGCGTGTTCCGTCGAATTTGTCAAAACACGCGAAATGAAGCCATGACGTGCCTAAAGAATGTACATTTTACGTAAATAAAAACGAGGACTAAACACAAAATTGACTTTTCGCTAATCTGACAGCTCCAACGAGAAATTTTGCACGTTTGACTTTTAAGCCTTATATTCCGAATTTAGAAGGTTTTGACGGCCCAACAAGATTCATAATAGTAAGTACAGATATTTCTAGACCATTCCCATTCCTATTGCGACTTCATCGACGTACGATATCGATAGTGCGTGTAAATTAAATTCCTCATGCAGACGGACATCGTAGAAAAATGGCCGAAATACGCCAGAAATACATGTACACAATAAATCAACTGCAATGCTCATAACATGAAATGTACACACATATACATTCATGTGCACTGCCCGTAAATATATTATATATCGGTAGCTTGACTTAACATTTTTACATACAGGCTGATATCTTTTAATTACTATAAATTTGAATTTTAAAATACCATAATTCCAGAACGCGTATGCCCAGTTTCCTTAATGTAATTATTAACTTCAGAATAGGTTCATGGCATATAAACACACATAATATATTTAGTTTTAGGACACGGACAAGGCCCTAAATTAATTATCTGGACACAATTAAAACGTTTTTTTATAACCTTTTAAAGATTACACGTCTATTTTCTCTGAGATTTAAAAAAAAAATTGCACATTTCAACATAGAGTCAAGCCTACATATAAATAAGGCAGTTGAACAAACTATTTACATTAGGTCGATAGCCCAATGGCAAAATTGACGGCTTCTTAATACAATGACTTTGCCGGGTCGGGTTCGAACCCAGGCCGGGGCAAAACATTTTTTTTTCGAATGCGATATTGTGTATTTATTTCGTGTATTTTACCGGCAATTTATAAGACAAGACGCCGGACTTCTCGACATAATTTTCCCGGTCGATGAAATAATCATTCACATATACAGCATGATTTTTTCTTATAATTTTTATAAATTCCATTTAAAATACAATAATTCTAAAACGGGTATGCCGTTTTCTTAAGGGAAAAAATAATGCTTTTAACATTTATGTGCCCCTACGAAATAATTATTTAAATAATTACGCACTGCGCAGTGGGTGGAGACAAATCAACTTTTTCTTCTGATTAAGGTAAAACTCGGTACTCGGGGGCTCTTGGTGTCGGTGATCTCAAGCCCAATGTCAAAATTTCAAAAAAAAAAAATGGTGCATCTAATATGGCGGAAGAGTTTTTTGAAAACTGACGTATGAATGTGAAATTTTAGATACGGGGGTGTCTTAGGTCGCCGATCACGAATCCAAAGTCAAAATGTCAAAAAAAAAACAAAATGGCCGAAGTTTTTTGAAAATTGACGTATGAATGTGAAATTTTAGATACGGGGGTGTCTTAGGTCGCCGATCACGAATCCAAAGTCAAAATGTCAAAAAAAAAACAAAATGGCGGAAGTCTTTTGAAAATTGACGTATGAATGTGCAATTTTAGGTACGGGGGTGTCTTAGGTCGCCGATCACGAATCGAAAGTCAAAATGTCAAAAAAAACAAAATGGCCGAAGTTTTTTGAAAATTGACGTATGAATGTGAAATTATAGATACGGGGGTGTCTTAGATCGCCGATCACGAATCCAAAGTCAAAATGTCAAAAAAAAAAAAAATGGCGGAAGTTTTTTAAAAATTGACGTATGAATGTGAAATTTTAAGTACGGGGGTGTCTTAGGTCGCCGATTACAAATCGAAAGTAAAAATGTCAAAAAAAAAACAAAATGGCGGAAGTTCTTTGAAAATTGACGTATGAATGTGAAATTTTAGGTACGGGGGTGTCTTAGGTCGCCGATCACAAATCGAAAGTCAAAATGTCAAAAAAAAACAAAATGGCGGAAGTTTTTTGAAAATTGACGTATGAATGTGAAATTTTAGATACGGGGGTGTCTTAGGTCGCCGATCACGAATCGAAAGTCAAAATGTCAAAAAAAAAAATGGCCGAAGTTTTTTGAAAATTGACGTATGAATGTGAAATTTTAGATACGGGGGTGTCTTAGGTCGCCGATCACGAATCCAAAGTCAAAATGTCAAAAAAAAAAAAATGGCCGAAGTTTTTTGAAAATTGACGTATGAATGTGAAATTTTAGATACGGGGGTGTCTTAGGTCGCCGATCACGAATCCAAAGTCAAAATGTCAAAAAAAAACAAAATGGCGGAAGTCTTTTGAAAATTGACGTATGAATGTGAAATTTTAGGTACGGGAGTGTCTTAGGTCGCCGATCACGAATCCATAGTACAAATGTCAAAAAAAACAAAATGGCGGAAGAGTTTTTTGAAGATTGACGTACGAACGTGAAATTTTAGATGCTGGGGTGGTTCAGGTCGCCGATTACAAATCCAAAGTCAAAATGTCAAAAAAAAACAAAATGGCGCAAGATTTTTTTTGAAAATTGACGTATGAATGTGAAATTTTAGATACGGGAGTGTCTTAGGTCGCCGATCACGAATCCATAGCACAAATGTCAAAAAAAACAAAATGGCGGAAGAGTTTTTTGAAGATTGACGTACGAACGTGAAATTTTAGATGCTGGGGTGGTTCAGGTCGCCGATCACGAATCCATAGTCAAAATGTCAAAAAAAACTTGATGGCGGATCTAATATGGCAGAAATATTCTTCAAAATGTCTTTAATCTTGGTGAAATCTAGCAAATGGCATTTTCAGGTCGCTGATCACGAATCCGAAATAAAAATTTTAAAAAACAATGTTGCGGAAAGGTTCTTCGAAAAGTGCTTGGATCTGAGCACTTCCTTCCTTCGTAAACTTTAACATGATTTATGTTTAACATTGTGTTCAGTGTGACGGTTTGTGTAAAAAGGAAAGGAAAGTTCTAAATAATATATACGATTGGCATAACAAAATTTATATGTGTACAGGGGTGCGTCAAAAGTCGGACATTCTCTCTCTCTCTCTCGAAATGGCATGTCTATGTATAATATTTGACAGGTAAAATTTTGCAATATCTCAAATTTAATGCCCTTAAATTATTGGCGCATGTTTCATTAAAGTTGACATAATATTTGAATGTAACCTTCAACATTAAAATGCCCTAACAACTACAACGGCAAATTTAAACGTATTTTTAATTATTTATATTATTGCACTGTATTAGTTGATTAAGTTCAATTGCGGGCCGGTTTTCCCAATGCAGATCAGCGTACTCATTAAATAAAATACGGGATAATACGTTTTTGCAAAAACCTGTTGGCGCTAATAATCGATTAAGAACGTTATTAAATGAAGATACTTTAACCGGTGTTTTTCCAAACCTGATAAATATTAAACAGTAATTAGGGTTACTTACACATGCGCATAACCAAGAAGATTTGGATTTTTATTAGTATTGACTGCGATTATATTTTCTTATGCATTTGTAATTAATAATTATTTTTATTAGTGATTTAGTAATTGTGTTGCTCCTTCTATACATGAAATTAACAGTATAATTAAAAATGAAAACGTAATATTGAATATGTGCAACTTTTAGCTTACTACGGAAATACTTGTGTTTTGAAAGCTTTTTAATTCTGTTACATTTCTGGGACTTTATCTCAGTTGCGAAAAATTCTAAATATTTGTGAAAATTTATGCCTGCGCTTCCTCTTTTCTTCTTTGTAATTGCTTTTAACAGCACCTTATTAAAACTTCATTTTAGACTCAATCTGTATGTCATTAACATATTAAACTACATTTAGTTTGTTGTTTGAAGTTCATCAGCATTTATTAGCATTATATAAAAATGTTTGAAAGCGACGCCCATTTATCAAACAAAATTTGTTATAAACATTTTAAATACAATACAGATACTACGTATACTTGAGCATGTCAATTAAAATAACGAGCCCGCGATCGCGGGCGAGTAGTATACATAATATCCATTCTATCACTAGAGAAATAACCGTACCAATAGTAATGTAATTCAGTGTAAATTTAAAATGATCTTTAATACAAGTTCTTTATTTAAATCGATATGCGAACTAATTTCGTGTAGGTGATAGATCAATATATCAAAACTGATAACCGAAATTTTATATTAAAAAAGCTGCTCCATATTACACACAAGAGTGAAAAATATCTCTTGAAATGGTTTCTATCTTTTGATGTCAAAACAGTGTTAAATTGAATTTTAGGTTCTTATTTATTATTATTGTGTAAGCCTATCTTAAATTGTTTTTGAGTTATTTACATTCTTTCTTTCAATGACAGTAAACTTCAAAAAGATTGCCAAATACTATATTTTTCCACTGTTATTTCAAGAGCGTATTATAAGATTGTCAATAAAATCATTCCATCTGTCATCATGACAGCAGTTTGCTGACAAAAATATGCATCTATACAAGGTGTGATAAAAATTGAAAAAATAGTTTCTTTCGATACTTTAACATGACTTATGTTTAACACTAAATTACCTTTCTCGCTCTTGAGTGTGTACCAGTTCGTGGAAAAACCAGTTCGCGAAGAATTTTAAATAAAATATCCTATTGGTTTAACAAAATATATGTATATACAAGGGTGCTTCAAAAGTTTATAAAAGTGGACATTCTAAAAAGCGTTTTTTACAGGAAAGGCGCTTCAATAGGGCTTAAATTTAAAACTTGGGCTTTTTCCTTTTATTATTATTTCGTGCTCCTTTATTAACGATAGTTCATTTTGAAAAGGTTAACAGGCTTTTACACTTTCACATCAAAGTAGTATTGTAAACTGTCTTAATCAACATGTTGAACTTTTTGATGTCATTGTGCTTTTGGATACCTTAACATGACATGTTTAACATTAATTTACCTTTCTCGCTCTTGAGTGTGTACCGCTTTGTGTAAAAAACCATTCGAGGAGAATTTTAAATAAAATATACTATTGGCTTCACGAAATATATGTATATACAGGGGTGCGTCAAAAGTTAATAAAATCAGACATTCTAAAAGGCGTCATAACAGTGATTGCTTTTTACACGAAACTATGAAAAAGCTGTAAGCGGACGCGAAAAAGGCGATTCAAACTAAAAGAGATTGACGGACCCGCTGTAAGCGGACGGACCGCTGTAAGCGGACGATCAGCTGTAAGCGGACGCACCCGCTGTAAGCGGACGTTATAGCTAGTTGCGACATAATATAAGCTGCCGGCTTACCTTTAAAAATGACGTGAGAAAATACGGGATAGAGATAGGACCGTGCAACGGGTGACGTTTCTCGAAATTGTGCAACCCCCTGTATAGGTAGCGCGTTCGGGCCGATCGTCGCGTGAAGAGGAATGTCCGAGCTAATTACGGTTAAAATTTCGGCTTTATAACTCTGTCCGATGGCCGGATATTTGCGGACAAATTTAAACGTTGTTTTTTAAGACGTTGCCGATTTTCTGAAGGGATCTCCTTTTAAACGCATGTATAACACGCATAGGGAAAAGTACGGTTAAAAAGCCCGTACTTTCTGCTTTTCAACGCGCTCGAAAGCATATTTTAAGGTCGAGGGACGCGTGAGCAATTACAATATACGTTCCGTCGAATTTTTCAAAACACGCGAAATTAAGCCATGACGTGCCTAAAGAATGTACATTTTACGTAAATAAAAACGAGGACTAAACACATAATTGACTTTTCGCAAATCTGACAGGCGGACGAAATATTTTGAAACATTGACTTTTAAGCATGAAATGCCAAGTGTTGACGATTTTTCGAGAGGAAAACGGCTTGAAATTGAAAACAATAGATTTTTAGGAAGCGTTTCGATCCTTATTCCAACTTGATTCAGGTCCGGTATTGAAAGGACAAGGAATTTAAACTCTTCATGCACTCGGGATATGGTGAAAAAATGGCTGAAATATCACAGAAATGAATGTACACAATAAGTCGCGTACAATGTTCATCGTTGTAATAGTCATGTGTAATGTCCGCATGAACATATTATTATGTATCTCGACATAATGGGCCCGCGGTTGTTTGACAACATTTTTACATACAGATTGATTTCTTTTAATGATTATAAATTTGAATTAAAATACAATAATTAAATTACGTGCAAAATTTATTTAATGTTTATTCGTTCCACTTTGAAATTTCATCTTTCCATGACAATTGTGAATTAAAATGTCCACCTACTTACTTAATTGTGTCTATTCGTCTATTTATTAGTATACTGATGCTTGAACCTACACGAACATATCTGTTATCAAACTTACTTCATCTGTTGGGCATGTATAGGTTATGAACGTAAAGAAGGGTTTCATATGGTAAACGTTTAAAATTCTTCCGATCAGCTAGCTACTGTATTATTATAATGAAATATCAACAGAGAATCATGAAAAACAGATTACATCTTTCATTGCAGGTAGGTGGTGATAATAATAATAACATAACCCAAACCCCGTATACAAACGACATTATTTCTTTTTAGCATCCAAAAATAATAATATATAGTCAAATGTCGTGTATGCATTCGTTATATATAAATGACAATAGTTACAGGTTAGAGTTTAATTTGAAAATGTAAATATGGGCAATATTACGTTAGGACAACAAAAGAAACAGCACAATGCAAACTTTGTAGTAAACTGATTAAATGCTCTGGAAGTACGACAAAAGTAATAACACACATAAAACAAGAATAATACATTATTTAAAAAAATCCAATTCGCTGAATTGGTTGCAAATGTTGAAGAAAAAGTTCATGGTGTAGGAAGAAAAGAATGTTTAGAGATGAATCACAATGTATGTGCAGAATATACCATTTGCATTTTGAACGTACATTTCTGTTTTAGGAAAATGTGAAAAAAATGTAAATACTTCAACTGCTACAGTGAAAACTCAAGAAAACTTAGATAGTGCTTTTCCTTCAGTGTTTGGTGTTACATCGCTGCCTATAATAAAAAGCTCCTTAAATGTTATTTTTCTTTTACAGGTGAAATGTTTATCTTGCATTTGTTATTTCTGCTACTAATTGTATATGTTTTCCAGGTGGAAGTTTTAAAAATACTAAAATAACAAACTTATTAGCTACATTTATTGTGTAAGATAATATGTTAATACTGTTAAAGAGAAAGGGTTTTTAAATTTAATGAAGGGATTGGCATCTCTATATAATGTTCCATCAAGAAATACCATAAAAGAACGAATTGATATAAAATTTTACATAATTTCAACATCGCTTAAAAAAAAATTTAAGGAATACAAAATATTTTACAATTACTATTGATATGTGGACCGATGCACAGACAAAGAGTTTCATAGGTTTAACAGTGCATTTTGCAAAAGATATCAAAATCATATTGGCAACAATTGGCCTTAAAAAATACTGAGAATTTAGCTTCGCTTTTAGAAAAAGTTAAATCCATTGTTGTATAATTTAAAAGAAGAGTGCAATCAACTGACTAGCTTCGAAATTTACAATTATTGCAATCCAAAATGGAGTTTTAGAAGGTAATGTAACAAAATTAATACTTGACGTGAAAGGTTCCTTGACTTAGCACCATTTATTGGAAATATTATTTTATCAAATGTTAATGCCCCTCAAATTTTACAATTTATTGCCACAAAAATTGGATCTTCATTAGCGAGTCTCATAGAATTTGTGACACTCAAGAACTGAAACATAGATGAATTTGTCATTTCGAAAAGGGACAGGAAGAAAGTAAGTTTGAATAATTTATTACCTTACAATTACTCTACCGACACACTGTGTAGGTAAAAAATGATAACTTTAATTACAGCGTGGCAAAGAATGTACCAACATCATTGAACATCTTACATATTAGCTGATCGAGGTAATACAATTCACTGGTTAAAGCGAGACTGTAAAATTTAGAAATAAGAATGGATACTGTTTGTTGTGGAACTGCAAGAGAGATGGACAGCAGTTCGCCAAAATAATGAGGTGCAGAGTAATCTGAAGAAAAATATGCATATTCACTAATCCAATGATAGACTGCAAATTAAAACTTTCTTCTGTTATTATAGAAACAAATGTTTGTATGATTATGATCAATTTCTATAAGAAACACATTGTTTTCTTTTTGTTTATAAATGTAAATATATTATTTTAGAAACAGATATTTGTCTCGATGTCACTTACATACAATATGCAAGGTTAATTACTGGAAATAGTTAAGTGAAGAACTTATTCATAAAGTGTTGCAGAAAGAATAGATGAAAGTACAGATATGTAGAAAACAGAGTAGATATGGTATAACAAAAACATTCTTTAAACTGGAAGATCAAAAGGTCTGTGTAATATTTAAGTATTAATATGAAATTAGTAATTATATAACGATAATGACCTGTCCACATTTGTTGCCAAAATGTAAGACGTAGTATAGTATTAACTATTTTGGTTCACCTACTGATACTGAAGCAGCACTTTTTTTTTATTTTAGAACAGTATTCGCATATGAAGATTCAAGTATTTGCAATAGGGTTTTCTGATATATAACAAATGAAATGCATATTTTGTTTTGCTGCAAGTGTTCCACAATTTCTAGATAATTTAAATTTTAACGACCTATGAAGGGCAAGAAATTACAAAATATAATTGCAATAAAATAATATTATTCATTTACTGTGTTTTTTAGACTTTTCAATGCTTCCATTCAGCAGACTCAACAGTTGCGCAACTGTTCAGTGATCATGTCCAGTAGACGACCGCTCACTCTGAACATGTTCTGCACTCTTTGAGCGTATTCTCTATGCATGCGCCATTGACGCATTCCAACACCAACGTAATACATAATTCTGACGAAAGTTACTAAAAGAAAAGTAAGATACAACAAATTAAAGGTATTGTGCAGAAATAAATGTATTATCATGTTGGTGTTAACCCAGTCTTTTATTCGGGCTTGGAAAAACTATGCTAAAACTTAATGCAGAAAAACAATTTATTATTATTGTTTATTCGGTTCAATTTGTATAATTTTAACATATGGTAGCAATGAAAAGTACCAGATGACAGAGATCACATAAAGGTGAGCGGTCTGTCCAGCGAACACTCAACTGTTGTCAAGTGAACAGTTGGAGCGGGAACGGTTCCCGATTCGTTTGCTGAATGAAAGCATTCGTCGCATTCAGCAGACACAAAAGCTTACTGTCGAATGCCACCATTGTAGTAAATAGAAAATAAACGATGTAGCATTACAATAATAGCACACATTTTACGTCTAAGAAAGTCAGCTTGACAAGCATTGTCATGAGAATTATCACTTTTAAACAATTACATCAGTCTTTCAATTTAGCATTTGGTAAGGGGCATCGATAACAAGAAATTGGAATACATTTTATGCTCAAAGAATATTATTGGCTTTTCAATTACCATAACAAAACGAATATACTATTATTCATGTAATAGCATTTTTGTGACAAGGTATAGTCGGTCGAGTCGTTTTGGCAACCGACACGGCCAAATTACGGACTAGAGACGGCGATTCAACGCCACTTCAAATTTCGATCGGTCCGAACAATTTCAGAACAATAAAATTAAACTAATTAATATTTCAGAATATACATAGTCGAATACTATTACATGAAAGCCAGTTACAAATTAAATATTATAAATAAAGCTATAAAATATTATTTTTTCTACACCTATATTTGGATAACAATTGGCTAAACTGTTTAGGAGGCAAGCATTGTTGACAAATTTAAAATATTTAGATGACAATTATAACAAACTTCAAAAGATGTATGTCAAAAGGTGTATGAATATTATTATTTATGACAGTCCTGAAACGGTTCTATATACTAATAGCTGCCGGCTTACCTTTACAAATCCCATGAAAAAAAACAATTTATTATCGTTTATTCGGTTTAATTTGTATAATTTTAACATATGGCAGCATAATTTTAACATATGGCAGCAATGAAAAGTACCAGATGATAGACGATCACATAAAGGTGAGCGGTCCTGTCCAGCGAACACTCAACTGTTGTGAAATGAACAGTTGGAGCGGGAACAGTTCCCGATCTGTCTGTTGAATGAAAGCATTGGTCGCATTCAGCAGACATAACAGTTTACTGCCGAATAGCACTATTGTAGTAAATAGGTAATAAACAATGTAGCATTACAAAAATATCACATATTTTACGTCTAAGAAAATCAGCTTCACAAGTACAGTCATGAGAATTATCACTTTTAAAGAATTGTATCAGTCATTTTTAATTTAGCGCTTGGTACGACAGAACCTATATACTGAATACTCTTATTTCAATTTTTGTTTCATATCACAAAAAACACCGTTTTCCTACATAAGTACGGTCAAAAAAAAATATGCGTTGGTGCATAACTTCTTAAAAATTCATTTGTTACTAAGTCGATTAGTCTACAATTTGCTCGGCCATAGTTAACTAAAAAGATGATGAATTTAGAAAGACAGGGAAAGCTTTATAGCCTGAAAGGACAAATGATAAACCTTCTGTACTGCAATCTTTAGATAGGACTGTTAAAACTTTTGTTCGTCAAATAGTTAAAACATGTTTTGTCCAAATAAAGTGCCAGCATTAAATACAGTTCTGATTCACATAAATAATAGTAGTGAACTGTCAAATATGAGTATCTCAATATCAATTCGTTTTTCTGGTTAAGTGAGTGGCGTCATATGCGCTAATGTAAATTGTAGACTTTACAAGGTTTCGTTAAAATAATAGTACCTACCGCTTTTATTTACGAAATTTAAAACGCAAATAAACAAAGGCTCAATGCATGCTCGACTGGAATTAGTTTTTAAAATAAACTTTCTGAAACTGTGTTATGATGTATATTTTGCCAACTTTGGGAGTGAAATGTAGGAGTAAATAATTTGAATTATAAGAAAGTACTCCCAACAAAGTCTTCATTAATCCTTTGTATTCAATTTAATGCAAAAACATAAAGACAAAAACTTTTGCTGTTTGTTTTATTTTAACGAATACCTTACATCGGCTGAATTTACATTAGCGCCTATGGCTCCACCCCCTCACATCCTACCTCCCGGCAGATAGTCGGCACCTCTGCGTAAGCCCCCTTAACTTGATCAACGTTTCTTTTAATTAACTGTCACATATACTATTAGAAATTTTTTTCAATAAATAAACGAAATACCTAACACGTCTTTTCTAGACAGATTTTATTTTCATGTTTGTACAATTTACAGATTTCAAATATTTAAATTTAATTTTACTGCTTAAAATTGATTTACTCAGTTATAGGTTGATAATTTCGTATAGGGGGTTCAGAATTTCCTCTCTTTCAAACTTTTACTAGATATTAGAAGTACCATTGCTTGCATTCAGCAGACACAACAGTTGCGCAACTGTTCAGTGATCATGTCCAGTAGTCGTCCGCTCACTCTGAACATGTTCAGGAGCGGTCGCCATTTCTTTGAGCGGAAAAATTCGATGCTCACTTAGTGAGCGTATTTTGTCCGCATGCACTATTGATGCATTCCAAGACCAACCTAATACATAATTTTGAAGAAAGTTACTAGAAAAATAAGATATAACAAATTAATGGTATTGTGCAGAAATAAATGTACTATAATATTGGAGTTAATCCAGTATTTTATTCGGAGTTGCAAAAACCAGCCCTTGCACTAAAAACTACGCCAAAACTTAATGCAGAAAAACAATTTATTATTGCTTATTCGGTTTAATTTGTATAATTTTAACATATGGTAGCAATGAAAAGTGCCAGATGAAAGCGATCACATAAAGGTGAGCGGTCTGTCCAGTTAACACTCAACTGTTGTGAAGTGAGCAGTTGGAGCTGGAACGGTTCCCGATCCGTCTGCTAAATGAAAGCATTGGTCGCATTCAGCAGACACAAAAGTTTACCACCGAATGCCACCATTGTAGTAAATAGGAAATAAACGATGTAGCATTACAAAAATAGCATAAATTTTACGCCTAAGAAAGTCAGCTTCACAAGCGGGAATTATCACTTTTAAAGAATTACATCAGTGACTTTCAATTTAGCATTTGGTAAGGGGCATCGTTAACAAGAAATTGAAATACATTTTATGCTTAAAGAATATTATTGGCTTTTCAACAAAACAAATATACTATTATTCATGTAATAGCATTTTTGTGACAAGGTATAGTTGAGTCGCTTTGGCAACCGACACGGCCAAAGTACGAACTAATGACGACGATTTAATACCACTACAAATTTCGATCGAGCTGAACAATTTCAGAACAATAAAATTAAACTAATTAATTAATATTTTAGAATACATACCTTCCCATAGTCGAATACGATTACATGAAAGCCAGTTACAAATTAAATATTATAAATAAAGCTATTAAATATTATTTTTTCTTCACCTATATTTGGATAACATTTGGCTAAACTGTTTAGGAGGCAAGCATTGTTGACAAATTTAAAATGTTTAGATGACAATTATAACAAACGTCAAAAGATATATTCAAAAGGTGTATGCATGTTATTATTTATGACAGTCCTGAAACTGCTTTTGTTAGTTATATTACTCGACAGGTAATACTTTGCAACATCTCAAATTTAACGCCAGTCTAATTTGGTGGCGCATATCGGTTGCGAGAGCGACTCAACTGTATATCTATATTCTTTAAAATTGTTAATTACATTAATTTATTTGTTCTAAAACTTTTCCTACCAAAATGTCAATGTTTTCTGATATTGGATCGTTTTTATTTTGAACACAAACGAAGTTGGCCTAAGGCAAAGCAAGGCCACCACTGACATTCCGAAGACGTCCGAACACAAACGAAGTTTGTCGAAGCCAAGGCAAGGCTTTCATCGACATTCCGAAGACGTCCGAACCCATACGAAGTTGGCCGAAGACAAAGCAAGGCCACCACTGGCATTCCGAAGACGTCCGAACGCAAACGAAGTTGGCAGAGGACAAAGAAAGGCGTTCATCGACATTCCGAAGACGTCCGAACCCATACGAAGTTGACCGAAGTCAAAGCAAGGCCACCACTGACATTCCGAAAACGTCCGAACGCAAACGAAGTTGGCAGAGGACAAAGGAAAGCGTTCATCGACATTCCGAAGACGTCCGAACCCATACGAAGTTGACCGAAGTCAAAGCAAGGCCACCACTGACATTCCGAAGACGTCCGAACAAAAACGAAGTTGCCCGAAGTCAAAGCAACGCCACCACTGACATTCCGAAGACGTCCGAACACAAACGAAGTTGGCCGAAGTCAAAGCAAGGCCACCACTGACATTCCGAAGACGTCCGAACGCAAACGAAGTTGGCAGAGGACAAAGGAAGGCGTTCATCAACATTCCGAAGACGTCCGAATCCATACGAAGTTGACCAAAGTCAAAGCAAGGCCACTACTTATATTCCGGAAACGTCCGAACACAAACGAAGTTGGCCGAAGACAAGGTAAGGCCTTCACCGATATTCCGAAGACGTCCGAACACTAACGAGGTTGACCTAAGTCAAAGCAAGGCCACCACTGACATTCCGAAGACGTCCGAACACGAACGAAGTTGGCCGAAGTCAAAGCAAGACCACCACTGAAATTCCGAAGACGTTCGAACACAAACGACGTTGACCGAAGACAAGGCAAGGCCTTCACCAATATTCCGAAGCCGTCCGAAGACAAACGAAGTTTGCCGAAGCTAAGACAAGGCCTGCATCAACATTTTAGCGACGTCTGAACCCATACGAAGTTGGCCGAAGTCAAAGCAAAGCCACACTGACATTCCGAAGACGTCCGAACACGTACGAAGTTACAGGTTCCATAGACGCAACATAAACCCAGTGCGCGTAGTGCCCCGATACAACACTAGCAAGTGCGGAAGTCAGTGCTCAGTGGCACGTCAGCTCCAAGTGCTAGGTGACACTGTGTCTTCCAACCCCTCCCCAGTGAAGTCAGACTCTGTTGTTTGAAGCCTATAATATATTATTGTTCCTGTTTATATTGTTTTCTGGTTTTCTTTTTACTTTAACAATGAATTACAGCAAAATTAATTTCTTTATCGATATCTAACAGCAGCAGAAGTAAACAAATATAAATATGCCACATCACACCTACCAAAATAATACTCTATACTCCATATAAGAGGGTACAATCTACCCCTTAATCACGACAAATTAATACTCCTAAATTAATTAGTTTACCGATTTAGAGCTAAAATAGAAGTTGAGAAACATTCAGATCTTACATCACAACAACTAAAATTATCCCCTATTCGACGTCCAAGAATAGAATCTACCGCTAACAACGGTAAAATTGAGGGGTAAATTTAATCCTATTGGACAGAAGAAAAACTATTACTTTTATATTAACTAATTTAATATCCATAAAAGTTTAAACGATAAAATACATAAAATATCATGGATGGCCATTAAACATTTTCAATTTTAAACAGCTGCTATTATCACTAAATCTATTATTAATCATTTCATCTAAATTAGGGGAGTATAAAAACAGCTGTAGTAAAGCAATATTGAACATCTAAAATACAATTATATTTACTTATTCGCCATATATCGGAATTACATGGTGTTTTATAAACTGAAACGCAATATAGACAAAATCCGCAATAAATTGAGAAAAATAAGGGGGAGCGGTACCTCAACTGTAAGCGGAATTAAATAGGCGATAGCGGGCCTTCTAGGCCTGCCGTATTAGCTAGTTCTCCTTACTAATAGCTCACGGTCATCCTTTAAAAATGACGTGAGAAAACAGGGGATAGAGATAGGACCGTGCAACGGGTGACGTTTCTCGAAATTGTGCAACACCCTGTATAGGTTGCGCGTTCGGACCGATCGTCGCGTGAAGAGGAATGTCCGAGCTAATTACGGTTAAAATTTCGGCTTTATAACTCTGTCCGATGGCCGGATATTTACGGACAAATTTAAACGTTGTTTTTTAAGACGTTGCCCGATTTTCTGAAGGGATCTCCTTTTACACAAATGTATAACACGCATAGGGAAAAGTACGGTTAAAAAGCCCGCACTTTCTGCTTTTCAACGCGCTCAAATCCATATTTTAAGGTCGAGGGACGCGTGAGCAATTAAAATAAACGTCTGACCGCGTGTTCCGTCGAATTTGTCAAAACACGCGAAATGAAGCCATGACGTGCCTAAAGAATGTACATTTTACGTAAATAAAAACGAGGACTAAACACAAAATTGACTTTTCGCTAATCTGACAGCTCCAACGAGAAATTTTGCACGTTTGACTTTTAAGCCTTATATTCCGAATTTAGAAGGTTTTGACGGCCCAACAAGATTCATAATAGTAAGTACAGATATTTCTAGACCATTCCCATTCCTATTGCGACTTCATCGACGTACGATATCGATAGTGCGTGTAAATTAAATTCCTCATGCAGACGGACATCGTAGAAAAATGGCCGAAATACGCCAGAAATACATGTACACAATAAATCAAGTGCAATGCTCATAACATGAAATGTACACACATATACATTCATGTGCACTGCCCGTAAATATATTATATATCGGTAGCTTGACTTAACATTTTTACATACAGGCTGATATCTTTTAATTACTATAAATTTGAATTTTAAAATACCATAATTCCAGAACGCGTATGCCCAGTTTCCTTAATGTAATTATTAACGTCAGAATAGGTTCATGGCATATAAACACACATAATATATTTAGTTTTAGGACACGGACAAGGCACTAAATTAATTATCTGGGCACAATTGAAACGTTTTTTATAACCTTTTAAAGATTACATGTCTATTTTCTCTGAGATTTAAAAAAAAAATTGCAGATTTCAACATAGAGTCAAGCTTACATATAAATATGGCAGTTGAACAAACTATTTACATTAGGTCGATAGCCCAATGGCAAAATTGACGGCTACTTAATACAAGGACTTTGTCGGGTCGGGTTCGAACCCAGGCCGGGGCAAAACATTTTTTTTTCGAATGCGATATTGTGTATTTATTTCGTGTATTTTACCGGCAATTTATAAGACAAGACGCCGGACTGCTCGACATAATTTTCCCGGTCGATGATATAATCATTCATACATACAGCATGATTTTTTCTTAATTATTATAAATTCCATTTAAAATACAATAATTCTAAAAAGGGTATGCCTTTTTCTTAAGGGAAAAAATAATGCTTTTAACATTTATGTGCCCCTACGAAATAATTATTTAAATAATTACGCACTGCGGAGTGGGTGGAGCCAAATCAACTTTTTCTTCTGATTAAGGTAAAACTCGGTACTCGGGGGCTCTTGGTGTCGGTGATCTCAAGCCCAATGTCAAAATTTCAAAAAAAAAATGGTGCATCTAATATGGCGGAAGAGTTTTTTGAAAATTGACGTATGAATGTGAAATTTTAGATACGGGGGTGTCTTAGGTCACCGATCACGAATCGAAAGTCAAAATGTCAAAAAAAACAAAATGGCCGAAGTTTTTTTGAAAATTGACGTATGAATGTGAAATTTTAGATACGGGGGTGTCTTAGGTCGCCGATCACGAATCGAAAGTTAAAATGTCAAAAAAAAAAATGGCCGAAGTTTTTTGAAAATTGACGTATGAATGTGAAATTTTAGATACGGGGGTGTCTTAGGTCGCCGATCACGAATCCAAAGTCAAAATGTCAAAAAAAAACAAAATGGCGGAAGTCTTTTGAAAATTGACGTATGAATGTGAAATTTTAGGTACGGGGGTGTCTTAGGTCGCCGATCACGAATCGAAAGTCAAAATGTCAAAAAAAACAAAATGGCCGAAGTTTTTTGAAAATTGACGTATGAATGTGAAATTTTAGATACGGGGGTGTCTTAGATCGCCGATCACGAATCCAAAGTCAAAATGTCAAAAAAAAAACAAAATGGCGGAAGTTTTTTGAAAATTGACGTATGAATGTGAAATTTTAGGTACGGGGGTGTCTTAGGTCGCCGATTACAAATCGAAAGTAAAAATGTCAAAAAAAAACAAAATGGCGGAAGTTCTTTGAAAATTGACGTATGAATGTGAAATTTTAGGTACGGGGGTGTCTTAGGTCGCCGATCACAAATCGAAAGTCAAAATGTCAAAAAAAAACAAAATGGCGGAAGTTTTTTGAAAATTGACGTATGAATGTGAAATTTTAGGTACGGGGGTGTCTTAGGTCGCCGATCACAAATCGAAAGTCAATATGTCAAAAAAAAACAAAATGGCGGAAGTTTTTTGAAAATTGACGTATGAATGTGAAATTTTAGGTACGGGGGTGTCTTAGGTCGCCGATCACAAATCGAAAGTCAAAATGTCAAAAAAAAAACAAAATGGCCGAAGTTTTTTGAAAATTGACGTATGAATGTGAAATTTTAGATACGTGGGTGTCTTTGGTCGCCGATCACTAATCCAAAATAAAAATGTCAAAAAAAACAAAATGGCGGAAGAATTTTTTGAAAATTGTGAAATTTTGGATACGGGGGTGCCTTAAGACGCCGATTACGAATCCAAAGTCAAAATGTCAAAAAAAAACAAAATGACGCAAGAATTTTTTGAAAATTGACGTATGAATGTGAAATTTTAGATACGGGAGTGTCTTAGGTCGCCGATCACGAATCCATAGTACAAATGTCAAAAAAAACAAAATGGCGGAAGAGTTTTTTGAAGATTGACGTACGAACGTGAAATTTTAGATGCTGGGGTGGTTCAGGTCGCCGATCACGAATCCATAGTCAAAATGTCAAAAAAAACTTGATGGCGGATCTAATATGGCAGAAATATTCTTCAAAATGTCTTTAATCTTGGTGAAATCTAGCAAATGGCATTTTCAGGTCGCTGATCACGAATCTGAAATAAAAATTTTAAAAAACAATGTTGCGGAAAGGTTCTTCGAAAAGTGCTTGGATCTGAGCACATCCTTCCTTCGTAAACTTTAACATGATTTATGTTTAACATTGTGTTCAGTGTGACGGTTTGTGTAAAAAGGAAAGGAAAGTTCTAAATAATATATACGATTGGCATAACAAAATTTATATGTGTACAGGGGTGCGTCAAAAGTCGGACATTCTCTCTCTCTCTCTCGAAATGGCATGTCTATGTATAATATTTGACAGGTAAAATTTTGTAATATCTCAAATTTAATGCCCTTAAATTATTGGCGCATGTTTCATTAAAGTTGACATAATATTTGAATGTAACCTTCAACATTAAAATGCCCTGACAACTACAACGGCAAATTTAAACGTATTTTTAATTATTTATATTATTGCACTGTATTAGTTGATTAAGTTCAATTGCGGGCCGGTTTTCCCAATGCAGATCAGCGTACTCATTAAATAAAATACGGGATAATACGTTTTTGCAAAAACCTGTTGGCGCTAATAATTGATTAAGAACGTTATTAAATGAAGATACTTTAACCGGTGTTTTTCCAAACCTGATAAATATTAAACAGTAATTAGGGTTACTTACACATGCGCATAACCTAGAAGATTTGGATTTTTATTAGTATTGACTGCGATTATATTTTCTTATGCATTTGTAATTAATAATTATTTTTATTAGTGATTTAGTAATTGTGTTGCTCCTTCTATACATGAAATTAACAGTATAATTAAAAATGAAAACGTAATATTGAATATGTGCAACTTTTAGCTTACTACGGAAATACTTGTGTTTTGAAAGCTTTTTAATTCTGTTACATTTCTGGGACTTTATCTCAGTTGCGAAAAATTCTAAATATTTGTGAAAATTTATGCCTGCGCTTCCTTTTTTTATTCTTTGTAATTGCTTTTAACAGCACCTTATTAAAACTTCATTTTAGACTCAATCTGTATGTCATTAACATATTAAACTACATTTAGTTTGTTGTTTGAAGTTCATCAGCATTTATTAGCATTATATAAAAATGTTTGAAAGCGACGCCCATTTATCAAACAAAATTTGTTATAAACATTTTAAATACAATACAGATACTACGTATACTTGAGCATGTCAATTAAAATAACGAGCCCGCGATCGCGGGCGAGTAGTATACATAATATCCATTCTATCACTAGAGAAATAACCGTACCAATAGTAATGTAATTCAGTGTAAATTTAAAATGATCTTTAATACAAGTTCTTTATTTAAATCGATATGCGAACTAATTTCGTGTAGGTGATAGATCAATATATCAAAACTGATAACCGAAATTTTATATTAAAAGAGCTGCTCCATATTACACACAAGAGTGAAAAATATCTCTTGAAATGGTTTCTATCTTTTGATGTCAAAACAGTGTTAAATTGAATTTTAGGTTCTTATTTATTATTATTGTGTAAGCCTATCTTAAATTGTTTTTGAGTTATTTACATTCTTTCTTTCAATGACAGTAAACTTCAAAAAGATTGCCAAATACTATATTTTTCCACTGTTATTTCAAGAGCGTATTATAAGATTGTCAATAAAATCATTCCATCTGTCATCATGACAGCAGTTTGCTGACAAAAATATGCATCTATACAAGGTGTGATAAAAATTGAAAAAATAGTTTCTTTCGATACTTTAACATGACTTATGTTTAACACTAAATTACCTTTCTCGCTCTTGAGTGTGTACCAGTTCGTGGAAAAAACAGTTCGCGAAGAATTTTAAATAAAATATCCTATTGGTTTAACAAAATATATGTATATACAAGGGTGCTTCAAAAGTTTATAAAAGTGGACATTCTAAAAAGCGTTTTTTACAGGAAAGGCGCTTCAATAGGGCTTAAATTTAAAACTTGGGCTTTTTCCTTTTATTATTATTTCGTGCTCCTTTATTAACGATAGTTCATTTTGAAAAGGTTAACAGGCTTTTACACTTTCACATCAAAGTAGTATTGTAAACTGTCTTAATCAACATGTTGAACTTTTTGATGTCATTGTGCTTTTGGATACCTTAACATGACATGTTTAACATTAATTTACCTTTCTCGCTCTTGAGTGTGTACCGCTTTGTGTAAAAAACCATTCGAGGAGAATTTTAAATAAAATATACTATTGGCTTCACGAAATATATGTATATACAGGGGTGCGTCAAAAGTTAATAAAATCAGACATTCTAAAAGGCGTCATAACAGTGATTGCTTTTTACACGAAACTATGAAAAAGCTGTAAGCGGACGCGAAAAAGGCGATTCAAACTAAAAGAGATTGACGGACCCGCTGTAAGCGGACGGACCGCTGTAAGCGGACGATCAGCTGTAAGCGGACGGACCCGCTGTAAGCGGACGTTATAGCTAGTTCTCCTTACTAATAGCTCACGGTCATCCTTTAAAAATGACGTGAGAAAACAGGGGATAGAGATAGGACCGTGCAACGGGTGACGTTTCTCGAAATTGTGCAACACCCTGTATAGGTTGCGCGTTCGGACCGATCGTCGCGTGAAGAGGAATGTCCGAGCTAATTACGGTTAAAATTTCGGCTTTATAACTCTGTCCGATGGCCGGATATTTACGGACAAATTTAAACGTTGTTTTTTAAGACGTTGCCCGATTTTCTGAAGGGATCTCCTTTTACACAAATGTATAACACGCATAGGGAAAAGTACGGTTAAAAAGCCCGCACTTTCTGCTTTTCAACGCGCTCAAATCCATATTTTAAGGTCGAGGGACGCGTGAGCAATTAAAATAAACGTGTGACCGCGTGTTCCGTCGAATTTGTCAAAACACGCGAAATGAAGCCATGACGTGCCTAAAGAATGTACATTTTACGTAAATAAAAACGAGGACTAAACACAAAATTGACTTTTCGCTAATCTGACAGCTCCAAAGAGAAATTTTGCACGTTTGACTTTTAAGCCTTATATTCCGAATTTAGAAGGTTTTGACGGCCCAACAAGATTCATAATAGTAAGTACAGATATTTCTAGACCATTCCCATTCCTATTCCAACTTCATCGACATACGATATCGATAGGACGAGTGATTTAAATTCCTCATGCAGACGGACATCGTAGAAAAATGGCCGAAATACGCCAGAAATACATGTACACAATAAATCAAGTGCAATGCTCATAACATGTAATGTACACACACATACATTCATGTGCACTTTCCGTGAATATATTATATATCGGTAGCTTGACTTAACATTTTTACATACAGGCTGATATCTTTTAATTACTATAAATTTGAATTTTAAAATACGATAATTCCAGAACGCGTATGCCCAGTTTCCTTAATGTAATTATTAACGTCAGAATAGGTTCATGGCATATAAACACACATAATATATTTAGTTTTAGGACACGGACAAGGCACTAAATTAATTATCTGGACACAATTAAAACGTTTTTTATAACCTTTTAAAGATTACACGTCTATTTTCTCTGAGATTTAAAAAAAAATTGCAGATTTCAACATAGAGTCAAGCCTACATATAAATATGGCAGTTGAACAAACTATTTACATTAGGTCGATAGCCCAATGGCAAGATTGACGGCTTCTTAATACAATGACTTTGCCGGGTCGGGTTCGAACCCAGGCCGGGGCAAAACATTTTTTTTTCGAATGCGATATTGTGTATTTATTTCGTGTATTTTACCGGCAATTTATAAGAGAAGACGCCGGACTTCTCGACATAATTTTCCCGGTCGATGAAATAATCATTCACATATACAGCATGATTTTTTCTTATAATTTTTATAAATTCCATTTAAAATACAATAATTCTAAAACGGGTATGCCGTTTTCTTAAGGGAAAAAATAATGCTTTTAACATTTATGTGCCCCTACGAAATAATTATTTAAATAATTACGCACTGCGCAGTGGGTGGAGCCAAATCAACTTTTTCTTCTGATTAAGGTAAAACTCGGTACTCGGGGGCACTTGGTGTCGGTGATCTCAAGCCCAATGTCAAAATTTCAACAAAAAAAATGGTGCATCTAATATGGCGGAAGAGTTTTTTGAAAACTGACGTATGAATGTGAAATTTTAGATACGGGGGTGTCTTAGGTCGCCGATCACGAATCGAAAGTCAAAATGTCAAAAAAAAACAAAATGGCCGAAGTTTTTTGAAAATTGACGTATGAATGTGAAATTTTAGATACGGGGGTGTCTTAGGTCGCCGATCACGAATCCAAAGTCAAAATGTCAAAAAAAAACAAAATGGCGGACGAGTTTTTTGAAAATTGACGTATGAATGTGAAATTTTAGATACGGGGGTTTTGGGGGTCGTCGATCATGATTTCAAAGTCAAAATGTCAAAAAAAAAAACAAAATGGCGGAAGTTTTTTGAAAATTGACGTATGAATGTGAAATTTTAGGTACGGGGGTGTCTTAGGTCGCCGATCACGAATCGAAAGTCAAAATGTCAAAAAAAAACAAAATGGCGGAAGTTTTTTGAAAATTGACGTATGAATGTGAAATTTTAGATACAGGGGTGTCTTAGGTCGCCGATCACGAATCCAAAGTCAAAATGTCAAAAAAAAACAAAATGGCGGACGAGTTTTTTGAAAATTGACGTATGAATGTGAAATTTTAGATACGGGGGTTTTGGGGGTCGTCGATCATGATTTCAAAGTCAAAATGTCAAAAAAATCAAAATGGCGGACCAGTTTTTTGAAAATTGACGTATGAATGTGAAATTTTAGATACGGGGGTATGTGCGGACGCCGATCACAAATCCAAAGTCAAAATGTCAAAAAAACAAAACGGCGGAGGAATTTTTTGAAAATTGTCGTATGAATGTGACATTTTAGATACGAGGGTGTGTGCGGACGCCGATTACAAATCCAAAGTCAAAATGTCAAAAACAACAAAATGTCGGAAAAGTTTTTTGAAAATTGACGTATAAATGCGAAATTTTAGATGCGGGGGTGTCTGCGGACGCCGATCACCAATCCATAGTCAAAATGTCAAAAAATAGAAAATGGCGGAAAAGTTTTTTGAAAATTGACGTATAAATGCGAAATTTTAGATACGGGGGTGTCTGCGGACGCCGATCACCAATCCATAGTCAAAATGTCAAAAAAAAAACAAAATGGCGGCAGAATTTTTGAAAATTGACGTATGAATGTAAAATTTTAGATACGGGGGTGTGTGCGGACGCCGATTACAAATCCAAAGTCAAAATGTCAAAGAACAAAATGGCGGACGGGTTTTTTGAAAATTGACGTATGAATGTGAAATTTTAGATACGGGGGTGCTTGTAGTCGTTTATTACGTCTTCAATTTGGCGATTCTTCGAAACGTGATTGAAGAGGGCTTAAATTTAATACTTAATTTTTTCTTAACGACAGTAGATTCGAAAACATCAGAATGGTATTGTACACTGTCTCAATGAAAATGTTGCGCTCTTTGAGCTCATTGTTTCTTTCGATACTTTAACATGACATGTTTAACAATAAATTACCTTTCTCGCTCTTGAGTGGGTACCAGTTTGTGTCAAAATAGTTTTTAATATACTATTGGCTTCACAAAATTTATGTATGTACAGGGGTGTTTCAAAAGTTTATAAAAGTGAACATTCTAAAAAGCGTCATGCCAGTGATCGCTTTTTACAGGAAAGGCGCTTCAATAGGGCTTCACTTTAAAACTTGGGCCTTTTCCTTTTATTATTATTTCGTGCTCCTTTATTAACGATAGTTGATTTTGAAAAGGTTAACAGGCTTTTACACTTTCACATCAAAGTAGTATTGTAAACTGTCTTAATCAACATGTTAGACTTTTTGATGTCATTGTGCTTTTGGATACCTTAACATGACATGTTAAACATTAATTTTCCTTTCTCGCTCTTGAGTGTGTACCGCTTTGTGTAAAAAACCAATCGAGGAGAATTTTAAATAAAATATACTATTGGCTTCACGTAATATATGTATACAGGGTGAGTTTTTTTGAATGTTTAGCATTGGGATCTCAGAAACTACTGGAGATAGAAAAACGCTTAAATGGGGAAAGATGCGCAGTTTTACGAGTTTGATTTAAAACTGCTTTTGTTTCTCCGATAACTTTCATGGCTTATTTGATATTCAAAGAAAACTATATTTTACGATTTTCTTTAAACATGCTTAGCATCATTAATAGTAATTTTAGAGAAAAAGTGTTCAGACAAAAGTTTTAGATAATTTTACGCCAAATAAAACTATGTAGCTAATATTTTTTTTTCGTTCACCATTATCGAGTTATGACACAAACTTGTGTTTTTTTAAATGAAAACCATAGTTGGTTTTGACATCATTAAAAAGCTTATTTTTTGCTGATTACAATGATATAAGGTTTGATAGGGTTATTTTAAAAAATAAAGAGGATATAGACATTTTTATGGTTTTTATGGAAAACAATTGAATTTCGAACTGATAAAATACAAACCAAACGAAAACTTATTTTGAAATCTTATGTAGTAATAAAATGAAAACTATAAGAACTTTTATTAAGGGCACACAACATTATTAATGTTTCTATAAATAAACATATTAGCATGTGTCGCTCAGAATCCATCTACATCGACCCGACAAATTTCAACAGAAATGGGCTCCTCTCAACGCACTATTGTCAGAGTGTTCAAGAAGCATACATTTCGTCCCTACAAATTATCAGTATCACAAACTTTACATGAAGGTGATAACATCAGACGAATAGCTTTTTGTAGATGGTTTAAAGATCAGTGTCAAAACGATCCACACTTTTCAATGAAAATATTATGGACTGATGAATCTCGTTTCACAAATTGTGGAATGTTTAAAAGGCACAATGAGCACATATGGTCTCAAACAAATCCTCACGTTGAACATAGGAGACCACAAATTAAATTTGGGTTTAATTTTTAGTGTGGTGTTATAGGATCAACTGTTCTTCCTCCTTTTATTTTTGATGGATCACTAACTGGCAATCGTTATCTTAATTTGTTACAACAAGATTTCGAGGAAGTGTTAGATAATTTAAATTTAAGAACCCGAGCAATGCTGCAATGGTTTCAACATGACGGAGCGCCTCCGCACAATCAACTGAATGTTAGAAATTATTTAAATTTGAACTTCCTTATCAATGGATAGGACGAAATGCACACATTGAATGGCCGGCTAGATCCCCTGATTATCAGTTTTGGATTTTTTCTAGTGGGGTGTACTAAATGACACAGTATACAAAAGAACATATGAAACAATCGACGATTTAAGAGAAGGTGTCTTAGTTGCTTTTAATACCATCGATAGGAGTAAAGTACGCAATGCTACAAATTCTGTTGTGAAGAGATGCAATTTGTGTATTAATAATAATGGAGGTATCTTTGAACATTAATAATGTTGTGTGCCCTTAATAAAAGTTCTTATAGTTTTCATTTTATTACTACATAAGATTTCAAAATAAGTTTTCGTTTGGTTTGTATTTTATCAGTTCGAAATTCAATTGTTTTCCATAAAAACCATAAAAATGTCTATATCCTCTTTATTTTTTAAAATAACCCTATCAAACCTTATATCATTGTAATCAGCAAAAAATAAGCTTTTTAATGATGTCAAAACCAACTATGGTTTCCATTTAAAAAAACACAAGTTTGTGTCATAACTCGATAATGGTGAACGAAAAAAAAATATTAGCTACATAGTTTTATTTGGCGTAAAATTATCTAAAACTTTTGTCTGAACACTTTTTCTCTAAAATTACTATTAATGATGCTAAGCATGTTTAAAGAAAATCGTAAAATATAGTTTTCTTTGAATATCAAATAAGCCATGAAAGTTATCGGAGAAACAAAAGCAGTTTTAAATCAAACTCGTAAAACTGCGCATCTTTCCCCATTTAAGCGTTTTTCTATCTCCAGTAGTTTCTGAGATCCCAATGCTAAACATTCAAAAAAACTCACCCTGTATACAGGGATGCGTCAAAAGTTAATAAAATCAGACATTCTAAAAGGCGTCATGACAGTGATTGCTTTTTACACGGAACTATGAAAAAGCTGTAAGCGGACGCGAAAAAGGCGATTCAAACTAAAAGAAATTGACGAACCCGCTGTAAGCGGACGGACCCGCTGTAAGCGGACGATCAGCTGTAAGCGGACGGACCCGCTGTAAGCGGACGTTATAGCTAGTTCTCCTTACTAATAGCTCACGGTCATCCTTTAAAAATGACGTGAGAAAACAGGGGATAGAGATAGGACCGTGCAACGGGTGACGTTTCTCGAAATTGTGCAACACCCTGTATAGGTTGCGCGTTCGGACCGATCGTCGCGTGAAGAGGAATGTCCGAGCTAATTACGGTTAAAATTTCGGCTTTATAGCTCTGTCCGATGGCCGGATATTTACGGACAAATTTAAACGTTGTTTTTTAAGACGTTGCCCGATTTTCTGAAGGGATCTCCTTTTACACAAATGTATAACACGCATAGGGAAAAGTACGGTTAAAAAGCCCGCAGTTTCTGCTTTTCAACGCGCTCAAATCCATATTTTAAGGTCGAGGGACGCGTGAGCAATTAAAATAAACGTGTGACCGCGTGTTCCGTCGAATTTGTCAAAACACGCGAAATGAAGCCATGACGTGCCTAAAGAATGTACATTTTACGTAAATAAAAACGAGGACTAAACACAAAATTGACTTTTCGCTAATCTGACAGCTCCAACGAGAAATTTTGCACGTTTGACTTTTAAGCCTTATATTCCGAATTTAGAAGGTTTTGACGGCCCAACAAGATTCATAATAGTAAGTACAGATATTTCTAGACCATTCCCATTCCTATTGCGACTTCATCGACGTACGATATCGATAGTGCGTGTAAATTAAATTCCTCATGCAGACGGACATCGTAGAAAAATGGCCGAAATACGCCAGAAATACATGTACACAATAAATCAAGTGCAATGCTCATAACATGAAATGTACACACATATACATTCATGTGCACTGCCCGTAAATATATTATATATCGGTAGCTTGACTTAACATTTTTACATACAGGCTGATATCTTTTAATTACTATAAATTTGAATTTTAAAATACCATAATTCCAGAACGCGTATGCCCAGTTTCCTTAATGTAATTATTAACGTCAGAATAGGTTCATGGCATATAAACACACATAATATATTTAGTTTTAGGACACGGACAAGGCACTAAATTAATTATCTGGACACAATTGAAACGTTTTTTTATAACCTTTTAAAGATTACATGTCTATTTTCTCTGAGATTTAAAAAAAAATTGCAGATTTTAACATAGAGTCAAGCTTACATATAAATATGGCAGTTGAACAAACTATTTACATTAGGTCGATAGCCCAATGGCAAAATTGACGGCTACTTAATACAAGGACTTTGTCGGGTCGGGTTCGAACCCAGGCCGGGGCAAAACATTTTTTTTTCGAATGCGATATTGTGTATTTATTTCGTGTATTTTACCGGCAATTTATAAGACAAGACGCCGGACTGCTCGACATAATTTTCCCGGTCGATGATATAATCATTCATACATACAGCATGATTTTTTCTTAATTATTATAAATTCCATTTAAAATACAATAATTCTAAAACGGGTATGCCTTTTTCTTAAGGGAAAAAATAATGCTTTTAACATTTATGTGCCCCTACGAAATAATTATTTAAATAATTACGCACTGCGGAGTGGGTGGAGCCAAATCAACTTTTTCTTCTGATTAAGGTAAAACTCGGTACTCGGGGGCTCTTGGTGTCGGTGATCTCAAGCCCAATGTCAAAATTTCAAAAAAAAAAATGGTGCATCTAATATGGCGGAAGAGTTTTTTGAAAATTCACGTATGAATGTGAAATTTTAGATACGGGGGTGTCTTAGGTCGCCGATCACGAATCGAAAGTTAAAATGTCAAAAAAAAAAATGGCCGAAGTTTTTTGAAAATTGACGTATGAATGTGAAATTTGAGATACGGGGGTGTCTTAGGTCGCCGATCACGAATCCAAAGTCAAAATGTCAAAAAAAAACAAAATGGCGGAAGTCTTTTGAAAATTGACGTATGAATGTGAAATTTTAGGTACGGGGGTGTCTTAGGTCGCCGATCACGAATCGAAAGTCAAAATGTCAAAAAAAACAAAATGGCCGAAGTTTTTTTGAAAATTGACGTATGAATGTGAAATTTTAGATACGGGGGTGTCTTAGATCGCCGATCACGAATCCAAAGTCAAAATGTCAAAAAAAAAAAAATGGCGGAAGTTTTTTGAAAATTGACGTATGAATGTGAAATTTTAGGTACGGGGGTGTCTTAGGTCGCCGATCACAAATCGAAAGTCAAAATGTCAAAAAAAAACAAAATGGCGGAAGTTTTTTGAAAATTGACGTATGAATGTGAAATTTTAGGTACGGGGGTGTGTTAGGTCGCCGATCAAAAATCGAAAGTCAAAATGTCAAAAAAAAAAAAATGGCGGAAGTTTTTTGAAAATTGACGTATGAATGAGAAATTTTAGGTACGGGGGTGTCTTAGGTCGCCGATCACAAATCGAAAGTCAAAATGTCAAAAAAAAAACAAATTGCCGAAGTTTTTTGAAAATTGAGGTATGAATGTGAAATTTTAGATACGTGGGTGTCTTTGGTCGCCGATCACTAATCCAAAATAAAAATGTCAAAAAAAACAATTCTCCTTACTAATAGCGGAAGGTGATACCTTGTCTCTCACGGGAGTAAATACGGGATAGAGATAGGACCGTGCAACGGATGATGTTTCTCGAAATTGTGCAACACCCCGTATAGGTAGCGCGTCCGGACCGATGGTCCCGTGAAGGGGAAAGTCCGAGCTAATTACCGTAAAAATTTCGCCTTTATAGCTCTGTCCGATCGCCGGATATTTACGGACAAATTTAAACGTTGCGTTTTCGACGTGCACGATTTTCTGAAGGTATCTCATCCGAGACGAATCTAGAACACGCATAGGGAAAAGTACGGTTAAAAAGCCCGCACTTTCTGCTTTTCAACGCGCTCGAAAGCATACTTTAAGGTCGAGGGACGCGTGAGCAATTAAAATATACGTTCCGTCGAATTTTTCAAAACACGCGAAATTAAGCCATGACGTGCCTAAAGAAAGCCCATTTACGTAAATAAAAACGAGGACTAAACACAAAATTGACTTTTCGCAAATCTGACAGGCGGACTAAATATTTCCAAACATTGACTTTTAAGCATGAAATTCCAAGCTCTGACGATTTTTCGAGAGGAAAACGATTTGAAATTTAAAATAATATCGTTTTAGGAAGCGTTTCCATGCTTATTCCAGCTTGATACAGATGCGGTATTGATAGGACAAGGAATTTAAACTCTTCATGCACTCGAAAAAATGGCTGGAATACGTCACAAATGAATGTACACAATAAATCAGGTGCAATGCTCATAACATGTTATGTACACACATACACATTCATGTGCACTGGCCCGTGAATATGTTATATATCGGTAGCTTGACTTAACATTTTTACATACAGGCTGATATCTTTTAATGATTACAAATTTGAATTTTAAAATACGCGTAGTCCAGTTTCCTTAATGAGTAAAAGGATTGCTTTTAATTATTAACGTCAGAATAAATTCATGGCAAATAAACACACATAATATAGGACAAGGACAAGATACTAAATTAATTATCTGGACGCAATTTAAACGTATTCTTTTGAAGATTACACGTCTATTTTCTCTGTGATTTAAAAAAAATATTGCAGATTTCAACATAGAGTCAAGCTTACATATAAATATGGCAGTTGAACAAACTATTTACATATAGGTCGATAGCCCGATGCACAAGATTGACGGCTTCTTAATACAATGATTTTGCCGGGTCCGGTTCGAACCCAGACCGGGGCAAAATATTTTTTTTTCGAATGAGATGTTGTGTATTTATTTCGTGTATTTTACCGGCAATTTATAAGACATGACGCCGGACTGCTCGACATAATTTTCCCGGTCGATGAAATAATCATTCACATATACAGCATGATTTTTTCTTAATTATTATAAATTCCATTTAAAATACAATAATTCTAAAACGGGTATGCCGTTTTCTTAAGGGAAAAAATAATGCTTTTAACATTTACGTGCCCTACGAAATAATTATTTAAATAATTATTATTTATTAATAATGAAATTTTAGATACGGGGGTGTCTTAGGTCGCCGATCACGAATCGAAAGTCAAAATGTCAAAAAAAAACAAAATGGCCGAAGTTTTTTGAAAATTGACGTATGAATGTGAAATTTTAGATACGGGGATGTCTTAGGTCGCCGATCACGAATCCAAAGTCAAAATGTCAAAAAAAAACAAAATGGCGGAAGTTTTTTGAAAATTGACGTATGAATGTGAAATTTTAGGTACGGGGGTGTCTTAGGTCGCCGATCACAAATCGAAAGTCAAAATGTCAAAAAAAAACAAAATGGCGGAAGTTTTTTGAAAATAGACGTATGAATGTGAAATTTTAGGTACGGGGGTGTCTTAGGTCGCCGATCACAAATCGAAAGTCAAAATGTCAAAAAAAAACAAAATGGCCGAAGTTTTTTGAAAATTGACGTATGAATGTGAAATTTTAGTTACGGGGGTTTTGGGGGTCGCCGATCATGATTCCAAAGCCAAAATGTCAAAAAAAATCAACATGGCGGACCAGTTTTTTGAAAATTGACGTATGAATGTGAAATTTTAGATACGGAGGTTTTGGGGGTCGCCGATCATGATTCCAAAGTCAAAATGTCAAAAAAATCAAAATGGCGGACCAGTTTTTTGAAAATTGACGTATGAATGTGAAATTTTAGATACGGGGGTGTCTTTGGTCGCCGATCACGAATCCATAGTCAAAATGTCAAAAAAAAACAAAATGGCGGACGAGTTTTTTGAAAATTAACATATGAATGTGAAATTTTAGATACGGGGGTTTTGGGGGTCGCCGATCGTGATTCCAAAGTCAAAATATCAAAAAAATCAAAATGGCGGACCAGTTTTTTGAAAATTGACGTATGAATGTGAAATTTCAGATACGGGCGTGTCTTAGGTCGCCGAACACGAATCGAAAGTCAAAATGTCAAAAAGACAAAATGGCCGAAGTTTTTTGAAAATTGACGTATGAATGTGAAATTTTAGATACGGGGGTGTCTTAGGTCGCCGATCACGAATCCAAAGTTAAAATGTCAAAAAAAACAAAATCGCGGAAGTTTTTTGAAAATTGACGTATGAATGTGAAATTTTAGGTACGGGGGTGTCTTAGGTCGCCGATCACAAATCGAAAGTCAAAATGTCAAAAAAAAACAAAATGGCGGAAGTTTTTTGAAAATTGACGTATGAATGTGAAATTTTAGGTACGGGGGTGTCTTAGGTCGCCGATCACAAATCGAAAGTCAAAATGTCAAAAAAAAAAACAAAATGGCCGAAGTTTTTTGAAAATTGACGTATGAATGTGAAATTTTAGATACGGGGGTTTTGAGGGTCGCCGATCATGATTCCAAAGCCAAAATGTCAAAAAAAATCAAAATGGCGGACCAGTTTTTTGAAAATTGACGTATGAATGTGAAATTTTAGATACGGGGGTTTTGGGGGTCGCCGATCATGATTCCAAAGTCAAAATGTCAAAAAAATCAAAATGGCGGACCAGTTTTTTGAAAATTGACGTATGAATGTGAAATTTCAGATACGGGCGTGTCTTAGGTCGCCGATCACGAATCCATAGTCAAAATGTCAAAAAAAAAAAATGGCGGACGAGTTTTTTGAAAATTAACATATGAATGTGAAATTTTAGATACGGGGGTCTTGGGGGTCGCCGATCGTGATTCCAAAGTCAAAATATCAAAAAAATCTAAATGGCTAACAAGTTTTTTGAAAATTGACGTATGAATGTGAAATTTTAGGTACGGGAGTGTTTGTGATCGCTTATTACGTCTTCAATTTGGCGATTCGTCGAAACGTAATTGAACAGGGCTTAAATTTAATACTGCATTTTTTCTTAACGATAGTAGATTCGCAAACATCAGAATCGTATTGTACACTGTCTCAATGAATATGTTGCGCTCATTGTTTCTTTCGATACTTTCACATGACTTATGTTTAACATTAAATTACCTTTCTCGCTTTTGAGTGTGTACCAGTTTGTGTAAAAAACAGTTCGAGAAGAATTTTAAATATAATATACTATTGGCTTAACAAAATATATGTAGGGGTGCTTCAAAAGTTTATGAAAGTGGACATTCTCAAAAGCGTGATGCCAGTGATCGCTTTTACAGAAAAGGTGCTTCAATAGGGCTTCAATTTAAAACTTGGGCTTTTTACTTTTATTATTATTTTGTGCTCTTTTATTAATGATAGTGGACTTCGAAAAGGTAGTAAGAAAGTAGTATACTTTATAAATTAAATTTACCTTACCCATTCACATACATATTTTTGCGAGCTATATGTTTGAAGTTCATCAGCATTCATTAGCATTCTATAAGAATGTTTGAAAGCGACGCCCATTTACCAAACAAAATTTGTTATAAACATGTTAAACACTATGCAGATACTATGTATATTTGAGCATGTCAATTAAAATGACGAGCCCGCGATAGCGGGCGAGTAGTATACATAATATCCTTTCTACCATTAGAGAGAGAACAGTACGACTAATAATGTAATTGAGTGAAAATTTAAAATGTTCTTTAATACAAGTCCTTCATTTTTAATTAACGTGCTAACTAATTTTGAGTATGACACACGAATAATTCAAATCTGCTGACCAAAATTTCGTAATGAAAGCGCTGTTTCACTTCAAATAATTTGGGTGAAAATATCTGTGTCAAACTGATTATTAGGTCTTTTTTTTATTAATATTGTGCATGCCTATCTTAAATTGTTTCTGAGCAATTGACATACTTTTTCTTAATATACTAAATTTTTCCACTGTTATTTCAATAGCGTATTATCCCGATTGTCTCAATGAAAATGATGCACTTATTGAGCATATTGTTTCTTCGGATACTTTAACATCATTCTTATGTTTAACATTAAATTATCTTTCTCGCTCTTCAGTGTCTAACAGTTTGTGTAAAAAGAAATTCTAGAAGAATTCTAAATGAAGTATACAATTGGCTTTACAAAATATATGTATATACAGGTGCGCCAAAAGTCTATAAAATCGTACATTCTAAAAACCACCATGAGAGTGATCGCGTTTTACAGGAAACTGTAAAAGAGCTGTAAGCGGACGCGAAAACGGCGAATTCAAGCTCGAAAAGATTGAAGCATTAGCTCACAAACATTCAACACAATATATATTGCAATATATAATAATTGGCCCAATGATAATAGTGTATAGGTAAGAAATTAATAAATTCGATTCCTTATTTTTGTTTATAAATACTGTCTACTCATTTTTAGCAATTATCATTACATGACTGAAGTCATTTCGTCCATGAATTAAGTTGTAAAAATACTTCAAAATATTATAAGATATTGTAAATAGAAAAAAGAAACTAAAATATATTCCTACAAGATTAAACAAGCACTTAATCATGTTGTTACTGTGCCAGGCAAATTGAGAAGTAATATCATACGTATTCAAAAAAGATTGTTTAATTATCATTGATGAAAATGTACCTCCCGCGACATCGTCAATTACAATAATTCAAAATAGAAATTCTATAAGGATGTTTTACAGTATTTTCGAATATAACACTAAGTAATCAATATTACCATAATACATAAATTATATCTATATATTCCTTAAATTGTAGGTGTACAATGCAAAAGAAAATTATTGTGTAGAGTGTGAACAAGGCTTTACCAACATTATTAAACATTATACATAACTGACAGTTGTAATACAATTTACCACAAAGAAACATTGCAAATTATAAAAGTATAAGAATGGGAATCATTATAAAAAATGCCAATGAAATAAATATTATTTGTTACAGAAGAATGATTACATAAACTATCAATTTGTAATAATGAATTATTTAAAAGTATACATTCGCGTCAATAAAACATCTAATAAAGCTATCTCCGATGTTTTTTTAAAATTTCTAATGAAATTTCATTTAAACCAAAAAGACCAATGGAATCGACATATGTGACTGAAACACTATTATCAAAAACTATCAAACCACATTTTCCAACTTATACAAAAAAACACAGATTTCGAGATTATTCTAATTTTATACCCACAAACAAAATTCAAACTATAGATAAATTAGGCAAAAGTGAAATAAATCATCGGCCAATCAAGGCACAAAAACCAATAATAGTAGAAAAATTCAAAATAGAGTAAAAAATACCGACTGTGAAGGCACAGGAAAAGTATGTGAAAAATGTCAATATAACTTTAAACGATAAAATACTTATTTCATGGCCAGCCATTTAACATTTTAAATTTAAAAACTGCTATTACCACTAAATCTATTATTAATCTTTTCATCTGATAAGCATTCTGAACAAAATATTGCATAGTTGTAAACTATATACAGGGATGTATAAAAACAACTAAGCAATATTGAACATCTAAAACACAATTATATTTACTTATTCGCTATATATCGGAATGACATGGTGTTTCAAAAACTGAATCGCAATTAAGACAAAATCCGCAATAAATTTAGAAGAATAAGGGAGAGCGGTACCTCAACTGTAAGCGAAATAAGAGGCGATAGCGGGCCTTCAAGGCCTGCCGTATTAGCTAGTTGCGACATAATATAAGCTGCCGGCTTACCTTTACAAATGACGTGAGAAAATACGGGATAGAGATAGGACCGTGCAACGGGTGACGTTTCTCGAAATTGTGCAACGCCCTGTATAAGCAGCGCGTTCGGACCGATCGTCGCGTGAAGAGGAATGTCCGAGCTAATTACGGTTAAAATTTCGGCTTTATAACTCTGTCCGATGGCCGGATATTTACGGACAAATTTAAACGTTGTTTTTTAAGACGTTGCCGATTTTCTGAAGGGATCTCCTTTTAAACAAATGTATAACACGCATAGGGAAAAGTACGGTTAAAAAGCCCGTACTTTCTGCTTTTCAACGCGCTCGAAAGCATATTTTAAGGTCGAGGGACGCGTGAGCAATTACAATATACGTTCCGTCGAATTTTTCAAAACACGCGAAATTAAGCCATGACGTGCCTAAAGAATGTACATTTTACGTAAATAAAAACGAGGACTAAACACATAATTGACTTTTCGCAAATCTGACAGCTCCAACGAGAAATTTTGCACGTTTGACTTTTAAGCCTTATATTCCGAATTTAGAAGGTTTTGACGGCCCAACAAGATTCATAATAGTAAGTACAGATATTTCTAGACCATTCCCATTCCTACTGCGACTTCATCGACGTACGATATCGATAGTGCGTGTAAATTAAATTCCTCATGCAGACGGACATCGTAGAAAAATGGCCGAAATACGCCAGAAATACATGTACACAATAAATCAAGTGCAATGCTCATAACATGAAATGTACACACATATACATTCATGTGCACTGCCCGTAAATATATTATATATCGGTAGCTTGACTTAACATTTTTACATACAGGCTGATATCTTTTAATTACTATAAATTTGAATTTTAAAATACCATAATTCCAGAACGCGTATGCCCAGTTTCCTTAATGTAATTATTAACGTCAGAATAGGTTCATGGCATATAAACACACATAATATATTTAGTTTTAGGACACGGACAAGGCACTAAATTAATTATCTGGACACAATTAAAACGTTTTTTATAACCTTTCAAAGATTACATGTCTATTTTCTCTGAGATTTAAAAAAAAATTGCAGATTTCAACATAGAGTCAAGCTTACATATAAATATGGCAGTTGAACAAACTATTTACATTAGGTCGATAGCCCAATGGCAAGATTGACGGCTACTTAATCAAGGACTTTGTCGGGTCGGGTTCGAACCCAGGCCGGGGCAAAACATTTTTTTTTCGAATGCGATATTGTGTATTTATTTCGTGTATTTTACCGGCAATTTATAAGACAAGACGCCGGACTGCTCGACATAATTTTCCCGGTCGATGATATAATCATTCATACATACAGCATGATTTTTTCTTAATTATTATAAATTCCATTTAAAATACAATAATTCTAAAACGGGTATGCCTTTTTCTTAAGGGAAAAAATAATGCTTTTAACATTTATGTGCCCCTACGAAATAATTATTTAAATAATTACGCACTGCGGAGTGGGTGGAGCCAAATCAACTTTTTCTTCTGATTAAGGTAAAACTCGGTACTCGGGGGCTCTTGGTGTCGGTGATCTCAAGCCCAATGTCAAAATTTCAAAAAAAAAGATGGTGCATCTAATATGGCGGAAGAGTTTTTTGAAAATTGACGTATGAATGTGAAATTTTAGATACGGGGGTGTCTTAGGTCGCCGATCACGAATCGAAAGTCAAAATGTCAAAAAAAAACAAAATGGCCGAAGTTTTTTTGAAAATTGACGTATGAATGTGAAATTTTAGATACGGGGGTGTCTTAGGTCGCCGATCACGAATCGAAAGTTAAAATGTCAAAAAAAAAAATGGCCGAAGTTTTTTGAAAATTGACGTATGAATGTGAAATTTTAGATACGGGGGTGTCTTAGGTCGCCGATCACGAATCCAAAGTCAAAATGTCAAAAAAAAACAAAATGGCGGAAGTCTTTTGAAAATTGACGTATGAATGTGAAATTTTAGGTACGGGGGTGTCTTAGGTCGCCGATCACGAATCGAAAGTCAAAATGTCAAAAAAAACAAAATGGCCGAAGTTTTTTGAAAATTGACGTATGAATGTGAAATTTTAGGTACGGGGGTGTCTTAGGTCGCCGATCACGAATCGAAAGTCAAAATGTCAAAAAAAACAAAATGGTCGAAGTTTTTTGAAAATTGACGTATGAATGTGAAATTTTAGATACGGGGGTGTCTTAGATCGCCGATCACGAATCGAAAGTCAAAATGTCAAAAAAAAAAAATGGCGGAAGTTTTTTGAAAATTGACGTATGAATGTGAAATTTTAGGTACGGGGGTGTCTTAGGTCGCCGATTATAAATCGAAAGTAAAAATGTCAAAAAAAAACAAAATGGCGGAAGTTCTTTGAAAATTGACGTATGAATGTGAAATTTTAGGTACGGGGGTGTCTTAGGTCGCCGATCACAAATCGAAAGTCAAAATGTCAAAAAAAAACAAAATGGCCGAAGTTTTTTGAAAATTGACGTATGAATGTGAAATTTTAGGTACGGGGGTGTCCTAGGTCGCCGATCACAAATCGAAAGTCAAAATGTCAAAAAAAAACAAAATGGCCGAAGTTTTTTGAAAATTGACGTATGAATGTGAAATTTTAGGTACGGGGGTGTCTTAGGTCGCCGATCACAAATCGAAAGTCAAAATGTCAAAAAAAAACAAAATGGCCGAAGTTTTTTGAAAATTGACGTATGAATGTGAAATTTTAGATACGTGGGTGTCTTTGGTCGCCGATCACTAATCCAAAATAAAAATGTTAAAAAAAAACAAAATGGCGGAAGAATTTTTTGAAAATTGACGTACGAACGTGAAATTTTGGATACGGGGGTGCCTTAGGACGCCGATTACGAATCCAAAGTCAAAATGTCAAAAAAAAACAAAATGGCGCAAGAATTTTTTAAAAATTGACGTATGAATGTGAAATTTTAGATACGGGAGTGTCTTAGGTCGCCGATCACGAATCCATAGTACAAATGTCAAAAAAAACAAAATGGCGGAAGAGTTTTTTGAAGATTGACGTACGAACGTGAAATTTTAGATGCTGGGGTGGTTCAGGTCGCCGATCACGAATCCATAGTCAAAATGTCAAAAAAAAACTTGATGGCGGATCTAATATGGCAGAAATATTCTTCAAAATGTCTTTAATCTTGGTGAAATCTAGCAAATGGCATTTTCAGGTCGCTGATCACGAATCCGAAATAAAAATTTTAAAAAACAATGTTGCGGAAAGGTTCTTCGAAAAGTGCTTGGATCTGAGCACATCCTTCCTTCGTAAACTTTAACATGATTTATGTTTAACATTGTGTTCAGTGTGACGGTTTGTGTAAAAAGGAAAGGAAAGTTCTAAATAATATATACGATTGGCATAACAAAATTTATATGTGTACAGGGGTGCGTCAAAAGTCGGACATTCTCTCTCTCTCTCTCGAAATGGCATGTCTATGTATAATATTTGACAGGTAAAATTTTGCAATATCTCAAATTTAATGCCCTTAAATTATTGGCGCATGTTTCATTAAAGTTGACATAATATTTGAATGTAACCTTCAACATTAAAATGCCCTAACAACTGCAACGGCAAATTTAAACGTATTTTTAATTATTTATATTATTGCACTGTATTAGTTGATTAAGTTCAATTGCGGGCCGGTTTTCCCAATGCAGATCAGCGTACTCATTAAATAAAATATGGGATAATACGTTTTTGCAAAAACCTGTTGGCGCTAATAATTGATTAAGAACGTTATTAAATGAAGATACTTTAACCGGTGTTTTTCCAAACCTGATAAATATTAAACAGTAATTAGGGTTACTTACACATGCGCATAACCTAGAAGATTTGGATTTTTATTAGTATTGACTGCGATTATATTTTCTTATGCATTTGTAATTAATAATTATTTTTATTAGTGATTTAGTAATTGTGTTGCTCCTTCTATACATGAAATTAACAGTATAATTAAAAATGAAAACGTAATATTGAATATGTGCAACTTTTAGCTTACTACGGAAATACTTGTGTTTTGAAAGCTTTTTAATTCTGTTACATTTCTGGGACTTTATCTCAGTTGCGAAAAATTCTAAATATTTGTGAAAATTTATGCCTGCGCTTCCTCTTTTCTTCTTTGTAATTGCTTTTAACAGCACCTTATTAAAACTTCATTTTAGACTCAATCTGTATGTCATTAACATATTAAACTACATTTAGTTTGTTGTTTGAAGTTCATCAGCATTTATTAGCATTATATAAAAATGTTTGAAAGCGACGCCCATTTATCAAACAAAATTTGTTATAAACATTTTAAATACAATACAGATACTACGTATACTTGAGCATGTCAATTAAAATAACGAGCCCGCGATCGCGGGCGAGTAGTATACATAATATCCATTCTATCACTAGAGAAATAACCGTACCAATAGTAATGTAATTCAGTGTAAATTTAAAATGATCTTTAATACAAGTTCTTTATTTAAATCGATATGCGAACTAATTTCGTGTAGGTGATAGATCAATATATCAAAACTGATAACCGAAATTTTATATTAAAAAAGCTGCTCCATATTACACACAAGAGTGAAAAATATCTCTTGAAATGGTTTCTATCTTTTGATGTCAAAACAGTGTTAAATTGAATTTTAGGTTCTTATTTATTATTATTGTGTAAGCCTATCTTAAATTGTTTTTGAGTTATTTACATTCTTTCTTTAAATGACAGTAAACTTCAAAAAGATTGCCAAATACTATATTTTTCCACTGTTATTTCAAGAGCGTATTATAAGATTGTCAATAAAATCATTCCATCTGTCATCATGACAGCAGTTTGCTGACAAAAATATGCATCTATACAAGGTGTGATAAAAATTGAAAAAATAGTTTCTTTCGATACTTTAACATGACTTATGTTTAACACTAAATTACCTTTCTCGCTCTTGAGTGTGTACCAGTTCGTGGAAAAAACAGTTCGCGAAGAATTTTAAATAAAATATCCTATTGGTTTAACAAAATATATGTATATACAAGGGTGCTTCAAAAGTTCATAAAAGTGGACATTCTAAAAAGCGTTTTTTACAGGAAAGGCGCTTCAATAGGGCTTAAATTTAAAACTTGGGCTTTTTCCTTTTATTATTATTTCGTGCTCCTTTATTAACGATAGTTCATTTTGAAAAGGTTAACAGGCTTTTACACTTTCACATCAAAGTAGTATTGTAAACTGTCTTAATCAACATGTTGAACTTTTTGATGTCATTGTGCTTTTGGATACCTTAACATGACATGTTTAACATTAATTTACCTTTCTCGCTCTTGAGTGTGTACCGCTTTGTGTAAAAAACCATTCGAGGAGAATTTTAAATAAAATATACTATTGGCTTCACGAAATATATGTATATACAGGGGTGCGTCAAAAGTTAATAAAATCAGACATTCTAAAAGGCGTCATAACAGTGATTGCTTTTTACACGAAACTATGAAAAAGCTGTAAGCGGACGCGAAAAAGGCGATTCAAACTAAAAGAGATTGACGGACCCGCTGTAAGCGGACGGACCGCTGTAAGCGGACGATCAGCTGTAAGCGGACGGACCCGCTGTAAGCGGACGTTATAGCTAGTTCACCTTAATAATAGCTGTTAGGTGACTCTCGCTCTTTCACTGAAGTAAGTACGGGATAGAGATAGGACCGTGCAACGGATGATGTTTCTCTAAATTTTGCGACACTCCGTATAGGTAGCGCGTTCGGACCGATCGTCCCGTGAAGGGGAACGTCCGAGCTAATTACCGTAAAAATTTCGCCTTTATAGCTCTGTCCGATCGCCGGATATTTACGGACAAACTTAAAAGTTGCGTTTTCGACGTGCCCGATTTTCTGAAGCTATCTCATCTGAAACGAATCCAGAACACGTATAGGGAAAAGTATGGTTAAAAAGTCCGCAGTTTCTGCTTTTCAACGCGCCCAAATGCATATTTTAAGGTCGAGGGACGCGTGAGCAATTAAAATATACGTTTGACCGTGTTCCGTCGAATTTGTCAAAACACGCGAAATTTATCCATGACGTGCCTAAAGAAAGCCCATTTTACGTAAATAAAAACGAGGACTAAACACAAAATTGACTTTTCGCAAATCTGACAGGCGGACTAAATATTTCCAAACATTGACTTTTAAGCATGAAATTCCAAGCTCTGACGATTTTTCGAGAGGAAAACGACTTGAAATTTAAAATAATATCGTTTTAGGAAGCGTTTCCATGCTTATTCCAGCTTGATTCAGGTCCGGTATTGATAGGACAAGGAATTTAAACTCTTCATGCACTCGAAAAAATGGCTGGAATACGTCACAAATGAATGTACACAATAAATCAGGTGCAATGCTCATAACATATTATGTACACACATACACATTCATGTGCACTGGCCCGTGAATATACATATTATATATCGGTAGCTTGACTTAACATTTTTACATACAGGCTGATATCTTTTAATGATTACAAATTTGAATTTTAAAATACGCCTAGTCCAGTTTCCTTAATGAGTAAAAGGATTGCTTTTAATTATTAACGTCAGAATAAATTCATGGCAAATAAACACACATAATATAGGACAAGGACAAGATACTAAATTAATTATCTGGACGCAATTTAAACGTATTCTTTTGAAGATTACACGTCTATTTTCTCTGAGATTTAAAAAAAATATTGCAGATTTCAACATAGAGTCAAGCTTACATATAAATATGGCAGTTGAACAAACTATTTATATATAGGTCGATAGCCCGATGCACAAGATTGACGGCTTCTTAATACAATGATTTTGCCGGGTCCGGTTCGAACCCAGACCGGGGCAAAATATTTTTTTTTCGAATGAGATGTGTATTTATTTCGTGTATTTTACCGGCAATTTATAAGACATGACGCCGGACTGCTCGACATAATTTTCCCGGTCGATGAAATAATCATTCACATATACAGCATGATTTTTTCTTAATTATTATAAATTCCATTTAAAATACAATAATTCTAAAACGGGTATGTCGTTTTCTTAAGGGAAAAAATATTGCTTTTAACATTTACGTGCCCTACGAAATAATTATTTAAATAATTATTATTTATTAATAATGAAATTTTAGATACGGGGGTGTCTTAGGTCGCCGATCACGAATCGAAAGTCAAAATGTCAAAAAAAAAAACAAAATGGCCGAAGTTTTTTGAAAATTGACGTATGAATGTGAAATTTTAGATACGGGGATGTCTTAGGTCGCCGATCACGAATCCAAAGTCAAAATGTCAAAAAAAAACAAAATGGCGGAAGTTTTTTGAAAATTGACGTATGAATGTGAAATTTTAGGTACGGGGGTGTCTTAGGTCGCCGATCACAAATCGAAAGTCAAAATGTCAAAAAAAAACAAAATGGCGGAAGTTTTTTGAAAATTGACGTATGAATGTGAAATTTTAGATACGGGGGTTTTGGGGGTCGCCGATCATGATTCCAAAGCCAAAATGTCAAAAAAAATCAAAATGGCGGACCAGTTTTTTGAAAATTGACGTATGAATGTGAAATTTTAGATACGGGGGTTTTGGGGGTCGCCAATCATGATTCCAAAGTCAAAATGTCAAAAAAATCAAAATGGCGGACCAGTTTTTTGAAAATTGACGTATGAATGTGAAATTTTAGATACGGGGGTTTTGGGGGTCGCCGATCATGATTCCAAAGTCAAAATGTCAAAAAAATCAAAATGGCGGACCAGTTTTTTGAAAATTGACGTATGAATGTGAAATTTTAGATACGGGGGTTTTGGGGGTCGCCGATCGTGATTCCAAAGTCAAAATATCAAAAGAATCAAAATGGCGGACCAGTTTTTTTAAAATTGACGTATGAATGTGAAATTTTAGACACGGGCGTTTATGGGGTCGCCGATCACAAATCCAAAGTCGAAATGTCAAAAAACATAATGGCGGATTCAATATGGCGGAAAGGTTCTTCAGAATGCCGTTAATTTTGGTGAAAAGTGCTTGGACCTGAGCACATCCTTCCTTCGTAAACTTTAACATGATTTATGTTTACCATTAAATTATCCTTCTCGCTCTTCAGTGTTCAGTGTAACGGTTTGTGTAAGAAGGAAAGAAAAGTTCTAAGTAATATTACGATTGGCATAACAAAATTCTAACTAACTAAATAACATTCTAAGAGGCGTCATGACATTGATTGGCTTTTACAGGAAACTGTAAAAAGCTGTAAGCGGACGCGAAAAGGGCGATTCAAACTAGAGGAGATTGACGGACCGCTGTAAGCGGACGCAAAGTTGAAGCTGGCATGTTCACGTTAAGAGCTTATGCAGACACTGTATACATTACTCTTGACTAAACTGGGCTTGGATAAATAGTGTGTTTGTTCAGTAAACGTGTAGTTAAATTTTACATTAATAATTATAATTATTATTGGCACTCTGATTCCTCCAGAATATAACATTTTGTAAGTCAAAATTATGTATATACCAATTTGGAGACAAGGTTTTCTCAATCAACTTTGTTTGAGTTAAGAAATTTGTACAATCAGTAAAATATAATGTTTTTAGTAAACAGTTGATATATGATTTTTCAGTAAATGTTTCTGGCCTTATTCATCCTATACAAATTTGTGCAAGTTAAATTGTCTCAAATATGGCAAGTGAAAGTGCTGTCATAAACTGGATTACTGATCATATCTTAAGAATATGATCGATAATCCAGTTTATGACGGCAGATGAAGTGTTTTCTTTTTCAACAAACTGTTCCCACTTTAATAATTTTTTACATGTCACATGTTTCACATATTTGTAGGTAACTGTTAATTTCACATCGATGTACGTTGTATTAGTTTTTTTTATTTTTACTATATTGTTGTATTTGTCAATAGCAGTAAGTAATCAATAAATCTCTATCAGTATCACTGCAGTTTGTTGTACTTTGCTATTTATTCCATAATATAAATTTTAAATATGTGCTATTTACACAAAAATTTTCAGATGTATTCACAAAATAAATGTCTACAGATTATTTACTAAAATTAAGTTTCTAAAGCGGCTCTAAAGATGATTCAGTGCTTATGAAATCTATGTACTTCTGTAGGACACTCCGTGTGCTGAAGTTTAAGTTTCTTATTGTTGGTAATGGCCAGATGGATACTCTTTAATTTTCAATTTTCAAAGTATGAAACAGTTAATTTATGCATTTCTTATTATTTAATTTTAACATGTCCAATAAGTTCAAGCTCATTTTTGCAAATCATTTTTTTGGACATCATTAGATTTTATTATGGATAAAAGTAACAACACAAACACAATAAAATCAACCTATTTTGCCTTTTTTATTTACATAATGACGGATCCAACATACGAATAGGTTCTTCAGAAACTTTCAGTATCCCTCAAATTTGTTTCACCTTTCACTACTATTCCATAATAGAAATTTTAAATATGGGCTAAATGTCGACAGATTATTTACTAAAATTAAATTTCTAATTATATAGAATATAAACTAAAAAAAATGCAAAAAGCACAAAAAACAAATTCAAATGTAGAAAATGGCGGAAACATTATGAGAAAAATATTGACTAATTTAAAAAAAAAATCCCTATATAAACGTTTTGAACACATGCGTAGTTTCGATATAGTAAATGGCACGATCAAGCTACGAACTAGAAACGACGGTTCAATGCTACTACAAATATACATTGGCCGCAACAACTTCAAAATAACGAAAGTAAACTTACTAATTAATGTTTAAGAATATATAGCTTCCGCTACAAAAATACCATTAAATGAAAGCCGGTTACAAAATGAATATTATAAATAAAGTTATTTCATGTTACTTTCTTACACCGACATTTTATTTAAAGCATAGCTATTCTGTGTAGTAGGCAGGCATTGTTGACAATTTTACATTATTTTGATGACAATTATAACAAACGTCAAAATAAAATTAAGACACATGTCAAAAGGTGAATGCAGTTGTCTGTTGCGTTTATTGGAAAACGTATTTTGAGTTTACAACTATGTATTTCTTTAATTTACATCACACGTTTTGTTTACTTTTGTGCTGAAAGGAGAGATGTTATTTTCCATACAACAGAATCAAACATTTTTAATCACTTCTAATAATACTTTTTTCACTTAGTCCTACTTAAATAATTTATTATAACCAACATGTTCCTTAACATGTTAGGTTACAATTATATAATTATTCATACTCAATAACAGATATAGTGCACGTAATAAATAAATAATAAAATAAATTAAATATAAATTCCATAAATATTTATAAAGGAATCTCCATTCGCTCATAAACAAAAGCAACACAACAACAACGGCAATAATTTTCTATATGGTTATGTCGCTTTGGCAACCAACATGCGCCAGTAGTTTAAAATGGCGTGATTTTGAGATGTTGCATAAGTTTGTTAAATAATATAATCTACAAAAGCCATATCATGACTCTCATAAATAAGGATACCCATACACTTTTCGATATTTGTCATAATTACCTTTTGATGTTCGTTATAATTGTCCTTCAAACCCTCTTTATTTATCAAAAATGCTTGATCATTATACAGAGTAGCCAAGTATTAAATAAAACGTATGTATAGAAAAAGTAGGTATATTTGTAACTGGTTTTCATGTAATAATATTCACTAGCGGAATCTATATATCTTGAAGTGTTAATTAAATAATTTATTTTTGTTGGGAGATTTCTTAGGTCGCTGAACACGAATCTGAAATCGAAATTTGATAAAACAAAATGGCGCATTCAATACGGCAGAAAGGTAATTGAATCTGTATGGAATTTAGTACTTGGTTCGCTGATGAGGAATCTGAAGTTTATATTTAAAAATAAAATGGCGTGTCAAATAGAGCGTAATGGTTCTTCGAAAACGTATTGGATCCGCGTGAAATTCAATATTTGGGATTCTTATTGTCGCTGATAACGAATTGGAAGTCGAAATATCAAAAAAAAAAAGTGGGGCGACCAACATGGTTGAAATGTGCGAAACATAATTAGATCTTTCTCAAATTTATTACGAGGGTTTTTGTGGTCCCTGTTGATGAATCCGAAGTCAATCTTTCAAAATGCCAAATGACGAGTGCAATTTGACGGTTCTTACTTGGCCCCTTTCGAGTCTTTGATGAAATTGAATTTTCGGTTCATTTTACTTTCTTATACGTAGTATAAGGAAGTATTGTGATGATGAAAATTTTCGACCTCGAGATTTTTGCAGATGTCCACGTTTTTAAGTCCCCTGATACCGAAAAAGTGGTTTTTAAAAAATGTCTGTGTGTCTGTGTGTCTGTGTGTCTGTGTGTCTGTCTGTGTGTGTGTGTGTGTGTGACCACGATAGCGGTCAAACCGCTGGACATATCAATTCCAAATTTTGTATTTACGAATATAATCTCCCTCTTGAGAACTGATTAGATTTTGAGCAAAATCGGCAGACCGGAAGTAGTAGTTTACTTCAGTGAAAAAATCGAAATTTGCAAATATTTCGTCAATTACTAAGTTTAGACTAATTTATAAAGAATTCATAAGTATTTAGAACTTAATTTCCAATATCTTTTATATAAAAAAAATTTCAAAATTCGGACCGGAAGTATTACTTTTAGTCATAACCAATAACAATTTTTTGCAAATATGTCGTAAATTATGCATTCTATATACATTTATGAAGAGTACAAAAGTATTTAGAGTTGGATTTGGAATATTTTTTGTATAAATGAAATTTCAAAATTCGGACCGGAAGTAACACTTTCATACGTATAAGAAAGTCGTGTGGTGGCCACACCTCATTTTTTACTTTCTTATACGTAGTATAAGGAAGTATTGTGATGATGAAAATTTTCGACCTCGAAATTTTTGCAGATGTCCACGTTTTGAAGTCCCCTGATACCAAAAAAGTGGTTTTTAAAAAATCTCTCTCTCTCTCTCTCTCTCTCTCTCTCTCTCTCTCTCTCTCTCTCTGACCACGATGGCGGTCAAACCGCTGTAGATATCAATTCCAAATTTTGTATTTAAGTGTATAATCTCCCTCTTGAGATCTGATTAGTGTTTCAGTAAAATCGGTAGACCGGAAGTAGTAGTTTACTTCTGCGAAAAAAATAGAGTTTTGCCAATATTTCGTCAACTACTAAGTTTAAACAAATTTATAAAGAATTCATATGTACTTAAAATTAAAATTTAGAACAATTTTATTTAAAAAGTTTTACGAAATTCCTACCGGAAGTAGGTCTTATACTCCTATCGAATATCAGTTTTTTGTGAATATTTCGCAAATCATGCTTTTTAGACAGGTACGTTACGAGTATAAAAGTATTTAAAATATAATTTTCAATACCTTTTCTATAAAAAAAATTTCAAAATTCAGACCGGAAGTACCACTTTTACTCTTATCGAATAGCGATTTCTTGCAAATATGTCGTAAGTTATGCACTATATATATTTATCAAGAGTACAAAAGTATTTAATTCTAGATTTGCAATATTTTTTGAATATATGAAATTTTAAAATTCGAACCGGAAGTAACACTTTTACTCTTAGGGAGTAGCACTTTTTTTCGAATTTCTTGCAAAGTATGTATTCTATAGCGACTTATTAAGATAATAGAAGTACTTAGAATAGTATTTTGAATAATTTTTGTGTAAAAAAATTCTTAAAATTGTATACTTTGAAACGCTCATACGTATAAGAAAGTCGTGTGGTGGCCACACCTCATTTTTATTATTATTGTTTATGTCTATCTTAAATTGTTTTTGACTTATTACCATCCTTTTTGATTTTTTCTTAAAAACTGTAGACTTTGAAACAGTCATCAAACTTTTCTATTGTTGCATCAGAAGCGTATTGCAGACTGTATCAACGAAAATGGTGCTGTCTTTGAGCTCATTATTTTTTCGGATACTTTAAAATGACTTCTATGTTAAACATTAAATTATCTTTCTTACTCTACACTGTATACCGGTCTGTATTAAAAACAGCTTGAGAAGAATTCTGAGTAATATATACGATTGGCCTTACAAAATATAATGGCATAATGTATATACAGGGATGTGTCAAAAGTTTATAAAAACGGAAATTCTAACAACGGTCCTGACAGTGATCAGGTTTTACTGAAAGCTGTAAAAAGGCTGTAAGCAGACGCGCAAAAGGCTATTCAAGCATGAACATATTGAAAAATAGCTATTGCGAAGTAATATCGTACGTATTCACAAGAGATTGTTTAATTATCATTGATGAAAATGAACCGTAAACAACATCGTCAATTGCAATAATTCAAAATAGAACTTCAATAAGGATGTCTTACAGTATTTTCGATTATAACAATAGGTAATCAATATTACTATAATAAATATATTATATCTATTTGTCCCATAAATTGTAGGTGTACCTACAATGCAAAAGTGAATAATTATATACAGTGCATGGGAATAATTATAGAAAATGCCAATGAAATAGATATTATTTGTTATACAATAATGATGAAACTATCAAATGGTAATAGTGAGTTATTTAAAATATACATTCGTGTTAATAAAACATCTTATAAAGGTATCTATAAGTTTATATAAAATATTCTTTTTAATTTTTAATGAACCCTCATTTAAACCAAAAAGATCATTGGAATCGACATATATAGACTGAAACACTATTGACTATCAAAACTATAAAACCACATTTTCCAACTAATGAAAAACACAGATTTTGCAGATTGTCCATTCTATACCCTACAAAGAAAATTTAAACTATAGATACATTAGGCAAACGTGAAATAATCATCGTAAGGCACAAAAACCAATAATACTAGAAAAAAAATAAAATAGAGTGAAAAACTACCGACTGCGAAGAGCACAGAAGAAGTATGTGAAAATGTCCATATAACATGAAACGATAAAATACATCTTATTTCATGAACAGTCATTAAACATTTTAAATTTAAAAATGCTGCTATTATCACAAAATCTATTATCAATCATTTCATATAAATTAATTAGGATGCAAGGTACGTCGTCTAAGTATTGAAGCATACATGTAAGAAATAATTTAATTATATTAGTGCACATATTAAGAAGACAAAGAGATTCAACAAATTATTTCTGTAAATCAAATATTGAAAAACGTCAATAAAAACTAATTACAATTGTTTTAATTATTTAGACAATATAATGTTAATACCATCATAAACAAAAATCACTTTATATCTAAAAAACAAACATTACATTTTATTTAAAACAATAATAAAACTTTAAAATAAAGAATAAGTATTGGTGCACCTCCATTTTAAACATTTTCTGTAATAACAAAATCCGATAAGCATTCTGAATAAATGTCGCATATTTGCAAAATATATAGAGTGGTGTACGAAAACAGTTATAGTAAAGTAATATCAATATTGCACATCTGAAACACAATTATATTTACTTACTCGCTATATACCAGAATTATGTGCTGTTCAAAAAACTGAAACGCAAATTAATAAATGAAATAAATCATCGGAAAATGAAGGCACAAAAGCCAATAATAGTAGAAAAAATTAAAATAGAGTGAAAACTACCGACTGTGAAGAGCACAGGATAAGTATGTGAAAAATGTCCATATAACTTTAAACGATAAAATACATCTTATTTCATAGACAGCCAATAAACATTTTCAATTTAAAAACTCTGCTATTGTCACTAAATCTATTATTAATAATTTCATTTAAATTAATTAGGAAGAAAAGTACGTCGCTTAAGTATTGAAGCAAGCATGTAAGAAATAACTTAAATATGTTAGTGCACACATCTAAATATCAATATTAAAATATAAAGAATAAGAATTGATGCACCTCTTATTTGAAAAAAACATTTTCTATAACAACAGAACCCGATAACCATTCTGAATAAAATATCGGATAGTAGCAAAATATATACAGGGGTGTATAAAAACAGCTGAAGTAAAGCAGTATTGAAAATCTAAAACACAATTATATTAACTTATTCGCTATATATCGGAATGACATGGTGTTTTATAAACTTAACGCAATAAAGACAAAATCCGCAATAAATTTAGAAGAATAAGGGAGAGCGGTACCTTAACTGTAAGCGGAATAAGAGGCGGCAGCGGGCCTTCTAGGCCTGCCGTATTAGCTAGTATACATCATATATTGCAGACTTGAATCCGAACGATAGAGAGTTTTTGTAATAAAAAAAGAATTGCAGTACCTATAATACTGGAGTGTATATAATAGATGGGCAAGCGGAAATCGAATTACTATAAAAAACTAACAAAACAAAAAAAGTAAATATGCAAGTGGAATGAAAAATCAAAATACGACATGAGTAATTTTTAGTCTACAATTTAATTTTATTTTGATATTTGTTAATTCGATTTAGTTTAACTAAGTACATAATATGTACCAATATGCGAGTAGATTTCAGAATTTAAATATATCACGATTCATTTTATGTACCTATATATTAAAATTTTCAACCCACGGTAGCTGTTTCGCGTAATTTTTAATTGTTTGGAAAACGTTTAAAAACAAAAATTGTCTGTTAGCCTAGTTGAAGGTAGCTGTATTCAATTATCATTACTATTAAATTACAAGTTTAGAACAGCCAATTTTTTCCTTCTTTTCCCGATCTACATAGCGGCAGAATCAGTGAATAAAACCGAAGCGCTCTGATCGAAACCCGAATATCGTCTAGCTCCACCTACTCACACCCGCTTGCGTCTACCGTTCCGCTAGTAATGCAAGTTGTATAAGTTTCTATTTGCCCAGATGCAGTTGGTAAATGCCCCTCTTAAGGTTAGCACACGCAATATATTAAATATGTCAATATCCGAGCACAAATCGTTTGCTGATCTACACATTGATATTATAGGTGAAAAAAGATAATGATTGGTGTTGGCTGAGGGTACATAGAATGTAGGTGAGTTTCTAGTTCTAGCTTGCGGTACGCAGAAGCACAACAATTCCAACAAGACAAAGTCCATTACGTCATCATTCCGTACTCAAAAAATTGTAGCAGTATCCATGGTCAAACTCCAATGTTTTCTATAAACTAGTGTCTTCAATAACTTGCGCTGTACATTCTTGACTATGTCAATATACCTCTTATAATATGGACTCCAAACAATAGAACAGTATTCTAATTTCAACCTAATGAAGGAATGGTAGAAGCAAATAAGTGCGTCATTATTACTGAAATCCCTAGTATTACGTGCCAGCAAACCAAGTAACTTTAACGCTTCATTTTTAATGTTGACCATATGCGCATTAAATGTCATCTCGCTATCAAAGGTTATTCTCAAGTACGTTACTGTTTCGCAATGTGGTAGTTTGACGTTATTTATCGAGTATCTGTATACAGTCGAAGAATGCTTTCTACTGTATAACATAACTTTACATTTGTCAATATTTAAATGTAATTGGTTTTTACCACACCAATCACAAATGGTATCCAAATCTCTTTGTAGAAATTGGCAATCCTCCGTGGATTTAATACAACGAAATTTTTTTAGATCATCTGCATACAGCAAGCATTTCGATGTGATACCATCGACGATGTCATTGATAAATACAAGAAATAGGAGTGGTCCCAATATCGAACCCTGAGTACCTCAGGACCTGACGCCCCGATACTCAACATAGTTGCGTCTATCGGTTAAATATGTATTAATTCAATTATGTTGTCCGCAATACCAAAGTTGTTCAGCTTATTAAGTATTAATGGATGTTGAACTTGGTCAAAAGCTTTGGAAAAGTCAGTATATATCGAGTCCCACACCCGGACACATAATGTACAAATGAGCACAAATTGGTGGAAGTAGATTTTCCTTTAATAAATCCATGCTGATCCGTTATTAAATAATGCGATACGTGGTTGTAAATAAGTTTGAAAGCATAAATTCAAAGACCTTAGACACGTTCGATATAATAGAAATAGGGCGGTAATTTCCAATCTCGTTCTTATTACCATTCTTAAACACTGGTGTAACACGGGTAGTTTTCCAGGACTTAGGATAGACTTTGTGTTTCAAAACCAAACTAAAAATGTGTATAAGTGGAAGCTGTATGTAAGTCTACAGTCTTTGATGAAAAAGCATGGAACAAAGTCAGTATCCATAGTTTGAGTAGATTTTAAAGACGCAATAGCATCAAGAATATCGGTTGCGTCAAATTCCACAATAGACAGTTCGGTGCATCAACGTTCTTCGACAGAGGAGGCGCAGTATTGCGAGAAGATGCAAAAACCGATCGGAAGTGAGTAGCGAAGGCGTTAGTAATATCAGATGGACAGGAAAGAGAGTTTCCGTCCATGACCATCGTACCAGGTATCCGAGTTGCTTTCTTTTTTTCGTTAATGAAAGACCATAATTTTTTGGGTTCGACCTTCATGGTCGCCTCAACTTTGTAGATGTAACATTGATAGTCGTTCCGTATGCTGTCCCTAACAACTTTTCGATATTCTTATTTATGTAGTACTCAGATTTATATTTTCGGGAATGTTTCAAAAAGTAACGGTTTGATTTAATATTGGTAATGGTAGTATGGGAGAACCACGTTGGATATTTTGAGGATCGATTCTTATGTAAGGGAACAGAGAGTTGAAAACAATTTTGAAGTAAATCGTAGAATCTGGAACAAGCCAAGTCGACGTTATCCAACTCAATTATTGGTTGCCAATCAATATCAAGGATCATTTCATATAGAAGTTTAATATCTACACGTTTAAAATTGTAAGAGTGAGCTGCAGTAGATCGAAAAGATTCGCTAGTCACTTCAATGTGACATCAACAACGTGAGGGCTGGATATGTACATCTTCCGGAACCAGTGGAAATTCTGTAGATTCAACGGAGAAAACACTATCATTACGGCAGAATATAAGATCTAATAAGCGATTATTAGCATTACGAATTGAATTGATTTGGATGGCCCTACAGGTATTAGTAAAGTTAAACATAACAAGGGAACGTGCGCTAGTACAGTCATCGTATTCTGGTATATTAAAATCACCGGCGAGAATAAAGGCACCGTCAAAAAGACCAAGGAGTTCTAACTTATCAAGAACATGTTCATAGATCGCTGCTGGTGAAGCAGGAGGTATGTATATGTTGATAACATTCACACCTGAGGCAGATAAGAGATAAGTATATTCGTACACAGAGTAAGCCAATACTGTAGGCAGCCCAACTTTCTTCATAATCCACGGCAACTTCAGAGCACGCAATACTAATACCAATCAGTACACCTCCCCCTCGCCTATCACAACGATCCCTTCGAAACATACTGTAGTCATCACCAAAAAGTTCAGCACAACAGACCCTCATTATTCCACGTTTCCGTCAAAAGTACTACATCTAATTCATTGCTCTCTAATAGGTTCTTATAAAAAAATGTGTGTTTTTGTATTTAATCCTGCAATATCTTGGTAGTAGTAATGCAGCCCAACCATTGGATCCTCTCTCAGTTTTTTTGTACAATTCATACAAGGTTGTTGGAAAATGAGATTAGTGAGAGAAGCGAAATTTTGAGAGAGCATGCGGTCTTTTATTTTTTGTAAGGCAAACCTGGAAAAAGTGTGCCAAAAGTTTTTCCTGGATTCGCTTTCAATATCAAACTAACTTCTAAAAGCAACTATAAAGAAAATAGATTCAATAAAAAGCTCTATTAAACCGGATCTAAGAGTGAGAAAACCTTGTGCAACTAAATTGAATAAAAATATTGAGAAGTCCATGATTGTGGATACTACTACATTTAAAACGTCAATGCCTTTGATTGATCTGATTATGGTGAAAATTACTCTCGACACTCATTGTTATTATTTGCTTCTACTCTACATTCCTCCCGACTTAGATGTGGCTTCCCTGGAGTACTTTTTGGATTCACTTGAAATTTTATTACTTGATAGGCAAGTGGTTATTGTGGGTGATTTTAATTTTCCCAAATTTATTTCAGAACCGCTTAGTTATGATCCCAAGTTGCGCTTGTTTTTGTCTTTTATGGAGTCTTTAAATTTTCGCCAATTTAATTCTGTTCTCAATTCTAATAACAGGATATTAGTCTGGTTTTGGCTAATTTTTTGAATGAGATTCAGGTTATGCCTGATCCGCAGCCGCTTCTTCCGGAAGACAATCATCATCAGGCGTTGGATGTTACTGTACCTAATGCGAAGCGACCAAAGCAATTCACTTTCCCGTCTAATACCAACAAACGTTACAATTTTCGTATGGCCAACTACATTAAGCTCTACTCAAACTTATCTTCTGCAGATTGGTCCTTTCTGGATGACTGTATCAACGTCAATACAGCAGTTGATACTTTTTATAATAAAATATATACTATTTTCGACGAGTCTGTTCTTGTCTCTCGTTCGAACTATAAAGGTGATTATCCTCCTTGGTTCTCGTCTGCCATCAAGAGAAACTTGAAGTTGAAGTTGTACTACCACAGAAAATGGAAGGCTACCCAAAATAATTATTTTAGGCTGGGGTTTCAGAGACTTCGCCGACATGTAAAGGCTGAGATTAAATCTACGTACGCCTCATACATTCACACCACAGAATCGAACCTAATTAGCGATCCGCGTGCTTTTTGGCAGTTCGCTCCAACCATGTCCTATCTATCACGAGTGCAGCCTATAAGTCCCTCGGTTTTATTATTCGGATCTGCAGGGATTTTCATAATATTGATGCAATTAAGACTCTGTACTTTGCTTATGTTGTATCCAAGCTCGAGTACGCAGTTAATGCTTGGTATCCCCTCTACGGTGTGCAGATTGACCTCATAGAACGTGTCCAGCGTAAATTTTTGAACTACCTCTCATATAGGAGCGACGGGCACTATCCTGCGCGTGGTGTTGATTATGGTGAATTGTTGGAAGCGCGCGGCTTCATTTCGTTGGGAGAAAGAAGAAAAAGCATAAGTATGTCCTTTGCACTGAACGTCCTCACAAATAGGATCGACTCACCCGACCTTCTCTCCAGGATGGATGTCCATGTACCGCGTCTCCATTCAAGGCATCACCGGCTCCTCTGGGTCCCGACGGTTCGGACAAATGTTTTATGGAAGGCGCCTCTGGTACACGCAGCGAGAAATTTCAATTTTTTTAATGTAGATTTGCCTTAGCTTCTATGCATTTGTACTTATAATAGTTAATTTTGTACCCTTTGTGGATGTTAATCTGTTGGGTATTTAATAAATATTATTATTATTATTATTATTATTATTATTATTATTATTATTATTGCTCATATTAAATTCTTCCACAGGGTTGAGAATCATTACTGTCGCAAAGATTCTAAAAAAAGCATTTACCTGCTAATTTAGATATTAAGAAAACGTATTTATTATATCAAGATTTTAGTAAAGAAAAACACATTAAGGGGGCTTACGCAGAGGTGCCGACTAACTGCCGTGAGATAGAACGTAGGGGGGTGGCGCCATATGCACTAATGTAAATTCCGTCTATGTAAGGTATTCGTTAAAATAAAACAAACAGAAGACATTTTTGTTTTTCTTATTATGTTTTTGCATAAAATTGAATACAAAGGATTAATTAAGGCTTCGTTGGGAGTACTTTCTTATTATTCAAATTATTTACTCCTACATTTCACTCTCAAAGTTGGCAAAACATCATAACACAGTTTCAGAAACTTTATTTTAAAAACTAATTCCAGTCGAGCATGCATTGAGCCTTTGCTTATTTATGTTTTAAAGATCGTTTTGATATTTCGTAAATAAAAGCGGTACTATTGTTTTAACGAAACCTTATAAAGCCCAGAATTTACATTAGCGCATATGGCGCCACCGAACTGCCGTGAGGTAGAACGTAAGGACGTTCGACCTCACGGCAGTTAGTCGGCACCTCTGCGTAAGCCCCCTTAAGGTAGCAGCAAAAGAGTCAATGTACATGTATATGTTTTGTAAAAAAAATAACCTTTCTTTCTTCAAAACTAAGAAAGATTTATGTTCTCTTTACGGAAATTTAAATTTGCAAGTGAAGATGTGAAAAGGGAAATGCAAGATGAGGTACAAATGCATTAACAAAAAAGCAGCTCGTTTAGTTAAAGACTTTGATAAGGAAAAACGTAAAAGTGATCAGACCTTTTGTGCTTCAGTGTATAATTTGCAGCAGGTTTTATCTTGCCCTAAAACTGCCAACAAATTACTTTTTTGTAAAAGCAAATTGCAACTTATAATCTGAGTGTATATGAATTAGGTAATAAAACATTTCATTGTTACATGTGGAATGAAACCATTGGTAACAGAGGTTGTGTTGAAATAGTTAAGTACATGCGGCGTTTTAAATTTCATTGAAATGAAAAAAAAATTAAGGAATAACAGAATTTTCTTTTTTTCGGATAATTGCTGCGGCCAAAACCGAAATCAGTATATATTCGGAATGTATTTTTAATGTGCACAAAACTGTAAATTAAATATATCCCATACTTTTCTTGAGAAGGGACACACTCAAAATGAGGGCGACTCCGTATACAGCACAATTAGCTGCTGCTACAATTCCAGTTTACACTCCAGAACAGTGGTACTTTTTAGCAAGAATAGCTCGCCGAATAAATCTATACATCGTGGCCGAAATATCGAAATTTTACGATATACAAAAATTAACATTGGAAGCGATGAACTTGAATAAAATTAAATGGAGTTTAGTAAAACAAATGAAAATTGAGAATGACGACGCGATGAAACTAAAGTACAGTAACCTTCAGATAACTATGAACGGATGGATGTTTTTGGAAACCAATTTCTGCACAAAAAATTTAGAGGTTTAAAGTTCCTATGTCAGAAGATAACGATTCCTGTACAATACCATACCATGACTTATTTAAAATTAGAGCATGCTCCTACAAGTAATGACAATGATGATAACCATGTTTGGATATTAGGTATTTTGTTCATTTCCATGATAAAAGTAATAAACATTTCTTCCTTTTTGTATACTGTTTGTATTCTTTTCTTTGCAGCGTAAGAAGGTATTTAATATAATGGATTAAATAGACGTAAGACAGTTCTGTTCCATACCTTCGATATTTTATAGTCGATATTGTATCTTTTTATAATTATATCATAAAATACTTCCTTAAGTCTTACAAAATTTTAGATAAAAGTTTAATATATACATCTCAAATCTTAATAATGAAATAAGACTAATTTGGCATTTGCTAGCTAACTGGTGATGTCATAACCGAGTGGACATTATTATCTAGGTGGCAATGTTGTGGATACTAAGTGTTGGAATGCTTGTTAGCCGATAGCGAATTATTAGATTATTGTTTATATGTATTTTTTAAATAATAAATATTTAAATAATTTGCAAATTAATAGGTAACGTGGTTCCTTAAATGTCATTGAATATTTAAGTTAGAGGTACTGTTTATACAGCATTTCAATTTCTTCATACTATTTTAAAAATAAAAGATTAATAAAGAGCAATAAAATAAGTGACGAGCGCCATATTTTCAAAATATACAACAAGTAAAAGCATATTAATACTATATTTTTTATAGCCAATTAAAATTTCTAAACGGGTGATAGTGGCGCATTCTATTTCTACAAACCTAGCTTACAATTCGCTAGCTTATTAACAAATATTATCTACATATTTTTTTATCTTATGATTTAAGGCGGTGCAATAGTTATCTTTTTTGGGGCATGACAAATAAGACTACAGTAAATTTTGTTTTTCTTTACAAGCCCCGCAAGTCATGTTGAAGTGACACAATAAGTTTTAAATTTAAATTAATGTTTATGCTTATCTCAAATTTATATTTATTTAAACATTGTACTTACTTGAAAGTTGTTTTAGAAGGTTAGGTGTGTTGTATTTATATATGGCTAGTAACTACAAACATTATTTTAGTTAGCTTTCTTGTGCACTTGAATTTACTACATAGCACTGACATAAATGGATGTAAAAACAATACGACTTCAATACTAATTCACCAATAGTAATAATAATACTATGCTACTGTATTAGTAAAATCGCATCAAGCAGACAGATACAGATTTATAAAATAATACAGTTATTAGTAAAGGAAACGAATTGAGATCTGTAAGATAAAAATATTTTTAATTGATGTTTTTTACCTAGTCTTATCATTTGGAGGACTTGATTTATTAATTGTAATTAAAAATAAGGTGCTTTAAACTGAATTATGTCGAAATATTAATTTAAGTAAATGTTTGCTTAAATTACTTTTGTCTATCTGTTATTAAAGTAGATATGAAATAATGAATATCCTGCAAATTAAATCAAGTTCGAAATATTTCTCAAAATGTTTGACAAATAATATCTAAATACAATTAATATACGTAGACAATATTTCTATGCCAAATTAAACGATAAGTACGGCACTACGGCCGATAAAAGGCAAAAATTTATAATGCGTACCTAATTAATTTAATGGATGAATTATCACACAAATATAAAGTTCAATCCAAATCATAAATTAATATAGAATAGTGACGTGTGGCCAGTACACGACTTTCTTATACGTATGAGCATTTTAAATTATACAAAATTGTTCTAAATTGTTTTAAAAACTTTTATCTCAGAAAAATAAACCTGTGAGTAAGTGTGTTACTTCAAGTCCAAATTTTAAGATTTTTTTTATCCAAAATCCTATTATAAGCTCTTCTATTCACTTAATAAATACTATAGAATGCATACATTCCAAGATATTCGAAAGAAAGTGCTACACGCTAAGAGTAAAACTGTTAATTCCGGTCCGAATTTTAAAATTTCATTTATACAAAAAATATTCCAAATCCAGCTCTAAATACTTTGGTACACTTGATAAATATGTATAGAATGCATAATTTACAACATATTTGCAAAAAATCGCCTTTCAATAAAAGTAAAAGTGTTACTTCCGGTCCGAATTTTGATTTTTTTTTATACGGAAGGTAATGATAATTGAGTTCTAAATACTTTTTTTGTATATATATTTGCGAAGAAGTGATTTTTGATTCGAGGAAGAGACCTACTTCCGGTAGGAATTTCGAATAACTTGTTTAATAACATTTTTCTAAAATTTAATTTTGAGTACATTTGAATTCTTTAGAAATATGTTTAAACTTAGTATTTGACAAAATATTGGCTAAATTTGATTTTTTCACTGAAATAAACTACTACAACTTCCGGTCTGTCGATTTTACTAAAATTTAATCAGATCTCAAGAGGGCGATTACACTCGTAAATGTAAAAATTGGAATTGATAGTTATAGCGGTTTGACCGCTACTGTGGTCACACACACACTCACACACGGACCCAGAGAAATAGAGACATTTTTTAAAAACCACTTTTTCGGTATTAGGAGACTTCAAAACTTGGACATCTGCAAAAGTCTCGAGATCGAAAATTTTCATCATCACAGTACTTCCTTATATTACGTATGAGAAAGTAAAAATTAGGTTTGGCCACCACACGACTTTCTTATACGTATGAGCGTTTCAAATTATAGAATCTTAAGAATTTTTTTTTAAAAAATGTACTTCTATTCTCTTAATAAATCCTGTAGAATGCATACTTTGCAAGATATTCGAAAAAAAGTGCTACTCGCTAAGACTAAAAGTGTACTTCCGGATCGAATTCTGAAATTTCATGTATACAAAAAACATTGCAAATGCGGCTCTAAATCCTTTTGTACTCTTGATAAATATATACAGAATGCATAATTTACGACATATTTGCAAAAAATCGCTATGTGATAAAAGTTTACTTCCGTTCCAATTTTGAATTATTTTTTGCAAAGGTATTATTTAGAAAAACTTTTTTAATACACTTTAAATTTCATTTTGAGTACATTTGAATTGTTGATAAATTTGTTTAAACTTAGTAATTGACGAAATATTGACAAAATTATATTTTTTCAGTGAAGTAAACTACTTTCCGGTCTACCGATTTTACTGAAAAACTAATCAAATCTCAAAAGGAAGATTATACTCTTAAATACAATGGAATTGATATCTAGAGAGAGAGAGAGGAGAGAGAGAGGGGGGAGAGGGAGAGAGAGGGAGAGAGAGGGAGAGAGAGGGAGAGAGAGGGAGAGAGAGAGAGGGAGACATTTTTTAAAACCACTTTTTTGATATTAGGGGGGCTTCAAAACGTGGACATCTTTAAAAATATCGAGTTCGAAAATTTTCGTAATCACAATACTTCCTTATACTACGTATAAGAAAGTAAAATACATACGACAAACTGCGAAGCTTACAAATCTGTGTGTGTAAGCTTGTCATCTTTTGTGATGAAGTAGATGCCTGAACAATAGACTGGAGTAGTTGCAGTAGTTTCCAATTTGAAGATTCATTGACGATTATTTTAAGGATAGCGATTGAATAATGTGTGACTCAAAATAATGACATAACATTTTCCTGTGAAAGGTAATGACTACTTTCCTCCTAGCACGTAGGCTTCCTCGTGCGAATAAAAGTGTTCCTTCTGGTCCAAATTTTTAAAAATTTTTGTAAACAAAAATTATCAAAATCCTAATAATGTTTATAAAATTCATAATTTTCAAAGTAGTAATAAATGCTGTTTGATACACGTACAAGTGTTAATTGCGGTCCAAATTGTAATTTTATTTTTACAAAAACTTTTCCATAACAAATTCTACATGCTTTCATATTCTTCATAAATCTGTATAGAATACACGATTTGCTTGATATTTGCAAAAAGCTGCTTTCTCTAAAAAAAGGTGTTACTTTTGGTATGTTTTAAATATTGTCAAACTTTTGTCATACATATATTCACTTCTGAGTACTTTTACATTCCTTAGAAATTAGAAATTAGAAATTTGTCGTAATATACAAGCAAAAATATTGGTAAAATTCGATTTCATTATTGAAGTAAACTACACTTCTGGTCTACCGATTAAATGGGAAATATATTAGAGCTTGAGATAAAGAGTATACTCTTAAATATAAAGTTTTGGATAGTAGATTAACCTTTGGACCCTAACTTAGTTACAGAGAGCAAAGTATACACATACATACATATAAAATAAATAACTTAGTAACACTATTATAAAAAGAACACCGCATCTTTTACCAATTAATCTTGAATAATGTTTTAAAGAATAAATGGATAACTTTTTTTAAGTTATATAGTAAAGTAGCTCGCCCGGCTAACGTTGTTCTGCCCTTTCCGGTAGGAGGCGGGATGAGTTTGTTTTGGTTAAAGTCTGTATAAAAAATTCTGAACAAAAGAGGTCGTTCATGCGATTAGAAGACAGGCAAAGCATATTGTGTACTATATATAAATCATTTCAGTTTATAAATATACCATTTATTAATAACTCGGCCACAGCGCCGCCTAACCGGGTCCAGACTTTGTGATTATATTTTTTGCCACTATACCAACATATATTGTGAATATGAGTAATTTTGGTCCATAAATATAGAATTTGTTAATAACTTATCTACACCACAATCTGTCGGATCCTAGCACAGCTATGAATCCTCGCCCATGTAAAACAAATACACTGTGTGAATATGACAATCGGTCAAGTCGTTCGGAAGTGCACGATCAGTAACAGACGCACCAACGAGTATACAGGGTTAAAACTCCCAGGTCAAATATCTCGGGAACTGATAAAGATATTTGAATTTTGTAAAAAGTAGTTACTAAAGAAGGTGATCGACTCTAGTTTGCTCACACAATTGTGTTTTATTATGTGAAGATATAGATGGCGCTGCGATGAAAAGGAATTTTTTGATCGCCACAATCTTCATTTATTTTTTTATTTGAAAGAGTAAGATTTATTATTTGTGTTAGTTTCCAAATTTAACGGTTTCATAGATATTCGTGTTTAAAGAAAGTAAGAGTAATTTTAAAGTTTTGTCTTCATTTTGTTTAAATATTTAATTTGTAGGGAAAAATAGCAGTAATTACTCACAATTCTTGCTATTATAGTTACTTCACAATTAAATTTTATAGTTAGTTGCTTTTTATAAATTCCACTTCATAGGCACCCATAGGTACGTAAGCAGAAAAGCATTAATGTCTGTGTTATTGTATGTATGATTGCTTTGATTATTTAGGAAATATTTTGACATTAGCACACATTAGTGACATTTGCTTGATTATTAATTGTCCTTATAATTAGCTTCATTCAAACATTTACTCACCTTACGTTGAGATTATATTAAAAATATGGTTTTACACACAAATGAAGACAAACTGAATATGGATTTAATTTATGAAAAATCCCGTAGAAATGCATCTGAAGCAATGCGATTATATGCTCTACGCTTTCCAACCAGGCCTTTAGCAAATCACAAAACATTTATAAGTCTGTGTGAAAATCTCAGAAATTACGGTAGCTTCAAAAAACAAAAACAAAAACAATTAAGGCAGAAAAGAGTAAGAGAGAGAATTACGGCAGCGGTACTACAAACAGTTAATAACAATCCACATACATCATTACGGCAATTAAAAGAACAGCATGATCTATCTGTAACCTCTTGCCGTAGGGTTCTAAAAAAATAAATACTTTCCGTATAAAGTTCATTTAGTGCACCATTTAAAATTAGGAGATAATCAACGCAGACTCGATATTCTGGCAGAATTTTCTGTAATGTTAGCGGAAAACAACAACTTTATGAATCAGATCATGTTGAGTGACGAATGTCGTTTTCACAACAATGGTACTTTAATTTAGCATAATGCTCAATATTGGTCAGAAGATAATCCTAGGTGGATAAGGCAAACAATAAATCAAAAAGTTTTTGGTGCTAACGTTTGGTGTGGGCTACTTACATTTCCTGCAAAATGAGTTACCACTACTTTTGGAAGATGTACCTATAGAGCTGCGAAATAATATGTGATTACATCAAGACGGGGCACCTGCTCATAATACCAACATAGTTACTAACTATTTTAATCAAACGTTCTCACGTCGTTGGATTGGTACTAATGGCGTCCTTAGGTGGCCGGCTCGTTCGCCGGATCTAACCCCGTTAGATTTTTTTTTGTGGGGTTACTTGAAAGCTGAAGTTTACAAGGAACCCATAACAGATATGGGCGACCTTTATAATAAAATTTATGCAAGTGTTCAAAAGATTAGTAGAAACACATTGTTAAATGTTTGCGGAAGCGAACTAATAAGGCGATATGCGTTATGTAGTAATCAAGAATCATTTTTGAACATCTTTGTTAGTTATATTTAATCCTTTTAAGTATTTAAACAAAATAAAGACAAAACCTTAAAATTAGTCTTACTTTCTTTAAACACGAATATCTATGAAACCGTTAAATTTTGGAAACTAATACAAATAATAACATTTACCTAAATTTTAAAACTCTTTCAAAAAAAAAACAAATGAAGATTGTGGCGGTAAAAAAAAACTTTTCATTGCAGCGCCATCTATATCTTCACATAATAAAACACAATTGTGAGAGCAAACTAGAGCCAGTCACATTCTTTAGTAACTACTTTTTAGAAAATTAAAATACCTATCTTTATCCGTTTCCGAGATATTTGACCTGCGAGTTTTAAGTGGTACAGCCTGTATATATAAAGATATACTATTGTCAATCATTACTTCATTTACAAGGATTCAAAGAGATTTATGTGTATCACATAAGCATAGTACTTAAGGACCTTTAGTTTCATATTAATTCTAATATTATGATCGCGCCCATGTTATTTACAAACCAGAATATGAACATCAAACTCTTAAATATGGACTTTGTTTTCGTTTTACCGTAATACCATAATAAAATAATAATTCATAGGATATCAAATATGGCTATTTAAATTCTCGTGCATTTAAATCATTACATCAGTTACTAGAGACTTACTACGAATTCACTAACAATTATTTAGCAGTCTTTAAAAATATTATATATACTTTCAATTAACCTAACCCAATTTTCTATTAGAGCTGTTTTAGAATCACGTACAAGTATAACAAGTCGAATGTTCGTTAAAGTGAATGGTTGTTCTTGAGAAAGATCAACCATTGTAATGTCGAACTTTCTAGTACTTTTACTATCGACTAATGTGAGAAGAACATAATATATAAGAGTATTTAAAAAAGGGTATACAACAGCATTACGAATTTCGCACAAGGGAAATCAAAACAATAGGAATATTTATATCCAAAGTGAGAAATATTGTTTGAAACTAATTTAAAGAAACTTTTTAATTAAGAAATTCGAAGCGATCGTATACGCCTTCAACGCAGATATTAATCTAAATTTGGAAGACATCAAATTTAAATACATAACTTTATTAGAATACATCTAAAGTATATTTACGTATACTCAGTGGAATTAGATGAAGTGAAAGAGATCCATACAGGATATTCTTGGAAAGTCTACAATTATATAAATTATATACCTCAAATAATTGTGTATATTACATAATAATAAAAATAAGAAGAAGAAAAAGAAGACAAAGAAGAGGAATTGTTTTATTCGTTGCGCGTTACAACATATCTTTGAAATCAGCAAACAATAAAAGGTAAGCAAAAAATATATAACTACTCACCGAATTGTAATATAAAAATAAAATGGGTTCTACTCGCACATTAACCTTAAACAAATTAATGAAGTTAATATCTTTTACTATCTAGAGTATTTTATTATATAAACAAGTAATCTAACAAAAGAACAATTGCTTGTTTATAAGGTGGTTAGTACAAAGACAATTCGAGTTTTTATGCAATAGTCATAGAAGTCATAATACTTTATAGGTATACTCGCAAGATTAATCTTATAATAAAGGTGACTCAGAAAGAAATTCGATTTTAAAAATAAAATAGCTCATGGGTTTTTGAACGTTTTAGTAAATTGTATCATCTGGAAATTAAACCTTAATAACAATGTTGTCTAAATGTTGCCTTTGACGTCTTATGCACTCATCTAAACGATGTCATTAATTTAGAATAACTCGTTGAGTTCAGTCTGTAAGTTCATTTACAATCGCCGGAGGATTTTCGAACACCTTACTTTTAAGGTAGCCCCATAAGAATAAATCTAGTGGTGTCAAATCACAGCTTCTTGCAGGCTAGTCAACATTACTTCTGTGCGAAATTAATTTTTCATAGAGAAACATTCCTACTGCCTCTAGAGCTTCATTCGCAGTATGGCTTGTAGCGCCATCCTGCTGGCACTATGTGTTCTTATCAAACTCTTCAAATGCTTGTAATGCTGCTCCCATAAAATTGCGAATCATCGAAGAATATCGTTGTGTAACAAAATTAAGATTGCCATCGTGATCACCATTCTTCAAAGCTGGAACCGACTGGATCTTATAAGGATGGTAATGTAAATCCTTTTTCAAGATTCTTCGAACACTACACCGGTTTAAATGTAAAGCAAACGCATGTTTTCATATCGAACAATGTGGATTTTGTCGTACAACAGCACTTATAGCTTCGATGTTCATTTCATTCCTAACAGATCTTCTGCGGCCGCGAGGCTTAGAACAAACTGTTTCATGCTGAGTCACTTATTAAAATCGGTGCTTGTAATTCATTTGCCTATTGTGATTTAGACATTTTTATATTATTATATCGACAACTTTGAGGCATCTTCCTCTGGCATTTGTTCTACCGCCAAAGTTGTTGCCTTATTTACACACACCTATAACCTTAGCCATATGATGAAGTAGCATTAATAATCTGTAATTTTCAGGTTATGGATTTTTTTGACAGAACCAATGCTTTTACCTACAGCCCTTAAATCAACGCAATTTGATTTATGGGACTCTCATTATAACAAACCAAACTGCCTGCCTAGTAAAACTTCTCGATGGCCATTGTGTCCAGGACTACCGTGCATCCTTGTTTCGTACTGCTTTTCTATCTTCATTCGACTTAACGCAGTCAAATATTGTATATTCCACCGTGTTAGCTGCAACCTTCAACATCAGCTTTGTGTATTCGGTTTGTAGACGAGCGAAAAGAATCGTGTCCTGATAATGCCCAGGTCAGGAAATTTTCCAATTGGCGATGTTCACAGTTTGTTCATTTGTTATTATTTCTTATTCGTCATTTCGTCTACTGCGCTTTCCCTATCCCGTTTTCCAAACTCTTCTGGCTCTTATCTTGCGTATTTTGCTTCGCTAGCAATGTAGTCACCTTTCGATCCTCCCGTCTGTGTTTATAGAAGTATGTTTTTCTCCTGAACCATACTCTCCATCAGTGTTATTCTGGTAATAACAAGCTAGAGATATAGTTCTATTGCCGGCACCACTTGCAGGAACGCTTACGTGATTATTTGACGAATTGTTGAATTCAAGTAGGGTAAAAATTATGAAACGCAAATTCTTTAATATGCAAATGGCGGCAGAGTAAATCAATGAGCAAAAATAAAACAAATATTTTTCATACAAGCTATTATTAATAATTGGCACGTACATCAAATGCACAGACACGTTGATGCATATTGCATAACTATAAAATCGGACAATCCTCTCGTTCAATTATTCATTAATTTTATAAAAATTATGTCCAAAATATTTTTTTAAGTTTATTTCAAACTGTGAAGTAGTACACTTTTTTAATTTTTTTGGAGAGTATTAAAATTGTGACAGTTAGTGGTAATATAAATTGTGATGTTTTATGCTATTTTTTTAAAGTATTTTATTACAATCTCTGTGCTTTTCACCTTTTCATTTTCAGTCTTCTTTTGTTTTCCGTTTCTAATTCATAGCAAACTCACTTTAAAACTATTTTTATGGCTATCTTTGATAAGTTAATGAGGTACTATCAGTCGACAGATGTCTTCACAATTGTTTTTAAGTACTGAAACACTATCTTAAGCCATATATCCTTACTTTTCTTGTCAACATCAAAGATAAGCATTCTTTATAAACCATAACTGATGTGCTTATTAATATTTTTTCTATTTATATTTTTCTAGTTTCTATCGCATTAGAAAAACCAAGTCAAAAATTGAAAGGTGAAAGCAAGCCAAGCATATCTAAACTATTATACACAAAACATAAACTTGAATCCCAGTTGTGAGGATGGTATACATTATTTGAATGTTTACAATGTTTTACATTTACATTACTACTTATAGTGGATATATGTCTTTATTAAAATGTCTTGCGTATGACGATTTAAAATAATTGGTATAAACGAATCGAAGTAATTTATAATAAGCTTCATATTACTTAGTATAAAAAATAAAATATGTATTAACATTTTAAGATTTAAATATTCTTTTGTTGTAGAATAAGTATTTAATATTTCAAACATGAGAGAAAATTATTGTATGCCACACAATACCGTTTAAAATGATGCCATGGATACGGTTTTTGAGACGTTTTCCAATTTAAATGCAAAATTGATTAAATCTGTTCTAGTTTTTCTATTACCTACCTCACCCACATATCACTATGATGCATGATAGACTTAGGATACAATGACAATAGGAATGAAGTTATCCCACGTTACTCTGCCCGGATTATATGTTAACATATTATTTTTATGTTACAACCTTATGTATATGCGATATGTGATATATCTATGTTCTCATAAATTTATTACAATATATAACGCGCAGAAGACTATGATAGAGCTAAAATCATCCTTATACGTATGATATTACTTACCATAAATAGGTAGATCATCGTAAGGATTAATGGCAACCAAGACGATGCCACAATATGTATATATATCCCTATGTTGGCAGAACCTAACGTATAGGTTGTGCAATACAGCCGGTTCGTGAAGATACGATAACGCCGTGAGATCATTTTCACCTATCAATATCGGTGGATTCCGTAGGAACGGTAGATCACTTTCATGTTTTATATTTAAAGTTTTCCTCTCGTTGCTTTCTGATATTACTTCTAATGTGGGTTTGTCAGGACGGTAATCCTCTATTAATTCTGCTCCCTCCCATACCCTGTCTATGTGTGAAATCCATACTTTAGCACCCTGGAATATAAATTATATATATTCAAAATTGTATATGTTCATATAGTTTTGTTAAAAAAAGATATATATATAAAGGAATTGTTATAATTAAACGTATTCCTTTCGAAAAACACGTATTTCTTATTTATAGACGTTATGAAATTATGATTTTGACAAATATAGTGGCAAACATTTCCAAGATATGTAGGTTTTTATTTAAATCTACCACCATAAATTAATTATTGCAAAATTGTTTACAAGGTCAGGGTTAAGTGCGCCCAACCTGAGTTAATATTACGTTACAGAAAACAAAGTTATATAAGTGTAAAATGAAAGTACAATGTCAGCTCACATATAAATAAAACATGCACAATTTCTAAAATTGTATAATATTGAAAGTTGATATAAATAAACTGGTCCAAAATAAGTAAGGATATTATGAATATAATAAGTTGCAATTAAAATATATTTGATAAAATAAGTGTAATAAGTTGACGCTCCTACATTCATATAATTGATTATTTTAATTTATTTTATGTTGACAAAATGCTTTTTCTTTACATTTCAAATGAAGAATACAAATACAATAAATGAAGGAATATAAAAATTGCCAATTATGTGAAGACTAAGTTAATATCTTAATCTCTTCGAGGGCTGTCGTCAATTATAAAACTAATAATACGCAAATAATAAAGTATCAGATTGTAATAAACTAATAGTACATATGATTAAAAGTATGAGTCGTAAGGGAACAACAATTATATAATCAGGTTAGAAAACCTGAAAAATTTCAAGTATATAAGAAGGGCGACCAGAAAACCGATAATAACAACAGGTATATTATACTGCAACAAACAAACAACAAAGAAAAAAGTACATTAGAAGAAGAAAAAGTATATTTAGGTGAGGCTAGGACATGCTATACCTTGTCTCAGAATAAGGAGTGATTCAAATATCGCGCCAAAATGCCGTATATTTCATTGGTTCTTGCGTAGGCAAGTTTAACATGGGAAAATAACTTTGACAAAACGTTATTTTATGTTTATAGCCAAGCCATAACCTAGTCTCTTACATTTTTACTTTGGTTTATTATACTTTATTGTGTTATTAAATAAAATCCGTACTTTTATGTACAACATGAGCATGCGTTGATCAGACGACTTAAGACCTAAGGAACAAGTGATCATGCATTTGAAACTTTGAATTTGATGAATCTGTCAAAAATACTGTACGTCAGTGCAAAAATCAAACATTCAACAATTAATACCATTGCAAAAATAACTATGGATGAGTTCATACCATAAATGAACTGGACAACTCACACATATTCTAGAATTGACTCATTAATTTCAATAAAGTGTTAATTAAATACTAATTATATTACCACATGTTCATATACGTGTTATATTTCAGATATGTCAAACGTAAAGAAACCTGTACTAATAGAAAAAGGTGAAAATATCTAGTGGAGAATATGGGAAAAAGTTTGGATTGCCACAAGTATAATGAGTGCACGACAAGCTTTGTTGAGAACCTGTAGGATTAAATAGCCATACCGATAAAGATAGGCAATTAAGAATACTTCATATAGGATCTGAATTGATACATAAGATGAAGTTGCTTCAAAAGAATCCCCTTTCAGAATATCACTTATAAGAGAACTTTTGACATAAGCAATTACAAATGTTACAATAAGTATTTGGAAAAATTGTGCCGACCATGTAAATTTTTAATCTTTTTAACATGTGTGAACACTAAATTATTGTTAATTTCCAATATATAGTAGAAATAAATATTTGTTATACTTTATATATTTTCATAATAAATAAATTTTAATAGGTAATAATAATTAGTAATGTGTAGGTATATGTAATTATCTTTGCAGTTCGTGTAAACAACTTCAGCCGATGTAAATTTTTCTATTTATTACTGTTGTATGTAAGATTCACATTTCCAGGTCTAGTTGCTTGAATTTACCTCATCAAGGTTTCTAGCAGTAATACAAATGATTTACGAAAGATTTATCTGCAAGTTCTTAAGGACATTTTGATAAAAGATAAATGGTTTGATTCATTCTTGCTCTCTGATACAAATATTTAATAATAAATAGTCTTGATTCACAATTTTCATGTTGATATAGCACATTCACTAAATTGTGCAGTAATTATATATTTATAACGGCAATCCTCCTCAAAACGCTCAGAACAAAGTCTATGCTTTCATTTGTAAATTGGGCCTATATCTTTATCCATAGATTTTTCTAATTTTTTTTTGTAAAACTAGAATGAACAGATTTGAATGTTAAGAGATTTGTATTCATCAAATTATAGATGTATGCACCTACTTGTGTTTATAACTTTACTATCCTGTTTCCAATTGCCGTGCACTCGTATTGCTGCTTCGACTGGTAGAATGAAAAGCGGCACATCCATCTATTTTAACGAAAGTAGTAAATGAAACACAAAACCTTAGTTAGATACAGTTCTTCTAACCTCAATTGTCATGACGTCCTATCAAAGTGTCTACTAAATTTTAAGCTATGTGTTCCATGTTTTCGCGGGATATTTCAATCACTCCTTCTTATTCTGAAACAGGGTTTAACAATCACACCAAGAGGATAAAAACCTCTATTTAAGCTTAAGTGATGTAGAAAATACTTTTGATAATGTACGACGAGAGAGCTTACGGAAGATTCTCCAAACCAAGTATCATAAAATTGCAGAGATAATTTACACATATTAATGAACAGATAAAAAATATTGTATAGGCTACAAACAAGCGTATTTGCAGATGAGATTTTAAAATTCAAATATCTGGCAAATAATATTTGAAGAGCACTAAATAACAAGGGAACTCCAGCAACTATGCTACGCCATAGCAATAAGTTTCTGTAATGGACAGAAATTACACTAAATATAAAATTGAAAGCATTACGAAAGATTCTCCAAACCAAGTATCATTAAATAGCATAAATAATTAAAACATGTTAATGAACAGGTAAAAGAGTATTGTATAGGTATAAACAAGCGTTTTTGCAGTTGAGATTTCAAAATTCAAATATTTGGCAAATAATATATGAAGATATGTAACACTAAATAAGAAGGGAACTCCAGCAACTATGCTACGCCATAGCAATAAGTTTCTGTAATGGACAGAAATTACACTAAATATAAAATTGAAAGCATTACGAAAGATTCTCCAAACCAAGTATCATTAAATAGCATAAATAATTAAAACATGTTAATGAACAGGTAAAAAAGTATTGTATAGGTATAAACAAGCGTTTTTGCGGATGAGATTTCAAAATTCAAATATTTGGCAAATAACACTGGGCAACAAATTTTCGAAAAGTTCATGCTTCCAAGCTGAAAATTGTCATTTCTTAATGAATTCAATGTGCTGAACACGAAAATGACTAAGAAAAAGCTGAATTGGCTACGGGTTTTCTGTAATATGTACGCATATTTCAGAAAAAGTGTACTTATGTCAATATTATAATACATGGTAAGAAAACATTTACGCATATTTCAGAAAAAGTGTACTTATGTCAATATTATAATACATGGTAAGAAAACATTTACGCATATTTCAGAAAAAGTGTACTTATGTCAATATTATAATACATGGTAAGAAAACATTAGTCTGCTTCCGGCTTTCGACTTCTTTTGGCCTGCCGTTTGTAGTGGACTTGTGGAGCATCTCTACTGATTGTCCAACAGTAGTCAGCTAGCATTGACGTAGACCATTTGCCTTGGTACCGTTGCTCCATGGTGGCAATGTCCTGATGAAAGCGTTCGCCGTGCTCATCGCTGACCTGCCCGCAGTTATCAGGAAAGAAATCTAAGTGGGAATCAAGAAAGTGGATCTTTAAGGACATATTGCAGCCGAATTCATGAAACAAAGCCAACATATCCTCAACCAGACACTTGTAATTTTCTGCCTTGTCATTCCTAAGGAAGTTTGCTGCCACTTGATAGAATGCATCCCAAACCTGTTTTTCTTTACCTTGAAGAAGTTCCTCAAACTTGGGGTCTCGGAAGAGCTGTCTAATTTGAGGCCCCACAAAGATGCTCTTTAATTTTGGCTTCACTGAGTCGAGGGAATTTGTCATGCAGGTACTTGAATGCTGGTCCATTCTAATCCATGGCTTTTACCAAGTTTTTGACAAGACCGAGTTTGATGTGTAAAGGAGGAATGATGATTTTGTGTGGCTGTGCCAATGGTGGGTGCTGTACATTCGTTTCTCCAGGCTTAAAAAATGCTCTCGGAGGCCAGTCTTTCTTGATGTAGTGCAAATCGATTGCTCTGCTGTCCCATAGACAAAGAAAACAGCAGTACTTTGTATATCCCTGCTGCAAACCCATCAACAGAGATACTACCTTCAGGTCAGAACATATCTGCCAGCCATACTTGCTGTAGTTAATCGTCTCCAGTAGCTGCTTTAGATTGCCGTAAGTCTCCTTCATGTAGACCGCATGTGCAATAGGTATGGATGGAAGCTGGTTCCCATTATTCAACAAAACCGCCTTTAGGCTCAGTTTTGAAGCGTCTATAAACAGCCGCCATTAGTGGGGATCATGTGCAATACCGAGAGCTTGTAGTAGACCATCAATATCGCAGCAGAACACAAGGCTTTCTTCTTTCTTAAAGAAAGATTCGAAGAGCTGATGGCGAGTGCGAAATGAAGTCACTCGGACATTCTGTTCCAGAAGATTCCACTGTCGAAGTCTTGAGGCCAGTATCTCCGCTTTGCTTTTCGACAGATCCAAATCGCGAACAAGATCGTTCATTTCATCCTGGGTAATTTTATGTGGTGCAGATGTTTCGTCAAAGCACGAAAAGTCATCATCCTTACTGCCACGTTGAGGAGAACTCGCCGACGCATGGCCATCCTCATCGTCTGAACTGATAGAAAAATCTGTAGGAGGTTCTGGAATTGGGAGTCCTTCGCCATGAGAGACAGGTCGCAGAGCAGATGGTATGTTAGGGTATTCAACTGTCCACTTCTTCTTCTTGGTGATGCCTCCAGAAGCTGGTCGTACCATACAGAAATAACAGTCGTCAACGTGATTGGTGGGCTCCCTCCAAATCATGGGCACAGCAAATGGCATTGCCTTTCTTTTGCCATTCAGCCACTGTGAAAGATTTACGGCACAAGTGCGGCAGCATACGTGTGGGGCCCAGTCTTTGTCCTGGTCGCCTATCTTGCAACCAAAATACAAATGATACGCTTTCTTAACTGTTGCACTGATGTTCCTTTTCTGTGCAGCAAATGTCACTTCTCCGCAAATATAACAGAAGTTATTTGCACTATTAACACAGTTACGAGGCATTGCTACTGTTTAGTTACTTTACACTATAGCAATCACTTATGTATGCTAGAGCTTCGAAAAATATGCGCGAATGAACGGACATTGCACGAGTTAACTGTCACGTCGGCCATTTATAAATAAACTATAATTAGCTATTGCTTGATATTGCGCAATCAATTTCGCAACACTCTCAATGGAAACTTACAGTAAATGCTGCATTAACTTCTTTGCATGAAGGGGTGATGCAATATGACGCAAAATTTCGTAATTTCTCACTAAATTGCATTACATTATGCAATAGCATCTATACAATGGACAAAACGTCAATATCTCTTGAACGTGAGCCAATCAACTTTTTTCAATGTAATATTCGTGTTCAGCACGTTGAATTCATTCAGGATTGGGTACTTTCACCTAAGAAGCAATTTCACTGTTGACCAGTGTAATATATGAAGATATGTAACACTAAATAAGAAGGGAACTCCAGAAACTATGCTAAGCCATAGCAATAAGCTTCTGTAAAAGCCAGATACAAGCGGCCCAAGTAATTATTCCAGAAAATTCAGAAATTAAATCAAGTTAGATTAAATAAGTAAAGTGGAAGACCTAAACAAATCTAGGATTAAACATTGCCAAAGAACCGAAAACAATGAAACAATATAACACACTATGTGGTAAAAGGGAACTTTACGTATATATGTTTATAAATACAATAAGTTTTCCTATTCTTTTAAGGCATAACGTAAATTCCTTATTATTGAAAATATAAACTAAAAAATTCTTGGAATTTTTTAACTAACATTGTTCAAGCAGAAACCTAATTAAAGGTTTCGTTTCGAAGATATTCATACAAATTTTTTTTCTGCATATTATACATGCAGTAAGTACATTTTGGATGCTTGTCTTGAAGAAAATTTGTGTAGGAAGAGTTGATATACTGTCAAGTAAACGATCATCTAGTGTAATTACAATTAGAAAAGTTCTCTTTACATAAAAACCCATCGAATTTGTAAATCCTGTAAATATTAAATATTATGTTGCGTGTTAATTGTAAATGATAAAAATAATTTTCGATCTTGCCACGTACAAATTGTTCTATTTTTTACATGAACAGTTACCGCAAGATACTACTTTCACCTACGCGAAATGTTATTTATTAACAAGGAAACGATTACATAAAACAATAACAACGTCGATTTCATGAAAGAAACTGTTGATTGAGTGCATGACGCTAATCACCGTTGAATGATTATTAATTTTATTCATATATTAAGAAAATTAAAGCATCTCAACTTCGTGAAGGTAAATATGTAGTAGAGATTGTTAAGAGTCATAGGTTTTTCATAGTTCAAAGAACGCCTTAAATGTAAGGTAAACCGGTTTAGAAGACCGCATTGCCATTTAGAGTCATTCTACATATTGCACTATTGGGTTTGGTACATAAAAGTCAATAAATCCTTTTAAGAGCTTGCACGTAACGTAATCAGTATTGTATGTACAGCAAATTTGCAGACTTGCAGAAAATAAGGCTATTGATAAACATATACAAAATATCATTGTTACATTAAAATATTCTGTCTGCAATAATATAATAAATATAATAATTTCAACTGAATTATATATTTCTAGCATGTGAGTTAATATGTATATAGAGGAACTTATACAAACAAGTTAAACATTAATTAAAAGTAAATTACATATTACACGAATAAACAATTTAACAGGTAGTCTTTGGAAGTATAACAATAATAACGAACTTATATTAAAAGTGTATCTTATGTTCTACGACATCGATGAAATATTAACGAAACCATTATGATACCAAAATAACTCTGGAGGTATACATTCCTATCAAAACAGAATGAATTTCAATCGGTGTGATGTTGATGAATTGGTTATAATTCTGTACGGTAGTATTTTATTAATTATAACAGAGTTAAACTATGAATTCCAGATATACGGAATCAAAGGGAAACGTAATCCAATTATATCAATTGAACTTAACAAACATATATTTCCCAATAAAATTCATGGTATAATTCGAAGAAATACCTCATCGTCGCTGGAGTTATCCATGTCTCAGTGTTTTCCCATGATAAAATCAATATCTTTAGAAGGGATATTTATAAATCTCCATCAGTTGATATCATTGTGCGGACAACATTGCCCTTTGTGACTGGTATGCTTGATATCTAGATGGAGAATGGAAATCAACAATTCTAAAGGCGAGGCCAACATTACTTCTGCCAATCCTCTGGGACCGCAGTCTATTAGGATTTCGTACCAAATTTCTTGTATACAAGGCTATATTCAAACGACTAATCACTTATAGTACCCCAGTATGGCATGATGTATATACTTTAGAAGCTGTCTACTACCATTATGATTGTTCATTAAAAACATTCAACACGTGCAGGCCTGGAGCTGACAAGTGTTCCGGAACAGCTGAAGGACGTGACTGTGGTGACATGAAATTAAGTAGGCATAACAAATAATATAATAACATAACTAACTGAGGGCGAACTCAGAAGAGTCGCCTAAAGATTAAGATCGAACGCCTTGACGATATACCATATTATATAGAATGATTTACCTCGGTTTGTGTATGGAAAATGGTAAAACGTTTTGAATTTTTTTTATTGTGGCAGATACAGAGCCATGTGTACAACTTAGTTTCAACAATACAGAATCTTCGAAAAGAGGTTTATATGAAATTTTTGTGGGGTTATATGAAACAACCGGTATTTAATAACACATTTATATTCTACGCTCCAAATTAGATAAATTTTATGTCAGATATTTCATACCTGAAGATACAGTTTTTTAGACATCTTTACGTTTCCAAAATTACAGGCTTATAAAATTACGGCTTATTATATCAATTAACATTAAAATAGTATATTAAAATACAAGTTTCATAAGACACGATTTTTGCGCACGCGCCTAGCGGCTCGTTTTCTAAAGAACAAGTGCGCAAAATGTCTTATGAAACGTGTATTTTATACTATTTTTTCTATTTCGGTTATTAAAAGTTCAAAAAAGTTTAAAATAAGAGACATGTTTTGTTCGAATATTTTAGAAATTTTGCTTTTTTGAAGTTGGTTACTCTGATTTTTAAGTAGAACGTTTTAAATATTTGAATATCGGTGGTGCTATATGTAATTGTGTTTAAAATTCAGACTGATTTATACAATTAATTATTTCAAATTATCAACAAAAAGGACGAAATAAATAACTGTACGCCCCCAGAGATTCGCAAAATAGCAGAAGACAATTTACAAAATCTTTCGTCCACAAACTCTCTACATATTTATCAAAACAAACTTTTATAACAATTGTACTATTCAACATGGTAAGTAAATGTCAATAGTAGCATCCGAAAACTTATCATCCAACTCTGCTTAACAATTTATATTGCTAATTAGTAAGTGAAATGTTAGCATGTGTGCTTTTTATTCTTTGTACAATTTTATTGCACATTTTTGTTACTTTAAAGGCTTATATTTTGACATTTAAATACGATTTGGTTCCATTTTTCTTTGTTACCAACTTCAAAAAAATAAAATTAGCGTGCGATAAAGTAATACTTTATGCAACCAAAACGGGTGTCGTAAAGTGAACTTTATAGCACCGAAATAGAAAAACAAACATATTTAACTTTCAACGAAAGAGTTAAATAAAAATTTTCTAACTTTATTTTTTAAATTTAAATTATTATTTCAAACATACAGCATGTCGAATGTAAAAAAAGCTCTACGCAAGTTCGGTTATGACTTAAGGTACTTAACTGTCTTATTTAGAATAGGGCAGTTGATATGAGAGGACTGCATCGGAAGTAAAATTAAATTATCTTTATATATGCATTAGGATGCCCTGTATCTAACATCAACAGTTTTTATAGTACTTAGCAATTTCTTTTTCATATAACTTTATTCAAAGACTTTTCAAAAAAAAATTAAGTAACTTTGGAAATAGAAATTGTGATGTCTGTTTTTATAATTCGTTAAAATCCTTTATACATTTCATTTAGAAATAATCAGCAATAGCATTATCTAAATTTTTGAAAGGATTTGAAAAACAAAATAAATATAAGACTACTCAATTACCACGTTTAATAATAATAATAAGAAGAAGAAGAAGAATGAATTACACAATATAATACAGCAATTAAAAAATAATTGTAGGTCAAGGCTGGAGGATCAGAAACTTACATTAATCTCCCGGCGGGTACGAAAACGGCGACAAGAAGCACATGAAAAATGTTATATGTAAATGAACATTTACCCTTGTATCTTATGTTTAAAGCGTGGATGTCGATTCTAAATGAAGTCTTATGTATGTCTATCGGCGGGTTTCCTATGCAAATTTATCTTTTGGGAAATATCCTAAAGGTAAGCAGTTATCATATGTATTTCATTATTAAATAATTGATTGAAGACGGAGATACGTGTTGAAACTCCATAATTTACAAGTAAAAATTGAAATAAATTCAAATTGTTGTTTTGAACTCAATTTGAATTTATTTCAATTTTTACTTGTATTTCATTATTAATTACATTCCATATTGCTTTCACTCGTAGCATTGTCTTTTAGATATATTGTATCGATTTCCTAGATATTCTTTTCAACGTTGCGATATTGTTGTTTTCCTTGCTTTTTCTGACTCTTCCTGAGATATGCTTCTAGAATAACTCGTCAGATTCTGGGATAATTTTGTAGCTTCAGTGCTTATTGCTCCTAATTTCTTTATACTATTTCAGAAAAGCAGTACTCGAATGACAAAACCATATGCACTATCAAAGTATGAAATGCCAGAAAAAATTGCCTTGGTTGATTTTCGAAACTGTCATTTCCGTTCATTGCTACCATTATAATAGCTATAGCTTTTGAAATTTATTCTTGTTTTGCAACGTTAGAGTTATTCCTTAAACCCCAATACTAAACATTTTCTAGTTGATGCGGTATATCTAGTATTTTCTGGGCGTTTATTAATTTTCTCTTTAAATTCACATTAAAGTAACCTATAAATATTTCCTTGCTAGTTTTCTCATTATTTCTTTGATGTTACTTTTTTCATTGGTTTATCATCGATACTGATTTTTCCTTGATTATTAATATTTGTTATATCGTGTTAGCCTTGGTGTCCAAAAAACCAAATTCTTATATTATTTATTCAGTTCAAGGATTCAAATAAATTGCCGTATTCGGTGATAGATAAAAATATTGTATCTGAATTTCTATAAAAATACCGTTAAAGTTCTTTTTAAGTATAGTTTTTGATACATCTAACCTATTCGCATAAATCCATTATTCAGAATTATTTGTCTTTGGTATTTGCATTTCCTAACATTACAGGTGTTGCAGCATAATTATACTGTGAAAATAAAAATAAGAAGAATATCTGCTTAATGAAAATTATCTGAGAATGTAAATAGTTCGATCCTACAATAAATCCATATATTTGCCTATGGAGTAAAGTTTTTTCATATAGCCCTTCTTACTTTACTCTCTGAATCACCCTTAAAATTAATATTTACATATACAGGATACATAACCTCTCCCCAGTCAAAATCTGTAATTACAACAATATTTCCGTTAAATGACGAACACATCATTAATTTATCAAGGATATGTCGCTCATGATTGGTTGTGTGTATTTTTATATTAATCAACCTCTTCCTCTTACTAATATAAAACCTGTTCTTAGACGCAATCCAAATTATATGCTTCCTTGTCCGTTTTCTTGTGAAATAGGTAATGTCCATTTTACAGTTATTCCCATACAACTTATTTTCTTCATGAATAATTTTACAATGTGATGACGTGACTTTGTAAACAACGATGTACATGTTTGTGTTTGGTAATTGTATAGGTAGCCTACATAAAGTATTCCCAAACGGTATTATTTCATGCGCCAAAATAGCGCACGTATTTTGTGCAATACATATGATCCTACTTAATTATTATATTTATTTATTTATTTTTATTTGTGCCTTCTACTTTTGTAGAAGGGAAATAGTATTCGAATAATTCTAAAATGGTATCAACATATAGAAAGATATATCAGAAATAATTTAAAATAAAAACAATTTTAATAATAATTTGGATATTTAGGAGTACATACACAGCAAGAAAAGAGTTATAAAGTTAGATGTAAAATATTAGAGTCCTGAGTCATATTTCTGGTGTTTATACCAACACTACTAACATGAGAACAAAATTCACATGATTTTATTCTATTTTTCGCGGAATTGTAGAGATATGAGTGAATTACAAGGTGTGGAATATTTCATCCAATTTTTAACTGGATTTGTTCAAGAAGTTAAATCTCAGTAAAACATTATTCCAATATAAATACTTGTTTGCATGATATGGTGGGCAGTTCTTAAAAGAATTTGTCATAACCGAGCAATTAGATTACTCTTAAAATATAATCCTATAGGGATCAATTACATAATTCAGACGAATCAACAAATACTATTTCAGTAACCATAACAAAAACTACAAAATAACAGATAAAAATACATATATTTGAAAATATGAAGCGGAGGAAGATTTAAATATATCCTTGGTACTTTGTAAATGCAGAATAAAATGTAGATCTTGAGTATTATAGTACTGAAAATGACGAACATGAACTGCGAAATCAGATAAAAATTATTTCTTCAAAGTTGAAGCGAGGAACAAACAGCTTAGCACAATCAAGCCTTAGTGTTATTAAAGTACAAATGATTAACATGTTAAACTGTGAAATCAAATCAAAGGTTATTTCTCCCACAATCTAAGGTTTATTGGAATGCACACTATAAGAAGGAAATGAAGAGTAAATAAAATAGGAATTTAATTTCCTTGTGGACATTTATAAGAAATAAAATGTCATGTCCCAATACGTTCATTTTCTTATTTATAAAACTATTTTGATTTACTATGAATTTAATTTTTATTTTCCATATTCACAAACACTTTGAACAGTATGCTTCTTAGTGTATCTCTCTGTAACACTGATAAAGAATTTCGAAAAATATCATAATACAATCAGTGTCTTGTATCAAAGACTAAAATATATGTGTGAAGCGTAGCTTCTTTAGCACAGAAATAATGTAATTATTAATACCAATTGGCACAAATTAGAGGATACCGAAAAGCTTCACTACAGTGTTCTTAAATTAATCTTTTATTAAAAAATTAATAAATTACAGACTCAATCAAATTAACTCCCTAATAAATTAATAACATTTTCTATATACTAAAACGCACGAAACATCCACTTTCGTCATCAACTGGCAACATTTTCAAACGTTTTTATATAATTTTTATTTGAAACTTTTTGAATTAACTCCCATACCAAGAAGTGGGTGGAGAGGGGCATGTTTGCTTACAAAAGTAGTTATAACTCGGGTTGCCGCACCGGATTTTAATGTTTTTAGATCGAGAATTTCACAGGCAATGGGAGAGTTTGTAGTAGGAAATTGCATCGTTGTCCAACAAAATAACAGAGGGCACTGCACTTTATTTATGTACATTACTTGTTTTTTATTTAAAATTTTAAACGGAACGATATATTTTTAATATCCTAATACTGAAACACATAAAAAACTGAAGAGAATGATGAAAACCGGAAGTTGCTACCTTTTACTTTCTTATACGTAGTATAAGGAAGTATTGTGATGATGAAAATTTTCGACCTCGAGATTTTTGCAGATGTCCACGTTTTGAAGTCTGTGTGTCTGTGTGTGTGTCTGTGTGTGTGCCTGTGTGTGTGTCTCTGTGTGTGTGTGTGACCACGATAGCGGTCAAACCGCTGTAGATATCAATTCCAAATTTTGTATTTAGGTGTATAATCTCCCTCTTGAGATCTGATTAGTTTTTCAGCAAAATCGGTAGACCGGAAGTAGCAGTTTACTTCAGCGAAAAAATCGAATTTTGCCAATATTTCGTCAACTACTAAGTTTAAACAAATTTATAAAGAATTCATATATACTTAAAATTAAAATTGAGAATAATTTTATTTAAAAAGTTTTTCGAAATTCCTACCGGAAGTAGGTCTTTTACTCTTATCGAATATCAGTTTTTTGCGAATATTTCGCAAGTCATGCTTTTTAGACAAGTACCTTACGAGTATAAAAGTATTTAGAACATAATTTTCAATATCTTTTGTATAAAAAAAAACTAAATTCAGACCGGAAGTACCACTTTTACTCTTATCGAATAGCGATATTTTGCAAATATGTCGTAAGTTATGCATTCTATACATATTTATCAAGATTACAAAAGTATTTAAAACTGGATTTGCAATATTTTTTGTATATATGAAATTTCAAAATTTGGACCGGAAATAGCACTTTTACTCTTAGCGAGGAGCACTTTTTTGATAATATCTTGCAAAGTATGCATTCTATAGCGATTTATTAAGAGGAAAGTACTTAGAATAGAATTTTAAAGTTTTGGGTAAAAAAATTCTTAAAATTGTATAGTTTGAAACGCTCATACGTATAAGAAAGTCGTGTGGTGGCCACACCTCATTTTTTTCTTGACGAAGATATAGTCATACGAAGACAATCCAGAAAAATAAAATTTTTAAATATAATTTTATTTTTGTACCAGTAGTAAAAAATCATAGCATTTTTACACATAACAAAGCGCCACGAAATGACATTTCACGACCTGGAACTAATAAGAGGTAAATAATGAGTCTATTATTGACCTAGGGAAATAATGAAAACAAATAAAGGGAATGCCGTAACCATGCAATCGCAGATGTATGTCAAGTTCTCAACCGTCAAATTCATTGCAGTTTGTTTATTCAAGTTTATTTTTATTTAGATTTATACCACAAATCATACTCTAAAACTTATAAATGCTCGACCTCTAAGGTAAAATAACTAACAGTATTTTAACAATAGCAAAATATGTATGACAGAAGTATAATTGGAAAGAAATATCCTAACAGGTAACTATTATAGATGTAAAGATATTTTACTTTCTTTACATAAAACTGTATTTTAAGGTTATGTAACAACATAATATGGAAACAATATAACACGTAACTATTACAGATGTAAAGAATTTTAATTTATTTATAAAAATTGATAGTGCAATTATGGCATGTCAAATTTATTGATGGTTCAATTCTGATTCAGAGCTGTAGGCACATTAATGACAGTATTGTTAATTGTGTTAATTCCATAAGTATTTACGATATCTTCAGTTGAAATAGAGCCTGATTGTACTGCTGATGTTGATGGAATTTGATTCATATCGTGTGTAACTATATGTAGGTAGACCTTGTAACATATACGTATGCTATATTTTTTTTTATTTCTAGGGAATCTTCGATATAACTTTCAGCTACACTAGATTTCCAACCACCATGTACCATGTTGTTTTAACTAAAGGATATTACCACCATTGACAGCTAAAAGTGTAGCCTAGGTTCTACGGAAGGGCAATTTCTTTTGGCATCTGTCCTATTGTGTTATGTCCAATGTTTTATCTAGTACATTTACCATTACGTACATTAATAAAGAATTTTGCTATATCTGGAATTGGTCTAATTTTTAAATAGTTTTTAATTATTTTGATCCAAAGTGGCTCCATTATTACAAACTTTAGAGACGAACCATTTTTGTTATTGCAGATGTGAATAATAATTAAATCGGCTTTCATGATGACATCAGAAATTAATAAATTACACAGCTCATCACTTCGGCATGCACCAGCAACACCAATTACAAGAGCAGTCTACAGGGTTATAAATTGTCAATAATTTTGAAGTATTAATATATAAACATACTAGGTACCTTAGTTGCAATGTAACATGTATCGGGTGCCTCAGTAAGGAATTTTATAATTTCCTCTAGTAAATACTGATGACTTTTTGGGCTTATAATTTTCATTTTATCTTTTTAAAAAGGCAACTAATTTAAAATATTTTGATATGTTAATATTCTCTGTTAAGCCAAGTGTAGCTTTCAATATTGAATAATGGGTCCATAAAGTCGAGGCTTTTTAATGTTGTGTGTTTAATGGAAGTACGTTTTGAGAAGTTACTACTGTATTTTTGGAATTACACGATTTTTTAAATTCTGTATATGTTTTTATGTATAAGTGTTTAGATATATGCGGAAGCAATCTCGCGCATTGCAGGTGGTGTAATCTAAACTCTTCAGATATTATAAATGGAATGAAAAATAATCTAATAAATACCTACTTGACTTTTACTTTCAGCATTTATGTCAAAACTTATTTGTCAACATCAAAATATAGCATACTTATTTGTTTATATGAAGTTTTATTACAAGGGAATTCTTACATGTATGAGTAAATTCAAGATCCAATTAGACTACTGGTACAAAAAATAGTATACATACTGCGGTTGAGAAGACTATTATTGCCCTTGTGGCTCTCGCCACTCGGGCAATAATAGTCATCTTCTCAACCTTGGTATGTAATATACTATTATTTATTGCGAGTAATGATTTATTTTAAGGGTGGGCTTTCCTTAACAAAATTCCCGAACGGCGTATGTCGGGTTGCCTGAAATAAATTGAATATATTTACCGAGTTTAAAATGCCTGCATCTTTTACACGATGCAGATACCGGCTAGCAATATGAAGGGATATGCCTGGTCAACTGGAAAGCAAATAAATTTGGGATATTTGCCTCCTGCATTTATTGTATGAAAATATTGGTGCGGCTATTTTCTTCGAAATTTGTTTTTGCTGTTTCTGAGTATTCTCCTGGCTTGTATTTATTTAGTTTTATTAAGACTCCCGATTTATGTAATTTGTAATTATTTTAATGATATTTGCCGAAATTAATTAGATATTAAGTTTTATTCTGCAATAAATATATAACTTAATTATTATTAATTATGATTAACAATTATTTAAGTTGTACTTCTTATTATTTCTCACCATGATTTGTATTTACTTTACATGTTGAGGCTTTGTAATAATATGAGTAATGTTTTAGAGAAAACTAAAATCTGCTAAAAAAACAGTGCCGGTGTTTCTTACAAAATGTAAAAATTTATATTCTCTAAATAGCACATGTTTTAAATTATTGAAAATTATATTCTTCACAGTCGACACTGGTATTGTTATGATTATTTATATCTTCAATAAAATATGCATTTGCCTCCGGCCCATAGTCGCGATCGTCCGTAGTTCCTGAATGTATTTTTGGTTCCTATAAAAAAATTTTCTTCTCATACCGTTTTTTTCACACACTGTCGTATACATCCATATTTGGTCTGAAGCTTTGAGTGATATTTGCCCTTACAATTAAATGAAACTGCTGCCGCTTTGCAGCGTGCACTGTAAGAATTAAGTTGAATATAATACAATCTTTTTACCTCCTACAAATTTTGCAATGACTGAATTAAAAGATTCTACAATGTTGGCATCTACGTTTCCTATTAAAGATCTACTATTAGGCTGAGCCGACTTAAAGCGTTAATAAAGTTATCATACATATTAAAATTCTGAAATTTTTCAAACATATTGATCTCACCTTCATTAGATCCTTGACAAAAGTAAGAAGCACAATCCGAGTGTTCACCAAAAATATGTCTTGATCCATTTATAATGTGACGTTGCAGTTTCACAATCTGGTTTGTTATTGTTAAGTTCGAACTTTTGTAATGTTCAATTGCTTTTGTCAAGGCCGCTCTGAATCTAAGTAAATTTTTTGTTATTAATCGTCCTATGTCCGAATTGAATTTAGGTTTTTTTCAAACAGTCGCTAATTTTATTTATTACATAATATATGATTTCGGCACTCAATTTTTTCAATAATTTTTTGGGGACCGTAAGGAGCCATCTCACGTAGTTTTCTAAGAACGCTGCTATCACAGTCCCCTATTAATCTACCATACCGGAATAATTGGCGACTCCATGGCTGTTGACGACGAAGACCAATTTTTGTAGCATACGTGATTTTTAGATTCACCATATTTTGCACAAATTAAACAAAATTTGTTTTTTACGCCTACATACAACATTTTTTTCGCTCGCCATTAAACAATTGCTGTCACTCCTGATAAACTGCTGTAATTAGGCTTATGCGCTCGTTTGGCCCATGCTCTTTTACTTATTCACATATACAAAAAAAATCTAAAAACTGTCCTGTGGTCAAAATACAAAGTACAAATAAAACAAAAACATTAAGGCACAACAAACTCAGATATTCAAATAAATGCTTTTGCCATCTAGAAAACTGAAATTTGTGTAACTTGCTGTCTAAAACCAATGCATCTTAGTTTGAAGAGTCCGGAAAATCTCTAAATTTCGTATCTTACAATGACATAAAGTTGTTTTTGTCAGATTTTAGTTTTCTACAAACATTGTTCATATTATTAAAAAGCTTCAACATGTAAGGTTAAAAATAACAATAAGTCGTGCAACTTCATAATTAATAATAATAATGTATATTTATTGCCGAAGAAAACTGCATTTCTGAAATTCCATAAAGCCGAAACCTTGTCCTTGAAAAATAAAATACATTTTGAAAGCGAGAAGAATATCAAGGAACAGAAAAAGAGTCTAATAAAGTAGACACATCAATGTTATCAAGTAATCAATCATAAATGAACACCGACAAATATCTGAAATATATTAAAATTTGCTTGTATATATCAACCGCACGTATTTTCTTTTACAAATATGTTTAATGTATACTCAAACTTATGTATGAAATAATGAATAAAACTTTATTTGGTGATAAAATTTAGTTCGAATCTTCCCTGTGACAAAATGTTTTATAATTTAATTTTGCTAATCAACTCCATCAATGCCGATTGAGAAGAATATAATATTCAACAATCCAAAACATCTGATTACTATAATATATATATATTTACATTTTAGTAAAAAACAAAACAGGCACTGTTACTGTTACTGTTACAGCACAGAATTGTTTTTGTAATATTTTAGTTGACTACAACATTGCTCATATTATTAAGATGAAAAACCTTCAACATCTAAAGCAAAATATCACCGCAAGAAATTAAGTAACAAGTTAAATTTCATAATAATAACAACATATATTTATTCCAGACGAAGAATTAAATATCTAATACATTCTCCCAAATATCATTAAAATAATTAGAAAATAAAGCCGATATCTGAATGAAGCATTAGTTTACCTAAGGTAATAAAAAAAGGTGAAGATCTCTCTGTTTATATGATGTTCGGCTTAATACAGTCGACCAGGTATACCTTCCATAAAGCTGGTCTTAGACATTACGAAAGTGTGAGTAAGAGGTTGAATTATGTGTTGCCTATTTGCCATTTATTAGTGCGGACTTTGTGATCATTCTCATTGGTTTCAAAGTAATTTTTTGGAGACCAGGGTTATTTTGAAAGTAAAGTAAATACATTGTCGAGTTCAGAATAAAAATATCTAGGTACTCACGATTCAAAAAAGTACTTTTTAGACAGAGTAAGCTTTATATCGCCATAAAACGAAAAAAATTCAAAGTGCTGTATTTTAACTATTTTTTAATATAATTGCAAATTTGAATCGTCAGTCGCTAGAACAAATATTCATTATTTCGTTCACGTAGCAGCAACTTTTTCAAGTGTCTTGATTTTTGCGATTTTTTGCGTTGAATTTGACCATTTTGTGGCATACGTCGATCAAGTAAAACCCCCCCTTAAGAGGGTATGGTTTGCTTTCATTTGAATTTTCATCATACTCTTCCATAAATATATTCATTTTAATCTTCTCACGGATTTTTTAATTCATTGCATATGTTATAGATTCCCGTTTTAAATGTTTTCAAACTCTGGCATCTACCAGAAGAACGAGAATACCAAAAAAAAATGAGGTGTAGCCACCACACGACTTTCTTATACGTATGAGCGTTTCAAACTATACAATTTTAAGAATTTTTTATACAAAACTTATTCAAAATCCTATCCTAGGTACTTTCATTCGCTTAATAAATCGCTATAGAATGCATACTTTGCAAGATATTATCAAAAAAGTGCTCCTCGCTAAGAGTAAAAGTGCTACTTCCGGTCCGAATTTTGAAATTTCATATATACAAAAAATACTGCAAATCCAGTTCTAAATACTTTTGTACTCTTGATAAATATATATAGAATTCATAACTTACGACATATTTGCAAAAAATCGCGATTCGATAAGAGTAAAAGTGGTACTTCCGGTCTGAATTTTGAAATTTTTTTTAAACAAAAGATATTGAAAAGTATGTTTTAAATACTTTTATTTAAATTTGTTTAAACTTAGTAGTTGACGAAATTTTCGCAAAATTCGATTTTTTCGCTGAAGTAAACTGCTACTTCCGGTCTACCGATTTTACTAAAAAACTAATCAGATCTCAAGAGGGCGATTATACACGTAAATACAAAATTTGGAATTTATATCTACAGCGGTTTGGCCGCTATCGTGGTCACACACAGAGAGAGAGAGAGAGACACACACAGGCACACACACAGGCACACACACAGACACACAGACATTTTTTAAAACCACTTTTTCGGTATCAGGGGACTTCAAAACGTGGACATCTGCAAAAATCTCGAGGTCGAAGATTTTCATCATCACAATACTTCCTTATACTACGTATATATATGTGAAGGTAGCAACTTCCGGTTTTCATCATTCTCTTCAGTTTTTTATGTGTTTCAGTATTAGGATATTAAAAATATATCGTTCCGTTTAAAATTTTAAATAAAAAACAAGTAATGTACATAAATAAAGTGCAGTGCCCTCTGTTATTTTGTTGGACAACGATGCAATTTCCTACTACAAACTCTCCCATTGCCTGTGAAATTCTCGATCTAAAAACATGCCCCTCTCCACCCACTTCTTGGTATGGGAGTTAATTCAAAAAGTTTCAAATAAAAATTATATAAAAACGTTTGAAAATGTTGCCAGTTGATGACGAAAGTGGATGTTTCGTGCGTTTTAGTATATAGAAAATGTTATTAGTTTATTAGGGAGTTAATTTGATTGAGTCTGTAATTTATTAATTTTTTAATAAAAGATTAATTTAAGAACACTGTAGTGAAGCTTTTCGGTATCCTCTAATTTGTGCCAATTGGTATTAATAATTACATTATTTCTGTGCTAAAGAAGCTACGCTTCACACATATATTTTAGTCTTTGATACAAGACACTGATTGTATTATGATATTTTTCGAAATTCTTTATCAGTGTTACAGAGAGATACACTAAGAAGCATACTGTTCAAAGTGTTTGTGAATATGGAAAATAAAAATTAAATTCATAGTAAATAAAAATAGTTTATAAAATTAGTTAGACACACAGACACACAGAAATTTTTTAAAAACTACTTTTTCGGTATCAGGGGACTTCAAAACGTGGACATCTGCAAAAATCTCGAGGTCGAAAATTTTCATCATCACAATACTTCCTTATTCTACGTATAAGAAAGTAAAAAGAAGCAGAAATGAGAGTGTTCGAATAATTATTACTGCACAAAACCATAAACGAAACACAAATGCGTGACAGGATATCGGAAAAAGTAGAAAAACCGTATAAATACATATTTTTCTAAATTTATGTACTCTTGGTCTGTAGTTGCTATATTGATAATCAAGCAAAAATACTTCCTTATACTACGTATAAGAAAGTAATAGAAGATAGATTCCATTTGTAGCTTCTATTAGAAGATCCCCAAATATAAAAACAACAATCAACGTCATCACGAGATACACATTATCAACCTACGCGTTATTTTATCCAAAATTGACAACTGACAGAAAGAAGATGTGGTGTGTACATACTATTTTAAAAAAATATTTGCTGGAGCTTCTGATGCTGTGTAACCCCAGAAACGTGTTTATAACGCGCTGGTCCTCATCGGTAGTGTGTAGCTCAAAAATATACGTGTTCATTAGATAATAGGTATACAGGGTGTTATAAATTAAGTCGGCACTATTGCTAACTTTGTTATTAATGAAGCTTCAGTATCGGTTAAATTAGCAAAGTAGTAGTATTTTTTATCGTGAACAATGATGGCAGAATCGAAAAGACAGTTGAACTTCGAATTTTCGCGCTATTTACAAAATAAAGTTACTTTTTTTTAAATGGAACACCCAGTATATTTTTGCATATATTGAAAGAAGGAATTATTTTAAAAAAGAAAGCTTTCATACATTATTGACAAAAAATGAGAGTTGCGGCAGTTATCCACTATTTTGTACAGCAATTCATATCAATAAAATCAAGATGGCTATGATAAGAAAAACAAGCAAATATTAAACAAGCATTGTGTACTATGTATATTAATTATAATAGATGTTCGAAGACATCACCGTTTTGTCCAATACACTTCCGAATTCGTTTATGTACATTGCGAGTTACTTTTAAAATCGAACTTGCATCTATGTTTTTAGCAATAGTATTTATTTTATTCTCCAGCTCTACAACGTTTCCATATGAGCTGCAAAAGTAACTCGCAATGTACATAAACGAATTTGGAAGTGTATTGGACAAAACGGTGATGTCTTCGAAACATATAAACATATGCACAATGCTTGTTTAATATTTGCTGTTTTTTTTATCATAGCCATCTTGATTTTATTGATATGAATTGCTGTACAAAATAGTGGGTAACTGCCGTAACTTTCATTTCTGTCAATAATGTATGAAAGCTTTGTTTTTTAAAATATTTCCTTCTTTCAATATATGCAAAAATATACTGAGTGTTCCATTTAAAAAAAAAGTAGTTCAACTGTCTTTTCGGTTCTGTCATCATTGTTCACGATAAAAATACTACTACTTTGCTAATTTAACCAATACTGCAACTTCATTAATAACAAAGTTAGCAATAGTGCCGACATACTTTATAATACCCTGTATATTAATTATTAGCAAAAGAAATTATGCGATGTACTATATCACTATCCGGATATTTGATATTAAACAAATAAAAGTCAAGGAAAACTAGACCAAAATTATTTCTCTATAATTAGGTACACATACGTAAGTGTGCATTTAAATTACAGTGTTTCAATTATATGTCGAACGAGAGCAATTGGGTTTCTGTTATTAAATGAACAGTTCTCAAAATAGTATTACCCAAAGCTATCGTAATTTATATAACGTATTTTTAGAACGAAACACAATACGGAACATATTTCTAAAGATTTTATAAAATTCCCTCGACTTCCAATACATAAATAAATAAAGGCGTAGTATGTAATTGATGAGTGGGAGTGTGCATGTAATTGCATTGTAAGTACCGCAATCATTAAGCTAATATGTAATAATAAAAATTACGCATGTAAATTTCAATATACACTATATGATTTTTAGTACATATTCTAGCTCCTCTACATTTCATACTACTTATCCACAAATAAATGTAGTAAACATCAACAGTAAGTTTCTGACATTAGAAACAAAGTTTGTAGTAATTCCATTATGCGGTGAAAGTTCTTAATTTTAAATATTCGAGTACAGTTATTGTAATTAAACGCTATCTTTATAAACCGGTAACGAAAGGAAGAGTCTCTTTTTGAATCAATAATAATTGTATGTATTTTCGAAATACTCAAATACGTAGTGATAAAAAAGGATGGCATGAAGAAACGTTATACATATCGATGGTCTTGTTCCAAAAGTGGCTAAGTAGAAAATCATAGTTTTCGAGAAAATGAAATTCTAACTTAAATCACTTCTATCAAATCAGGGTTTTAACTTGAAATATTTGTTTTTTAGCAACGTATCGGTTATAATCCACTTTCATGTTGACAATATGTAACTGACAAATATTGCTGTAAATTATTGTTTTAATGTAATTTTTTACTAAAAAACGCATATAGTCACATTTGGAACTTAACTTTATTTCTGAATTAGCAAACCATTACAAGCTATCTATGCCATGGTAACTATAAAATACTGCAACCTTCTTGTAGTACCATACCAGTTTCTTAAAAAAAATTCTGATCTTCTTGATCATTTATATCTGGCAATACTGTCTCGTCCTCAACATTTGCATCACCAGTTAAGTCACTATAAAAGGGTATGCAGTCATCGGGAAAATTTTTGGCATTGCTGATTTCTGTTAGGTTTTTAAGTTTTACAGCCGATATCGGCCTTTTCTGTTCATGTAAGGGTTTCAAACATTTTTCCAAGGTAGCCAACGTAACTCGCCGACCCCTACGTAGTACAATCACTATTTTGTGGAAGACATCATCGAAATCTGTTTTAACGCTCATAACAAAAGGATTAGCTTTTTCATATCTGATCCACTTAATGTCATGCCGTCCTTGTTCCGGTTAACCATCAGAAGTTTTGCAAGGGGTTTCCAATCGATAAAATTAATGTCATGTTTTTCAAAAACTTCGTATTTTGGCTCATTACGCTTAGCATTTTTTGTTATCGTTACCCACACATGAGGCAAGTACACAGGTATGTTTGTTGCTGCAGTTTCTATTCTGGCATGCATTGAATCGCATTCGATCTGACTGTGACCAGAAATAAGAAACTTTTGGTCAATGACTTCAATAGGTAGAGTCTGAACAGCATAGATAAACATGGCAGCAACAAACTGATTTTTGTTTTGACCGCCGCATGTATCACTGAATAGTCGAACACTTTCAGTTGTCAGAGGGAGGCTTTTAAGGTGGTGAAATAAACAGCAGGCTATTTCAAACGGCCCACGTCCACCCTCTATTTCGGTCCACATAAAACACTTGCCAGTGTTGTTCCCAGAGTATTGAAAATCGTAAAATTGTAAGTAGACAGCCTCGTTTTGTAAAACAAAACTGGATTTGTCGGATCTGTTGGAACGTATAGGACCTGCTGAAGTTCAAAATTACAGGCATGTATTGTGGAGGCGTTTGACTGAGCATCCTTTTTATCGGATTTTTTTCTTCTCTTGCTCTCTCTTTTAAATGTACGTGCCGATCGTAGGTCGCTTGTAATGTGAGCCTGGTTTGAGGACCAGATTTTGCATAAGCAGTACATGTAATACACTGGTCTTTCTTTTGTGTATGAAAGGACAAATTGAAATGAGTATTAAATACGTATCGGTAAAAGCTTTCTTTTAGGCAAGCTTTATTATTTTCTACGCACTCTGCTTGGTATAGCTTGTACATAATAGAAAGATTTAATTTCGAATCTAAGTAGTGTCGTTTTGAGTCTTTTCGGCAATAATGAGATGCCATTGTAGGGAACTTTTTGATATGACTCTTCACAAAGTTAGTGATTCTTCTGATATTTTAGAGGTCCCGTAGCCTCCCCTTCTATCACGTTCTGTAGTAGTAGTATTGGGTATACGTTTTCTAATTGCAAAATTTAATACTCCTTTTTTGATTCCTAGAGTATTTAGAAACATGGTCTTACATACTCTTTTGCGAGAATTATCAATATTGAAATGAAACTTCAGTGTCTTTGATCGCCTTGAATTTTCTGCCGTTACGATTCTTCTTTTACAGTCGCCTACTTCCACTAAACTGTCGATAAAATCGCGTTGCCTGTCTATGTTTCCAAGTTTCCAGTAAGATGTAAAAATATAAAGTCTTTTTTCTTCAGTTAGCTGTGCATTTCATTTTAGTCTAAAAAATTCGAGGTTTCAGGAATAAAAGTTAAAAAAAAATTACAAAAATTACCTGCAGCTCGCATTGCAAGGTTTACCTATTGCCTTTTCCGGCACGTAGTCATTCTTGCTGTTAATATACGGGAGCCCTGACTTTTTATGAAATTTTCCCATAATTTTGGTCGTCTTTTTTTGGGTGTTTTCCGCTCACTGGAAGGATTGGTCTCAATCCCTTCAGTTTCAGGGGCAACTTCGTTGACATTTTCAATACTATTATTTATTTGTCCATCGTCTTGGCATCCGTCACTTTCTAGAAGGTAAGTATACCCTTTGGCGTCTTACATTAATCCACCTGGCAATGTTATTAATTTTTTTTTACCTGAAGAAGGGTTCTCTAGGTCCTCAAATACCAGTTTAACTGGCTGTTCTAGAACAAAGGATCGAAACAAAAATGTAATAAAAGCAATAGTATTGTTTTTATGGTAGCAGATTACCTTCAACATGCTCTGAAATATCAGTATTCTGTAATGCTTGATTCGATGTATCACCTTCATTAGGTAGATTCGAGTTTAACGCTAAATTTAGTATTTTTTCCCTCTGGAAACCATTTCACACCTACAGGTTTCTGTTTGTTATGCACATTCAAAACACTAAAAAGGCACTGCTGAACAACGATTTTGAATATGGTTTTACAGGTTATGGTTCACGTAAACCGCCGGGTTGATTAGAAAATAAGTAGCTAACTACATAGAGCGGAAAAACTTATCCGATAAGGTGGCAGTTCCCAAAGTGGCTATGTGGTTTTGAACGCATATGGAACCAACGAATATGCTTATTCTGTAGATAGATACTGTTGTTCTTTTACTTTATGGCGGCAACTTTAAAATTCCTGTAAATAGCCCTATTTGGAACTATACTTAAAATTATTTTATGATTTACTGTGTAGATAGCCCAAAATTGAGAAAATTGTAGTTAGCCACTTTTGGAACAAGACCATCAATATGATAGTTAAGATAAAAAATGAGGTGTGGCCACCACACGACTTTCTTATACGTATGAGCATTTCAAACTATACAATTTTAAGAATTTTTTATACAAAACTTATTCAAAATCCTATTCTAAGTACTTTTATTCTCTTAATAAATCGCTATAGAATGCATACTTTGCAAGATATGATCAAAAAAGTGCTACTCGCGAAGAGTAAAAGTGCTACTTCCGGTCCGAATTTTGAAATGTCATATACACAAAAAATATTGCAAATCCAGTTCTACATACTTTTGTACTCTTGATAAATATATATAGAGTGCATAACTTACGACATATTTGCAAAAAATCGCTATTCAATAAGAGTAAAAGTGGTACTTCCGGTCTGAATTTTGAATTTTTTTTTATACAAAAGATATTGAAAATTATGTTATAAATGCTTTTATACTCGCAACGTACTTGTCTAAAAAGCATGACTTGCGAGATATTCGCAAAAAACTGATTTTCGATAAGAGTAAAAGACCTACTTCCGGTCGGAATTTCGAAAAACTTTATTAATACAATTTTTCAAAAATTTAATTTTCAGTACATTTGAATTCCTTATAAATTTGTTTAAACTTAGTAATTGACGAAATATTTGCAAAATTCGATTTTTTCACTGAAGTAAACTACTACTTCCGATCGGCCGATTTTGCTCAAAATCTAATCAGTTCTCAAGAGGAAGATTATATTCGTAAATATAAAATTTGGAATTGATGTCTGTAGCGGTTTGACCGCTATCGTGGTCACACACACACAGACAGACAGACAGACAGACAGACAGACACACACAGAGAGAGAGAGAGACATTTTTTAAAAAAAGGAGGTGTGGTCACCACACGACTTTCTTATACGTATGAGCGTTTGAAACTATACAATTTTAAGATTTTTTGTATACAAAACTTATTCGAAATCCTATTCTAAGTACTTTCATTCTCTTAATAAATCGCTATAGAATGCATACTTTGCAAGATATTATCAAAAAATGAGGTGTGGCCACCACACGACTTTCTTATACGTATGAAAGTGTTACTTCCGGTCCGAATTTTGAAATTTCATTTATACAAAAAATATTCCAAATCCAACTCTAAATACTTTTGTACTCTTCATAAATATACATAGAATGCATAACTTACGACATATTTGCAAAAAATCGCTATTCGATAAGAGTAAAAGTGGTACTTCCGGTCTAAATTTTGAAATTTTTTTTATACAAAAGATATTTAAAAGTATGTTCTAAATACTTTTGTACTCGTAATGTACCTGCCTAGAAAGCATGACTTGCGAGATATTCGCAAAAAACTGATTGTCGATAAGAGTAAAAGACCTACTTCCGGTAGGAATTTCGAAAAACTTTATTAAAACAATTTTTCTCAAATTTAATTTTGAGTACATTTGAATTCTTTATAAATTTGTTTAAACTTAGTAATTGACGAAATATTTGCAAAATTCGATTTTTTCACTGAAGTAAACTACTACTTCCGGTCTGCCGATTTTGCTCAAAATCTAATCAGTTCTCAAGAGGGAGATTATATTAGTAAATACAAAATTTGGAATTGATATCTATAGCGGTTTGACCGCTATCGTGGTCACACACACACAGACAGACACACAGACAGAGAGAGAGAGAGAGAGAGACAGACATTTTTTAAAAACCACTTTTGTGGTATCAGGGGACCTCAAAACGTGGACATCTGCAAAAATCTCGAGGTCGAAAATTTTCATCATCACAATACTTCCTTATACTACGTATAAGAAAGTAAAAGTGCTACTCGCTAGAGTAAAAGTGCTACTTCCGGTCCGAATTTTGAAATTTCATATATACAAAAAATATTGAAAATCCAGTTCTAAATACTTTTGTACTCTTGATAAATATATATAGAATGCATAATTTACGACATATTTGCAAAAAATCGCTATTCGATAAGAGTAAAAGTGGTACTTCCTGTCTGAATTTTGAAATTTTTTTTATACAAAAGATATTGAAAATTATGTTCTAAATACTTTTATACTCGGAACATACTTCTCTAAAAAGCATGACTTGCGAGATATTCGCAAAAAACTGATTTTCGATAAGAATAAAAGACCTACTTCCGGTTGGAATTTCGAAAAACTTTTTCAAGACAATTTGTCTCAAACTTAATTTTAAGTACATATGAATTCTTTATAAGTTTGTTTAAACTTGGTGGTTAACGAATAATTGGCGAAATTCGATTTTTTCACAGAAGTAAACTACCACTTCCGGTCTGCCGATTTTACTGAAAATCTAATCAGATCTGAAGAGGGAGATTATATTTGTAAATATAAAATTTGGAATTGATACCTATAGCAGTTTGACCGCTATCACACACACACACACAGACACACACACAGACATACACACACACAGACACACAGACATTTTTTAAAAACCACTTTTTCGGTATCAGGGGACATCAAAACGTGGACATCTGCAAAAATCTCGAGGTCGAAAATTTTCATCATCACAATACTTCCTTATACTACGTATAAGAAAGTAAAACACTTTTTTGGTATCAGGGGACCTCAAAACGTGGACATCCGCAAAAATCTCGAGGTCGAAAATGTTCATCACAATACTTCCTTATACTACGTATAAGAAAGTAAAAAAATGAGGTGTGGCCACCACACGACTTTCTTATACGTATGAGCGTTTCAAATTATAGAATTTTAAGAATTTTTTTATACAAAAATTATTCAAAATCCTATTCTAAGTACTTCTATTCTCTTAATAAATCTCTATAGAATGCATACTTTGCAAGATATTATCAAAAAAGTGCTATTCGCTAAGAATAAAAGTGCTACTTCCGGTCCGAATTTTGAAATTTCTTTTATACAACAGATATTGAAAATTATGTTTTAAATACTTTTATACCCGTAACGTACTTGTCTAAAAAGCATGAGTGCGAAATATTCGCAAAAAACTGATTTTCGATAAGAGTAAAAGACCTACTTCCGGTAGGAATTTCGAAAAACTTTTTAAATAAAATTATTTTCAATTTCAATTTTAAGTATATATGAATTCTTTATAAATTTGTTTAAACTTAGTAGTTGACGAAATATTGTCAAAATGCGATTTTTTCGCTGAAGTAAACTGCTACTTCCGGTCTACCGATTTTACTGAAAAACTAATCAGATCTCAAGAGGGAGATTATACACGTAAATACAAAATTTGGAATTGATATCTACAGCGGTTTGGCCGCTATCGTGGTCACACACACACACACACACACACGGACAGACACACAGACATTTTTTGAAAACCACTTTTTTGGTATCAAGGGACTTCAAAACGTGGACATCTGCAAAAATCTCGAGGTCGAAAATTTTCATCATCACAATACTTCCTTATACTACGTATAAGAAAGTAAAATTGTTAGACTGGGTGATGTTAGATTAGGGTAGTATAATACAGACGTCGGAGTTCCACAGGGTAGTGTCTCAGATGCCCTAATATTTCTATTATTTATTAATAATCTACCAGATTTCACTAATTAAAGTAAAATATTTCTGTATGCTGACGATAGAACATATAACCCATTCGTATTTTGGTCAGCTCAAGGAGAGAATAAGCATAATTTTACAACATTTTGAAGACCAGTCTTGTGCCAACAAATTAATAAGTTCCATGTTACACATTGATTTTTTAACAACTATAGGCTGCGCTCGAGCATTGACATTTAATAATCAAATTACCAAAGTCGGGAGAAATTGTAAATTTCTAGGTATAATTCTTGATGAAACTTTTTCTGGAAAAAGCACATTTTTTTGTGTGCGATAAGCTACGGAAAACATGTTATATGTTTCACACTATAAAAACATCTTAGAAACCAAAGCTTCGCTCAATGTATATTATGCTATGTCTATTATATAATTCCGCAAGTATTATTGTCTGGGACCATGCAAAAAATATATATAAGTTGTTTTTTCTATAGAAACGTATTATTGGACTCGTATTTAATTTACCATATCGTAAGTCTTGTAGAAGCAGCTTTCGTGCTAAAGGAATATTTACCGCTACTTCCATTTGTGGTTATAAATTGTTAATATATGTTTTCAATAACAAACATATTTTCTCTCTGATTTGCGACCGGCATAATTACAATACTCGGAATAGAAATAATTTAGCAGTAAACAGATAATATTATTCGTTTCACCAAAAACCTTCATTTATAACCGGCTGTCAACTGTTTATAATAAACTACCAACAAAACAGTCTGGACTCAGGCCTGGGAAATTTTAAGAATATGTTGAGAAGTTTTCTAATATATCATAGCTTCTCCAGTGTGGCGGAAGTCCGTGCGCGCTTTCAATATTATATACCCAGAAAAAGATAACCATTGTAAGAAGCATTATTGAAGTTTTTCAATTTGCAATTAATTCTATAACAAAATAAGTTAAAGTTAAAGCTAAAATATATATTATATATTTAAACTGTAATGTAGCGAGATTTCGCAGAAATATAGAAATACTTACTATATTATTTTTTACCGAAAGTTCAAGTGAATACAACACGAAAACTTCATGTAAATAAGCATTTAATTAAATTCAATTGAGACTGCATGGTAATAAATAAAGTCTATTATTGCCTTTTGTATTTAAGGAAATCAAAGACTTTATATCGACATTCCCCATCTTCTCATTATAGAAAAAATAGGAACATCTTTTTTTCATCGAATATAAGATATGCGTCGAAAAATAATGATTTTATGTCATAATTTCTCAGTCACTTCATCTAGCAACCTCGATACACTTGCATGAAAGACAATTTTAATTCGTTATGAAAAAGAACTAAATTCGGGAATCAACTTTGAGCAAAGAACTTCACAATTCGAATTTTCTGGTATACGTATATCTACTAATTAGAATACTTTATTTGCAAGACTCTATTAATATAAGATATGACATGAACAGCGCAGCTCTGAAGTGGTTACAATCGTACTGGAGTCATAAATATCAGCAAGTTACACTAGGAAGTCACAAATCAGACCTACGCTAAGCAAAGATAAGACTTCCTCAAGCACCCATACTGGGTCCCGCCCTTCTTACTATCGTCTCAACGATCTCTAATGGCTGCCATACACGTTACGGTCCACCGGAGAGGTCTACCTGTGCAGGTACGCCTGCGCAGGTAGACCTGAGATGAACCTGAGCGTGTGTGGGACATTTTTTGAACCTGCACAGGCGACCGGTGAAAGAATTGATTTTCGATTCTTTCACCGGTCGCCTGCGCAGGTTCAAAAAATGTCCCACACACGCTCAGGTTCATCTCAGGTCTACCTGCGCGGGCGTACCTGCACAGGTAGACCTCTCCGGTGGACCGTAACGTGTATGGCAGCCATAACTGTGCTTCAATACCTGACTCGATCATAATATCTCATGTTGATGACACTAGTATTATTGTTACTAGTTTCTCAATAATATGTGTCAAAAGCACACGTGTACTAGTAATTAATAAAATATCTTACTAGGTAAAAGCAAATATATGATAAATAGATACTGACATTGCCTAACATAATAGAAAATCTCCTATATTGGTTTGAACACCAATGTAGGAGATTTTGCTATTATTTTGGACAATGTCAGTATTTACATGTGTATAATATATAAATGGAGCACTCATATTGATCGTCATCCAGACTCGCAAAGTTGTGCTACCCGTTAAAGCAATTGCCATACGAATGCAGTAAGGACATTGAAGTGAAATTTTACTTTGGATTTATCTACCCGGTCCTTAGGTACGGCATTATGCAATGACGATGTCCTGTGGTATGGAATACATGTTTCTTCTGCAAAAATGTGCTGTCACATTAATACAAAATCTAGGAAAAACGCGACTCCTGTAGGGAATTTCTTAATATTGCTGTCTATACACATATACGAAGTAGTGTTTCGTTTTCAAATACTCAAATAATTTGCAAAAAAACTACGTAATCATAATTACGAGACCAGGCATAGAAAGCAACTCCTTCTTCGTGTACACCGGCTTGCACTGTTTCAAAAGTAGGTACTTAGAAGGCGTGGGATGCAAACTGTAGAACGACTAGCCCCTGAAATCGGGAAACAGAACAGCTTACCCGGATACAAGAATCAATTGAAACAGCTCTTGCTGAAATTTTTCGTCTGTATTCTCTTGATGAGCTTTTCGCATAATTCATTACTATTTTCTTATGTCTTAGTTTTTAAGTTTTCTTCTTCTGTTAAGATAAAAAAAATTAAAAACTAACACAACCTCATTGCACTGACACAATTTCTAGATTATAAGGTATCTCAAATATTTACTGTAAAAGCTTATTTTTTATAAATAAAAAAGAAGAAGTATTATTATTACATTAAAAGAAATTTTAAATGACGTGGTGAATCTGAAAATTACTAAGGCTCTAAACAAGGGTTTATATTAATTTTAATTTAATTAAATATTTCATTTTTATCCGTTTTGCGCATACACCTGACACTAATTGCACGTTACATTGCGTGCTTCGATAAAATATCAATATCACGCATGTATATAAACATGTACTGCAGGAGCCGAAATTAGAATTACTACGAAACAATTCTTACACGAAAAAATTGAGTAGTAGTAGTAGTTACTAGAATACTATTGAAAAAGGCTTATTAAGGAATTAAGGAATTATGAATTGTATTAATATTACTTTATTAGAAACATTTTTTATATTAAATAAGAAAATTCATAATTTATACCCTTACAACTGAAATACGTGGGTTCTTCAAATTTAGAAAACCGGTGATCATTATCTGTACATTATAAAGATTTAGTAACATGACGGGTTTTGCATCTGTAGGGTTCAAATATCCTTTCTATTATATTTTCTAAAAATGTTTTTATTCTAAATATAAGTTTGTTATCGTTATTTCATAGTAATTAAAGACTCATTGTGGGCTTAATTTGTTGAGTTATAATTTCAGTACGTGAATTTAATGTTTATTTCGACATTACAACGCTTGTGCTTCAGAATTTCATATTATTCACTAAAAATAAATTAAATGGAACTGAAAAGTACTAAAATTCCATTATTAAAAAATATTTTTTTGTGTCTGTATTTGCATCGTTATTTCATAGAATTTTTCAAAACTTGTACAATTTTTATCCAAAAATCGCCATTTCAGAAACAGTTAGAAATATCTAACACAAATTGGTGCCAGATTAATCAGCTCTTAAAGGGCTACTGTAAAATGTAAAAAAATCATCTACAATTTCTGGATTAACAGTTTTTCGCTATCTACATTATTAGATATCAATAACGGACTTTACCGCTTCGCTGGAACACCCAGTACTATTTAAATATATTACACTTTTTTCTATTTAGTTATTCTGAGGATCCTACGTGTATTAAATATTAAAGATACACACCAATATTCTTGAGTGTAGGTTGGTTATTTAAATCACAAATCTGTTCCACTTCGACGCCTACATAATTTGATTAAATGTTATATTCGATGACATTTTCGATACCGCTTTCATAATTTCTTCACTGAATGTTAATCAAAGCTTCGATGAATATTTCCGGTAATGCTTGTATCTATCACAACACATTTCTTAGAAATAATATTACATCTGTATAGTATTAGCTAATGGCTAGAGACACGAGGCAATGAAAGTGCAGCCGTCAACAAATATAGAATGTTACATACTTAAATATGTGTATGTCAAATATACTACATTTACATACGAGTAATTATCAATATAAGTAAAAATGCGATTGAAGTATATTATTAATATCGTACATACTTATTTAGAATACACACGAGAATGAGAAGATAATTTATTAAGATTGGCAATAAGAAACTGCAAATAATCAGAGATAGTTCTACTAAGCAATACTTTAAGATTTTGATGCACAGCATGTACCTCAACAGTGATTATGTATTTTCAATCAAAAAGTCTGTTCGATTAGAAAATCGTTTAATTTAAAATAGATGGGAATTAGAAGGAGTTAAATGAAGTAAATAAGTTGAGTGTGGCTACTAATTATCTTAATATCGGTTTTTTGTAATTGTGATAATAGTGGTATGACGGCAGATATCCTTAATCCTTACCGCCAGCTACTGAGACACGACAAACTTTTGTACTTAATGAAATTTTCATTTTGTTCGGAATTGCATTCATGATACCCATCCATTAGGAACGTCATATATTTACTTTTAGGTGTTTTACTTGTTTTTGATTGTGCACTTACTGTTTTTAATTATATATTATATAATCAAGATAAATGTCTTCGAACCATTACTAATTATTATATAGAAACTTGCCAATAAATAAATCATTGTTCACTTTGACCGTCTGAATTTATTAAATTAAAAAAATGGTTTTAATAGTTTGTCGCTGGAAAGAGAGCTGCTTTAAAAAGAGCAAATGAAAGCGTTCTGAAAGGTCTGTCAATAGGGACGCTCGAAATTTGTTAGGTTATAGCAGCCATGTCAAAGCAACACTGTCAAATTTGTTGCAAAATGTTTAGTGGTGTAAGGCAAATCATCAGCGTTTAAAAACGTGTGCAAATCATGAAATTTTATTTTCAAAATCAGTGCTCTGTTGAAAAAGCTTCCGCGTATTACGTGATTTTTATCTTCGCCACAACCCTATGCCGAGTCGACTATTCGACTTTTGGTGGCCAAATTCCAGTCAATTTGATTGATAAATAATCTGTTAACACGCGTACGTCACTGAAACACAAGGTCAGATGAAAGCATCCTGCTGTGTGTGAGAGTACAGGAAAACTGCAGGCAGTCAATTTCTCTCCTTTACAAGAGCTTCACCTTTCTGCGACTTCAAGTTGGCGAATTTTACACCCGTATACAATTTAACTGACCCAGGATCTTAAGGTAAACGACAATAAACAATGCCTTGTGTTCGCTGATTGGGCTCTGGTGCAGTTTGAAGCTGACCCAAATTTTGCAAAAAAAATCATTTTCAGCGACGAGGCTCATTTTTTGATAAATGGATGTGTGAACAAGCAAAATTGTCGGATTTGGGACGATACCAATCCACATGAGATAAACCAGTGCCAAATTCATCCCAAGAATGTCACTGTTTGGTGTGGATTTTAGTCTGGTTGAATCATCTTCTTCCAAAACGAAACTGGCAATGCCATAACCGTCAACGGCGATTGCAACAGGTCAATGATAACAATGATAAGCAATTTCCTGTGCTCAAAACTAGATGATATAGATACCAATGACATGTGGTTTCAACGGACGGCGCTACGTGCCACACAGCGCAAACCACGATGGACATTCTGCACGAGCGAGTTGAGGGCATGGTTATTTCGCGCGGCGGCGACGTGAACTGGCCACTGAGATCGTGCGATTTAACGCCTTTTTCTCACGCACAACTTATTTTATTTAAGTTTAGAATTCGAACGTTCTTATTGAAAAACCCTTTTGTAGGTACATAGATCGACTCTTCTGATTCAGACACAAAAACTAGCTCTTTTGTTAAAGATAATGATGGAAGTGATTTCAATTAAATAACTCCAATAGAAATTAGGCTAGTTATTGCTTCTACAAATAATCAATCTATTACTAAATAACTCTGAACGTATGATAAAACTTATATGGCTTTACAAATCATGAACAATAACAGTAATCTAGAGATTACGATATTATGTCTGTATAGTATATACTGAGGTGTGTTATATGCAAATTTCTTAGAAATACCTCCATGGCTCCAGCTAAAATGCGTAGTTATTTGAAGTCTGTTCATGGTGTGCTTTTAACCACAAAAAGCGGTAAATGAAGAAGCAACTGAGGCTTTCTACTTAGTCTGCTAGAAAGAGGTCAACGCAGTGCAGCCTACTCTATTGTCGAAAATCTATATTTGCTATAAAGATGATCCAAACTTCAAAACTTATGAATGACACGATAGCTCAGAAATCCTTTTCTTGAAGATAATGAAATACCATGAGGCAGCTGCATTGAAATATGTACTGATGGAGCAGCTGTCGTAGGTGAAATAATTAACGGGACTGTACAGCTTATTAAAAATATCGCCAAAGACTGTCCTAGTAGACACTGCATCATCCATAGACAAGCATTAGCTGCAAAAAAATGATCCCCAAGTTAAAAAATTGCTTTTGATGAGATCGTCAAAGCCGTAAAATCTCGGCCCCAAAATAATCATTTATTCCAAATACAGTGTTCTTTTGGCAACAGAGCTTAGATGGCTATCTTGAGTAAATATAATAAAACGCATTTTCGGCCAGGCCTTCTTTTATAACCAAATTTCGAATTGACAGGTTGATTATTTGGTAAAAATTAATTGCTTAAAATCGCCTATTTAAGCGACATTTTCACAAAGTTCAATAAAATTCAGAGTAAACAAGTAAATACAATTAGTGCTCACATAAATGTCTTGCTTAGATAGAATTTTGGACAATTTGTATACACTCCAACAAGTTTGATTGCTTTCCAACAACAAAAGGCTTTTCAGAGAAGCAAAGAGTCGAAATAGAGGAAACATTTATTTAAATAATTATTCAACATCTGAATAGTTTAAATGACTCATTTATTATAAATTAAATTTGATTCATTGTTGTAAGGATTATTTAAATTAATTCCATTAAACAAAGAAGTAACACGAAGAATATTCTCATTTATCCCAAGAAGTCATGTTGACACTTTTAATATTTGCAAGTAGTACATATATGTGTGAGACAGGGTTTTGACAAAAAATTAATACCGCAACAGACTTGATGCAACATCTGATATGAGAATTCAACTTCCATCCATAAAGCCTAATATTAAGTATATCTGTGATAATAAAAAGCAGTACCACTCATCGCATTAAAATTTAAATTTAAAAGTCCTGTTTGAAAACGTGAAACAGAAAGCTGTCTTTTCTACAAACATGTTACTATGGTGCTATAACTGAGATGTCTGTTCTAGCTCTTGGAAGTGAAGTAGTGTTTGGCGAACACGTTGCATTCAGCGATTCTTTATCAAAGAAGTAATCAATCGATTGCTGATATAACTACTCTAGAACATTGCACGAGCCAACTCTCTTAGTAAAGATAAATTTCGAACAAAGAGGTTACATTTCTTTATTTCAATATAACAGATATATCATGAAATCTTAATAAACTATGTGGATTGAAGCTTTTGTATAAAATACTGTAACAAAAGTTGCCATATTTCTAAAATACCCATAAGAACTCGTTAAAATATTAAACATGCCATTGCATTGCCTGCAAATTATGTCCAAGTAGCTAGTAAGTGGTTTTGTGAAGTGATCAAACCGCCTTTAGATTCTGTTAATTCAGAAGCTGCCACGTCAGTTTTCGAATTTGAAGACAAGGACGATGACTAAAAAGCTTTATTCTTGGAAACTGTAAATTATAGTAACGTTAATAAAAATAAATAAAATTATGATGATTAAAATAAAGCTTTAAAAAGAAGACATGTCCCTTTATTTTTTGTACAAGAAAAATTCTTTATACAAAACCTGACAAAAATGTATGCCACTATCAAATAACTAACCAAAAAAAAAAAATTTGCTATTTCTGGAAACGATGTTTACTGATAAAAGACAAAAACTGGACATGTCCACCTCTTACATTATTGACCCGTCCACTTATTAATTACATACTTTAAAATAAATACCTATTCAATATCATAAGAGAGACCTAGAAACTGAAATATTAAAAATTCCAATTTTCTTAAAAGAAATACCATGCTTATAAGAATTTTCTGCATGTGTTGTTAGCAGAGTATTAATTAACCCAAGCACATATAGTAATACATACTTATACCGGGTGTTCCAGCAAAGCGGCAAAGTCCATTATTGGTATCTAATAATGTAGTAAAGATAAAAATAATTTTGATTGTAGATAATCATAAGCTTACAATTCAAAATATTTTTATTTATACAGTGTTCGACAACGACGAACACACTTATGTTTTTTAAATGCTCTTATGAAATGTAAAAGCATACCATTCCGTTTAAAACAACATAAGCTTGTGTTGGTTCCTCGTTGCTGAACACTTTGTATAAATGAAAATATTTTTAAATTGTAGAGCGTAGAATTTCCTACAATTCTTGTATTAAAAATTATTTGCCAAATCCATTATTAGATACTCACAATGAAGTATGCCGCTCCGCAGGGACACCCAGTATATCTAGATCACACACTGAAAGAAATACTCCGACCTGTGTAACAAAAAATCATTTGCTAGTTATTTTTTGTTTCAAATAATAAGATATTTGCCACTGTTGTACATTATTGTTTTGTTAGATTACTTATAGCAAAATTTCGTGTGCTGGACGAGCAAATAATATTGTCTGCTTTATTTACGCTACTGTAACAAATTTCTTTGCTAAACGTGCAATGATTCAATCACATGACATTTAACCTTCAACGCTATTGGTTATAAAATCCCAAGAAAGGGAAAATAAAAGTATGTTGCAGTTGCAACTGACGCTTCCTCCTGGATATTAGTTGTGAAATAGGTTATTTTTAGATTAGCTTTTCTTAAAATTTAAATTAATAAAGTATGTCGGCTTCAGTTGAAGACTTATTAGAATTATGGGGTTTTTCTGAGTATATCTCAGTATTTAAAGGTAAGTAGGATTACTGTAGATATTTCGAACTGCTTTTATTATTATTTAATGCTTTATTCTCTTTTTAAAAACATGGAATCCTAATGTGATACATGTAAGTTGTACACAAACTTTATACTGCATGCTCCAAAAATGTATGAATCATTTCGCTATCATCTCTATTGGTGCCTTTGGTGTGTTGATTTCGAGTCGATTCTTTGTAAACATATAACATACCAGAGTATTATTTATATCTGCAGTTAATATACCATAATATAATAACATAGGTATTTCAATTATAATTAAAGCTAAACAAACGGTTCCTTTCTCAGACTTTCGAACAGTAAGAGTCATCCTACATGTAAAAACATATGGGAACGAATGTATTTACAAAAACATAGAATAACAAGTTCTATGTTTGAATAAATACTTGTATTTAACACTTCAAAAATCATTTATGTATCTACATAATTTACTATTAATTAATATATGTTTTAAAAATATATAATTAAGGCTGGCAGTGCAATATAATAACTCTAAGAAGTTAAACAAGTACTTAGTTTTAGTACCTATTATGTTACCACTTATTTTACAATACATAAGTAATGATATGTGTAATGTAATATCATTCGGACCCTATCGGGTTATTATTATTTATTTCAATGAATTGGTTAAATTTGGTTACACAATAATCAAACATTTGCTGTGTTTTATATTTTCATAGTGTAATACAAGAAAAGATGACAATGTACATCAATAGAAACCTAAAATCTTTAATTTAGGCCCTTAACATTATTTATGTATTGTCAAATAAGTGGTACTAAAACTAGTTTCTAACTTTTTACGGTTATTACATTCGGCTCTGTGCGAGCCCTGATTATATGTTTTCGAAACATATATCGATTAATAGTAAATGTAGGTAGATATATAAATGATTTTTGAAGTGTTGTATTCAAAAAAGAATACACGTATTTCTTCAAACAAAGAACTTGCTACTCCATGTTTTTGCAAATACATTCATGCCCATATGTATTTATATGTACGATGACTCGTACTGTTCGAGGCTTTTTTTTGCTTTCACAGAGAAAGCAACCGTTTGTCCAGCTTTAATTATAATACCGTATTCCAAATAAATCAACTTGAGTACGTTAAAAGGCTCCAATTTAATGTCCAACCGGCTGACTAATTAGTGATATAATATTTTTGAACTAGTTTTTTGTTTTTTTTGAATATTACATTTGATGTTTTCTAATAAATGTACACTAAAAAAAAAGTAATCGCGTCAGTATCTCGGTTTCTGAATATTTCTCAACAAAAGTTTAAATACAAGTTTTAGGTTTTGACATAAGCTAACTATTTGAAATACTTCTGAATATGTAGTGTTCCAATTTTACAGACTAAACTGACGTTCCTTTTTTTTAAGGGTACACCTTATGTACTCTTGAGTTTACTCCATGAAAATAGAATACACTGTATATTTACTTTAAATTGGTAGCTTAAGTCGAAACCTAAAAGCTTTTGTTGAAATATCACCAAAAAACGAATATTGACGCGTTACGTCACTTTTTCAACACAGTGTATATAATGTAATGGGAAAAAATAAAATAGCTATCATGTCGTTATATATATGTAACAAATATTCCTTCAAGGGAAGGGGCGAAGTAATATATGAATCACCTTGTGATACCCCTAGTACCGTATGTTAAACTACTCTGTTAATTTATGAATAATTTATAAAAGCAGTTTGGAATATTGTTACTTTCTACATCTTTATAAAGTCATATCTTACAATATATGACGGTGAATAACATTATTGTTTACTATTATATCACTCATTTACCCAAGTTTCATGAATTTTACTTTATTTTGATATTAAACATTGCCCATGTTTTCAGGTTCCTGATGAATTGAAAGAAACCATAAATTTGAAAAAAAGAAAAGCTGAGAAGATTTGGCTTTATTGAAATATCAGATTTGGTATCCGATGTTCCAGTACATTATACCAAATGCGCTGACGGAAATACATATATTACACTGAACCACCCATAATTTTTAAGGATTTGTTGAATGTTCCCTTTGCTGTATATTATAATAATGTAACCGTCTTAAAAATATATGTGTCTCTTGTTAAATACTGTTTTTATTTTTCCCAACAAACAACATGCAGTAGAAATTACTAAGATATTGAAATTCTCCTTAGTTGTAATTTTAATAAATATTGCTGGTATTTGAATACTGCTATTAATAATAAAAGAATATCTATATATATTTTTGGCAATTTGTAGTTACTATTATTATTAATGATGTTTTTTGTATATATAAAGTATGTATTTGTTATTACAGCAAATTGGATATGGACAATAAATAATAATTATTAAGATATATTCTTGTCATTTTGTATTATATGGTACTAAGTAAAATAACTCTAAAATTAACATAAAGTTTAAATACTTGTCTTTGTAAAAGAATTGATTTTTAATTATGCATACACTGGGTTCCCATAATGTCACAATATTGTGTCTAAACTTTATGTTAATTTTGAAGTTATTTACTTTTCATATAATACAGAATGCCAAGAATGTTTCTTAATTACTATTATTTATAGTCGCATGGCCAATTTGCTGTAATAACAAATACGTACTTTGTATATACAAAAAATATCAATAATAAAAATAGCAACTACAAATTGCTCGGAAAGCCAAATATATATATATTCTTTTATTTCCAATAGCAGTGTTTTTTGTTCATCCAGCAAATAAAAATTGTTCATGTAGCTGTTACCATTTGCATTTGATGCTAAAGATTTTTGCTAATAATGTATATTATCACTTCTTCTAGCATAATCAATTTTGCTGTTATCACAAATTGTTTCTACTTACCAAAAGAAAAAACACTTTCTGAGCAAATGTTATTTGCTCTTACACCACACTTTTTTGCTATTTAATAAAGTAAAAAAGTTTTGTGAACAAACGTTATTTGCTAGTGCAGTACAACTTGTTGCTACTTAACAAAAGAAAAAATGCTTTGTGAGCAAACATTATTTGCTAACTTAAGAAAAAGTAGGTAGAGAAAAATAATTGCTAATGTAAATAAGTTTTTTGCTGTCGCCATTTTAACTCATAATTTTTGCTGCAGTTGATAAATTTTTGCACTCATAGGCAATGTATTTCTTTCAGTGCATACATACATACAAAAGTATAAATTTAAATGCAGAAGTAACCTAATAATCTAATTAATAATGATAATTTTTAAAACTAACGTATTATTTGAGAGAATTATCAAGACATTTTAACGGTTGAAGTAGCGTTACAGGCGATTACTTTACTAGAAAGTGATAATTATGGACTGTGCGCTATAATGATACAAAAAAAATGAGGTGTGGCCACCACACGACTTTCTTATACGTGTGAAAGTGTTACTTCCGGTCTGAATTTTGAAATTTCATTTATACAAAAAATATTCCATATCCAACTCTAAATACTTTTGTACTCTTCATAAATATATATAGAATGCATAATTTACGACATATTTGCAAAAAATCGCTATTTGATAAGAGTAAAAGTGGTACTTCTGGTCTGAATTTTGAAATTTTTTTATATAAAAGATATTGAAAATTATGTTTTAAATACTTTTATACTCGCAACGTACTTGTCTAAAAAGCATGACTTGCGAGATATTCGCAAAAAACTGATTTTCCATAAGAGTAAAAGACCTACTTCCGGTTGGAATTTCGAAAAACTTTCTTAAGACAATTTGTTTCAAACTTAATTCTAAGTACATATGAATTCTTTATAAATTTGTTTAAACTTAGTAATTGACGAAATATTTGCAAATTTCGATTTTTTCACTGAAGTAAACTACTACTTCCGGTCGGCCAATTTTGCTCAAAATCAAATCACTTCCCAAGAGGGAGATTATATTTGTAAATACAAAATTTGGAATTGATATCTGTAGCGGTTTGACCGCTATCGTGGTCACACACACAGAGTCACACGACATTTTTTAAAAACCACTTTTTTGGTATCAGGGGACTTCAAAACGTGGACATCTACAAAAATCTCGAGGTCGAAAATTTTCGTCATCACAACACTTCCTTATACTATGTATAAGAAAGTAAAAAGATAGTGATTTGGCTTTGTTTGTAACTCAAAAACTTGTAAAGATATATAATAACTACCATGGGAACCTAAAGTCTAATCACAACTGCGGAGACTAGAAATATGGTGCAAAATACAGTTTGCATATTTAAAGAATTAAAACTTTAGTAAATGAGGTTAGACGATTATTTCAAATTCAGTATGTCTTAGAGTCATGATATAATTTTGGAAATAATTCCAAAAAGTAATTACCCTAAAGCATTTATTACGACAAAACTAATAAATAAATAAAATCAGTCAAGTTGCTAAACAAATTCTTGTATACCTATTACACAAGTTTTGACAGGACAAACATATTGTGGTGGGGAGACACCATATTGGACTTGCCAATTCAATATGTATTGATATCCTAACATCAATAATAATTAGTGCTGGAAACCATATAAATTAATATATATAATTCTGAAACTCTGATAAAATTTATCTGTTTCAGTTAAAATTTCCTCCTGAACTTTTCTCATTAGGGGAAACATTTATTCATGCAGGATCTCAATGTGAACCACGTGTATTGAAATGCTATTCTGATAATATTAGGTTGATTCCTTCTAAGTTGAGTTTTACTTCATATTCAATATTAGTATAACTATTTATGTTTTACTGATATGAAAAAGAAAAGAAACGAGAGGAAAAAAATATCTTACTACGTGCAATTAACTGATTTTTATTCAAATACTAAACGACTAATCGTCTAAATTTAAATTTATACTGTAATGTATGGATATACTATACGCTTCTTGTGACTGACCATACATTAAGCATAATCCAAACACATAAAGTAGGTACATAAAATTACGATTCATATTCTAAGTCGGATAGATGTATATAATAGCACAGCATTAAATATTAGTAATCGAGTAAATTTAGGCGTGTTTATCGACTGGCGCAAAGAAACTGCTCTTCTGCGATAAGAATTTCGTAAGACATCAGCTATCTATTAGACCAGGATTGAAATGCTATTTTACACGAGACAGGAACCAGCAGTTCTTCTGGCTCCCATATTTCTCGATGAAGGATCTCGTTTTTTAAACAATGAAAAGCCAACTTAAAACCGATGCTGCTCAAGACAGCGAAATTAACCAGGAAATAACAACACAAGAAATCGTTATTGCAAATAATGGAACAGAGCTTCAAGAATCAACTCCTTCCATTTGCATAGAAACTGGAAAAGAAAATTCTGAGATGCAGCGAAACCATTTACCAATACAAGAGACACCAGTTCCTTCGACATCAAAGAAATCTATAGACGACAAATTTGCATCAGACTTGCATAACTCAGTCGTATATATACTGGAAGCTGTCAGTCCATTACCAAAAGTAACTTTTAATACAGATTCAAAAAGAAGGGCAGAAAACGTGGGAGCACAGCAGTTTTAACACAGACACCAGAAAAGGTATACCTACAAGAAACAAGAAAGTGAATTTGACGAAAAAGAAAGCAAAGGTGGTTTCAAGAAATCATAATAGCACTGGAAGAAAAAAGAGGAAACTTGAAGTTGATTCTTTTTCGTCTGACCAAAAGGATTCTGTCTGTCCATACTGCCTTGCACCATATCAAAATATAATACAGGAGAAGTCTATATTCATTGCCGCGAGTGCAAGAAGTGGGCACCCGAGTTGTGTGCTAGTAATTCTCGACCAGACATGGATTGCTTATACTTTTTTTGTTTTCACTGCGAAGAACATTAAAATTCTTTACATTTACGTGTGAAATCAATATTTGAGATTTTTTTTGTGATAGTGTATATGCTTTCTTTTAGAGAAATGTTATTTTATATACCTGACCATTTTTGTGACTCAATTATGACTAGAAAAAAATTCAAAATCGAAAATGTGAAAATTGTTACAATTGACCTCAGTTTCCCCTATTCAAGCAAAATATTTGAATATTCTCTTAAAAAGTATGTAGCCTAGTTGACAAATTTGTTAGAATTAAAGTTTTTCTGTATTAGTTTGGAAAAATTATTGTAATCTCTTAAGTCCAGTCCTGGAATGTAAGCCTGACTTCAGATCCCTCGTTATAACTAACGTGTATTTTATGTTATAATGAGGGATCTGAAGTCAGGCTTACATTCCAGGACTGAACTTAAATAATGTCTTTCGAAATTGGGCACTGTAATAGCAGTAATACAATAAAACGTCACAAGCTGTACATTATGTATGTAATGGAATGTATTATAGAATTTTTCCAACTCAGGTTCGCCTTAAATAAAGAAATTTACAATTTCCAATATGTCTATATAAAGGTACTTGCATGTACCGTGGCGAATAGAAGGAAAGAGGAAGGGCGGACTTTTGCGCCGAAAGTATTTTAGTTACATTGTAAGCACTGTGTGTAGCAGGCCGATCTATTGTATACTTATATTAATTACACGTGTTCTATTGCGTAAATATGTTCCATTGAAAGGTGAATAAATGATTTGCCTGTGCTAGAATTCGACGGTATTTACCTTCCATGCAAAATGTGATTTCAAACAAATGTAAGTTCTGTCAACCTAACTTTCAATTTAATCTTATATTTCGCAGATCAGATACTTGTGTCACATATGATGAATTAAATCGAACGGTGACCATGGAGAACCTGGGGCTACACAAACTGCAATTATTCTGACGGAATTACATTTTCGTAAAGCAGAAGCTGCAAGAAAATCAAAAAATGAGTGGCACAGCACTGGAAATATCAGCAAAACTGATATACTACTTTGAATTGCAAAAAAGAATGCCCACCCCTTATTATATGATAATTTGCTTTAATAAAAGTTATTCCTAAATAATGTAATCTTGGGTACTGTATATTTGTATTAAATATGTCACTTTCGAATCAGGCAAGTGCAAATTGCTTCTTGAAAACCATTTGAAAAGTGTATATACATGAAATGAATCTATATTTTTTTTTATCAAGATAAGTAGGTACAATAGAGATCTTTTAATATTAATCTGTATAAAAATTACATCCTAAAGTAACGAGTCAATTACAATTGACAGACACCTTTAGACATTCTTTTCTCATTTTTAGCGTTCAGGCAGTCGCGTATGCCATACTCCAACGTATTACAGGAAACCCAACGTATTACAGAAAACAATAGCAATGCCGTCGTCAACCGGCGAAGGGCAACATCTAGCTAAGAAATGTAGTCAATAATGGTGTGGGAATGCCACGACGGACTAAAGTCGCTGGCGAAGCATAATAAGGTAAAACCAGTCTGGGTGTTAGGACATAGAGAGATCGAGGGTAATAAAAAAGCTGATGAACTCGCTAGAAGAGAATCGGAAACAAAACACCTAGTCCCATAGGCCTTGAGAGTATCAAAAAGTATGAGCGAAAGCTACATCAAAGACTGGGTATATGAAAAACATTAGGAATACTAGGAAAAATTTCCCTGGCAAAATCATTGTAAGGAATTTATTAGTCAATCATGCAACAAAAGACCTGAAAAACTGCTACATATGAGTGGAGATGGGCTGCGAATCATAACTGGTGTTTTAACCGGTCATGAATTCGTCGAAGTGCACCTCAATAAAATAGGCTTGTATGATGGAGACCTTAACAGCAGATTCTGTAATAAGGAACCAGAACAGTAAGACAAATTTTGTAAACTGTGAGGCATTGGATTACAAAAGACAACGCACATTTGGGAAACCGAACATAGATTCAAAGAAGCTCAAGACACACCCAGTGAAGGACCTGTACAAACTAGTACAGGATACAAAATTAATGAAGTGGATATAAGTGGGAACATAGGTTCGACAGTCCTAGGAAAAAAGAAAAAAAAACATAAAAATACAACAAACACCAGGAATGAAGAAGAGTCATCTTTACCAGCGTCAATTTAGACAAAAGCCTGTAAAACACTATTGGCTCTATAAAATGAACAAAATCATCAGGTAAGTGATAATAAGTACTATATTAACTGTTAGTAAAATATGTACATAGTCATTAAGCTTATACTAGATAAATATCTTATTTGTGCCTCTTTCTCGTAGTGTATCTACTTATAGTATGAGAGATATTAAACACCTAAAATATTAACCTGGTTACATCACAAACACATGCCCACAATATGTATAAGTAAAGCTGAAACGTTTTATTTCTCAAAACTTCTAAAATAATTATACACTTAATAATTTAATATTTAAATATATAATTTATCATCGTATATACGTATGGCGTTATTCTCATAAACAAAATTTATAATTTCAATGTGAAAAATATAAATTTATATATAAGTTTATTGGAGTTTACTAGTGGATTACGCTATCAGAACAATATACTAATTGGAATTTATATAAAAAATAAAACTGAAATTACTTTATAAGGCTTAATTCAGCTTTTGTTATTCAATTATGAACAAGCAATTTAGAAATTATATGCACTATAATAGGTCGACTCATTACAAAAACTCTCAACATGAATCACTGATGCATATCGTAATCACATAATCTAAAGCACCTGTGTTATCAGTTTACTTTTCCGAGCATGTTGATAAAACTTGATATCGATTATACAGCTAGGTCAGTTAATTCAGTACTTGAGATTCTATATGATTTTATGGAAACAAACTCAAGTGCAAGTAATTTATTCTTGTCTATACGCACAATCAACGAGAAATATATAAGTTAGAAGTCTTATAAGAATGTTTATACAACTAAAAAAGAGTAAATATATTTCCCTTACTTGCAATATGGGTCATAGTTCATAGTTTAAATGCCTTTTGACCTAATATTTGTCAAGTTTTAATGCAAAGATATTGATTGGTGACTAGCAAATCAATGCTAAAGCATTTCGTGTAGTAGGTACTAGGTATACTGCATTACATGAAAATATATTATACTTCATGTATATACCTACTTAATAGCGAATAATTTTGGGTGCTAGTGGCACGTGTATTCTTTTGTATGAACTTTATATTTATACGATTATGGTATAGATTGTATTTGGTTAGGTAAGTCATAAAACAAGTGAAGAAAATAGTAACTGATTCCAAATAATGAGCACATTGTTTCAATAAATTAGAAATAAAAACAAAATATAGTATTTAAAGCTGTTTAAAAACCAGATAAAATGTGTAAACACTTAGTCACGTGTATTTCAATTTTTCGTTACTTCTGGCAAGTATAAATTTTGAAAATAAAGAAAGCGTTTTAATGGAATTATTGTTAATATTAAAATTACAAAGTTTAGTAAAATATACCCGTTAATAGGGAATAAAACCAATTTGGAGGCGGAGCTCGTTTTAAATTTGAGTGAAAAAAACAATTCAGTTATAGGAATATTCTGAATTCTTTTAAAAATACCACAAATTGTAAAACATATTTATGATAGTAAGTTTATGTATAATATTACATTTTTCAAAATACCTTGACATATAATTCCACAGTGGTCATTTTTTCACGGCTTTAGTACGTTGGTGCGTTAATTCAAAAAAAAAAGAAAAACTTTATATTGAAATAATTTGCTATCACACACGGTTTGGATACCACCACAAAAATACATCAGTTTTATGTTATCACACATGCATTTAACTATGTACAACTGATATTCCAGTTAAAATATGGTCCGTATATTGTGATAGTATATCACACAATAGCATACATCCACATCCTACTATACGCGCACTATCACTGTGTATCAGCGCATGTTTTACCAAGTGGCATGTGTAAAATTAAAGATCGTGATTGCGCGCGGCATCTATACTACGACCGCCCCCTTCTTTATGTTTACCTGCCGATACCTGTTCCTTTTTATAGTATACCGCATATATATATCCAACCTAAAGCTATTGCTTTTCATCTGGAGATGGCGAAAGCACTACACAAAATAAGGTTTTCTTAATAAAAATTGTTTTTTTTAATTTATTTAATTACTAACGTTTATACCTATTATATCAAATTTATAACACAATTAATTTATAAAAAAATACTCGAAGAAATCCAGGGAATTGATTTAACTATTTGTATACTTTCAATCCAGCTATGAAAAGGAAATGATCAAAAGGACAGTTCTTGAAAAATATCATTGAAATTATAGCCTACCGCACCTCAGGTTTCACATAATATATTTTTCCTAAAACTGTGTATAAAATAGACACTTTAACAGTTAGTTATATAGTTTGTAAAGTGTCGCTTTATAAAAGCACTGGATCGAAAGTTCTTTACGAACCTTAGAGCATGCAACGTATTTTGGGTTGTCTACTCATATAACCTTATTCGAAATTAAAATATAAAACCAGAAAGAAGTAATAGAATCGGGTAATTATACACACAATAGTAACTGTAAAACATTAATTAATAATTGTTAACAACATTAACATTAAAGTTACAACTACGAACATTTTGAAAAATTAAACCTCTTCTTTCTCCAGAAATATTCTATTCTGAACTTTTAAAAATATTCAGCCCTATTCATAATGAAAGTTAGTGGCTACTAAGATCCAACTAACACGCTACTAAAAAAAGTCGTATTCATAATCGTATTTAACAGCGTACTAAGCCTAGTAGCCAACTAAATTGTTAGTAGCGTGTAGGGGTATGTTTAAAGTTACAGCTCACCGTTAAAGCTAACCTAAAAAAACAAATTGGTACGAATAAAAATACACATATTTGTCAGACTTCTTTTAGATCCAGGATTATAACTTTTTAATTAAATACATTGAAATGGAAACATTTACAGTTGAAAAAGATCCGCGATATGAACATACAAAATGAAATTGTTAAAAGAGAAAAAGGAAGGAATGAGTGTATAAAGATATTTTTATATTTAGACTTTATTTTAAATAAAACATACTTATGATAATAGGTGTTTTTAATTAAAATGTCTCATTATATGTAATCTAATGCTTAAAAATATTGCCAACATTATCATTAATAATCATTTTAAACATTATCCACATTATCAATCTAATTCCATACAAAGTTAATGAAAGTGGGGAGATACTTTTTTTAATGTGAAGATTCCTCTGTTTGCAATTTTTCCTTTTATAATGTTCATAATGGATATTGCTACTATCGATGCCCTTGGTGTGTCCAGCTTAATGAAAAAAGCATCCAAATTTATTCTTCATAATTTCAAATGCTTTTTAAAAGACATTTCTCATTGATATATGGAGTCTTATATTTTAACACAGGACTTGTCGTGAGTGTTCGTGATGGAGTTAACAGATATCTTGAACATGCATATCCATTATCACTAATCAAAATACCTTCTATATCTCCATTCTGAAATCATACTAATATCACCTAATATTGTTTACATTTTTCTTAGCATTTAATTTTAATGAAGAATTACTTCAAATCTCCTGTTTAATGAACATTTGTTCCAAATTCTCTAAGTCATCGGTACTGTTTTTTTTACCTTGCAAGTGTATCACAAATCCTTGCCTTAGCATCGCATAGCTTATTATTATTGCAAAATATAAGAATAAACTATATATCTAATTTAATGTGTAGTACCTATAACGTCTTTCCACCCATTGATTATCATGTTTGTAACTTATTTTATTTCATTCTACATATATGTTGTATAGAAATTCTATTATTATTGAATTATATATTTCCAGTGGATTAAGCCATTTCTAGAACATTTTTGGATTTAGAGCCCCATTAACTTGCCCTTCCTCAACTTCTTGCTATTCTGCTCTAACATGTATTTGTTCATAATCCATGAAAACTTTTTCTGCAATACATACAATTTATATATAATTGTACCTTCTTATTTTGCAGATTTTAGTTAATCTGAAATTGTAAATTCTAACCTTTCAATATTTGCTTTCTATCGTGATTACCGCAAATTTAAATTTGTACATCAGTGCGCACGATCGTTCTTCATATTACCCTGTTGCCATATGCATTTTTCTATTAACATTCTACTACTTAGTAGCCACTAAATAAGCGTTTATGAATAAGGTAAATTAATAGCGTCTTAGTAGGATGTTAGTAGCTACTTACTAGTAGCGTACTAACACCCTATTAGGGTGATGATTATGAATAAGGCTGATTATAACCGAAAATTTTAAATTGACAGAACTGCACTTGGTCTATGATTCACGAGACACAGAAAATGGAGACAAAGAATTTCACATAATTTTAACAGTTATTGATTACGACCAGTAACAGTAGTAAAAAAGTGAAATATTTATTGGTTTTTAAAAAAAAATCTAGTAGACAATATTTGTATAAAATGACTTTTTTATCTCGTAGAGTCCGATCCAAACCTGATGGTACCTGCATAGAAAACGATTTTCAGTATTAGATAGAGCAAGCAGTATAAAATGACAGAGATATCTATGGGGAGCGCTGTACACACTACACAGTCGGGCGTGAAAACATAAGTCTGCTCTTTGATCATTTGTCGTTTAGTCTTTGCTTCGTACTGTACTCCGATACATTTACATCATTTATATACATTTTAAAATCTTTTATAGATCAGTTTTTTTTATTAATAATAAAACACAAAAGAGTGGAGTAATATTTGTGTCCATGTTAAGAAAATTAAAGAATATATTGTTAAAGAACATACTATGGATGATTTCCACAAAGAATTTATTATTAATGTATATTGTGACAATGAGACTGATTCTGTATTTGACTATTCGTCAGATGAAAACGGTTATTAAAATTTTATAAAAGTCGAGTTTCTTAATTTAAATTAATCTTTATTTTTATTTAAATTTATTTATCTAGTGTTGAGGTTTACTTTTTCATTTGCTTTTGCCATGTATATAATAATAATAAAACTTGTAAATTGCAAATTTTATTCCATGGTGTTTGTATTCAAAAGTAGCGAGAAATATACACGATCGTTTTGGTGTCCATATTTTTAGCACGGATAGATAGTACAGAGTTTAAACCACGCTTCGCGCATCTCAAGTCCCATCAGGTTTGGATCGGACTCTACCACCATTTGCATTGCATTAAAAACACCTACCTACTTCACATACTACTTGCACAAACAAGTATGTATATTCTACGAACAGGTCTAAAGTATACACGACACGATAGCTATTTTATAAAGTGCTTAAAAACCGTATATATTTTGAGTTGCCTATGTGACGATGCTTAATTCAAAGATGCTTTCCTTAATTGCTGTATATATCTCAAATATGTTTACGTTAGAATGAAGCATTGCGTAGAAATTTTTGGTTAATGAAAATGGACGCACAACAAGTACGCAAAACTTAAAAGAAAAATTAAACAATCCTTTTTCTCCACAATATTCTGTTCTGAACATGTTAGAAAGTAATTATCAATAGTTTGGAACAAGAAGGTTGCTGAATTTCTCCTAATATTTCATATCACATTTTTAATTTACGTATCACGCAGCTACTACTGCTGTGGCTTCACCAATCTCCATGTTTTTACCGTCAATGTGTCCACGAGTGCTTACTAGAAGCGTTGTTGTCAAAATCAACTCCCACTACTACACAGGCCAATGGTGTTATCATCTACGATGAATTCGAAGCAGAAAATGTACTATTTTATTTATTTATTTCAGGTCGGAATTTCCAAATGTTTATTAGATAAAAGTTGGGAAATAAAGTTTTAAATACTTTTACACTATAAACCTAATGAAGAGTATAAATTGTAATGCCTAGAAAGATATTTCCAAACTAATTGTATTCTTTGTAATTTTTTTTATAAATATAATACCTATAACAATAATATTAATAAAAATAATAATGTTCATTTCCATCAGGGGTACAATGTAAAAAAAAACTTCCAATGAATTAAATAAATGAAGAATTGATGGAAAAGAAATGGAATTGTAGTACAAGCAAGCTTGGATTGCATCCTTTTTCCATCAATTCTTCCAATGCAAGCTTGCTTGTTCTACAATTGCATCCCATCACCAGAATAGCAAAGCACACATCATACATGTTTTTTAATAAATTACACATTATTCAAAATATACAGGGCAATCCAAATTAAGTGTTCACCATTGGTAACTTTGTTATTATTAAAGATACAAGATTGTTTAAATTAGCAAACTTGTAGTACTTTTAACGCTCTTTAAGATGGAAGAATAAAAAAAACAAATGAGCAACGCGTTTTCGAGTTTTGCCGCAAAATATTTTTTTTTCAAATGGAAACCCCTGTATATTATATCATTTTCTGCTAGAACTTTAATTTTTAAACAAAAAATCTTATAAGAAATTTTTTACTGGGATTAAAAATACTTGAGTTATAATGAATACACAAAAACAGCTAAGTCAAGTGCATTTCTATGTATCTATGAAAACGACGATAAGTCTTTCTACCAAACGTCAAATATTAGTACAGTTTTATTAGTTTTTCACTCATAAGTTTCATTGTGCTAGTTATTAATTTGACAAAAAAATGATTTTTACCCGTTCAGAAAAGTGTGATATGTTAGAATCTTATTTAGTGTGCAGAAAATCCTCTAGGAGGGCAAAAGAACACTACGCTGAATTATATCCACTCCGAACACAACCACATGAGCAATATTTTCTGAGAGTTCACCGAAAATTTAGAGGCAATGAGAGTGTTTTTGCCAAAACAAGGACAAAAAGGACTTTTATAAAAAGCGAGGCCACGGAAATTGCAGTTATCGCATATTTTGAGGCCAACCGTGAGAATTCCATACTAGATATTGTCAATGAATCTGATTTGAGTCACGGTACTGTGCATAGGATTCTGAAGAAACACAAATTCATTCCTTATAAGTACAAACCAGTTAAGGTTTTTTTGCCAGGGGATCCAGAGAGAAGAATGTTTTTTTGCCACTGGTATCTTAACTTTTGTCGCCAAAATGTAAACAACTTTCATTATATTTTATGGACAGATGAATCGAATTTCTCAAATTCTGGAATGTACAATAAAAAAAATCATCATTCCTGGTCAAAGGAAAATCTTCTTTTAGTAAATATAAGACGTCCACAAGTCTGTTTCAGTTTTAATGTTTGGTGCGATTTAATCGGTTCATGGATTGTTGGTCCTTTCTTTTATGAGGGCACTCTAACTGGTGAAAGGTACATAGAATTTTTGACTGAAATTTTGAATAATTTCTTAGACGATCTGGATCTCATAAGTAGACAGAATCTGCATTTTCAGCAGGATGGCGCACCTGCGCACAACTACAGAGGTACTCATCAACTTCTAAATACTATTTTTAACACTTCATGGATAGGAACAAATGGTCCTATTCAGTGGCCTCCCCGATCGCCAGATTTAACGCCGCTTGATTTTTTTTATGGGGTTATTTAAAGAACCAGATTTATAAGCAAAGGTACGAAAACGTAAACGCCCTAAAGATTGCAGTTAGTGAAAAGATAAACCAAATAGATGGTAGGACCATACTGAAGGCAGTTGGAGAAGTTCGGAAGCGTGTACAAAAATGTATTGAACTACAAGGTGGTATTTTTGAACATCTTCTATGAAAAAATCAGTGGTTTTTATTTTCTTTTAATGATAAGTTTATGTATAAAATAAAGTTTATAAAACTAATTTAGCTGTTTTCGTTTATTCATTATAACTCAAGTATTTTTAATCCCAGTAAAAAATTTCTTATAAGATTTTTTGTTTAAAAATTAAAGTTCTAGCAGAAAATGATATAATATACAGGGGTTTCCATTTGAAAAAAAAATATTTTTCGGCAAAACTCGAAAACGCGTTGCTCATTTGTGTTTTTTATTCTTCCATCTTAAAGAGCGTTAAAAGTACTACAAGTTTGCTAATTTAAACAATCTTGTATCTTTAATAATAACAAAGTTACCAATGGTGAACACTTAATTGGGATTGCCCTGTATATTTAAATCAGTAAACCAAATTACAGAAGTGTATTTAGGTACAGAAAAATAATGCAAATATGTAAAAATAAAAATATAAAAACCATGACCAAGGAAGTCCAACTGACAAATTGCCCATAATATAGATATTTAAACATGTTTTTCTTAAAGACAATCAAGGGTAGAGACTTCAACCCATCAGGTGGTTCTGTGGTGTGGAATAGAAATAATGTTTTTGAATCCGATATTAATATTATGAACATTAGTCCTATATTTAGTTTTATAAGTTTAGCATACTGGTTTGTTTAAAAAAATATCCTTGTGACAAAAAACATTCCCAATAAACGTAAACCTATTTTCGATGTTTAACCATCTCATATTAGACAATTTATGCGATATGAGGGAAAACTTTCGAATTCCGAATACAAAACGCTCATGACTGCGTGATTCTAGACTCATTGGACTTGTCTTTTTGTGAGAGGATCTGTTAAATTAATGGCAAACAAAACCAAAACTGAAACAAAACCAAGAACTGATATAGCGAGGTCTTAATATTATAACTCAAGTGTAATCTATGTGGATATATTATTCGCATTAAAGCACACGCTTTCTGTATGCAATTATCAATAAGCGGAATTGCGACTTGCATCAACAAGTTTCAGAATTTCTCCATAAACTAACAGCTCAAGCAAAATGCTGTCGAAAATCATCACAACACTTTTTGAGAAATATAAATAGAGTGAACGCTTACAGGAATAAATAAACAGTGAATCCATATTAGCATCAATAGCAGTCACCGCCTCTAGTAAATCACCTCCCTTAAACTTATGATGTATCTGCGGTTCATCTGCATATATTGCAGGTAGGTAAAAACAGTTCATAATATTGCATGTGTAAATATCTAATAATAACGGAACGAAAACAGAGCCCTGCGAAACACCATCCCCAAATACATAAAATCTGAAACTTGATCTCGTTCTCAAACATTGGCATCGACCAACCAAATAATCACTATAGACTTTTAACCTCATAGTGTCAAAAGCTCTGCTGTAGTCAATCAAACGCAAAATTACACAGTTATCCTGATTAATTTCTGATATATCACCGGTCACAATAGTCAATACAGTGGCATAACTGTGATTAGGTCTGAAACGTGAATGGTACTTGGGCAGTATACAGGTATAATTAATTTTCAGGTGGTGACAAATTTGCACCCCAAGTGACCATTGCAGAACCTTCGACAACACTGGTAAAATACTGACGACTCTAAGATCAGAAAGAGTATTAACAGTTTTCTTTTTTTGGTATAGGTACTACCGATGCCATTTTTCAATATCAAGGATAGACACCCTGGAATAAACATAAATTACCTAAATGTGTGACAAATTGAATAATGTATATGGGAAACAAAACTTGATAAAGTTAATGCTAATATTATCAACACCAGTGGCATTTATAGCTATTACATTTATAATCTTTACGGCATCACTCTCGCCTACCACTCTAAAGAAAAAACTTCTCGATAATTAGAGTGTTATTATTGTTATATTCCTTATAGCCAAATAGTCTAAAAGCATAATATTTGCGCTGAATTAATAGACGGCATTATAAGCTTCTACCGAAATATGGTTAAACGTTTTGTACAGTTTTGATGGATTACTAAATTGCAAGATGATTCCAGATGGAAGATCTGTTAAGGGTGTTGTATAGGTACATTTTCAAATATTTACAGATTAAAGGCTACCTTTAAACTTTATGCAAAAATGATTTAGATGAAATATTCTTATAATGTTAATCTACACGTCCCTAGGCATTTTGTTTTTTCAATTTTTTATTAATTGTTATAAAAAATTAAATATAAATAGACCATCGAAAAATAAAATGCGTACCGACGTATAACATATTATTGTGAACATTAATTTCTAGCAAAATTTTTTCGTATTTATTAAGATAAATGTGTAATTTGATAAGAAAGAAATGCATTTTTGGCACTGCTTTAGTACGCCACCTGCAGTCAAATATTTGATATATCCTTGCAATCCAAGACAGGGCGGAGTTACTTTGTTTAGGTGGGGATTCACTTTACGAGCGATATTCGGAGTACAGAAATCGTTGTTACGGTTTTGAGTAGGTGTTTGATTAAACATTTTTTATATTATTTTACATATAAAATTGAAAACATTATCGCGTAACCTTGATTTAACTTTATAAAATTAATATATATTTTCCTTTTGTAAAATTTACTTATATTATTTTGTATTACATTTCATAAAATTGTACACATTGGCTGGCAGGCTTTGATAACTTTTACATAAATACAAACTTAAAGAAAAACATTGCATATGATTCATAAATAATACTAGCTTTTTTAGTTCTTCCACTATTTTACATTTATCAAGATAAAATACTACTGACATTTATAAGTGAGTTAAAAATAATGTAAAACTAATATAGAAAATGAGATGGATATAGATGGTGCCTACTTCCTCTGTACAGATATTGTACCAGACTGGTAGACGTTCAAAAGATTAATTTACGACCTAGCAAAAAATTACTTTCAAACGATTCAGTGTTCGGACAGTTATAAAAAGATTTGAAGTAAACCAGAAATTGCTCCGAAAGGATATCTTTTATTTTAAAAATTTAGCTAGATTACTTTTCCTGTTATGGCAAATAAAGAACAGACAGAAACAGGACTTATTATTTTACAGATGTAGTTACATAATAATAATGAATAAACATTAAACTTTAAATAATTTATATATAATAATAAAATAATGAAATTCCATTCTATACATGATATTATAGTACAGTCATTCTGTATTTTTTTAGAAAAAAATATGCGAGACTATTTTATTTGATTAATCGTTAGTGGGGTATGCGACGACTCTAAAACCAAACAGTTGGAACCCCCCCTTCCCTCCTTATGGGTTTTTGGTAATCTCAAAAAGTTTTTGAATGGAGTTTCCGAGTAAATGGTTGGTCGAACAACAAATTTTTTTAACAAAAAAAAATATTATCTACAAATTATCTAATGTATTCGCTGCGATAATGAAGATGGCAGTAAAGTTAAAGAGATACCACGTGACTTGGATCCGGCGCATTCAACAATTTCAACAATCTTGAAGGACAGGACTAAAGTAAAAGATGCATTAAAATCATCGACAGGTTTTAGAGCCGTAATAACTAGGCAGCGGAAAGGTCTGATTCTTGAGATGGAAAAGCTCCTCGCGATTTGGTTGATAACCAGATACAAAATAGAATGCCGATGAGCCTACTAATTATTCCGGCAAAGGCGCGAATGATCTCTGAAGTTTAATAGAAGTATTAGCTGTGAAGCAGCAAGCGTTGACGTCGAAGCAGTGGAATAATTTATTGAGCAATTTGATAAAATTATGGATGAAAAAATGTAAAATTTCAGAAAGTGTTCACGAATAATTTAGATTTTGACAAAGACGAGTACACTAATGCCATACATAAAGTAGTGGAACTTACTAACATACTTAATTTAGAAGCTGAAGTGGAGGATATTGAAGCATTAGTTGAGTATATTGAGTGAGAATTAACAAACGAAGATTTAATAGAGTTGGAAGTACAACGGCTCCCGGAAGAGGAACCAGTAGAGGAAAGTGAATGAAACTACTAAAACTAGAACATATGGATTCAAATATTGAACGGTTCATGAAAGTTGAACGGCCAATAAGTGAAGTTTTACAAGTTACAAAGCATACTACATTAACGACATTCTTTTCAAAAGCTATAACCAGAACTCCTGCCCTTGTAAATACTTCTATTTCTTCGCCTCCATCTCCCTTACCAGGACCCTCTACAGCTTTTGATAGCTCTGGTGATAAATACAATGACGACGTTGATGAACCACATTTTGCACTACATATCATGAATAGTTATTCTTCGTTTTTGACACAATGAATTTAAATTTTTTAATACGTCACTTTTTAATTTTTGTATGTATTCTTATGTTCTGTAATATATAAGGGATGCAATTAAAAAGTTTCCTTAATGATTCACTATAGAATGCACACTTTGCAAGATATTCGAAAATAATAAAGTGTGGCCACCACACAACTTTCTTATACGTATGAGCGCTTCAAACTATAAATTTTATGAATCTTTTTATACAAAAATTATTCAAATTCCAATTTTGTATAATTTGAAACGCTCATATGTACAAGAAAGTCGTGTGGTGGCTACACTTCATTATTTATAATGGTCCTCCGGCCCATTGTGGAAGAGGTGTCACTAATTTTCTCAATGAACAGTCTCCAAATCGATGGATAGGTCGTGGTGGTTCCATAGCTTAGCCACCGCGATTTCCGGATCTCTACCCACTAGATTTTCTCATATGGGACATGAAAAAATCTAGACACTTACATATTCAAGGGGAAAGCCTAAAAATACCGGCTCATCCATAAGATTCATGACATTTTATGAGGCGAAAAACAATATGGTGAACTACAACTGGGAACGAGGACTCGACGGAAGATTTAGTTATGCATTGTACAATGCGGTGGCCACATTGAGCTGCTTTAATAATGCTCCGTAGGCTTTCCATAAAATAAATCACATGTTCTTCTAAACCCTCTAGTAATTAATTACAGATTCGAACACCGATATTTCAAGAACCGTTAGGAATTCGGAAAAAGTGAATAAGAACATTTTTGCTTAAAATTAGTCATTGAATTCATGTACGAGGTTTCTCGGATACCTTGCCGACCACCTTGTATAATAATAGTACCTATAGATATAAATAATTATCCTGTGATTTTCAATACGGCCAATGGAAAAGATAATCAAGACGATGACATTAGTGCCTTTCAACAAAATATTATTATTATTATACCTATAGTATTCATAAGCACAAAGTAATATTTCTTTTAATCAGAATTCCCTCTTACATATTAACTTATTGAACACATGTCAGACTAAAAAAATTTACGATCTACATTCCTGTAGCGCCAAGACACCAGACTAAATAAATCATACAAAATATTACTAGCACCTACGTTACGTAGAGTAGGTATGTGTAGCCTGAACAGAGACAATTAGCACTTAACGCATCAGACGTATGTCATTTCGAATGCATCGCTCCATAAGGACGGTACTTATAAACTGGGAACTGTACAATTTAGATTTTTACTATAGCATTTAGCAAAACAGTACATGGTAGTGGGGTATTGGCAAGTCCCACCCATGAGCACTACCCCCCGATACCCGCGCCGAAGACGTCGAAATTTTTAGTTTGCTATACAACACCCTTAATACTGAGCTGTACAAATAAGAACTGGGTTGGATGTATAAGCCTTATGGCATAAATACCCAGCATTTGTAATCGGAACATGTAAATTCCTTAAAGATGGTATGAATTAACGCATAGATTGAGTTTGAACAAGAGAGCAAACTCAGTGATGCACAACAATTTCATAATGTTAAAGGCCCTGAAAAGACGTGTTGTTAACGTGTTATTAACAATTCCGAAAAGTCACTTAAATATAGCGTGTCGTTGTCTAAGTTGATAGAATCTACAATAAACCTTGACAAATTAATGAACATACACCACCTAATATGGATCGATTCGCCTCAAAACCTAGTCAGTTAATACAATTGACTAGATAAGCTTAGAATGAGCATAAGAAGGCATAAACATAACCAAACATAGAAACACAGATACAGAGACATCATATGCAAATCCACCTTTTCGTTATTAACTACCACTATCAACAATAGCACAGTATCTATTAAATTAACTTAAATGGCGTTCCCAATACGTAAAAGGCTTTATACGCCAAATATGAATAATTTACGGAAAACTCAGTTCAACGTAATTATATCTAATGTCCTAACAAATTCCTGTACAGATACTCCTGCACGTCTTGAAACTGGTGGTCCTACCGACATTGTCACATGTCATGTAACTTAGATACACGTCTTGTCTAGGTACAGGCTACTAGTCACATTTACTGGAGAAGAAAACTGTCTTGTTGGACTTTTCATAGTAGTCCGGTCAAATTAGACCAAAAAATAAGAGTAAAGTTACCTAAATTCCCACCAAGCTGAAAATCGGTAAGATTGTTTGAAATATCATTAAAAACAAAATTTGAAAGTTCCCCATCTTTCCCCTGTAAGGAAAAATTTTTATTCAAGGTCAAAGGTCAAAAAAATGAGTTTTCGCGATTTTAAGCAAAACGGTAAGTTTTATCATAAAAATATCTCAGACAAAAATTGTAGATCATAAAATTATCTACAAAAAATTAATTAATACTTTTTCTTCTACGAGCTACCGTTTTTGAGATATAACGATTCAAAAAGTTGTAAAAGTTGTAATCGTCATAATATGCATGAGTACGCCACGTATATATACATCTCTATAGTTGTAATATATGTAAAAGTATTTTTCTATCGGTTATTGTAATTTACACTACTAATATAAAATATACATAAGTTATAACTATAAGAATATCAGGTAAAATGAAGCCCAGTCCCTTAATTTATACGCCATTGAAACCTTGAGAAAACATCTGTCCCCTGTTCAATTGTGTGCGTGGCTAGGGTCTTATACCTGCTATAATAAATGAAATACTGTTAGTCTTGAACGCCAGTTAGTAGTGAAAACACGTGTTTATCCTAACCTATATTGTGCTGTTTTGAGTTTTATAACAAAAATGTCAGATTATTGTTTTATTTGCGCTAAACTTTTAACTGAAAGTGAAATTGTTACTGTTGAACGTGGTATGAAGACATTAATTAATGCAAGTATCGAAAGAGCAGATGAATTTTCGGAGTATCTAAAAAATCAAAAATCTGTGACAATACATGAAAGTTGTCGTAAGAATTATACTCGAAAGTCTTCTATTGCTGCAGCTAATAAAAGACAACGTGAAGAACAAGAAGCCAGTACATCCACAGAAAGTCCTCCTCGTACTAGATTACGTTCGAATGAATCAGCTTTTTGTTCTAAAAAACAATGTCTATTTTGTGGCCAGGAATTGAATGAAGAGTATGAGAAAAAAAAACCCTCAGATATTCGCCGTCGAATCAGTCAAGTAAGTACACTTCAATTTAAAGATTCAATTCTGGAATTAGCTCAGACCCGTAACGATACTACAGCAAAAGCTGTCCTTGCTCGACTCGAATTTGAAAATGATTTAGTTGCTGCAGAAGCTAAATATCATCACGATTGCTATGTTTCTTTCATGAAACCTTCCACTGGACTTAAAATCGGTCGTCCTAAAGACGAAGCTACGAATCGGGCAATGGAGGAAATATTTACTTACATGGAAAATAGCGATGACTGTCAGTTTACTTTAAACGAATTAAAGAATATTTGCAAAACTACGACTTTAGATAACAGAACGATTAAGCTACGACTAAAACTGAAGTATGGTGATAAACTTATTATCACTGAGAAATCGGGAGCATCAACATTCATAAGCTTAGTAGATAATCATCATGATATTTTGAATCAAGTCTGGTACGAAAAAAAAAATGAATAAAAAAGAAGAACGATTGAGAGTCCTAGAGGCAGCTGCAGATATCATTCGCGAAGATATTCAAACTGCAGTGTTTGATAATTCCAACTACCCTCCACCAGGTCGCATGTTTGAAGATTTAAATAATGAAATCCCAGAATCGTTGACATATTTTGTAGAACGAGTGATTTTAAAGAATAAACGATCAAATTTAGATCATTTAAAATTAGTATGCACAAATATTTGCCATAGTATCATGACTGCTGTTCGACCAAGGTCTTTTAAGTCGAAACTACAATTAGGCCTCGCAGTTTTTTTTCATCGAAGGTTCGGTTCAAAACGTCTTATACAAATCTTTTCGTCATTTGGTTTATGTGCATCCTATAATGAAACAATAATGTATGAGGCAGCAGCGGTTTTTCATCGTCCTCCTCATGTCCTATCACCAGAAAGTGGCACACTCATTCAATACGTTGCCGACAATGCTGATATTAATGTGAATACGCTCGACGGCAATAACACACTCCACATAATGGGTATTATTCAAATTGTAACTCCTAAAAATTCAGTTTTACTAGAAGAGCCTATGCCACGAATAAAAGAAGCTCTTTCAGCAAAAGATTTCGAAGCAAAAGCTCATGTGCCGATACAGATCTATCAAAATGACGGTGTAGTAGGTTACAGTAAAATAAATGTTACAGATTTTGTTTATGGAACTGAAACGGTATCTTTCCTCAAAAAAGCTGATGCAGTATGGTTCTATGGGAAATGGAAAAATGAGTCTTTACCTGGTTGGAATGGTTTTATTGAACGTTTAACAAATAATCATATAAATTACTCTAAATCTCAAATTTCATTTTTACCGTTTATTCACCAACCAGCCAGTAACTATAATACTATCTATACGACTTTACTTTGTGCATTAGAGAATACAAAACGGTATGGCCACAATGTATGCATCGTGACTTTCGACCAGCCCCTGTACGCTAAAGCTCAAGTTAGACTCGGAGGATTCCATCTACTGATGTCCTTTCTGGGAGCAATCGGTCATATTATGCAAGGAAGCGGCATGAAAGAAGTACTCGGAGAAATCTATGCGGTCAAATCATTAGAAAAAATGCTCAATGGTCATGCTTACGCAAGAGCTATTCGAGCTCATACACTACTTCAGCTTACTTTAGCAATTATAATATTAAAAGAAGTTGAAATTGATGACATCATGGATGCAGATCTAATCATAAATATCGAGCACATATTAGATAACACTCTTTCATACAATGATATTGAAAATGATGATGAAGTATCTGGAGCTTTACTTAATTAATTGAATCAAAAATTAAAAGAATATGAGGAACGAGGACCAACTGCAAAACTTTGGATTCAGTATTTTCATATGGCTTCTATTGCTAAAGAGTTCCTAAGAGCTGAGCGTATGGGGGATTGGAAAGCTCACTTAAACTGCGTCAAAGAAATGCTTCCTTATTTTCACGCATCTGGACATTTTCCTTATGCTAAGTCTGCACACCTTTACTTGCAGAATATGCTACAGTTACAAAATTCGATAGATCCTGAAGTTTACGAAAGATTTTCAAACGGATTTTTCACAGTTAGGCGTTCTGACAAATTAAGTTGTGGAACTTCAACGGACATGGTAATCGAGCAGTCTATGATGAAAGCCATGAAGACAGATGGAGGTATTGCTCGAGGGAGAAGTACAAAAGAGAGTGTCATAAGTAAATGGGTTTATAGTATGCATGTTATGAATACCGTTTGTGAAAAATTAGAAGATCTCGCTAACGTTAGGATGGATACGACCGAGCAGCATGTTGATGCAAGTGATTCGCGAATGAAAAAAGATGCTAAAGATGTACGAAAACTTTTAGAGTGGTTCTCAACGCATGATCCTTTTCCAGACGTTAGCAAAATTGTTTCTATTGCGAGTGGTGTCGTTGGTGATGATAAAATCAATTGTTATAAAGCTCGTGAAGTTGGGCTTGCTTCTATGGCAAAAATGACAGGACTCACATTCAATAATATTAAATTAAAACGCTCTGACAAAGTTGTTCCTCTTTTAGCTATGACTAGTACCATAAAAGTTCATGAAGAAAAAGTACCTGTTGACCCTGTATTGTTGTTCCAACGCATGAGTATTACTGCAGCATTTCAAGATGAAATAGAAAACTATTTTGAATATGAACTATCTCACTACCCTCTATCGTTATTTGATGACATCGGGATGCGTAAAACACAGAAGTCTGCAATTTACGATTGTTTCGAAAAGGTAGACTTTGATATTAACAACACAAATGCGACATACATCATTGACGGAGGATACCTACTACATCGCGTTGTATGGGATAGTGAACAAACATTCAACGTTATATTAGATAAATACGTACAGTATGTACGTCGACATTTTGGTTCCCGAGTTACTGTCGTATTTGATGGCTATAATGATTGCACGAGAAATACCAAAGCTGCAGAACAGCGTCGTCGAACTTTAGCAACATCTTCATCAATTGATATTTTATTTGATGAAAATATGACAGTTCCAACCAGCCAACAAAAATTTCTTTCTAATACTCACAACAAGTCTCGGTTCATTTCAATGTTGAAAGAAAGATTTACTACGGAAAATATATTGGTAAGACAAGCTAATAATGATGCTGATGTATTGATAATTGAAACAGCAATTGAGCAATTCAATTTGACAAATACAACTATTGTTGTTGGTGAAGATATAGACTTACTCGTATTACTGACTGCTCGAACTCCAACTGAAAAAACTATTTTCTTCTTAAAACCAGGAAAAGCTCAACATCAATCGGAAATGTATTCATCAAAAAGTTTATCTACTTTTGCAAAGTGTCAAAATCATGTACTATTTTTACACGCAATAACTGGCTGTGATACGACATCTGCATTTTACAGGAGGGGTAAAATAACAGTCTTCAAACTATTTGAGAAACAAAATTTAATTGAATGTGCTGAAGTTTTCAAAAATAGTAATTCTACTCGACAAGAAATTATTACTAACGGCATTCGCTTTCTTCTTTCTATGTACGGAGCTCCTAAAAAAACTACCTGCTTAGATAAGTATAGATATGCATGTTTCGTTAAAAACACCAAAAGTAAAAAACAAGTACAATTAGCTTGTCTTCCTCCAACCTCAGTTGCTGCTCATCAACATCTTTTTAGGGTATATTACCAAGTTCAAGTGTGGCTTGGTTATCAGCTAGACCCTACAGACTGGGGTTGGAAGTTGGTCAACAATTTATTAGAACCAGTGCACACTTTACTTCCACCTGCGCCGGAAAAACTGCTGAACTCGATTTTTTGCAACTGCAAAAAGGGATGCAGTGCTAAATGTGGTTGCAAAAAAGTCGGACTGTTCTGTTCTCCGGCATGTACACATTGTCAAGGCCGGTTGTACTATAATATTGAATCACCAACAGTAGAGGATCCGTTTGATTCCAACGAGGCAACATGCGATACATCGCTATTAATGCAGTTTACATCCACTCAGGATGAAGATGAAGAAGAACAAGAACAAGAAGAACAAGAACAAGAAGAACAAGAACAAGAAGATCAAGAAGAAGATTTTGAAAGTTACGACTCGGACGATTAAATTTCACTACTTTTTTTTAACTTAAATTGCTTTTATCTTTTCAATCTCTGCTAATATCCATTATTTTTCAATAGTTTCAAATTAAACAAGATCAAAACTGACCCGTGGAATAGGCCTACTGGGGAAACCACAAAAAAAAAAACGCGCTAAGTACACTACCTCATAGGTGGCGAGGAAACGTGTGCATATTATGACGATTACAACTTTAACAACTTTTTGAATCGTTATATCTCAAAAACGGTGGCTCGTAGAAAAAAAAGTATTAATTAATTTTTTGTAGAGAATTTTATGGTCTACAATTTTTGTCTGAAATATTTTTATGATAAAACTTACCGTTTTGCTGAAAATCGCGAAAAACTCATTTTTTTGACCTTTGACCTTGAATAAAATTTTTTCCTTACAGGGGAAAGATGGGGAACTTTCAAATTTTGTTTTTAATGATATTTCAAACAATCTTACCGATTTTCAGCTTGGTGGGAATTTAGGTAACTTCCAATGTCTAATTTGACCGGACTATAGATATTCAGCACCGCATGTAGATTTATAGTGCAATTCAATTGCCTTGTATTCATCAAGGCGTGGGTTTTCTGGGGTCTAATAAATAAAATTTTTACTGACCCTTTCTGTTTAAAGGTGCACGCACACTGAGGCGAATATGTATAATATTGTATCGATTAGGCCTTGATAAAAATCCACAGTAATAATTACTAATAACTACTAATACTATTATTGTAGTAACTATTACGTAAATAATATTAGAATGTAAAATTTTCACTCCGTATCGTGTTAAGATAATTGTCCGACGAAGATTGTCTCAAGTCAATCTTCTATGAATCTATTTCTAATATAAATTAAAACATATTTACCGCTTTCGCAAAGTTCAAATCTAACTGAAGATGTATGTTATAATAAACCACATTCTTCGCGAAGGGACTTCAAAATTACGCCTTGTCTTTGACGTGCTTATTTGTACCTCAGATGCATATTATTTAATAGAATTTCATAACGACCAAATACAAACTAAGTAGTGGCAAAGACCTTTTCAAATATATTCGGACATTGTTTGATGTGAACTTAACATAGTTTCTTCTCATCAAAGTTAATCCCAGAAACATTCTTCGTATAATGAAATGAACATCATATTGATCGGATATTAACTGTGATCGAAATATAAGAGCATCTAATTTTATCATATTTGAGGCAACTGGAAATGGCGAAAGAAAATATGCGTAATTGAAACAGAATGATGATATTTCAATGAGCATGGATTATAAGGTATCATCTTCTCCTGATATTGTTGTGTCTATTCTTAGAAGATTTTACCTGCAGAACTCCTAGACAGATAATATATTACAATGCTCATATAACTAAAGTTAATAATAGACTTTACTATGCAGACACTTATCTAAAAATCAAATATAGAAACGGTGGGCCGGCAATTGTTACATTAGACAACTAATTGAGACACCAAAAGGCTTCTCATAATTCTTATTACTTCTTTATACCTAGAAAGTATTGTGGTGATACCTTTTCGACCTCGAGATTTTTACAGTTTCAGTCTAACTACATCTTGATTATCGGCAATTTTAATTAAAATATTTAGTAGTATAGACCATGTAAATTTGCAAAGACATATTTTGTTGATTGATCACGTGTAATTTCTCTTGTACCAGTTGTAGCGAAAAAGCAGGAGACCTCTTCGGTGATGAAATAATTCTACACTGAGTAGTTAAACAATATTTATATTTGATGATTATTGTTAATAGTGCATATAAGTAAAGTGTGTTTGTAGATATGGAGCATGCTGTTCGATTCATGCCCTATTGGCCATATTAATCAACTGAATCTAGTGAAGTAAATACACTTCAACCAATAGGATATACCTAAACCACGTGTGCTGATGTTAGCATGAAAACGTTGGAAGTTTATGATCATAAACCGCTGTCATAGTTTAAAGTGGAAGTTATCATTTAAGAAGTGTACAAGTATTAACTTTTAATCCAACCTACCCAGCTGTACTACTGTCATTAAAGAAATCATTGAATCTCTCATAAATGCCAAGGCTCTTCAATAATTGTAAATTATTTTGGAAGCATTGTTGTATTATTAGCTTGTGTCGTTAATGGTGCTAGAGCACGTGACATGTAAAATCCATTGTAATCAGTATATCTAATTACAGATTAATATTTATTAAATAGAACTAAATCGTAAGATTGTTTTCGATATTATCATAACATCTTGTTACAGTTTATTTTTCTTGAACTTATGGTTTTGTTTATATCTAAAATTCTTTGTATTTTTTATATATACTGTCACTGAACGAATCAAACTAGTGTAAGTATAGGAATAACATAAATCATGGTACATATTTTTTTATTAATGTGTTTATATATTATATTTAGGTGGGTTATACTAGGTTAGCATTGATTTAGTGATCGATGCATTTCGTTGTGAATATAAGTTTAACACTGCCAAACTTCAACATATACAGATTGATTATTTATCGCTGTTCATTTTTCAAGATCCAACACCTTCAGCGCCGATCAATAGCCACAGAAGCATCGTATTTGACTTTCACTTTATGAGTCTAAGCAAGTCCAAAACTGACGTCATCGGCTTGAACCATTACAATTAGCCAATATATACAGATGTATTTACAATTGCAAGTTCGTCACTTAATATTGAGGTTTTTACTAAATAGGTATATAAAAAAAATACAAATAATATAACATCCTACTTAAAAATATTAAATTTACTTAGTAAATAACTATTTTATTAAACTATGGACAAAGTAATCTTCTCTACATATTTAAATAATTATGCCATTCTTAGGAACTGATGATTTTATTAATAGTAGAAATAGTTTACCTCCTAAAATATACATACAGTCGGATTCAAGAAAGATGATCCCTGCTTGACTAATACATGATTCTATAAAAGAATTATGTCTATATCCAAATAAGAAACAGTATCAACTTAAATAACAAGGATAGCATAGGCGAATGCATGTGTTTTCAGTGCGGTGCAACCATGGCATACGATTCATAGAATTTATTTGAGACAAAGACGGAGTGATTATATGCGCTGTATTATTTCATACACTTCCGTTTAGCGTTTTGGCTTTGACATTAACGCTTTGACATTTCTAGTAGTTTGATCGTTTGATTTCGTTTTACAATTTGTGTGTTGTTTGAATCTTTATTAAAGCAGAATGTCACGACGTGATAAAACATTACGGTCATAAGCTCAAGGACTCGTTTTAAATTTATTACAATATTTCGAGCAAGAGAAGGTTAATGGTGGTCCTCTAATATCCCTTACATCTGTACAACAGTTAAACATTGTGAGATTTAACATTTTGCAAATTCTAATGAATATCTTTTAGCGAGTAGCAGATGCATTGAAAGTAGGAGTATCTACAGTAACGGATTAAAGCCCGATCACTAAATAGTCCTGTTCTATCTAGTCCAGGGAAGAAAAGGCCTCATATAAAAACTAAAACAGACAATTTGGCAGAATGCTCTAAAATGAGTATCCGATCAGAGTAAGACCTTAAAAATGTTGAGTATTGAAGTAGTAATATCTTTAATTTTAGAAAAGCAAGTTACAGTACGAACTTTAAATGCAGAAATTGCTGAAAACCATATTTTATTGAGCAGAAGCAGTTTAAATCAGCATGAGTGGAAAGATCATTATTTCTGAAGTATTATTTAAAAAACATAAATTCTCCTTTTCAGAGAGAAGTGATATTTCTTGATGAGACTTGGATATTCTCCACGGGAAATCCGAGCCGGTCTTGGCAACACGATAATGTACAGAGTGTTCGTAAACCTGAGGGTTATGATGGCAAGCGTCATATTGTAGTACATGCTGGTTCAAAGTCGGGCTTTGTGGCAAGTGCTTCATTAGTGTTTGCATCCAAGTCACAACAGCTTTAATAGTGATGGACAATGCTCCTTATCATTCACAATTAGTAGAGAAACATCCTACATCAGCGTGGTGTAAGAAAGATATTGTTACATACTTGGCCAAACATAATATAACTTGTGATCCAACTCTATTCAAAAATGAGCTTCTAACGTTGGCTAAAAATTTGAAAAAAGAAAAACGGTATGTAATAGATGAATTACTACACAGTCATGGACATGAAGTATTGAGATTGCCTCCATACCATTGTGAGTTTAATGCTATCGAAATGATTTGGGCTCATGCCAAACAATACTATAATAAACATATTCGTAGAGATGGATATGGAGACGATAAAGTGAAGGCAATGTGGAAAGAATCGCTAGAGCAATGTACAGAAGAAATATGGCAAAACTGTATCAATCACACTGAGAAACTTATAAAAGACTGGTATGACAGCGAAAGCCGTATAAATTGTGAAATCGATGACTTTGTAATTAATGTTTGTGATTCTTCAAGCAGGAGTGATAGTGAAGACAGTGACACAAATGACATGTAAAAATATGTTTTAAATAGAAAATATAATGTTGTGTTTACATATAACGGGTCATCAAAATTGATTGTCATGGTCGCTCCTGTGATTCTGCGATAAGTTGTACACACCGAACCCAATAATAATGGAGGTAGATTTTACAAACTTTTTGTTGGCATGCTTGTTGATAATATTTTTTAGGTTAAAGTATGACATAGTTATTGTTTATAAAGTTATAACTCTAAAGCTAATTACACTTGTTTAAAACCTTATGAAAATAATTAATATAATTTGGTTTTTTAATTCAATTTATTTCAGAAAATTTGCAGTAATCATTTTTGTAAGAATTATATGTATCTTGTTTTTACAATACCTTTAATAGGTCTACATTCTGACAATGTTTGAAGATTCTAAAAATTACCTTATTTTTGCTATTAGAATCGCATGTAGTGTGGCCTAACATAAAATAGAATATATTGAATTATTGTCTTGGATATTATTCTTACATAAATGAAGATTATAATTAGTTTAGCAAAATTATTTTCTTTTTTAAATGCAACACAGATCTTATTTATTTGAAGTTCTCAGATAATATTGTAGTTTTCGTATTATCCTAACCATAATATTAACAAAGTTTGATAAATCCACTATGTGGTCATTAAATTATCTATTGAGTATTTATAGTTGAAAAAATGTAATCAATTATTTGTCAGTCTAAATGAACTTTTATTTTAAAACTGAGGTTAATAAACGTTCTTAATATTAAAATATTGACTTGAGAACAGCTGTGGAATTACTATATCTTTGTCCATACGAGTTCAATAAATGTTTAATTATTTCCCATATACTTCACAATATACTGGTGGACACACATTTTTTATAGAAATTTTCTATTTATACCTTGAAATATTGTCATGATACAAAAGCAAATTAAAAGTTTACATTACACTTAAAGAAAATATATACAGAAAATGTTATTATTGCATAAATTACAGTATGCTCTATATAAATATGTGATTAGTTATTCATGTGTTGCCATTGTACACTTTTTACTCATTAAATTAACTTTTGAAATAATATATTATGCGCCCCTTTTTATGTATTTTTAAGTATTTCCTACTATTTAATGAATTATTGTATCATAAGTGTATATAAATATTTGTTAATAAATTTATAAGAATAAAATATGGCTTCACATTTTATTTTAAAATGAAAACAAATTTAGAAAAAAGAAGTGAATTGTATCCAGTGCCATTCAAACCAGCATGTATTTCAATCTTCGTTAAAAGAAAGTAATACATTTTTATTAGTATTAGAGAGGTAATGTTCGCTCGAAATTCTTATGTATGTATAAGCCACAAATTAAAAGAAGTGTAAATAAAACTATTGTTATATAAAGAAAAAGACAAGATTTTATTTTTGAGAAACATCCAAAAGAGAATTAAAATAATCACTGAAAGCCAGTCGTACATTTTCTCCAATTACTGCTGAACTAAATTGTTATGTCCTTATTTTGCATGGAATCTATAAACTATATAATTATTAATTACCTTCAACTACACAGAAAAAGAACAGTAATAAGTTTATTATAAAATAGTTTAACAAAATATTAATGTAAAGACATTTTAAATGAACAATAGTCGATTCATATATTATATTTAAATAATCATGTGCCAAGCAGGAAATTATAACTAAAATTAAGTTTTAACTTAATTGCTTTGGGGAAAAAATCTTTGATTTGGTCATAGATTTGGTTTTACGTTTTTTCACATCCTTATATAATACTGAGATTTCATGGCTCTACCATTTCAGTTGTTACGGTTGTATTTAATTCATCTAATGTGTTTATATATTTTTTAAAAGTGTAGCTCGACAAGTATTTACTCTCTGCTTCGTATTTCAATACGTTGTAGAGATATAGAGAAAGCAAGCTGGACCAAATATTTTACACCTAAACAGTAAAATCCATCTCTTATATTTATAGGATGTAACTTTATTTCATGTAAAACATGTATATATATATATATATACATATAACAATTTCGATCACATTTATTTGATGTAAATAAATTGTATTTATTGTTTGTTTTGTACCCACATTACTTCTCAATGAAGTTCTATTATCATTTGTATTTTGGCATATGTTAAATTTAGTACATTAAAAGACTATTGAGTTTATATTATATATTTTTAATAAACGATGAAGGTGATTATCTAACGTAGTTATCTAATTATACATAACCTAAAATTAGATCGATCAATCTAACCGGAAAACGTAGATCGTCATCATTATAATTTCCATGTTCATTTCATAGTTTACAGTACTTATCATGATGGCGAAGTATTGATTTGAATCATACGATATTAAAAAATGGCAGGGATCATCTTTCTTGAATCCGACTGTACATAAAATATTTTTAAAACTATTTAGTATTTTTCTTATATTTGGTATAATCATTTCCATATTATAGGTGCTTACACATAAATACGATTAACAGTTACTCAGGACTCCAAGACATTTTGCTTTTTTAGTACCGACGCGTGGTGAGAAAGGTCAAGAAGCTTTAAGAAAACAAGATCAATTAGAGATACTCACTAACAATAAGCAATAGCAGAATCAGATATTGCATTCTGCATTAATTCATTAATTTGTTTTCATGTATAACAGTATTATCAATGTTAATATAGTAATTTTACGCATGATTTGATGAGCTTATTGTATACAGTTAAATAAAAGATCCACAAATGAACTTAAATATTTGTTTTTCCTTGTGAGCAATCATATAACACATTTTTTTGAGAACAAAATACAACATTTCTTTAATTACTTTCATTTTAATCAAATGCGCATGCTTAGCACACGATCTCTCTTAGTGTTGGGTGTCACACACCATAAAGTTTAGGAAAGGTTACATGAATTGGCAGTTTAACTACACCTTACAGAAAATATAATTCTTAATTGATTGGAATGCAATTTAGCTTTTGTACACTTGCATATTCGATACGGTCTAATTTCTTGGATTGTATCCTTTGAAATACTGAAAGCATGTGTGTTGAACTATTAATGTACTGCAATTATGCTGCCCGTGGCATTCAATTTTCCCATCTGCTACCATCATAAACTAAACAAAAGTGGAGATTACAATGGAAATGATTAGTTTTTAAATAAAAATTGGAAAAGGATTATTAAATATTAATAACCCAGCAGAGAAAAAAGAAAATGTGTTTGGAGAACGAGAATAGTATTGCCATCTTTATGAAAGAAGTTAATACGCTATATGATAATTATTGAGAAATAAAATTTCACACATAGATATACAGGATGAGTCATCTAAGCGGGTAAGGCCGATTATGCCTTTATGGGTAAAGATATTTCGAAGCGGTTTTTTCCTTGTGATAGCAGTTCATTAGGAGCACATTTTAAAAATATTTTGTATTATACAGAGTGTTCCATAACTTGGTGGCTAACCATAGTTATAGTTTTTTAAATGAAACACCCTATATATTATTGCATTTTTGTATTCCCCCTATAATTTTTAGTCAATGTTTAGTACTTTAAAAATGACTATTACGAGCTACTGTCGTTTTTTGATATGCTTTTGTTAGTTTTTGCAAAAAAGTCAATTTTTTCAGATGGAACTGGATTAAAATTAGATGACATGTTTTTGTATAAAATTCAATTTTTTTAAATGGAACATCCTGTATATTATTTCTTTTTTGAATTTCTTATTAAATTTCACATCAAAAACATGTATGACGTTAATACTTTAAAAGTGATTATTACTGAGCTATTGTCTCTTTTTGATACAATTTTGTCAGTACTATACTATACGAGTACTGCAAAAAATTGTGTCCATCTAATACGTCGTTTTCGAGAAATATAATTTTATACAAACATTGAATTTTTCAGAAAAATGGGAATTAGTCAAAAACTTTAGATTTTAGGCCTATACTATCTTATTACTTTTTGACTAAAAATTATACGGGGAATACAAAAATGCAATAATATATAGGATGTTCCATTTAAAAAATTATATCTATGGTTAGCCACTAAGTTATGGAACACTCCGTATAATACAAAATATTTTTAAAATGTGCTCCTAATGAACAGCTATCACAAGGAAAAAAAACCGCTTCGAAATATCTTTGCTCATAAAGACATAATCGGCCGCTTAGATGACTCACCCTGTATAACCATCTGCACAAGAATATTGCAAAAAGATTAGGGTAAAGGTAGAATAGACGCTAGTAAAGATTCCAGTCGTATTCCGATATGTACGCTTAAATACGTGAAGAAGGGATTTGATAGAAAGAGGAGAGAGAGAGAACATGACTAAAACTTTCTTAAAGAATTGATTAAAGAGGTTCCAAAAGAGCAAGGATACACAAAAAAACAACAATTCACTATAAATATTTGAGACTGTACTGTCAAGAAGAAGTACCAGGGTAGCAGAAATGCGGGAAGTCGAGTGGACTGATATTCTTGGTATGGTGTAAGATTGAGAAGATGCATGACTCATGTAGATCCCCGCCTTACACCGAAAGGTAAAAATGGGCAGCATTAAGAAGAAAATTACCATATAATATGTATATAGTAGTCTGGTACCATATGTTATGTGTAATACACAGTTGGTTTATGCAATTAATTATTTATGTGCAGAATTTGTATCAATACTTACCTGATATTGCAAACACGTAGAAACAGCTTGCTATAGTGACGTGTATGCAATGTTGACAAAATTTTATGTAACGGAGAACACCAGCTGGTAGGTCGAGGAGTCGAGCATCTAAAAAAGAACAGCAAATACATTAAATGCATTGTGAAATTATGAAAAGAAGGTTAGTATAAGGTGGAACTTGCAATTGAAGATATTCAAAATTCAATTCAATAACTGTTTTCTTCATGACGAAGCCTGAATTTTTAGTTTAGTTAGAATTCACGAATTTAAAGCGGCGCAATTACATATCTAAAAAGTATATGTAGGCATAAAACGACAAGATTTGTCGGGTGGCGATAATCTTTTGTTTAAAAAATTATGTACAGCAAAAATGAGCATAAAATATATCACCTTCTAGTGAATTTGATACCGAGTTATGGCCAAACTATTCGCATTTTTAACCTATGGCCATACTATGTAAATACAAAAAGAAAATATTCTCTACATAAAGAAAATATACAAATTCATTATTTACCAATCCTTCACAAAACTATCACTGGGTTTTAACATATTTCACACAGCTTTTGTACGTGTCCTACATACACGTATATTACAATTCATTTCGCCGACAAAACAGAACAGAAAACAGAATATTGCTTAGGTTAGACTTCCAAATCAAACACTCAGCATGTGGGGGAATACATTTTTGCTAAAAATTCAGCTTGGATGTTGGTTCCGATATACAGTAAGTAGCACATACTCTGTTTTCCTCTTATTGTGTATTACTGATAAATGCCTTTTGCGGAGTTTTGGTGTAGGCAAACAAATATAGTGCTGTAGATACTGTGTTTTGGCAAAAATTATCTCCGTAACTAAAATCGACACAGCCATTCTAGGTACCGAAAATGTCGCAAAATAAATACAGGGTGATTTATCTCCCAGGAGAAGGCAGATTGTGACTTTATGAGACAAGATATTTTAAAGTGTTTTTTCCCTTTGACAGCCACTCATTTGGAGCACGTTTTAAAATTATTTTGTGTTATACAAAGTGTTCCATAACTTGGTGACTAACCATAGTTATAGCTTTTATTACATTTCTGTTTTTCCCGTATAATTCTTAGTCAAAAAGTTATAAGATAGAATAGGCCTAAAATTTAATGTTTTCGACTTATTACTAGTTTTATGAAAAAATCAATGTTTTATAAAATTATATTATTCGGAAACGACGTATTTTATGGTAGTATTGTTAATAAGATGTCCTAATACACGCACTTTTTTCCAATTACACATTACATGAGCAAAAAACTGGATTAAAATTACATGATACATTTTTGTCTAAAAGTCGTAGAATGTATTCTTCTTATACGAGAGCTTGTATAATTCTATGGCAATTTTTTTTATGAATGTAGCGCGTGTTAGCTTGTTTGATTTTGATGTTGTACAATACGTGACTATTGACACTAGCTATATTCAATAAAATGACTATTGGCCAATGTCTGGTCCTCCGAGAGGTGCTATAACTAGCACATTTTTCATCCAGTGCATCCACACCAGCCTTGGTGTTTTTATAAAAATGAATTATTTCAGGCGTTTTGGTTGTCGGATTTGTGCTATCATCGGTACGTACGACACTATTGTTTTATCTGACTAGAATCCTAACAATGATGAACCTGCACGCGTTTTCTTTTTTGGTACAAATATATTCTTCAACAACCTCCATTGACGAATACCAATTATCGGCGGTAGTATGTCTGTTACTTCCAGTTATTGGCGTTGTCAAACGCAAAACAACTTCAGTGGGTTTGGATAGCTTGGGTGCGTTTTTTGGTTCATGTTTAGGTTTATCTTTGTTATTTCAAGATTTGGACTTCTATTCCATACTTCGCAGGCTTGCTTGGTATATACATTTTAATGCAGAAAGACCTATAAAGGTCACCAACATTTCATCAATGGTTACGCTATTATCTGGGCAACAGTTTATACATGAATTGTTTACAAATTTATTAAAAACATTCGAAATAGCAGGCAGTTTATTTGTTTTCATTCTGTCTTTTTTTGTAAGTGCATCATCAAATCCTAGCGCATTTAACACAGACAAAAACCGTGGGAGACTCATTGTCAGGCGCGGCTGGTGGGTACGTTTTGGGTTTTCACGTACATAGACAAGACTGATTCGTTTATTATCGGTGATATACTCCCGTATGCAGAGCGTATAACCGATAATAAACGAATCAGTCTTGTCTATGTACGTGAAACCCCAAAACGTACTCACCAGCCGCGCGCTCATTGTGGCTCTGAATATATCTCTTCTTGTACTATCAGCGACCCATACGGAACGAAGGCCTTCATGTCCTGATTTAAATAAACCCTGTAGATATAAAAGTCCAATAAAAGCTTTCAATTGGTCCATATCCATCGGTTGTATAAAACACCGACTTCCTCACTTTATTATATGTTTTATATTTTGCTTTCATTTGTACAATTCGTTGGTTAGTGTAAGTAAGTATTTCTTGTAAAACATCTTCAGTCATTATATACTCCCAAGCTTCCAGTCCAGATGTTGGTAGGTTGATTTTGGATGGACCAGCCAAACCTCTTGAGGTTCTTATGTTATTGTGGCCACGAACCTTTGCACGTGCAGGGCATATTTTAGCCTATTTTGTTCCATCTTTACCGGCTTAGATAACAAACTAGAAGATGAATCATCTTCTTCAGACTCCTCCTATATTTCGCTATCCGTTTCATTGTCACTCACCAGCAAATCGTCGATTTCTTCTGGGTCACTCTCATAGGCCTTCTCAAGTAGCCGACCTAAGTTGTTACCATCCATTTCGTCTTGGTTTTGAGAAATTCGATGTCATTATTATAAATTCTAAGATTAGTTTGTCGATCGAAACAGCAACAAAATTATGATGGCGGTTCCTAACCTTAAACTGCTCGGAAATTGTCGCGCAATTGCTACTCACGGGTCGTCATGACCCACTTTACCCTCAGCAGGCAAACCAGGTAATTCTATAAGTGATACGTTATTGGAATCCTGTAAGGGATAGTACAACTAGAGCATACTAGAGGGCAATTAGACGGAATAGATAGGAAATTTCCTGTAATTACGTTTAATTCATAATGTATACAATAGTAGAATTGTTAATTATCTTGTGAAATTAAGTAAATTGTTTTGATTAAATTTGATCCTTTGAAGGAAGCAATTCCTTTGAAGGAGTATTATGTTAAAAAAAATAATGATTAATGGTATTTACCTCTTTCAAATTACGTTAATGTTATTGATTTATTTTAAACTTCATGTTTCACTTTTGCATAAACATTGATTATGTTTTACTTTCCTATACGTAGTATAAGGAAGTATTGTGATGATGAAAATTTTTGACCTCGAGATTTTTGCAGATGTCCACGTTTTGAAGTCCCCTGATACCGAAAAAAAAAATGTCTCTCTCTCTCTCTCTCTCTCTCTCTCTCTCTCTAAAATCGGCAGACAGGAAAAAGTAATTTACTTCAATAAAAAAATCGAATTTTGCCAGTATTTCGTCATTGCAACTACCAAGTTTAAACAAATTTATAAAGAATTCATATGTACGTAAAATTTAATTCGAGAAAAATTTTATTAAGCAAGTTTTTTGAAATTCATACCGGAAGTACGTCTTTTACTCTTATCGAAAATCAGTTTTTTGCAAATACTTCGCAAGTCATGCCTTTTAGACGAATACATTACGAGTACAAAAGTATTTATAACTGAATTTTCAATATCTTTTGTGTAAAAGAAACTTCAAAATTCAGACCGGAAGTAACACTTTTACTCTTACCGAATAGCTATTTTTGCAAATATGACGTAAATTATGGATTCAGTATACATTTATCAAGAAAGCAAAAGTAATTAGAGCGAGATTTGCATTTTATAACATTTCTTAAGACAATAGAAGTACCGAGAAGAGCATTTTGAATATTTTTTGTATAAAAAAATTCTTAAAATTGTATGATCTGAAACACTCATGCGTATACGAAAGTGGTGTGGTGGACACATCTCATTTTTTCAGTCTACAATAATGTTTGTTTTATTTTACTTTAAAGTGCTTCATGAATATCTGTGTATAATATTTATATATAAAAATTGATAACTTTTTCTAATAAGCACGAAAGTATGTATATAAAACAGTACACCGCTTCAAGTGTACAGGAATCATAAATTATTTGGACATTGTTTCTGTTAGTTTATAATTATTTACTGATGAACCCCGAAAGATGAGATTGCTCTAATTAGCATTATATCGTTTTGATAATTTATTATTTACTTATTGGTATAGTAAATAAAATGTAAAACCGGAGTTACAAAAGTGTAAATATACACTAAAATTAGAAAATGATATACATTGTTTAAATAAAAACTTAATATTATAAAGTAGTATTTATTATTTTTATTATATAGGTATATAAAATATACAAGTTTTAGACTCATTTGATATATTTATTTAATACCTCTTATAATTTTGACGCACAACGTGATTGCTTCAAGGAGTTATTGTGTGATATTAGTATACTTACTTATATGAAATCGTCAGTAAAGAAAATCAGTATTGGACGGTTTTGGTGTATGTTGGCTTGCATAAGTTGTCGCTAGTTGACAGTTAACAGCGGAACGTGATAATAATTATATTATCACCAGAGAGCGGACACGAAAGGTTGATGACTCATCGCCCATGGGCGCAATATTGAAATGTTGTATTTTTAAAGAGGTTTTAATTTTATTAATATAATTATTATTGGATAACAAGTGGCTGGTGATCTACAAAATACAAAATACATTATTATTTACTCATTTTCTCTTCTGTAAGATTTGTTCTCTTTGAATGAAGTACATCCTTGTGGATAAAAAAACGTCCTTTCTACATCGCAACTGGTTATAGGTGCGTACTGGAAATATTCTTTTATTTCAGCGTATTTAGCAGTTAGATTTTGTGTCATTGTCCCCATACACAATTGCCGCAATGTTATTAAATCTGGATTTCTATTAAAAACTGCATCTAACTTTTGCCGAAGGCCATATCCGAAGTCACTTGGAATACTTTTGAAATTATTAATAGCCACATCTAATGTGGTTAATCTATCTTTTAATTTGAGATTTCCATTTTCAAAATATGTGATTAGTTTAGGCAAATTTCCGAAGTGTTCCTGAAGGAATATCAACTGATTTTTTCAATTTGGGATTTGTGTTAGTTCCTTGCACTCAGAAATACTTCGAGCATCGTCATTTAAACCTGTAACAAAATTTTGTAAACTATCGAAATTCTCTTCCATGTTCCCCATCTAGATATTTCTGGCAAGGGAGGCAGTGACAAGGATGGAAATTTTTCCCTGTATGCAGCTATTCTCGATAGTGCTTTTCTGAAAACTTTTTAAAAGCGGATACAAGTCTATCAATTTCCGGATACCTGTCTCTGATATATTCACAGATTCTGTGGAGAGCATGTGCTACACAAGTAATATGCAGCAGATAAGGATATGTTTCCTTTAATAGTCTGTCTGTTTTTAACATATATGCAGCACTGTCACTAAAAAATAAAAGTATTTTTGCCCTGGACTGTCGTCCGAATGATGCATTTTTTGGAAATTCTCGTCAATGGTTTTAGCAACTGTTTCCGCATCAACTGTATCTATAACTTTAGATGCAATTACAAATGCGTTATATAGAATAGTTGGATGAAGTACACCAGCTACAACATTTACCACACAGCATCAATATATCAACAGTTTCGTCGGCACTTATCCATAGGTACTGATTTGAAAGATGTCTTCTAATGCATTCTACTGTTTTCGTGAAGCACACTTAGAAACATAATAATTGCGTAATGTGGGTTTATCAGGAACATTTCGTCCAGTATATTTTTCAAGAAATGTTTAGAAAGTGGGATGTCAAGTTTCTTTAATGGGATATTAGCCGCCATTAAAGCTTCACAGAGTTCTTCGTTAAAATTGTCGGCTTTCAACGGGTTCAATTTCTGTGTATGTTTTAGCGATGCTAAGCGACTTTGATATTTTACAAACTCTGCAATAATTATAATTGACATACAATCAGTATATGACCTTTAATCCAAATTGCCATTGTTTTATGATGCCATATCATAGTAACATAAACAATGTTCTATATCTAAGTAAATGATAACTAAAAATGTATGCGTACGTTATTGAAGCTTAACAAAATCCAATGCACACTATTACAAAAATTACAGTCAAAACAATGAAAAAACGAAACTAACGTAAGTATGAATAAATATATACATATATAACGTTATTTATCTTTAAAGATTTATCTTGCCTTATTACGAACGATATCAGATAAAATTTAATATGCAACAAGGCAATAAAATAATTTTTTATCACTTATAGTGGTTATTTGCCTCAGCTTTCAGCTCGACAACTAATATCCACATTCGTGAAGAAAAATATAACTTTACTGCCTTGTTAAACAAATAACTATTGTTCAATGCTTACAAGACTAATAACAGGACAAAAATGACAGACATTGTAGAAATACTCATAATAAACCAACTTATTTTGTGGTAACTTCCTAAAATTTTACTCAACTACTTCTCAAATACCTTACAGTTCATATCTTCTGATTTGTCAATATAAGTGACCAAATATTCTACACCACTGTTGCTTTGGTTCAGCCCGTCAATTTTTTTATCACCAGCAGGTATGTTTCCAGTTTTAACCAAAAGATGCAACTTTATGTTTATTTTTAATGAAATTTTCTTTATACTACATTTTGGTAAAAAATTCTCATTTCTCTATGTCAGTTGTGAATTACTTATTTTTCGGAAAGAAGTAACCTTTTTTAAATAGCAACGGCCACGTTTCTTCGGTGGAGACATTAAGTTTTTATTTATACTCCGCATCACTTACATAATGTAGATATGTTTTAAATGCTAAATAAAAAGGTCAGTCCTTTTATTTACCTTCCTAAACAGCCAACCCTTTTGCTTAAAATATTTGTAATATCCGAAAAAAGTAAGTTCAAAAACATGTCAAAATATGTGTCAAATCAGTCAAATAACATAAGAACTGAACTTCAATTGGGCTGGAGTTAATTTACTCAAATTTTATACTTAAAATTTAATATTAAAATTTAATATTAAAAGTGGATATTATACTCAGAACATAAATAACCTATATGATTAATAAATAATTTAAAATGGTTTTTGATGTCACGTTCACTATTCAGGCGATCCGATATGCACGGCAATTACCATTTTATTTATTTCCAGGTAAAATCATTTACTCGTGACGTAACAAATCTGATCTGAACGAATTCGATTAGCAAATAAAACACATGTAATAAAAATCAGATTTATGTGCCCATGATACTCAAAATTTTATTATTTACTCTAAGAACCCTACACTTAAAATGTACAATCTTCTTCGTAAGCTTTATTCAAAAAAAGTTATCCTCAGTTATTTTTTGTTAATGACATTATTTCTGGAAAAGTTAAGGATACATCCTCATCTAAATCAAAATTATTTCGAGTACATTATAAATAATTTTACAATATTGGTGTGCTGTCAAAAGCATTTCATAACCCAAAAGTGGACGAGTAAATAAATCTACATTTACGCATATTACCCACAATTTAAAGAATACGGAAAGGTAAAGAATGATGAAACACGAGGCAATAAATCTTCAAAATTCAACATGAATAAATATTTAAATAACTCAGAACACTTCTTTGAAAGTTACTGTTATAGCCGGCGGTTATAGTGACAATACACTGTTATCTGTTATATGTATGTACAATTGCAAGAAGATAATTTGTCTTGTGGCTACCGTAGTATCAATAACTTAAAATAGATGCCTAGCTTTTAATATAGATACTTATTTCATATAAAAATAGGAGGATATATTATTTGCATTATATATTGGTTCTTTAAAGTTCACAATATGAAACCGGCTTAGGTTTCATAAAGTCTTTATTTTATTTTTTTAATTCGTAACAATTAAAATATAGAAACGTTTTAATGTAACAAACATGTAAGGTAAACATTGTACAAAGAATAAAAAAAATACTCTAAAATATTACGTATATAATAATTAACAATATAAATCGTTAAACAGAGTTGGATGTTAGAATTTCTAAGACTATTATTAAAATTTACTTTTTTTTTCAATAATATAATTATTAAGATTATGGGAATAAACTGTTTTATTTGAATTCCTGTCAAGATTTTGAGAGATTTTAGTGGGTGTGTTTGGTGCACTAAACAGTATCTAAGCAACCTTCATTATTAACGAAGTATGTTTCACTTATTACATTTAAAGCAATACCAAGTGGAGAGTTCAAGATTAGGTAATTTTAAGTAAATAATAATACTTTTGGGTACTCTGCCTATAATATTAATATCAATTGTCTAATTGGTTTTAATAGAGTATGTTCAGAAAAGCCATTTATGTACACATGGAATGGAAGAAGAGTTTATGTGTAATATGAGTGGATCGAAGAGAATATATTCTTTTAACAAAATCAATCCACAAACTTTGTGTTATAATAAATTTCAACATAATACTAATAATAAATTTGTAAAATACAGCTAGAATTATGTCTTTATTACATACTTGCATCGCTAAATATGTCTTTTATAAGCTTCTATTATAAAACGGTTACTATGCTTTATTTCCACAATATTGGATTTCTTAGCTTTCAGATATTCTTCTTTAAATATGCAATAAAATCAACTATGACTTTAGAATGAAACTAATCTACAATAACTCCGAAGTTGAACATATACATAACCAAAAAAATGCGAAAGCAAATACAAATGGCAATTACACATGTTCATAATTTATCCAAATTTCAATTGATAGCCCATCGGCAAGAACTGTTAAAACTATTCTGGACAGGTTCTTGAATTACGAGTTTTGAAGTACCGAGCATAGTACTAATAATTCTCAGAATTTGTAGTTTCAGAGCTGCATGGTCCGAAATTTTTTTTTAATGACATGTCTACTAGATTTAGAGCTACCCAGAACTGAAAGGCCTAACAAACCTATTATTTTCTGTACACTGAATTAGAAAGTGCTCGTATTCTTTTCTTTGTTAAAAGGAGATTCTATAAATGAGTTTTAGCTACTTTCCGAATATCTAGGCGTGTGCAATTATTTGTTTTGTCAATTTTGTTGGTAATTTGAAATAATTAATTACATAAGTCAGCCTAAATTGAAATTTACGACATGTAACATCGCCTATATTCAAATATTTGGAACGTTCAGGTTAAAAAGCAGTATAACCAACTTTAAATAAACTAAAATTCTAAGATGTGTGACAAAAAGCCTTTTAATAGCCAAAATTTAAAAGAATATATATAAAATTCACGATTCAGAAGACATTTTGTGCACTCGTTCTTTAAAAAACGCGGCCCATGCGGCTCGTTTTCTAAACTAAATTTCGTCTTCAAAAATAAGTAGGTACTAGGTAGGTTGTATTTTAATATACTTTAACGAAACAAGTGCACAAAGAAAGGCAGACTTCCGAGCGACAATAAAAAGAGGTTGTAAATCATCTCGACGCGACATAATGTCTGGAGTTTCTCCCAGTGTATTTCTAGACGACAACAAAGACGTGCTCATAAAGTCGTAAAGCAATAAATCACATGTACTGTGAAGAGACAGAATGTCTATCGAATGTTCTACAAACATCGAGAGGAAGATGGAGTTTACGCGAATGCTTCCAGATGTTTCGTATGTGTATATAAGGCGCCTGGGTCACCGATTGATGAATAATTCCGGAATAAGAAAGTCCTTAAGCAGTCGACGCGCGGAACATACCAAAGTAGAAATAAATATAAGGAATAAATGAATAGTTCTTTGAGTGGTAGTCGAAGATTAAACATAAATATAGTGTAATAAAGACATAAATATTACCGTGTGATATAAATAGTAGTAGTAAATAAATACCTGTGTTAATTTAAATCGTAGTAGTTTAAGTGTGATACATTAGTTTTATATTTTTATATTGTAATTAATTTTAAGTGTATGAATATACAGACTGTTTTAAATAAATAAATTGCACGAGTTGTTTATTGCGAACCCGAAAACTTTACAATACTATTATATGTTAGGTAATGCACAGTTACGTTGCATCTCAAGATGTATAAGTAATTGTCTTCTCTAGATTGAGTTATATATTTTTTCTACTTAAGATATACAAAATTTAATAAGAGAACTTTGCGACTCGGACGTCATGGACTTTTCTCCACAACACGACACTTTCTTGTCCAGAAGGGATATACGTAACACTTGGATAGGTTTAGTCATGACACGCTTTGCATATCCTTTTAGGCTCAGATTGTAACGAACATTTCATTGTTTAATTTTGATACTAGGTATATGAGATTTGACCGTTAGAGTAATGAAAATTAGGTACTGGAATGAGAAATGGAATCGAGTGGTAGAAAATTAATATTGCAGATTTCTGAATGACAGCGTACAAATCTTACTCAAAATATAATGGTGTAAAAAACTAAAGAACTATACGTTGAGGTACGAGGGCGTATTTTTATGTTATCTACCTAGCCATGAAACAAAACAGTGACGATGTCAAACAAATTATTGAAAAATTGCTGTCACTGTTAGAAGTAAATATGCTAAGTTGTGTTTAGTTTATGCTGTGTATAGAGATTTGAGACGGTCCATTTCTCGATAAAATGAGTGAAATTAAAGTTGAACATCGCAGCGTAATAAAGTTCCTGACAAAGGAAGGCAATGGTCGAAAAGCAATTCATGAAAGAATAGTTGCTATATATGGGGAAGATACACCATCTTATTTTCAAGTAAAATATTGGTCTAAACTCTTTCGATGGGGCTGAGAGTCAATCAATGATGACCCAAAGACGACCGGACGACCCCGTTGAAGCTCGAACTGAAAACATTGTGCGAAAATTCGAAAATTTGATACTGAAAGATCGGCGTGTAAAGATCTCTGTCATTGCCAATGAAGTCTGTATATCGGAAACAAGTGTTCTCAAAATTTTGCATGACGATGTGGATATGAAGAAGCTGTCTGCACGGTGGATACCCAGATTGCTTACACCTGAACAAAAACTGTGCACAAAAGAAGTTTCTCAAGAAAATTTGGTCAAGTTGGAAAAATTATTACCGGGATGAGACTTGGGTATATTACTGATGGGACCCTCCTACTAAACAAGAATCCATGCAGTGGGTTCATAAGGTCTCTCCACCACCAAAAAAGGCCAAGACACAATTTTCTGGAAAAAAACTGATGGCAACTGTTTTCTGGGATGCTGAAGGAGTTTTGCTTATTGAATATATGCCGAGAGGGTCTACCATAAATGGAGAGGCCTACGAAACACAATTAAAAATTTAAAAACTGCTTTGGAGGAAAAACGCCCGCATTCTTATCCACAAAAAAACTTGTTGCTGCACGACAATTGTCGGGTTGATAAGGCAAACAAAGTTCAGCAGATAATCAATGACTGTGGGTTTATAGAGTTAAGGCATCCACCTTATAGCCCCGACCTAGCTCCGTCAGACTTTTTCTTATTCAAAAATTTAAAAAAGCATCTCAGAGGAAAGCGTTTTGCTTCTGATGAAGAACTCAAAGAAGCTGTTGAAGAATATTTTGCGGGGTTATCGAAGCAATTTTTTTCTGAGGGTATGGGGCAACTGGAAAAAAGATGAAATAAATGTATTAGTGTTGAAGGGAGTTATGTAGAAAAATAAAAAATGTTTGTGCTTTTTTTCATGGCTAGGTAGATAACATAAAAATACGCCCTCGTAGTAGCAGATACCTTCTAGTAGTAATTTGAAGAAAGTAACATGTCATTCGTTACGTCACTGTTGGTATTATATATTCAAGAACTATTAAATCTTTTATTAACTCAGGGAATGATTCTGTACCGCGAGACTGAAGTTTTTGAATAATGCTAATGTAACATATCACCGATAGAACAAGTGCGGAAAGTGATAGAAAGAAGGATTAATAATCTACATCCATATGATATACCTGATCTATAACATTTTTCGTCAAATATTTTTTATCAAAGCTTGAAGCAGAATTTCTGATAAAGCGGATTTCTATTACTGCTTCGCTATATGTTTTGTAGTCAGTAAAATTCATTATTCTTTGTATATTTCTAATTTAACTAATAAACTTCTATTCCTAAAAATTGTATTAATATATACTTACTGCAATTCTTCTCATCATCCAAAAAGCTTGTTGACGATGTTAAGAAAGCTTTATGTCAAAAATGCTAAATTAAAGTGGAAGCACTTAAGTTTAAGCCTGCAACTGCAAGTAAAAAAGAATAGTACCTTTCACTTTTTTAAATTCCTGAAATTGCTAATGTTAATTTATTTTATACACATGTTTAAAAATCAGGACTATCACCAAAAATTAAACGAATTATGTGAGTATATTAATTAGTATACCCTAGCAACAAATTGTATATAAATATAGACAAACATGCATAACATTGGTACCATATAATGTAATTGTACTTTTTGTTTCAAATTACACCGATCAATTTTTACTCTATTACGTATTGTATATTCAAACATAAATATAGGACAACATGAATTATTGACCAATAATAACAGATGTCATTAACCTTCTCTATGAAACAAATTATCGCTTACATTAAATAAATATAAATTGCTGTTTTTTTTTCTAGGCAAGCGCGAGAGTCAGTGAGTACAAAGTTTATGATTATCGTGATTTCATATGAATGTAATAATTTTAACGGACAGTGAATAAAACTGAACATAGCACAACGAACATAACTTGCATAAGGTATAAATGAAAAATTAAGTCTTACATGTATATATATATACATATATGTACAGCATACACACATACATACACATGTCAGTGAACTGTTATGTATCTAAATTAAACACTGTATGTACAAACGAGTACATTAAAATTAAATTTCATGTACTGTGTGATGCATTTAACCTGACCACATCAAATACTTTCCTTATTGTCAACATTCCAGGAATTCTAACCCCTAATCTAATAGAATGTGATGTAAACTCATATATAGTCTAATTTTTAATGCCTGATATTTTTTGAATTTTGAATCTATCTCCGTGATTTTTAATATATTTCATATTTTGTAAAATAATAATACGTATTAGTTCATGTGAACAAACAAATGGTATAGACAAGTTAATGATATAAATATAAATATAAAAATTAAATAAATAAAATATAAATTTAAATATAAGCAACTAAAAGCGTAAAAGACAAAAATATAATGATAATAATACTTTGTTTGTTCCGGTTACCATTCGGTATGAGAAAAGTCATTGACATATTTATACATAAAAGCAGCATAACATTCATACACATAAAATAGCAAAAATTAAAGTTCGACTAAGTGGAGGTACTCATCCAAAGAGTAGCAGCCTTTTAAAGATAAATGTTTTTAATGTAATTTCTAATTTTCCGTATGGTATCAACTTATATCTGCTTGCTGATTTATTGTTATTGTTATTGTTATAGACATGCACATTCGACTATTCTCAATATAATCGCCTTGGTATCTCTAATAACAAGTGATTACGGGTACTAGATGTATAAAAACTACTTAGTGTAGTGTACTTATTCGCATTCTTCTTCGCATATAAATAGTAACTGAAATAAGTAAATGCAGGGCAGGGTCATTATGTGCATCTGGTGAATAGATCTCTACAATTTGTTCTCCAACTGACACCACTCTTTATTCAGTAAACTCTTTTTTGTAATTTAAAAACTCTCAGCTTATCACCCGAAACTCTCCAATTAATCGTACACTACGAAATGAGTGAGAGAAAAGTCGAAAAATAAAGCATTTTAATTAAAGAGGAATTTAATTCTTTCACCATTCGATTAAATAAGTAGCACAATGAAATCACCCTCTTAGATAATATCCCTGTATGTTCAATCCAACTGATTGTAATCAAACATTTCTCCTAAAAATCTCGTGGTATCCACCATAAGGATATTCTTCCCATCTATATAAACATCGACCTCTGACAATTAAGAACGAGGCTTTTGCTGACACAATAATTCTTCTTCTACTTCCCTAACTTCACCACTAACCTTACTCTTGAATTTGAACGCACCAACAACGACATGTCATTATAACGGATAATATAAAGAAGTGACCCAAGGATAATTCCGTGTGGCACACCCCATTTAAGTGTAGGGAACACTGGACCTTTTTCTTCTAAGTCTAGACAATGTGCCCTGTACGTCAAAAGACTCAAACCTTCGAAATGTCAAACCCCTAATACCGCAAAAATTCATTTTTTTCAATAACACTGAATGCTCGACCAGTTAAAGGCCATACTAAGATCAACAAACACCCGAACCCCACTATCGGGCCTCCTGCTTTACATCCTCCCTTCCTGAAACCAACTTGACAAGGATACAAAACTTTACACTTTTCTAAAAATACGATTAACTCCTTCTCGTACCTTTTCCAATACTTTCGGGAATGCACTTAAAACAGGCAAAAGGACTGGATCAACAAAAAAAACGAATTTGTATTTACCAACAATCATCAAAAATAATCACTCGCTGTGAAGTTAAGTAATCTGTTATTGTATTAAAGTAATTATTAAATATAGTATATTTAATATTATTTTATATCATATTAATGGCGGCTTATCCATAATTACTGTTTCATATCTTTTGTTGTTTGGGTAAGTTTAACGAAAAGCTCCAATCAATACATTTAAAATTATGTCATTTTTAAAACATTGTAGTAGTAGGTACGGTGGTATTTATGGATGAGCAAGATGCTTTTATTTTTGAAGCATGTTGAAAGAAACTTAGTGGATAGTTATACATATTCGTTGCAATCCTACATACAGTAATTTCGTTTCCAGAATACTTCTGACCTAGTTCTTTCAAACAAATTGTTTGTGCAACAACGAAATGGGATTGTGAATTATTTTGGATATAAAAATTGTATTTGCAATGACAAATGCAGTAGACGATCAATAGTTTTAAGGAAAGTCATCGTTGGAGATGTTTTGAAACAGACTAAGACAATCTCTAACAAATCAATTCGAAAATTAGCTACACAATCAGACCAATATATTTAATGAACTTTATTATTTCATTGCTAATTTTATTTGCTCCTTTAAAACTTATCTTATAGTACAAATAGAAGAATAATTAACTAATATTTAGTTTCATCTCTACGATATAATACTGACTAATAGCAAAGAGGAACACCACAAAACAGATACTGCCAATATGATTACCACCACATGTTGTGCACAATATGTTACTATTATTCGTACAATATTTTGGTAATAGATGAGTTAGTATAGTAGGAACCTATGGATTCGAAGTTTGCCTGGCCTAAAGATTTTTATCAGTTCCGTTTCCTGAAAAAGAAAATTTTTCTAAACTTGCTGCATTTATTCGAACAATTTCAAGCAGTTTTCATAGACGAAATATACAGGGTGAGTTAGTATAGTAGGAACCTTTGGATTCGAAGTTTGCCTGGCCTAAAGATTTTTATCAGTTCCGTTTCCTGAAAAAGAAAATTTTTCTAAACTTGCTGCATTCATTCGAACAATTTCAAGCAGTTTTCATAGACGAAATATACAGGGTGAGTTTTTTTATCTTGAGACAACGGAATATCTCTAAATGCATCAAATCAAAAAAAGATCTTAATAATATTTGTTATAATGTAGGGGGCTCACTGAATGGTGCTGAACTCGATCCCCCACCTCACCCCCCCAGATTGAGAGGGGGGACAACTTTGAAATCTTAAATGGGAACCCCTATTTTTTATTGCAGATTCGGATTCTACGCCATCAAGTATGTAGTTTTTGTTTGAAACTTCTTTTTCGATTCGTAACTTGTCATGTACTGAATAAAGTACGGTTTTGTATCGTTGAATAGCATTCCAATTTTATTGCGAATAAATAAATGTTTCGAAGTGGAGGGGCACAGTTTCGAGCACATGGCTTTTTGAAATATTAGTTTATGTTAAAATAAAAAAAACACAAAATCGTGTTTGCTTGCATCTCTTTTTTGTGTATTTTCTCTAGACATTCACACCATGTTTTTTGCGATTACACCGCAATCCGTAACGAATAGAAAAAAAAGTTTCAAACAAAACGTACATTCTTGATGGTGTAGAATCGGAATCTGCAATACAAAATGGGTGTTCCCATTTAAGATTTCAAAGTTGTCCCCCCTCCCACTCTGTAGGGGTAGGGTGGGATCGAGTTCGGCACCATTCAGTGAGCCCCCTACATTATAACAAATCTTATTTAGATACTTTTTTGATTTGATGCAGTGGTTTAGAGATATTCCGGTGTCTCAAGATAAAAAACTCACCCTTATAATCAGAGCACAGAAATTACAATGTATGCGTGCGAATGTCAAGAAACTTACTTCTACTTGCCTACCAAAAGGTGTTTATATCCAGATTTTCTTATTACTTGTCTCATCAAACACATGTAATAAATATTTACTATTAGTAGAATTTAGCAAAGCTATTCAATTATTTATTTGTAGATAATTATTATTATGCCGTATATGGCCTGTCATCAGACCAATTTTATCTAGCTCACATAACTGTGAGCTTGGAGATGGTAGGGAATGGTAGTGGTTTCTTTGTAGCATAGCAGTTTTTTGTTTAATTTAAAGATCGGTGTTTAATACTTTTCTCACCATTGTGAGCATTTTACTGCCTCCTGAATTAATGTGTAGAATGTGTTTGTGCGTGCTTCGAGAGCTCCATATGCATGGTAGATTTTGTGCGTAATTTTGCCAGTTATTCCTATTTGGTTGCTTTCGGCGGAAATGACAGATTAGAGAAGATGCTGCGGAATAACATTATACGACCATGTCAGAAATGAGAACATCAGAGATAGAATAGGGGTGAAGGAGACCAAGAAGAGTATGGAATTGGAATCCATCTCAAAGGAATAAACGAGGCAAACCAAGAAGGAGATGGATGGAAAATATAAAAGAAGAAATGAGGAAGAGCGGTCTACGGAAGGAAGAGTGGAACGATAGAGATAAATGGCGCTTAGGATGCGAGAATCGGGCATAACTGCAAAAACTCGCTCTATTCCTATTTGATTGGGATTATATTATTTTTGCTACTAATGCTGAGTAACTATGTATTCTTTTCGTTTCTGCAGTGTTAACAACACCTGGGTTGGCGATGTCTATTATTTGTGCTATCTTGGTCTCCTTATCATGGTTTACAATGACCGCCGGATCAGTAAGAATTGCTCTAGTAGAATTTTCGTTCGTTCCAAGTCTTTTCAAGAATTTCTGGATGATTATTTTAGCTATATTTTTTTATATTACTCATAAAATTTATATTTTTCTTTCATGGAGTATAAAATCCGTTGTTTAGTTTAAATATGAGTTTGGTGAATAAGTAACAGTTATAAATTTAATTAATGTAAAATGTTAAATAAAAATAAAATAAAATAAAAAATAATTTGGTGCACACCAATCTCTTTATATTATCTAATGTTTTAAAAACTAATTATTTTAATTAAATTAATAATAATGTGAAAATTAAAAGCACATATTAGTTTCCCTACTTAGTAATTCAGTCAATATGAGACCTACTCATAAACAATAATAAATCATTCCTTGATAGTAAATTGAAATATACTTCAGATATTAAAGATGATACGCTGTATTATAAATTTAACATTAGAAAAATTAGGATATTGTCTATGTATATAAAAATAAGCAAGACTAATCAAGTCAGGGACACTCAAATAATGATGGTAAACTATTGCTTTTTCCTCATTAAAGATTACAAACTATAATTAAAATTAAAAAGTATGTTAATGTATTATTTTGTAAATATATGTTTATATAATTGATTGAAGACGGAGATACGTGTTGAAACTCCATAATTTACAAGTAAAAAATTGAAATAAATTCAAATTGAGTTCAAAACAGTTTTATTCACTTCACTACAATTGTTTCACCCTACTAGGGCTGCATTAGGTGATGAATATTATAATATTCATCACCTAAGACCGTGGAATTACAAAAAAGGACGATGAGTGAAAATTACATTTCAGTAGTTTCAAAAGTAACACAACAATCGTCATTCAATAAAATATCTACATTTTGAATTTCAAAAAAAATCCTTCAATGATAATGGAGATATATGACCCGAAAGTCTTAGCTGGGACATCCTATATACCGGGTGTCTGTTTAAGCTCGGCCACCGGCCATATCTCGGCAACCGTTTATCGTATAACCTCGCGGAAAAAATCTTGATAGTAAAATAGATGACGGGAATTGCAACAGAAATATTTTTAAGTTTCCAAAATGATCGCAAGGAGGCGCAATTCTCAAGACGAATTAAAAATTCGATAATTTTTCATTAAATTCTGGATTAAGATAGATTAAAAAATTTACTACCAACATTTTTAGACGTTTCTATACAACTTTCATTTGAAACATTTTGATATAACTCCCATACGAAGGGGAGAGTGGAGGGGGGTATGTCTGCGTACAAAAGTAGGTATAACTTTCGTTTGCCCCAACGGATTTTAATGTTATTACTCACAATAAATAAATAAATTTATATTAAAAATTGTTTATTTTTTTTGGATTGTCTTCGTATGACTATATCTTCGTCAAGAAAAAAGGTAGCAACTTCCGGTTTTCATCATTCTCTTCAGTTTTTTATGTGCTTCAATATTACTATATTAAAAATATGCTGTTCCATTTAAAATTTTAAAGAAAAAACAAGTAATATACATACATTGAGAACAGTGCCCCCTGTTATTTTCTTTGAAAACCACGTCATTTCGTGCTACATGTCCTTCAATTTTCTGTAAGATTCTCTATCTAATGAGCCCAGAAACATTAAAATCCTTTTGTGCAAACCAAAATTATACCGACTTTTGTACGCAGACATACCCCGCTCCCCTCTTCCCTTCGTATGGGAGTTAGATAAAAAAGTTTCAAATGAAAGTTGTATAAAAAGTCTAAAAATTTTGTTAGAACATTTTTCAATGTATCTTAATCTAGAAGTTAATGAAAAATTATCGAATTTCTAATTTATCTTGAGAATTGCGCCCCCTTGCGATCATTTTGGAAACTTAAAAATATTTTAGTTGTAATTTCCGTCGTCCATTTTACTATCAAGATTTTTTCCGCGAGGTTGTACGATAAACGGTTGCCGAGATATGGCCGGTGGCCGAGCTTAAACATACACCCGGTATATATCTGTAGTTTCTAGCGTTTTCTATAAATATTTTGCTGTTGGACGAGCATTGTATTTGACTCTTAATTTAGTAATTCTCGATATCCTTTTTCCGAAGGCGCTTTATAAAACATATCCAAAAAAACTTTCAGAGGGTGAAGTTTGTTTCGACTACACTTTGGGATTTTCAATAACCCAAGCTCTATGCTAATGCTGGTATTTTAACTGACCTGAGAAATTGAGCTTTGTTTCGTGAATTAAGAATGTTAACTAAATTTTGTTACATTCTAATTTACTTTAATCTAACGTCATTATTTCATAAATATTGACATCGACCTAAATAATCTTGAATTGTCAGTCTTCTATCCAATCATCAACGTCTTTTTTTTCTATGAGTTTTCTATTTTTTATTCAAGTGAGTCGTGTAGATTTTCATAATATTTTTAGTACCCTTCATTTGGCCTTTCTTATTACCACCATGTGTTGCCGCCATAATTTGTATTATGTCTACGTTTATGCGGAGATAGGAGCATATCCAAATTTCTTACTCCGTCAAATCTAGTTAACCTGTAGAGTCTTCAGCAATACCTACAGATAGCTATTATTCTTAATTAAATTATTTCATTTACTCGTTATAATTCCCATGCAGAATAAGTTTAGTGCACAATGGTTCCTCTAACCATATTTTCATACATTTATCAAAAAAAAGTATCCTGAGATCAGATATTACGGCAATATATGCATATTCCCTTAATTAAAAAATCTTATAGAAATATATAGTATTTTAAATTGTTTATTCCAACAGTATTCTGTATATATCTAATACCAGATATATACAGAATGTTGTCAAAATAAAATTAAGTTATTAAATTCAAATTCAAACATTTCAATTAATATATCATATTCACCTTAGTATTTTATTTATGTACTCCTATGACATATAAACGCAAGCCATTCCTTCAATGCTTAATAGTTTTTAGTAATCTAGTTGTTAAAGGTTGCTTTAAGAACGGTTTGTTACTATATAAACAACAAAAGAGCGGCCGTAAAGACTTAACTAAAATAGGCAACGTAAATCTCTCTTTTATGCCCAAGTTGTTTACAATTACACAATTATAGTTTAATGTTAATCGACAATTTGAACTATTTGAAATCTGTATGCCACTAGCAGATGTAGACGACGTCTTCAATGATATTTCATAATTTCTAACACTAACACCAATTACTTCGATCGACTGCGAGGTTCAGCCACAAGCTCTTGAAATATTTGCTTAACAACTGTTAATTTTTCGTATAGAATCTTGAATATAGCTTGCAGGTACTGCTGCTTACTTCCACACTCCTTGTAGCTTGATCGTCAACATATTCATTATCAGCCATCAAATTCGCAGACGCGAGTCGAAAAGCGTGACCACTATATTAGTGTGGTGTCTCCAATACCAGTTAAAAAGCGATTTCCCATGGTACGCCTCCAGCAGTATGAATTCCCACAAGTTGAGAGATGCATTTATCATGTCGGTAACTCAAAACGCAACGCCTAATAATCAAATTTGCCAGCATCAATATCGCATATTTGCAGTACGAACTGAATGATTGAAAATCGTAACCCCCATCTGTGACTATAAACGTCGTAACGTACAATTTTAGCTATCTTGCTATAAATGACATGCTTCGCAGTATCTTTTACATCTTCAATAGAAAGAAGCGTCAATTCTTGTTTCCTACACAATCCATATATTCCGAAGGAGATCAGCTACATTAATGCAACATACCAGGGAAAAACGCCAATCCATTTAGAATTGTAACGTTCCTTTGCAGCAGATGTATTTCATGTAGCGCCTGCCTAATTTGTTCACCACTTAGAGCTTTAGAGTTTTTGGGAATGTAGCCCTCAGATATCTTTTCAACAACGCACGTCCTTGACAGATCTTAATAAAATTATTATTCAAAGCAATATAACAATAAAGTCACTCACTGCAGATACTCCAAAGGAAAAGAAAGAATGTGACAACTCCCGAACATAAGCCAGAATTATTTGTTCATTAACGCCCGTCACATTCTTCATGTGTCACCAACCCACAAACTCAGCATACCCTTTGTCATACCTCCTGGGGTATTTTTGGTACAACACTGTCGAGATGGCTTGCTTTATGGCTGTTCTGACATCTTCAGGAATATCTGCATTGCTTATTGATACCATTCCTTTCAAACTATTTTTTGAGTCAAACGTTGAACAAATAAAATTGGAAATATTCTTTTGCCTTTGCTGCCTTACCAGTATAATTCGACCCTCTTTTATATCTCGTCACACAAACTCGGCAGTAAAAGCTGCTTACTATAAAACATTATTTTATTTTGCAAATAAAACAAACACATTAGTAACATTAATGTGTTTATTTCGAGATCTATATCATATATTCGTGCAGAAGCTGCTTGGATATGTTCTAGTAAATAGCCTCAAATTGAAAACAAAAATCAGATATGGAAATAACTTCTATTATCTGTGACTTACTTACGGATGTAAGGATGTTATCTTAAGAAAACTGAATTACTAAACAATAAGATAGTAATAAAATTATGAAAATAATAATGAACACGACAATATAAAAATATTATTACATGTAGCACCAAAGATATAAATATCCAAGATTGGGTAGGTTCAAATCACTAATGAAAGTATTGTATTTCACTGATGCGAAAGTTTGTGACAATGACGGCTAGACAGCCAAGCTCGCATCGCCCATCGAAGAAACAGGGACACACTTAACACGTCTTTGTCACTTCCGTTAGGTCTGTATCAGGAGAGTGCCCCGTCTTGCTACTGAATATATATCAAAAACGTAAAAGAGCGCGAATTTCCAACAACAATTTGAGGCTCTTTAATATCAACCCAGTATATTTTTGCGTCTCTTTATTACGATTGATACAACTTGACTCCATTACTATGCACCAGAACTGAAACAGTAATTTGAGCAGTGGAGGTACCGTGACAGATGAGGCCAAGATGCCTGGAGAGGTATAGGAACAAATTTTGGCATTCGGATATAACAATTCTCATCTCGTCAAATTATCAACTGGTCGTATTATGCTGGCCGCCTGGAGAAATTAAAAGTTACCATTACTGAATAATGATCCAATTCAATGGTTTGAAAAAATATGCTATTCCATCATTACAACGTTACGTCACCTACCATTGACATACTTCAGGAAAAACTACGATTACCCATTCTTCCCTAATTGTCCAATTCGCCGGTTCTAGCCTCTTCAGCATATCAGTTGTCTCAAAATTGAAGAGTCTGACGAGGAAGTTATTAAAGAATTTTAGATGTATTTTACCAGCTTCATGCTGATAATTATATAAATATAGTATAATGGCACTACAGTACCACTGGTCTTTATTTTGAAAGATAAAAAGAAACGGTTAGCGTAATTCAAGTGGTCCTCTTTAAGTCTCACCTCTGAAATCATCTTCTAGTTTGTCTATCTTCCGTTATAAGGTTATCATTTAACTCAATTTTCTTAATATTAAATGCGCATCACAATCCTCTTCCGAATATATATCCTCTAAAATATACTGGTTTACATATATGTATTCTCATTGTGTCACCTATTATTGCTGATTCGGCAAAACGTTCGAGTCATCCACCTCGTAATAAAGAATTTGTGTAATTCGTGCGTATTTCTTTTTCACTTTCATTATACACGAGAATATTATTCGCCGTATCTTTGTATATCGATCGAGGAAAGCCTATTCACAACAACTTCCAACTGAGTTCATTTGCCTCAGATTCAACAGAAAGGCGTATATGAATTGTATGAATTGACTAAGATCACAGAGTTTATATATTTCACACATATTAATGTCATCATTACATTTAATGTGGTAATTTGTTCATTATTTAATATAAATATATAAAATCGATGTATTCCTTTTATATAATTTATATACTTCTACGGAAAAGGGAATGCACATTAGTGTATGTATCAGGTGGTAACAGGCGATGTCATGTATAGGTCATGTAGGAACACATGGGTCACCGCACTCTGGAAGAGCAATTCGTGAGGGTCTAGGCTATAACTACTATTGGTATTGATTGGTATATTAGTAAATAATTATCTTAACACTTCATAACTTGAAACTCAAAGTAATTATAATCATTTTAAGCAACAAAGCTTATACTAAATTGCATTTACCCTAGCCAATAAATAAAAAAATTACTCATATCGAATATTTATCCAATGTACTTTGTAGGGCAATTACAATGTGCCATCACGTATGGATTGTGGGTTATACAATCAAATACATCGACAATTTTTATATGTTTATAGTGACAGAGCAATTTTCTAGCTGTAATATATAAATATCAAAAAACAGTGATGTAATAATAATAAAAGACCAAATAATAAATGTAGTGTTAGAAGACCATCTACTGACTTTCAAGTACTTCTGTATTCTTTAGAAATTTTTTTAGAAGTAATAGCTTACGAGATATTGGTAAAACTAGACTTTTTCACTAAAATAAACTATTACTACCGATTTCACTGAAAATCTATTCAGATTTCAAGAGAAAGATTATGTTCGTAAATATAAAATTTGTTAATAATATCTGTAGCCGTTTTGCCGCATCGTGCTGCACACTTACAGAGTTAGAGAGAAATAAAGAGAGATGTTGGCAAAAACCACTTTTGCAGTATCAGGACATCTGCATCATCTAGACATCGGCATCTGCAAAAATTTCGAGGGAAAAAAATTTCATTTCATAAAAAGTAAAAAAGGTAAAAGTAGGCAGAAGGAGGGAAACTATCTAACGAATGACAAGTCATATAACATGTATCTACCTGCTACTTCTTCGATAACATCCAAACAACTATAAAAAATAAGGTGTGGCCACCACACGACTTTCTTATACGTATGAGCGTTTCAAATTATAGAATTTTAAAAAAATATATATAAAAATTATTCATAATCCTATTTTAAGTTATTCTATTCTCTTAATAAGTCTCTATAAAATGCATACTTTGCAAGATATAAAAAAAATGAGGTGTGGCCACCACACGACTTTCTTATACGTATGAGCGTTTCAAATAATAGAATTTTAAGAATTTTTTTATACAAAAATTATTCAAAATCCTATTCTAAGTACTTCTATTCTCTTAATAAATCTCTATAGAATGCATACTTTGCAAGATATTATCAAAAAAGTGCTACTCGCTAAGAGTAAAAGTGCTACTTCCGGTCCGAATCTTGAAATTTCATATATACAAAAAATATTGCAAATTCAGTTCTAAATACTTTTGTACTGTTGATAAATATATATAGAATGCGTAACTTACGACATATTTGCAAAAAATCGTTATCCGATAAGAGTAAAAGTGGTACTTCCGGTCTGAATTTTGAAATTTCTTTTATACAAAAGATATTGAAAATTATGTTTTAAATACTTTTATACCCTTAACGTACTTGTATAAAAAGCATGACTTGCGAAATATTCGCAAAAAACTGATTTTCGATAAGAGTAAAAGACCTACTTCCGGTAGGAATTTCGAAAAACTTTTTAAATAAAATTATTTTCAATTTCAATTCTAAGTATATATGAATTCTTTATAAATTTGTTTAAACTTAATAGTTGACGAAATATTGTCAAAATTCGATTTTTTCGCTGAAGTAAACTGCTACTTCCGGTCTACCGATTTTACTGAAAAACTAATCAGATCTCAAGAGGGAGATTATACACGTAAATACAAAATTTGGAATTGATATCTACAGCGGTTTGACCGCTATCGTGGTCACACACACACACACAGACACACAGACACACAGACACACAGACACACACACACACACACAGACACACAGACATTTTTTAAAAACCACTTTTTTGGTATCAGGGGACTTCAAAACGTGGACATCTGCAAAAATCTCGAGGTCGAAAATTTTCATCATCACAATACTTCCTTATACTACGTATAAGAAAGTAAAAAGTGCTTCTCGCTAAGAGTAAAAGTGCTACTTCCGGTCTGAATTTTTAAATTTCATTTATACAAAAAACATTGCAAATCTAACTCTAAATACTTTTGTACTCTTGATAAATATATACAAAATGCATAATTTACGACATATTTGCAAAAAATCGTTATTCAGTAAGACTAAAAGTGTTACTTCCGGTCCGAGTTTTGAAATTTTTTTTATACAAAAGATATTTGAAATTATGTTTTAAATACTTTTGTTCTCATAATGTACCTGCCTACAAAGCATGACTTGCGAGATATTCGCAAAAAACTGATTTTCGGTAATGGTAAAAGACCTACTTCCGGTAGAAATTTCGAAAAACTTTTTTAGCACAATTTTTCTCAAATTTAATTTTTAAATTCGATTTTTTCACTGAAGTAAACTACTACTTCCGGTCTACCGATTTTACTGAAAACTAATCAGATCTCAAGAGGGAGATTATACACGTAAATACAAAATTTGGAATAGGTATCTACAGCGGTTTGACGGCTATCGTGGTCACACACACACACACACACACACAGAGAGAGAGAGAGATACGCACACATAGATACACAGAATTTTTTTAAAAACGACTTTCTTGGTATCAGATGACTTCAAAACGTGGACATCTGCAAAAATGTTGAGGTCGAAAATTTTCGTCATCACAATACTTCCTTATACTACGTATAAGAAAGTAATAAGGAAAATATACATAAATAAAAGATACTTTTTAAAATATAAAAGATATGTTATAAATATGGTTCAGTGTTCACGCAATAATTTTTTTCTTACAAATGTGGCCCACGAGACGAATGCAAATTATTTATTGCAAAATAATGTTAAAAACATGAGATTTGAAACAGTAAATTTTGAAGGTACGAGATGTGAACATACATCTATCTCCTTTACTTTCTTTTGTTTTGAGGTCCCCTGATACCAAAAAAGTGGTTTTTAAAAAATGTCTGTGTGTCTCTCTCTGTGTGTGTGTGTCTGTCTGTCTCTGTGTGTGTGACCACGATAGCGGCCAAACCGCTGTAGATATCAATTCCAAATTTTGTATTTGCGAATATAATCTCCCTCTTGAGATCTGATTAGTTTTTCAGTAAAATCGGTAGACCAGAAGTAGCAGTTTACTTCAGCGAAAAAATCGAGTTTTGCCAATATTTCGTCAACTACTAAGTTTAAACAAATTTATAAAGAATTCATATATACTTAAATTGAAAATTGAGAATAATTTTATTTAAAAAGTTTTCCGATATTCCTACCGGAAGTAGGTCTTTTACTCTTATCGAAAATCAGTTTTTTGCGAATATTTCGCAAGCCATGCTTTTTAGACAAGTACGTTGCGGATATAAAAGAATTTAAAACATAATTTTCAATATCTTTTGTATAAAAAAAAATTCAAAATTCAGACCGGAAGTACCACTTTTAATCTTATCGAATAGCGATTTTTTGCAAATATGTCGTAAGATATGCATTCTATATAAATTTATCAAGAGTACAAAAGCATTTAGAACTAGATTTGCAATATTCTTTGTATATATGAAATTTCAAAATTCGGACCGGAAGTAGCAGTTTTACTCTTAGCGAGGAGCACTTTTTTGATAATATCTTGCAAAGTATGCATTCTATAGAGATTTATCAAGAGAATAGTAGTACGTAGAATAGGATTTTGAATAATTTTTGTAAAAAAAATTCTTAAAATTTTATAATTTGAAACGCTCATACGTATAAGAAAGTCGTGTGGAGGCCAAACCTCATTTTTGTAAAAGATTATCATACCAAATCTATATATATCTATAAAATCAGAAACAAATAATCATATTTATAAAGACATGGCCAACTATGATTGTTATTTAAAAAAAAACATAAGTTTATATTTTGATAATTCAGTTGGACACGAATTTTTGATATAGATTATTAAATTCTACGTAAAATTACTATAAGTTACCGTTTCTAGTTTTGTTCTATCTTTAATGGTTACGAAGATATTGTATAATTAAAAATTTTGGTAATTTTCAATTTGTTCAATATCTTCAAAAGTTGACAACAAATGTTAAATCTGAAAATACTATCAAATACTGCTCAAATTCCTTAACAACTGTGCTACTTTAACAGATCCTATAACTACAATATTAACAAAGTTACCCATATCTGATACACCAAATAAAATGGACAAAATAGACTATAAAACAAAAAAATTAAATATAGTAGAATATGCAGCACAATCGACAGATTGCTTCTTCATTGTCGATTGGCTCTAAGACCATAAAACACGAAAGTGTTATCAATAATTTTATCAGTTCATCTTATAGCCTATTTAATTTGCCTTTTAAATTATTAAAAGCGTCGTTTTTATTAAAAGACATCTAAATACAGGGTGAGTCATCTCCGCGGGTAAGGCCGATTGTGCCTTTACGAGTAAAGATATTTTGAGGCGTTTTTTTTAATTGTGATAGCTGCTTATTAGGAGCACATTTTAAAAATATTTTTTGTTATACAAAGTGGTCCATAACTTGGTGGCTGACCACAGTTATAGTTTTTTAAATGGAACATCTTATATTATTACAATTTTGTATTCCCCGTACAATTCTTAGGTAAAAAGTTATATATAAGATACTATAGGCCTAAAATTTAAAGTTTTCAACTTATTGCCATTTTTCTGAAACATTCCATGTTTTTATAAAATTATATTTCTCGAAAAAGACGTATTAGAAGGACACAATTTTTGGTAGAGTTGTTCATAATAAACATAACATATTTTTGTCAAAAAGTGCTTTTTTTAAATGCAATAGCCTGCATATCGGTTCATTTTTCGATTGCTTACTAAATTTCGTACCAAATAGATGTAGAACGTTATTGTTTTAAAAGTGACCATTACTGAGCTATTGTCTGATGTAATTTTGACAACTTTAAGTTTTTATTTGAATACGGTATAGTAAGCCATGATGTTTTTCCACGAAATTGATAATTAAATGGATGACATTTAATAAGTTGCTTTTCAGTTGACAGACCTGATTTTATAATGAATTTTTCTAAAAATAAGCTTAGAGATACGATTTTTGTATGTATTGGGGTAATGACATCTTATTTACAATGCAGTACAGCTGCAAATGGTGGTATGTCATCTTGATGGTTTTGCGTTATTGTTTCTATCTCCAAGGATATCCCACCTTATTCCCTGGCTAGATCGTACTGGCGATGACCAACGAGCCTAAAACACATGTCTTCGGTTGCTCTACATCGGAATGTACCCAAAATTTCTTGTTTTTTAAGTATCCGCAATAATTCCCTCCTTTACTTTTCCTGGGTTTGGTAAGGCACACGACGATGTTCGTTAGAAGCTGCAAATAGTGGCCTGTCATCCTGATGGCCATCCGTTATTGTTTCTATCTCGAAGGGTATCCCTCCATATTCCTTGGCTACACCGTACTCACGATGACCAACGAGTCTGAAACACGTGTCTGCGGTTGCTCTACAGCAGAATGTTCTCAATATTATCCGCTTTCTTATATGTATATATAGATATACAGGAAGAGTCATCTCCAAGGGAAGCGGTGACTTTATGAGAAAAGATAATTCGAAGCAGTTTTCTTCTTATGATAGCCACTCATTAAGAGCACCTTTTAAAATTAGTTTGTGTTATATAGAGTGTTCCATAACATGGTGGCTGACCATAGTTTTAGTTTTTTAAACGGAACACCCAATATATTATTACATTTTTGTACTTCCCATATAAATCATAGCCAAAAAATTATAAGACAGTATATGCCTAAAAGTTAAAGTTTTCGACTTTACCTTTTTTTTAAAAAATTCAATGGTTTTATAAAATTATATTTCTCGATAAAGACGTATTAGATGGACACAATTTTTGGTAGCGTTGTTCATAATAAAATGTCCTAGTACAAACATATTTTATTAGTTGCAATTACTAATTGAATGTCCAGAACGCTGGATTATACTTACATGACATATTTTTGTCTAGAAGTGTTTTTTTTTGATGGAACACCTGTATATCGGTTCATTTTTGAACTGTTTACTCAACTTCGCACCAAAAACATGTAAGACATTATTACTGAGCTATTGCCGTTTTTTTTATATGATTTTGCTAACTTTATGTTTTTTATTTTAATATGGTCTTTTGTACTGAAGGAATGTCAAATGAATTATTTATTAGCACAAAGAGATTAAGAGCAGCGTTACCCTGACAAAAGAAGTCCCAAAGCAAATACCTTTAGAAGAGTAATGAATGCTTTCATTACTAGTAGTAGTACTGGTAATTCAAACCCAAGGAAACTTAAATATATGGATAATGATGAAAATCAATTAACAAGTATTATGGCATCAAGAAAAAACCAACACGTCAGTACGCATGAAAGAAGTAAACCAATCTTTGCAAGGGCCTTAAAATGAAATAAAAATCATCCGTAATGAATACATTTAAATATTGAGTTACGCACCCATCAAGTTAGAAGAGTGTTCTGCCAATGGACAATAATTAAATGAATGCCCGGGCTATTCTTTTTGATAATGTGTTGTTTGCGAATGAAGCTGGTTTCCTTAGTAACGGATTAGTTAACAAAAGACATTTTCATTACTATTTAAATGAAAACCCTTACTTCACTAATAAATAGATCATCAGCATAGGTGGAGCATAAATGTCTGGCGAGGCAATCTTGGTGATTGGATGATAGGCCCGCATTTATTTGAAGGTAGTATTAACGAAGAAGCTTATTAGTAATTTCCATCAAGCAATTTAGTGGAATTATTGGAGGATGTTCCATTAAATTTACGGAGAGATGTAGATACAACAAGAAGGCGAATCCCTACATTCTATGGTACAGACACAAAATAATTTAAAGAAATGTTTCCAACGAAGTGACTAGCCTTGGAGGCTGACTAGCCTGCTGAGTCTTTAGACATCACAAAATGAGTTTCTTTTTATAGACATCAGTAAAAGAACAAATATACAGTATACCTTTAATCCCAAAAAAAGTTATGACGGAACGCCTTATTAATGTGGATTTATCATTCGGAAGCATATTTAAAAACTTTTAAAAGTAAATTTGGACACTCTAATTTTTACCTATTTTAATGTTCAAATTAATTGTTATTTTATAACTTTTGTTCCAGCAATTACTCATCCATTTCTGTTTCTACATCTACTACTAATTTGTTTGGTTTTGAAATTTGTTTATTTTGCCATATATGACATATTCTTTGAATTATGTTTCTGTATTGTAAATAAGATATATTCAATTTTTTTGTCATTATCCCAATACATATAAAAATCATATATCTAAGCTCTTTTTAGAAAAATTATAAAATCATGCTTGACAATTGAAAACCAACTTATTAATTAATTAATTAATTAATTAGTGTCATCCATTCAACTGCCTATTTCGCGTCAAATATCATGGCTTCCTTACTCTACCATATATAAATAAAAAAAATTGCAAAATTATATCAAAAAACGACAATAGCTCAGTAATGGTCATTTTAAAAGTATGTCTTACATATTTTTGGTGGGAAATTTAGTAAGCATACGAAGTTTTCCATTTACAAAAAGTCACATTTAAACAAAAATGTGTCGCGTAAATTTAATCCAGATTCTACAATTTCAATTATTAATTACAAAAAAATAAAATATATTTGTTATAGGACCTTTTATTATGAACAACGCTACCAAAAATTGTTTCCATCTAATATGTAGTTTGCGAGAAATACAATTTTATAAAAATATTGAATTTTTCAGAAAAATGATAAATCGAAACCCTGAAAATTTTAGGCCTATAGTATCTTATAATTTATATAATACTAAGAATTATACGGGGAATACAAATATGTAATAATATATGGGGTGTTTCATTTAAAAAAACTATAACTATGGTCAACCACCAAGTTATTTAATTTTCAAGAAAAATGGTAATAACACGAAAACCTTAAATTTTACACTCACCACTTTTTGACTGAAAATTATACTCGGAACACAAAAATGTAAAAATATACATGGTGTTCCATTTAAAGCTATAACTACGGTCAGCTGCCAAGTTATGGAACACTGCGTATAATACAAAATAATTTTAGGGGGTGCCAATAAGTGGCTATCACAGGAAAAAAACCGCTTCGAAATATCTTTTCTCATAAAGTTACAATTTGCCTTCCCCGCGGAGATGACACACACTGTATATATATACAATATTCGGCAGGACGTTCACAGTTTACAAGAATTGATGACAAAAACAGCGGGGAAAAGTTAGAGTACCCCAAGGCACGATTCTAGAAGCAATTCTGTTTTCAATATATATCAATGATATTTTTGATACACATAATATTGAGGTTAATATATTTAGTTTTGATGATACTATCTTGCTTTTCACAGCTAGCGCGAATGCAACTTAATTTAAAAATGGTGAATGTTACTTTTATAACAATATATTAACTATTTATAACAATTTTAGAGATAGCGACATATTTATCTCGTTATACTTACTAGGTTTCTTACTAAGTAATTTATATCTGAGAATAATAAAAAGGAACATAAAGATATATGTAGTTAAATGTTAAAGTAAACCGCCAAAAAAAAATAAAGTTGCAAAAACGAACATATTGTAAGAAAAATGGGAAAAACTGAAGATGAAAGGGAAAAAAATTATTGCAATAGTAGAACAGAAATTACAGCCAGCAAAATCCAAAAGAAATAGGAAAAATATGGAAAAACTTTCTCACAGAAAAATTTTAACATGAAAAACAAATTATACCAATAAGAGAAAACTCTGCGGATTAAGGAAATTAGTATAGTAGAAACAGTAGTCAGCATAAGAGCAATAAAAGTAGGAAAGCGGGAAGAGAGTCCCGTATAGAGTCAGAAATAATAAAATATCTAAGAGAAGACGTAACATAACAACGAAACTGCAGAAAAAAGTTTGGATTATTAAAAAAACACAAAAAATTATCAACAACATAGTAGCCCTATACAAGAATAATAGAAAACATGTTGAGACATTTTATGGACAACGAATTGGAAGATGAACAACCAGCTTTCAAACCAGAAAAACAGGCAAACGATAATGAACTCAGAAATATTATAGAAAGAATGAAGGAAGCTATTTCATACTAATATTTATTACTCCAAAAAAAATCCTTGATAAATAGGAAGGAACATAATTACGAAATGTTTGAACGCAATGAGGGTCCTAGCAAAATTAGTATAAGTAGAGAGCATAATCTAGGAGTAGAAAGAGAAAAGTAGCAATGAAAATATATAAAGAAATTTGGAATAAACAAAGAAAAAAACTGAAGATAATAACAATAAATAGAAAAAAAGATTAGAGTTAATACGACCTACAACTACCTGGGAAGCATATTTATGGATGATAAAAAAAAGGAGATGGAATTGGCATATTCTACGCATTACACAAGATACTAGAACCGAGAGTCAGTAAGGATAGTAATAATACTATATATATATCTAATAATATATACCGCGAAAGTTAGACATTACAAAAGAAACACAATAGAAAGATAAATACATGGAAATATGACACCAATGAAAAATAGATGGGAAGAAAAAGGGATAGAATCTCGGATAGAATATAAATAGAAGTGCATTAAAACAAAAACCTATAACAAATAAATTAACAAAGAAAGAGTTAAATTGGTATGGGCATTTCATGAGGATGGAATCGTATAGAATAACAAAGACAAAATGCAAAAAATTGATACAACAGATAGCAGAGACAGGAAAAAGAAAGGAGAATACGATCTAGGAGATGAAAATAGTGATCGAAACTGAAGGTCCAGGAAGAAAACTCACATTCGACACCCGCAAGGGCAAATTAATTGGTACAAAAAAGAAGAAGTAATCAGCCATTTTGTTTATAGCAAAAATTATCTCGAGCTTGGAAGAATTCATGCATGCTATCCATGTCAGAGAAGTTTGTAAAATTGCAAGGAGTTACTTCTTGTTAAGACTTTTTTTGGTGCATCATAATTTTTACCACCAATCAAAAAATCCGCAGATTAAGTAAATTACCGAGTCACCAGTGACATATCAGGTTGCAACACTTCACAACCATAACCGCTTTACAAAGTCAAGCAAATATTGTGTATACCGGGTGTCAACGAGATCAGGTATCAGCCCGCCATTTATTTATTAGTTAAAATAAAACTTTGAAATTCGGACCGTATATATGAGTGATTGGTGGGCTTCTTCAGGTACACTCAGTTTTTCTATAGCACTTCCGGTCAAACCGGAACTGACGTTAATTTTGAATTTTTAAATACAACATTTATTATTTCTCTTCATATTCTGTTTCTTCTGAAAATTTGCCATCTAGTGCAGGTTAACTTTAACTCACAGAACACCCATAGATACTCCACTAAAGATATTTTCGTGGAATTTGAAAAAAAAGAACGATGTGAGAATATTACATTTTTTAACGTTCACTAATTTCAAAGGTAACAAAGCAATCCTCATTCAATAAAGTCTGTACATTTTAAATTTCAAAAAAATTCGTTCAATAATAATGGAGATATATGACCCGAAAGTCTTAGCTGAGACACCCAGTATTTTCGTTTGGTTCTAAGAATCGGATAAAACCGACAGAAACCTCATTTTTCGAAAGTGTGCTACTCGTGTTTATATGAAACCCCATAAATACATTAAATATGTTTTTCTAGCAGTTTTTTGTATTATGTATTTAGTGAAATAAATTAGTTATTAAAATTTCTACTGACATGTTAAAAATATTTTAACCAAAAATCTCTTCAAAAAGTAAAAAAACTACCATGACAGTTTTATCATAATCAAATATGTTTCGTTTACAATTATAGAATGGCTTTTTTTAGTTTTGTGTAGTACTTTTAACAATACTAACAGTAGTTATCGCAAAAAGAACTAATTAACACATAAGTACCTATATATATACAAAATAATAATATTACAAATATTCCTTGGTTATTCAAAATACATTTAATTTTGTTATTCTCCGCGAATTAGTTAATTTGTTAATTAGTGATATTTATTTGTGCATATCTTTATGGCATACATGCTACTCATTTCAATATTTGGGGATTTAAGACCAAATTATTAAGATTAGTCGCAATTGTCAATTATTGCCGAAAACAACTCGTATTGAAAGCGATTTGGTTAAAATTATAATGTGGTAATAATTAGGTATACTTTAATTTATTTATAATGTAGAGTATTATAATAAAATACAAATATAAAGTATTCAAAATATAATATGTAAATGGTTAAAGCAAATAAAAAAAAGGAAAGAATGGCAGTACAAACTTGAAGTAAAAAATAATGTTATCTGAATTTAACGTAACTAAAGTTAACATCAATAACGAAAATCAATCTGTGTATACATATTGGAATATCAGTTATATATGTTGATACATCGTTCAACAATGTTATGGCACGAGACAAAAAGTTACACATATAAAAGCAATAACTTGTGGATTTGACTGTTTTTGCTCCATAAACAAGTGAAACTCAAGATGCTTGACACTAGTATGCTTCAAACAAAGTATTGCCTTAGCATTTTCACGAAAAACACTAGTACTTCCTGTTTTATTACACGTAAAGTCAATTAATCAAGTCCCTGTTTTATGGGTTAGTTCTTTAACTCAATGAAGATGTACTTAATTAAGAACGAGTACATACCAATAACAAATATAACGTCCTAAAATATAGGCGATTATATTCTTAATGTCCAGAACTTGTACACATCAGGAACTTATGATTATATGCCTCATGAAGGTAATTCAAAGAATGTTCAAATAAAAATAAGATTAATGCAGTTACCAGTATATATTTACCCAAATTAATTATATAACTCTTCACATTCTCATGCATGAATGTACATACTTATTACACTATACACTATTATTCATAATTATTCAACCAAAAGAAATATAAAGTGAAAAAATAAAAAAATTAAACAATATTGATTTAGACCAAACCCACGCAAACAAAACTGGAAATGTTTATACATACGGAAATTCCTCCACCAACATCTAGATAAATTACTGTGACTTACATATATACCTTTATACGTAAAACGTATATGCATATATGCATGTGTTTGAGATACACAGATACATTAAGTATCTCAAACACATGCATATATGCATATACGTTTTACGTATAAAGGTATATATGTAAGTCACAGTAATTATTTACTGCTTGATGTTAGTTTTAACATCCATGTGTTCACACTTTTCATTTTCATCTAGATAAATATTATTCTCTTTGAATATTAATAATTGAATATCTAATATTCAAATATTAAAGGACAGTAAAGAATTGTCCTAGCATTTTACATAAGATAGTTCTCGTAAAAAATATTTTGTGATGTTATATCAGTGTTGACCCAATTAGAATTGGTAAAACACTATCTTTTACACCTGCTTGTCGATTTTTGATCAACATTTGACTGAGCAAAAAACTTCAAAAGGAATTGTTTTCGAAAATTTTGCAGCTCACAGTCCAATGTCTTAAAATAGTCTTGCTTAACTTGTAAATGTTTTACTCAAACATATTGCTGTGACTCTTGCAAATTAATAATGTAATAATGAAGCTCAATATAACTAGATTATAGTGAAGCAATTACTGATCTTCTTAGTATGACGAGTGACGAAACCAAGACTTTTTGGATCTTGAGATGTGAAAGATACTGTGATTATTGAAGAATATATTATAGTCAAAGAAAAAGGATAAAGGCTTTGAAAGAGGCAACAGTTAACACTATAATTATAATCAATAATCAATTGTCGTTGACAGAAAATTTATTTATGCTTAGGGGCAGATCATTTAGTACACACGATTAACATAATTTATGAAGGTCAGCTTGTAATTTTGAACAGCCAGCCAGATTGTTTACGTAAGAGAAAATTTTGAGATTATCGGCATACAATTAGTAGCCTGCATCTAAAAACTCAATGATATCATTAATAAAAATGTTAAAAAATAATGGACTAAGAATGGAACACTGAGGTACTTCTGATGTTGCAGTGATAGAGTTAGATCAAAAATCAACAAATTAAACAAATTGTCGACGCTGTGAAAAATAGGATCAAAGATACACAAAGAGCTCTGTGAGATTCCAATTTTTGATGGCTTATCCAACAGGATATCATGATTCAACCCGTCAAAAGTCTTAGAGAAAACATCATTCTGTTGGATGATCCAACGATTCTTAAGTTTTATTGTCTTCAATTATAAAAGATTTTTCTAAAACAACAAGTATATTGACCATCAAGTCTACAGTACAAATATTACAGAAAACGGCGGTGAATATAAGGATATTATTAAAGTTGATGGTTGATTTTGTAAGAAGACTGTGTTGCTATACTGCTATTTAATTATTGATTATCTAATACAAATTAGTAATAAATTTTACTTGCTTTAAAATTATTACAGAATACTTACTTTTCTGCTAGAGATGGATCACCTTTCGTTAAAAGAGATGCTAAAATCTCCAAGAAAAAAAGAAATTTAGTACTATACACTTCCAAAATTATATTAATCCTGCCTAGAAACTGCTACATACAGGATCGAAATTCTTCAACCGAGTTAAATAAGTTCAGGTCTATAATAGTTCTTAGAAAGCACTAACCGTTACCAATAAACTTATAGGCGTCTTCAGAACCTACTCAATAGTCACACAGGCAGTGTCGGAAGTTCAGAGCATAGTAAATGCTCCTACAAACGATATAAGCTATAACATGTTTATTAACCCACTTTTTTAAAAGGAGCGTGATCTTTTAAGGAATACTAAAATTTGACCATATGTGCGTTCACAAGTCAAATCTAGCTGATGGGATGGGTGGTTATGTACCTAATGACACCATTTGCAAACGCCTCTTAAAAGATTAAGATAATGTGTAAATAAAACAACTTTGACACGAGAAGAACTAAAGAAGCAGATCATATGACAATTGCAAGATCTACCCTAATAAAAATAAGAAAAGACAATAATAGAAAAAGTAATCCTTGGAAGAAAATAAACCGAAAGGTTGTAACTAATAACCATTATGTCAACTGGTTCTTTTAATCTGTTCTATTAAGTATTTGTTTAGTTTTCCATATAATAGCCTTATGCAAATCTACGCTTAAAATCGAAAACCTTACCATAAATTTCTTTAAAAACCAGCTTAAATAATATGTTAGTGTAGCGTCACCTATTAATGTTAACTATAACTGGCTTCCATAAGCATGAGTCATTATTATGCTAGCGCCTGTGAACTTAGTATATCTTCAGATTCACCAATATGCGTGGAAACCCCCACAAAACTCAATATTTAGAGAAAATGGACCGAGAGGCTAGATCTCGAACGGAATTGCCGGATTAAGAAATGAGAGTGTATAATATTCCGGCGTTAGCTAATCCATATTATTTACAGTATTTAAGAGTACTTTGGGATCAATATGAAACATTTATTCGAGATATCATTGTGTAGGTTTCTGATTAAAACAAAACGTTTGAATGAAAATTATGGTGATAAGTGAATAAGTATTGTGAATTTTATACATTTAAGGCCGGAAATGCCAAACATATAACAGGACCTACGTATAGGAAAACGCTTCCTTAAATTTGTAAAAAAATCTCAGTTAAGGTTAAATTTAGTTACGTTGCTTATCTTTTACACTCATTTGTGTCTGTGCAAGAATTACATTGCACTGCAACTTTTTCTTTTAATAATTCCCGCTATTGATGAATTAAAGTGCAACCATTAGCAGCAGGTTATAAATGCGGCAGGCATAGCACCGTTGTACCCGTGACACCGACGAAAACTGTATGTGTGCGGTTCTTCATGTTCTTCTTCGTCTTGTTATTGTTGTTGTTAGTATACAGTCAAAGCAGAAACAGCAAGAAGCCGCAGCAACCTCTTCTTCTTCGTCTTCCTTAAACCTTCGGAGACTCCGATGAGACGTAGTGACGTTGGCGCATACACACAATCCTGTAAGTTAACTGCTCTTGTACCGCTAGGCCTCGCGCGTTCCGTTAGACGCTGGTGTGTGTCAGTGACCTCTGTTAACTCCTCACCTGGCCAGCTCAGTCTCTACAACACCGCGCCATAACAGGTGCGTTTTGAAACATCGGTGGAACCTTGTGCTACCCCTCAGTGATTTTTTTATGTATGTTAAGGACGCAACGGGTGTTAGTGCGATATTAATCATTGGGGATAGTTTTTGGTGTCGGTCCGGGCCAGAAATTTTGAACGACCGGGAGTTTGAACTGTGTATATGAAGTACTTTGCGCGGGATTCTGAAAGCACGGCTCAAGACTCCACCGAGGACGCAGGAGACTCTTGTTACTCCACTGGTACATATCTTGCTTTTGCTATGTATTAACAAATATATTAAAGAGTAAAATTAAATAATATTTTGCAATGTACATTTTAGCAGTCAATTGTAGATAATTTTTATATCACTGCATGGTTTGTTTTGTATGCGTATTAATTGCAAAATTTTAGGGCGACGGCATATTGAAAGACTATAAGATTATTAATTTATAATGTGAAATGTATTTTTCGTATGCAAATAAGCAATAAATATTTTAACTGATGAAAATCTATAACAGACATTGCTTTTGTTTTAGTTAATGTTACCAGTATTTAGATCTGAGAAAACATGAGAAATAGGGCAAGTGATGTTTATATTTTTTCCAAGAACCGCTGACGCGAATTATTTTGAAATTATTGACATTTTCATATTTCAATTAATACTTTGTAGATATAGCGCAAATTGATAAGTCTTTGTTTCCATTTTGCAAGTTCAATTTTCTAAAAATAAAAGGCACGAATTGAATTCTATGCGATTCCGATGTGAATGTTTTTCGTAAAAAGTTTTGGACTTTCGTAGCGCATTGAAGTTCAAGTTCAATGTCCTTGCGCTCGATTTCATAGTTTCATTCGATATTATCCATTACATTGAGTAAATGCATATTTTTGCTTATTGTTGCGATATATATAATACTTTTAAATTAATATTGATTGAATCGGCCGTTAATTGCTGGAACTCCATAATAATTAAGGTTGAAGTAAAAATAATTTACAACTAATTTCCAGTATAATTTTCATATTTTAGCAGATGTGATTAAGTTACTCTACAAGAATACAATAGTTATACCTTTATTTTAATTTTTGAAAACATTGGAAATCCTCAAAGTTGTTCATAACAAAGACCTTTAGTTGTGTTTAAATATTATAATGCCATAAACTTGAGTGCAATTTAAGCTTGTAGGTTTTCCCAGAAACGTTAAATAAACTAACATTTCTTTTGTAGAATATACATGGACACATTCTATATACATGTTATACCTTTTTGAGAATCTCTACATGTCAAGCTTACATATGGTCAGAAATTTTTGTAGAAGAAAAATATTCTATAAATGCTCAGGGAGGACTTTCTGTATTTTTATTTGAGTAGAATTTGTCCAAAATATCACTATAATTTATGATGTGATATAAAGACTATAATTGCTAAGACGGAAACAAATATCTGGTATCGTTTTAGTTTGACTTCAGTAATTTATCAAAATAAAAGAGCTATGAAAGTTAAGCTATAGATAGCCTAAACCAAATACCATAACCAAGAAATCGAATAGCAAGTTTACTAATCAGCGTAATCCTGTTGAAGCGTGTTTAGACATTACTGCTACTAATTAGTACGAGAATATTAGTTTGAACTACAGGGCGGGCGCCAACTCATCACCAAGTAATCCGTAGCAAATTTTGTAGGTATTAATGATAGGCCATCTCATCACCGGCATGAGATACCGACCGGTGAATTCAACACCACAGATAGGCCAACTCATCACCAAGTAATCCGTATTTAGTATAAACACATATATTTTTGTAAAAGAAGACAAATACATAATTTAAGTCCGGAATATAGTAGTATATGCGTATAATTAAACTTACCTCCTGTACGCCACTTTGCTGAACAGCTTTTCACACTGCAACTCCACAATATTTTGTCATCTTTAACAATTTACGTTTTTGAAAGGCTACTTACCACCTATAATAGTAATTAAAATTAGTAAGTAAATAAGCGAGAATTGGTGGAAACACATTTTATTGAATGCTTTACATTTAATTGGTAATTATTATATACATACAAATCAGTTTATTTTGACATTTTATATCTATGCGATACAAGTTTCACAAATTCATAATCTGATATTATTCCCTCTTTTTGCTGACACAACTTTTCTTGCAAGAACAATTCAGCTTCCCTAACCCTTCGTGTTTTCACAACAGCTGGAATATGTATGCTTTGTATTTTAATATATATATGAGTCTGTACTGTTAATAGGGTTTGTATAAAAATATTTATATTTGGGTGAGTATGGTAAAAGGCGTTTGAAAAGTGGGCATGGAACGATTCGCATGGATTTGTTGTCAAGTCTAAATGGCTCGAATTGGACGCCCATAATGATGGAGGGAAAGTAGCATCTTCCTTAATATAATTATCAACTAAATAATCAGACATTCTACTAAAAGCATCTGTAGAAGGTAGATAAGCCATAAAATCATTTACATAACATTCGCTGACTTTTAGAGGATGAAGGTAAGGCAATCCAAACAGGTGATGAAGCCACTTTGCGTTTGAGTGAGACTGTTTATAAATAGATACCAATCCTAATTGCTGGATTTTTCTGTACCAACTCTGAGCTAAGTGAAAACGACATCCAAATATAGAGGCAGAAGGCCAAACACGATTGACGGCGCTATGAATAGATTGTTCAAAGTCTAAAATTATTCTACGCGGACTTAAGAGGAAATTAAATGCTTCTGATGCCTTTTTTAAATTTTCGAACGTTTTGATATATGTTTGGGTACATTTATTCGGAAGGAGGCAAAATATGAGTGGTATGTAATGACCATTGCGTATGCTATGAATAGTAAATAGTTGGAAGAAGAATCTAGGAGCATATTTAAATGTTCCGTCCATATAATAAGTGTCGGCTTCTGACAAACATTTTAAATTTGAAAAACAACCAAATATGATGATATGATTTACAGAATCGTCGTCCAAAAGAAAACATTCCTGTCGATCGGTTTTCAGTTCTATACTACTCAAAACTTTGTGGACTTCAACGATGTTCTTTGGGTTGGTCGGCATGATGTTCGTGCGATTTCGGTTGATGTTGTGTCTAATTAAACCGATGTCCTTCGTGCTGACGTTCGTCTTATACGTAGAACGAGCAATTTCCAAATTGATGATTTTCGCTGGTCTTTCGCACAAATCACCCACTGCCTTCCTCTTGCATGAATTATTGATGGCTTGCCTGCTTAATTTCTGTACATCTGGGTCATGATTATGATTTAACTCGTACCAAACTACGTCATCCGCTCCTTTAAACAAAGACAAAATAAGTAACTTATATTTATTCTGTTAGTAAATATATTAATATATTTACTAACTGCCTGGCCGAAAATTTGCATTTACACATTACATAATGCATTACTAACTATTGTTGCTTTACACTGTGGACATCACTGGATTCTTTTGGAGTTAATATTCCTAAGGTAATAATAAATAGAAATTTAAAATTTCAAAGTTAATAAGTACATTAAAATAAAATAGATTAATTAGAAAAAAACTCTAACAGTAACAACAAACACAAAAATAAACATAGTAATAACACTTTTTAAATTACATTTACACTAACTGTTCAAAATGACTACCCTGTACCATCTGACAATACCCAAATATTAAAAGAATAATAGATAAGCATACGGAAATATTTAATATAAAACATATATATTTTGTAAAATGAGAAAAATATACAGTTTAAGTAATATAGTAGTATATGCGTATAATTAAACTTACCTCCTGTATGACACTTTGCTGAACAGCCTTTCACAGTGCAAGTCCACAATATTTTTTCACCTTTTAACACTTTACGTTTTTGAAATTTATAATCATTTATAACGAGCATTTTCTGTCCACGCTGACTCAATATAAAATCTATTATTAAAGTGGTCATCTCTACAATCGTAAATAAAATGACAAAAATTGTCCCCAACCCTTATATATGATTTATTCTCAATCTTAGTTGTCTAAAATTATACCGTTAATTACCGTTATTCTCAATCTTACTAATCTAAAATTTTACCGTTAATCGGATTATCCAGGCGGGTGATGAGTTCACCTATCCCTGGAGGGTGGATTTAAAAGTACCTGTATTTTGCAGTGATGAGTTGGCCTGTTACTTTTATTGCGGATTAGGACTGGTGACGAGTTGTACTGTACCCGAACTACAGTCCGTGCATAATTACTTCAATATCTTTTCTAAATATCATCGACAAATTTAGTGTAAGAACACCAAATTAAATACTCAAAGTAGCAACTGACGCTCAAGAACACGATACAACTTTATTCCTAATGTTATTGTATAAATTTGGTCCTGTTAGCATGTGCCCTTTTTTTGTGCACCTTTTTATGGTCAATGTTATTTTAACATTCCGTCTATTAGTATCACATTAATTATAATTACTACTAATATTTCTATCAATAGTTTTTGTTAACTCATATTAATTTATTGAGTTCCAATAGAAACAAATAAAAAGGTTTTACTACTTAGCAAAAGAAAGATAATAATGTTCTTTCATTTTCGTGTCATTTGTTTTCCAAAATGTATACTAGCATCATTAAACATTAATAACAGAGTATTTTTCCCATATTTTTCATCACTCATAATTTAAAAAAATAAATGGTTAGACACACAAAATTAATCATTTATACCAGAACTTGTAATCGTCAACCTCTTTCATAACGATAGTCAAATTACTATATTCTCTTTCATCAATGGATGCTTCATGTAAATTGTATTCTTTACTTGGAACTTTGGACCCTCAAGTGCAAGAAATTGTTCATTAGCATATTTCTTTGATCAGTTTTGGACATTGATATCTAGAATGTATGATAGACCCATTCATAGCAAAACTTAAGTGTTTTTCATATCATTGTCTAATTGATTATCTTAGCGAGACGGCATCGCGTTCACATTACTGTCTTTTCCAGTAAGAGAATTATGAGTTTCAGATTATTGCCGTATGCAAACACGTGGCAGTCCATAAACTAGATAGTATTATTGGCTCTGCATTTCCTTCAAAACAAAAATCAGTAAATCGAACTGGCCTATTATTTACATACCCATTATTGTGTCCAGAATATATGAAATTATTACCTTCATAACCTTTGTTGATATGTAAAAAATTTTATATATTTCAACATTTATAATTAACTTTTCCGAAAATTAAAAAATAACAATCGGAAGAGAAAGATCTTATTCAAATAAAATGACCCACTTATTTTAACATTCTTAATTCATATTACAGCACTATGACTCATATAAGGTTTGTATATTCATACATTCAAATATTCCAGGGAAGTGTAGATATGAGAGGTGGATACTAGCCAACTGGACACAACATAGAATGTAATGTTTTCCAATTTAAGGGTACTACATTGCTATACACATTTACAATTAAAGATGAGATACCTTAGTTTTCATATAGTTATGTTGATTTTGATGACTTTCACTTGTGGCCAAATCATTTCTATCGGATTCATTTCGCTGTCGTGAAGGTGATATACGTAAAACTCCTCGGTTAGCATATTTCTCCAACATAATATCGGTGTTACATATTTCAAATTGAATTTAAATTTCTAGCACATGAAACAGCAAGTCTTTTTGTAACATATCATCCTCGACAGATATACTTTCATATTTCAATCAGTTAATATCGCTTTTTACCCGAGTGTTTGTGGGTGCATTATCTACAATATAAGAACAATAGCATTCTCAGGCATGATAGGTAACCATTTCGCAATGAACAATTTTGGATATGCATGTTCGTCCAATTCACTATGAGCATCAGGTGTGCTTTTCTTATATATACGATATATCCTAATTCGAGTTTACGTAAGAATACATTATTTTCACCAGTCTATAATAGTAATGATTTTATTATGTTTCTACTATCAAACTTGCTTCAAACACAACTAAATAAAAATAAATATAAAATGGTGGCTTAGTAAATTGACAAAAACAATTTGACATTTGCCAAACTATAACAGGTCCTATGAATAGCACCAGCACCAACACCATCGTCACAAACCAAAAATCACCAATAATATATCAGGTTTTGGGAGAGATTGTGGTATATATTCCATAAGGAGAATAAAATAGGTATATACTCCAAACATATTATACTGCACCTTGAACATATACCTAATGCTCTAAGATTTGAATATCTACATGCAAACTTGAACAAAGAAATACAATCAGGACTCGCTTAACGTTCTACAAAATACCCTATAAAGTTATACGAATACGATATAAGAAAGATATAATATATGGCCATCAACATTCAATTTTCGTTGTTTTCTGTTAATAGGGAATGGTAGATATTTTAGGTATATGATAGTTCATAAAATTGCTCTAATTTGATTTGGAAAAAAACATAACTTTGATATGTACCCCCCCCTCAAATACACTGTGTAGTTGAAAATATTAGGTTGTGCATATAATGCACATAACCTGCAACAATAAAAAGACGTTTTACAACTGTTACTCTTCTCCATACACATATCGTGTCATCCTGTATTGTATAATCTGTTTTAACTAGGAAGATAATAGTTTTCCAATAATTATTTGTTAAAGTTTGTATATTTAAATATAACAGCCTCAACACTACAAATTCTCATGCTAACAAAATTTCACTTAGTACAATAAGTTCCACCACCGTCTATGTTGGCCCCTGAATAGATTTTTCTTCTTCAAACGTATGTATGTATGTACGTACAATACGTTATCAAGTTTTACAATGACTCCGTATACCGTATGTGTCAATTTTCATTAGCTATAGGGATTCAATTTTTACATGCGATTTATACGTATACAAATAATACGTGGCAACGTGTCCGTCACCAATCCCGGCAACAATCGACATACAACGATTTTGTCCGATGTCCCCACCAGATTTTACATTCAATCTTTAGTTGCGAACACGTTGCGATCTAGTCTGCAAAAGCCGTCTTATTACTGGAACGGGAAACATCAAATGGCCGCCGCGATCTCCCGATCTAGTAATATATTATTATTTTCAGAATCCTTTTTTATTTACCTTATTTTTAATTTTATTAGAATTACGCTTTTGTTTGTGTCATGCAGCGTGAACGCAGTTTAATAATTCTCTGCATTTACTGAAAGGAAAAATAAAAATAAATCCTTGCAACTCGTAAATATTATTTCTCAACGCATTACAAACATCCAAGACGTTGGTCGAATAGGTACTGCTAACTCTAACTTGAGCCAAGACGTTGGTCGAATAGGTACTGCTAACTCTAACTTGAGCTTGTATCGGTCGCGCTGGCATTAGAGAGGAAAGTAGGGATGCCATGTTGTCACGTATTGCATGAATTAATCGCCTATGGCTAACGAAAATTGACACATGCTGTATGTAGTGGGGTTGTATTTAAGCCTTAGTTTTTACATATTTAGCTACTTCTGTGATTCTTTTACTTATAATAAGTATTTAAACCTTGCCGACTATTCTTCTATTTTCAATAATCTCTACTAAGCCTTTTTGCTTCCTATTGCATAGGTCATTAATTGAATTATTGTTGCAGCAAGTTGACATTTTTTTCATTACCTATCTCATTCCGAGTTCAGATAGTCGAGATATATTTTTAAGAAGTTTTCAACTTAATTGCTTCATCTTTATACAACTATCCCTATACATCTATCCCAAACAATCTCTGAATATCGGTTGGTGGCAGCATATTTAAAAACAAATATGTAAGAATGTATCTTTATTTAACGGATAAGTTTCTCATGTTTTCATAATGCTATGAAAATAATAATAATCCAAATATTGAGATGCTTTCTGTTATATATATCTCATTGCATTCTATAGTGTATTAAATGATATCAACTTCGAATATTTTAGGATATATTACCGTTCCAATTTAAAGACATAAAAAGGAATTAAATTATCCGGTGAACGGTCTCAATAAAATCATCTCTATACGTTTACAGGAAACCTACAATCAATAGAAAAAATCGGCTCATCTAAAAAGATAAACTATATATCAAGAGTTAATAAAACAAAATATATGTATATTAAGGTAAAATATTAAATTTATTCCAATTTTATATTTTGATTGTATTTTTATTGATAAAAATATTATGTAAGAAGTTTATAAATATTTCTGGCTAATTGCATAGATTCTATTGAGAAAGCAAAAAATGTATGTATACAAATTAAAAGTAAAAGAGGAAGAAGTGGAAAATCGGTGACGTAAAAGTAGAAATATCGAAGAGCATCATAATATATCAAAGGTACTGGTACCCACATACGATTGCTATTGTCGCTATATACATATGTTTGTATTCTCATATTTAAGCATATTTATCATTGATCTGTATATATGTAATTCTGATATTTTCGACTATATAGAGTTTCTTGATTTTTTTAATTAATTATATTAAACTTAATATTGGGTAAAACGACACATATTTCCTTCATCTTTAATAAAAATTGCCTTTTTTCCACATTATTTATTATTATTCCATGAACAAAAAAGATTGAATATTTTTTCCGATACGTTCGCTGCTGATCAGTCCACATCTGTTTTCCTCTCATCCTTAATCCAGGTTGCTGCAACCTATTCTATTCAATTCTTATCTTTTCTATCCATGTCTACCTCTCCGTTCAGTGTATTAAAACCACCACCTCAGTGATTGAGGTTTTCTGACTTTGTTTCCTTCGTTTAACTTTCTTATTTCATATTGCATATTGTTATTTTCGTTGTTTTACTGAGGGTTCTATATCTTAGCAGTTTCAGATATTTCCAATTGGCTCTGTTCCGTGGTTTTATTCGTTCATATATTATTATACTTCTGTCATTGTTCCCATTTATCATCACTCACAATGTACCTGAAATATTCCACTTTTTGAAAATACTTTTCTCGAATCTTCAAATCTCATGTGTCTTTTGTTCTTCTTGAGCTTATCAAATACTTTTTTATATTAATTCTTAATCCTTTAGTTTAGATTTATTTTTTCAGTTCTTACTTTCTTATAAGTAGCATAAGAAGTATTGTGATGACGAAAAATGTCGACCTCGAGATTTTTGCCGATGTCCACATTTTAAAGTCCCCTGATAGCAAAAAAGTGGTTTTTAAAAAATGTTTCTCTCTCTCTCTCTTTCTCTCCCCTCTCTCTCCCTCTCTCTCTCCCCTCTCTCTTCCCCCTCTGTCCCCCTCCCCCTCTCTCTCTGTATGTTTGACCACGACAGCGGTCAAACCGCTGTAGATAGGATTAATTCTCAATTTTTTATTTACGTGTATAATCTCCCTCTTGACATCTGATTAGTTTTTCAGTAAAATCGGTAGACTGGGTGTAGTTGTTTACTTCAGTAAAAAAATTGAATTTTGCCAATATTTCGTCAATTACTATGTTTAAACAAATTTATAAAGAAATCAAATGTACTGAAAATTAAATTTGAGAAAAAGTGTATTAAAAAAGTTTTTCGAAATTCCTACCGGTGTTTTACTCTTATTGAAAATCAGTTTTTTCCGAATATCTCGCAAGTCATGTTTTCTAGGCAGGTACATTACGAGTATAAAAGTATTTAAAACATAATTTTAAATATCTTTTGTATTAGAAAAAAATTCAAAATTCTGACCGGAAGTAGTAACACTTTTGCTCTTATCTTATAGCGATTTTTTGCAAGTACATATGTCGTAAATTATACACTCTATATATATTTATCAAGCATATAAAAGTATTTAGAGCTAAATTTGGAATATTTTTTGTATAAATGAAATTTCAAAATTCGGACCGGAAGTAACATTTTTACTCTTATAGTATAGCTTTTTTTGCAAGTATGTCGTAAAGTATGCATTCTATATATATTTATCAAGAGCACAAAAGTATTTAGAGCTGGATTTGAAATATTTTTTGTATAAATGAAATTTAAAAATTCGGACCGGAAGTAACATTTTTACTCTTATTGAATATCACTTTTTACAAGTATCTCGAAAAGTATGCATTCTGTAGAGATTTATTTGGAGACTAGAATTACTTATAATAGATTTTTGAATAATTTTTGTATAACAAAAATTTTCAAAATTTAGACCTGAAGTTATATATATATATATATAGTCTAATAATCCCCTCTACCATATTAATGGTGTGGGGCGTTTATCCTCTTCTAACTTTTTATGAATCTTTTCCATTCATTTCTATTCCTCGCCATGCTCTTCGCCTCTGTCCAAGTTTTGCCCTTCCTCCTCAAAATCTCTGCTATGACATCATTCCATGTCGTCCTTGGCCTTCCTCTTCTTTTATTTTTCATTATTCTTGCTTCCCATATCCTTCTTGTCTGTCTCGTATTTTCCATTCTATATAGATGTCCCCACCATCCCAACTGTCTTTGCTCAATATGTTCCAACACTGACTGTATATTTAGATCTTTTCTTATTTCCGAATTTCTTATTCTTTCCATCTTTGTAACTCCTCTGACTCTTCTTAAATATTTCATTTCTACTGCTTGTATTTTACTTTTTTGTCTTGTATTTAATATCCAGGATTCGCATCCATATACTAATATCGGTCGGTATATTGCCTTATATACTTTTAATTTTGTTTCGCGGGATATCTCTTTTTTGTTAATGAACTTATTCCTCATACTATAATACAGCTTTGTTGCTTTTTCTATTCGTTGGTTAATCTCGGCGTCCTGGGTCCCTTTTCCATCGATTCTCACTCCCAAGTACTGGAACGTTCTCACTTCTTCTATTTCAATTCCTTCTATTTCGATTTTCATATCTATCTCTTCATCTCCCACTACCATTACTTTGGTTTTATTCTTATTCATCATCATTCCACTGTTATTTAGTGTCGTATTCCATATTATTAAATTCCGTTGTAGATCTTCCGCACTGTCAGCTGTAATTATTATGTCGTCTGCGAATGCTCCCTGTAAAACTTCGACTAGCTTTAAGTTAATGTGTCCAACTCTGATCTTTTTACTTTCTTTTGTACACCTTTTGATAATGTCGTCCATATAAACTATAAACAGCATTGGGCTCAGGCTTCCTCCCTGTCGGAGTCCCTCCTTTGTTCTGAAGGTTTCTGATTCTAAATTATTAGCTATTACAGCGTTGGTGTTATTATCATATATTTTCTGTATTAAGCGTCTTATTTTTCCATTGACTCCTCTCTCTTTTAATATATTCCACAGTCTTTCTCTTGGTACCTTATCGAATGCTTTTTCTAGATCTATAAATGCTAAAAATACTTTCTTCTGCTCTCTATAGGCTTTTTGTATTATTTGCTTCACGGAAAATATTTGGTCTTGTGTGCTCCTTCCTTTTCTAAACCCACTTTGTGATTCGTGTAGCGTATTTTCGAGTTTTGCTCTTAGTCTTTTATCTATTATTTGCTCAAGAATCTTCATTGCAGTGCTTAGAAGGGTTATTCCTCTGTAGTTATTGCATTCTTTTTTGTTTCCTTTATTCTTGTATATTGGTACTATTAATGACTTCCTCCAATCGTTTGGTATCTCCTCTTCTCTCCATATTCTGTTATATATTTTCAACATTACTTCTCTTCCTTTTTGTCCTATATTTTTAATCATTTCTGCCGTAATCTTGTCGCAGCCTGGTGCTTTCCCATCTCTCTGTTTATGTATTGCTTCTTCCAATTCGTCCATGGTAATTATTTCTTCCGTCTCTTCTTCTTCTATTGTTTGTTGTTCATCGGTATTCTCATTTTCCACTCCTTCGTTTAGCAATTCTTGGAAGTATTCTTTCCATCTTTCTATGATTTCTTTTTTATCGCTTAGTATATCTCCCTTCTTATTTTGTATATTATTATGGTGTGTAGATTGAGACATTTCTTCATTCCTTACTGACTTCAAAACTCTATAAAATAGTTTTTGGTTTTCTTTACTATTTTTTTCCATCTTTTCACCAAATTCTTGCCATGTCTCTTTTTTGGCTTCTGCCACTAACTGTTTTACTTTTTTTCTTTCTTCTTTGTATATATTGTATTTTTCCGCTGTTTGTTCTGCTAAATATATTTTCCATGCCTTTTTTTTGACTTTACTTGATGCCTTATTTCATTTGTCCACCACTTTGTTTGTCTTTTGTTTTTCTTCTTGCTTACTCCACATATCTCTTTAGTTGTAGTTATTATAATTTCTTTGAACGTATTCCAAGTTTCTTCAATATTTCTATTCATTTCTACGTTTTCTACTCTTCCAGTTATCCTTTTCTGGTAACTTTCAGCGATATCTTTACTTCTTAGTTTGTATGTTCTAAGTAATTCTTTTTGGTTTTCTTTCTGTTTGTATATATATTTCTTTTCTTTATTTTGAACTTTTTCCTTTATTTTTGATATAACGACAAAGTGATCGCTCCCTATTTCCGGTCCTCTTCTTACTTTTGTATCAGTCACGATTCTTCTATTCTTTTTGTCAACTAATATATAATCAATTATGGACTTCTCTCCCCTGCTCTTAACTTCCCTGGTATATGTGTGTATATTTTTGTGTTGGAAAAGACTATTAGTTATTACCAAGTTGTGTATCATGCAAAAGTCTAGCATTCTTCTTCCATTGTTATTTCTAACCGTCTCTCCGTTTGTTCCTAATACTTCAGTGTATATATCGTCTCTTATACCAACTCTACTGTTGAAGTCTCCCATTACAAAAATTATTCCTTTCGCATCTTCTACCACCACTGTTAATTCTTCCCAAAACTTATTTTTGTTATCTGCTGTGTCGTCTTCATTTGGTCCGTATACTACTATTATTGTTTTCATTATGTTTCTCTCCTTCATCTCTATTAGTAATATTCTTTCTGACCATGCCTTCCAGTCATGAATTTGGTTTTCTAATTTTTTGTGTAAAATGCATCCTACTCCTGCAGCTGCTCTTCTTTCTTTTCCTACACCACTGTGTAATAAAGTGTGACCATTGTCCATCTTAATTATTCCCTGTGCCTTTTTCTTCGTTTCCGTAATTGCTAATATGTCTACTTCTAACTCTTCGAATTCCTTTTCTAATTCCTTTTCTTTTCCTGTTATACTTTTTATGTTCCACGTGCCAATTTTCCATATTATGTTTTCTTTATCCTTACTTTTCCTTATCTTTTCTATTTTTTTTGTGTCATCGTTATCATATTTATCATTATTTTGTTTATTCTCCTTTATCGTGTCCTTTTTCTTGCCCGGGTCATCATCTTCATTTCTAATAGTCTTTATTATTAGTTTTTTGACATTATTTTTGAGATTTCTTTTTTTCTTTCCAATTCTCCTTCCTTCTTATTCCAATTCTCTTTTTCTCTATTCCATCTCCATTGTTCTCCCTCCACTATTATCTTTTGAAATCCTATCTTGACGGTTTTTCCTTTCATTCTCTCTTCTTTGGCCTTTCTACGTATCTTTTCTTGTATTTCTCTTTCCTCCTTCGTCATATCATCGTTAATGTATATCTTTTGTTCTTTGTATTCTCTTAATTTACCCTTGTTTTTCATCATTTGTATCTTATCATGTGTATTCTTCAGTTCTATTAAGCAAGTTTCTGGGCCCAGTTGTTTCACCGCTTTAATTTCTATTTGTATTTCCATGTACTTCTGGATAATTTCTTCTACCACTACTTTTAGGTGCCCTTGATCACTCACATCTATTTTTAATCCCTGCATAACTGCATTATTTCTTCTATTCACTCCCTCCAGTCTATCTAGTCTTCCTTTCACACTCCTAATTTCTTTTTTCAGTTCTGCATTTTCTTCTTTGATTTTCATTTTCCAATTTAATTCCTTTCATTTCTTCCATATATTTATCTTGTTTTCCCTCTATATGTTGCACTTGTGTAACCAGTCCTTGTATCATTTCCATTAACTTGTCTAATTTATTTTCGTCATCGCTTGCTCCTTTCTCCGTTGTTTTAGTTGTCTTTTTATTCTTCCTAAGCATTTCGGTTATATCTCTTTGTCCCCTCTTTCTTTTTCCCTCATCTGTTGTGCTCCCATCGCTATCCATTTCCAACACTGTTCTTACTATTTTAGTTTTTCTTATGTCGGGCCTTTTCTTCTTATCGCCTCTATTTATTTTATTGACGCCCGACTTCTCTTCAGGGTACCGTACTTTATTTTATTATTTCTGTTTCCAAATCTCTGGTATGGTTCGCAGCACCGTACTTTTTTCTTTAGTTGTTATTGTTGCAATATATCCGTGTGTGTCGAATGCCCGAGTCGACCTCTCGGAGGCAGTCAACACATGTTTTATTAATCTGAATAAATTGTCTTA